>CM052899.1:88206640-88222251 GCA_028534135.1 Potos flavus
GACACCAGACTAAGTGGTAGACCCATGATATACTGATTGCTGTGAGTCTGATCAGGTTTTGTGCTCTTAATCCATTTGGATGGAGTTGAACAGTTTATAGGTAGAATTGTTGGGAGTAAAACGAAAGCGGTCTGTTAAGGGCTAGTAACCCTTGTGACAGACCGTATTGCAGACGAAGGGAGTTGTTTAAACATTCCCACTGAAGCACCACCTTGGAGACTGTGGCAGCCTGAAAGGGTCGCACACGGTCACCCATTATGAAGTCTGGGTTTTCTGTTCACTATGTACTTGTGTATGTTCTCTCATTTTATTGTACCACGGTCTTCGAAGGTTTATTATTATTCCCGTTTTAGAGATTAAATACTTGCTGGATCATTACTTTTTGTCAAAATTTTTGCATTTGTCCTTAGGCTGACCTTTAAAAGTTTTTTTCCTTTCCAGTTCATTCTTCACTAGCAGGCTCAAGCCTTACCTGATCAGATATGTAGTTATTTTCCGTTATGTCTAGAAGCCCTTTAACTTGCACAGGCTGAGCTGTGTTTGTATTTTTAAAAAGAACCAAAGACTAAGAGGAGAGCTGAAGCTGAAAAGAACTAAATCTAAATGAAATAAAATTATGTCTCCCCCAGATTTCTGGTCCCCCAGTTCCAGAAGAAGCAGTAAAGAGCATTGCCGAGGCCTTTTTCTACACCACCTGTAGTGAACTGACCCCACTGGGGTAGTGCTGTTCCTGGCTCCCTTCCCTCTCAGCCTTGTGCTTTTTTGCCCAAGTGGCTCCTAAGTGGCATCCTGTGCCCATGAACCTTAGGGCAGTGTCCCACTCCACTTTGCCTTCCTTATGGACAAACATAGGTTCCTAGTTCAGACTTTGTCAGATATTCTGGGATTTTATACACAGCTACTTTTCAGGGCAAAATTTATTAACAGATTAACAGTGCTGGGGTATGAGTTTCCTGTTACTACTGTGAGAAATTATCACACATTTCGTGGCTTAAAGCAATACAAGTTTATTACCTTATGGTTCTGGAAAATATAAATCTAAAATGAGTGGGCAGAGCTGATACCTCCTGGAGGCTCTAAAGTCTACCTCCTTGTCTTGCAGTTTTCTAGAGGCTGCCCACATTCTTGTGCTCATTCCTTTACCCCATATCATTCTGACCTCTGCTTTTGTGGTCAGTTTCCTTCCCTGACTCTGACACTTCTGGCTTCTCTTAAAAGGACCCAAGTGGTTAGATTGGCTGTCCCAGGTAATTCAGGGTAATCTTCCCATCTCGAGATCCCTAATGTAATTACATCTGCACAGTCTCTTTTTATCAGGTAAGGTAACATACAGATTCTGGGGATGAGGATGTAAACATTTTTGGTGATCCATTATTATCCTACCTGGGCTCCGAAGTATAATTATTCCTTGCCTGGTTTATGTGGAACATTATATGATGGCTGATGGGTGGGTCCTTCCCCACACACATACTGGTCCTGATAAAAAGTACCCATTGCAAATCTACCACGTTGATGAATATTCTGCTTCGTTTTCAGTATTGATTCTGGAGAAGATCTTTGGAGTTGTTATTTGTGCAATAAAACCTGAATGAGTGGTTCCCTTATAACGAGGAGGAAAAGTATATTTGTAGAGTAGAAAAAGAACTTAAGAAGTAATCGAATTTACCCATTCTTATTTTACAAATAATGACACCGAAGCCCAGAGAAGCTTTGCATGAAGGCTTGCAGCTAACAGCTTCCTGTCAAGCTCCTGCGCCTTCCATAACACCAACTCCCTCTCTTTCAAATCAAGGCAAACACCTTGCTTGCTTCTCTTTGAGGGATTTTCAGTAAAGACATTTAGTGAGGTCAAATCCCAAGTGAAAAATACCTGAAAGAAAGTTTCAAATCTGAGTTTATGAAAAGAAAATATGCGGGAAAAGACAAACAAACAAACAAACAAAACAAGTTGTATAGGATTAGAAAAACAGAAGGGAGAGAGTTACCCTGAAAAGAAAAATAAGTAAAAGCATAGAGGAAAAATCACCATGCATAAATGTTAATATAAAGAGACTGGATTTTGTGGAATAGTGTTTTGTTGATCAGCTTGGAAGGTGAATCTAGTGAAGAAACAATGGATCTTTATGCCAGGGCTTAAATTCTGCTAATGAATGTTTGCTTAGATTTCCTGGTGGCTGATGATAACTAATCTGGAAACATCATCAGTGGGAAAATCATCCCCATTGATGCCTACCATATGTGCTATCTTTTTTATGTTTGCACATTGACACTCTAGGAGAGTGACTCAGTGCAGCTTTGTATTCCCTGGTGTTATTATAGATTTTAAAATGTATAACTAATCCATTTAAACTGAGGTTTTTCTCAGAAACTTCATATTTTGTTTTGTTGTGTGTGATAATAATAGCGACAGTTAATTTTTTCAACAAATATTTACTGAGCATCTGAAGTTGTTAGGCACGGGGCTAGTTGCTAGTGACAGAAGGGTGAATGACTGGGCCCACAGTCACTGAATGAGTCCCACAGTTCATATGTAAGTCCTACAGTTCGTATGCAAGTCCTACAACAAGCCTACAAGGTGGCCATTATTATCCTTGTTTTATAGTTGAGGGAACTGATTTGGAGGAAGGTTATATCAATAATAAGTGTATTAATCAGAATTTGAACTCAGATCATTCCATATATACTTCTCACTGAAAAAAATTTTTTTTTCTCTAGACCGATAAAGCACTATGTCCATGCTCATATAACACAATATGGATACACATCCACTCATATACTTTTCAAAAGTTATTTTACAAAAATGAGAAAAGAGTAAACTCATTTCATCATGGAGCATTTCCCCTTCAACAGTCTTACAGGAGTCCCTTCAAGTCATCTACTTTGGCTGTAATTTATTATTTTTAATGGCTGAATATATTTTATGCTCTCAGTATGCCACAATTTCCATTTATGCAGATCACGTTTTACACAGTTACTTAAGATTTATCTTCGTGATCAAAATCTGTACTGGTCATTATGAATACAGTAGTGGATGAAATAGAAATTATGGCTCTTGTAGAGCTTGCATTCTACTGAGAAGAGACAGAAACTAAACAGTGAACATATTAGATAAGTTTTATGCTATGTTACAATGTGGTAAGGGCTATGGAAAAAAGAAAAGATAGAGCCAGGTATGGAAGACTTGGCAGAGTGCGTGGATGTGGGTGTGGGGATGTTATTATAAATAGGTGGTCCATTGAGTACTCACTAAGCAAGGGAGGTTTGGGTAGTGACTTAGAGGAAGGGAGGAAAGTAGACTTCTAGGGGAAGTGCATTCTAGGCAGCAGCTAGAGCGAAGGCCCTAAGATGGAAGTTTGCTCGTTGTGGACAAGGAGGACAAGGAGGACAAGGAGGCCAATGAGGCTGGAAGGGAGTGAGCAGAGACTGAGTACTAGGGGAAGAAGTTAGAGAATTAGTAAAGAGAAGTGTACTAAGAGCCACATTTCTTTCTTTCAGGCCATTGTGAAGATGTCAACTTTTCTTTGAGTGAAAACAGGGAGCCGCTGCAGGGTTTTGCGCAGAGGAGTGACATAATGTGACCTGAGTTATCAAGGGTCCCTCTGACTGCTGTGTTGAGAATAGTCGGCCACAGGGCAAGTGTGTAAAACCTGGAAGACTTAGGATTCTGTTGCAGCGATCTGGCTGAGAGATGATGGTGGCTTAAACCAAGATGGTGGCTGTGCTGGGAGCGTAGTTTGAAGATAGCAGTGACAGAATATGCTGATGAGTAAGGGGGACAGAAAGAGGAGGATCGAAGATGAGTCTAAGGATTTTAGCTTGAGAAGTTGGAAGGGTTGGATTGTCCATCAGCAACAGAGACTGGGCTCGATTATGGGTAGAGCAGGCTTGAAGGGGGAGGATCAGGAACCCAGATGAAGGCAAATTGATTTTAAGGTTTCTGTTAGACAACTGCCAGACATGTCAGAGAGGAGATGAGATAACAGTAGTTAAACTTGCAAATCCTCCTTCCCATCCTTCATGCCATTATTTTCATCAATTTTATTTTATGTTATAAACCTTACATTTTTACTATATTCCCTTTAGCTTTTCATTTGACTTTTAGAGCAATTAAAAATAAGAGGAATTGTCTTCATTATTTATCTATATATATTTTTTAACATTTCTGGAGCTCTTAACTACTTTGTTTTGAACTAAGTTTCTGTCTGGTATCATATTCCTTATGCCTGAACCACATTCTTTGAACATTTCTAATATCACAGGTTGCTGGCAATGAATTTTCTCAGCCTTTGTTTGTCCGAAAAAGTATTTTCCTATGTTCCCAAGGTTGACAGTTTATTTTTTTTCTCATTACATTATAGATGTTGCTTATTTGTTTTTGTTTGTTTGTTTGTTTTTTTTTTGGCTTACATAGTTTCTGATGAGAAGTCTGTTATAAGTCTTACTTTCTGTACGTAATGTCTTTTTTCCCCTCTACTTTCAAGATTTTTCTAGTTTTCTTTGGATTTTAGAAGTTTAAATATGATGTGTCTATGCTTAAAAAAACTTCTTTCTTTAATATGTGGTTCGATGTCTTTTATCATTTAGCAGTTTATTGGCCTTTTGTATTATTAGGGTAGGAGTGATACTCTTTAAATTCTTGGTGGATATTTAACTTAAAAAGTTTTAAAATGATTGGCATTTATTTTTTTTTAAAGATTTATTTATTTGAGAGAGAAAGCGAGTGAGCATGAGCTGGAGGGACAGAGGGAGAGGGAGAGAGAATCATAAGCAGGCTCCACGCTGAGCATGGAGACTGACATGGGGCTTGATCCCACCACCCTGAGATTATGACCTGAGCTGAAATCAAGAGCTGGAGGTTTACCCACGTGCGCCACCGAGGTGCCCCTAAAATTAATGGCATTTAAAAAATATTCTTACTTTTATTTTATTTTGTTTTATTTCAAGTTTTTATTTAAATTCTAGTTAGCTAACATGATAAAATTGGTTTCAGGTGTAGGATTTAGTACTTCTTTGCTTACATGTAACACTCAGTGTTCAACACAAGTGCCCTCCTTAACACCCATCACCCATTTAGCCTCTCTCCTACCCACCTCCCTCGATCAACCCTCAATTTTTTCTCCATAGTTAAGAGTCTCTTATGGTTTGCTTCCCTCTCTCTGTCTTTTCTTTTCCCTTCCCTTATGTTCATCCGTTTTGTTTCTTAAATTCCTCATGTAAGTGACATCATATGGTATTTGTGTTTCTATGACTGACTTATTTCACTTAGCATAATACCTTCTACTTCCATCCATGTCATTGCAAAATGGCAAGATTTCATTCTTTTTGATGATGGAGTAATACTCTGTTGTGTGTATATATTTATGTGTATATATATATACACACACACATATATATATATATACACACACACACACACATATATATATATATATACCACATCTTCTTTATCCACTCATCAATTGATGGAAATTTGGGCTCTTTTCATAGTTTGGCTATTGTTAATAAGGGTGCTGTAAATATCAGGATGCATGTACCCTTTTGAATGTAGAAAACCCAAAAGACTCTACCTATTATTTTCATTGCTTAATAAATCTGTTCAGTTTTGAAAGAGAGATTTTAAAATCTCCCACTTTACTTCTTCATGCATATATAATATACCCATGTATTATATGTATAGTAGATATATTTTTTGTGAAAAATTGGTTAATTTTTTAATTATTTTGATAAAATATACATAGCCTAAAGCTGGCCATTTTAACCATTTTTTATTGAAATATAATTAACATACAATGTTATATTAGTTTTAGGTATACAGCAGATTGATTCAACAACCCTGTACATTACTCAATACTCACCACAATAAATATAGTCACTGTCAGTCACCATACAGCATTATTGCAATATTATTAACTGTATTACCCATGCTGTATTTTTTATCTTCGTGACTTATTTTATAAATGAAAGTTTGGGCATGTTTTGTATTTTTATACTTCTGTTTTCTCACTCATATCTTCTTCATAAATCATATTTTTTATTACTATATAATGTTCTGCCTTATTCTGTTTAGTGCATTCAGCAATTAACTTAATTCTTGTCTGATAGCGACACTATTGCCTTTCTTTGTATCTCTGTGTCTACTCATTTAAATGCACTTTTTATCATTTTCTTTTATATTTTATGATCATGTAGCTAGATTATATTTCATAATGCAGTATTACAGTCTCTTATTTAATAAGAGAATTTAACTCCTTCATATTTAACATAATGGCTGCAATAGCTGATTTCATTCTTGTCATCTTTCTTTATTTTCATTACTTATTTTATATTGTAACTTATTTTAAAATTTTCCTTATTTTGCTGTCTGTTCAAGTCACTGTTCATTCTTTTCTCCCCTCTGATTGCTTTGTTAGTTCTACTCTTTTTCTTTAGTGATTTACTTATTCTTTCCCTCTTTCACAGTCAGATGGATGATTTTTTTATCTGATTAGCTAGAGCTTAACTATTTTTCCCACAAAAACAACTTCTTTTATAAGATGTTCCACTTCCCTCTTTCTTCCCTCTTCTTCTTTCCTCCCCTGCTACCGTCCCATGGTGTACAACTTTTGGGATGCTTTTGCCTTCTTGCTGTTCTTCCCCAACAATCCTTAGGTTCCCATGAAATGGTGTGTTACTTAATAGAATTTCTCTTAAAAGTACATCCCTGTTGTTTCAAGAGTTGTTAGTTACCCTATATAGTCTAAATACTCTATTAATTGTCATTAATTTGTATGTGTCTGTGCCAGCTACTCATTTTTTTTTTTTTTTTTTTTTTTTTTGCCATTTTCTTTCCTTTGTTCTGGTTCATTTGTTTAGTTAGAGATTTTTTGTGATTCTTTTTCTCATGATCATGTGGATAATACTCTCTCCGAATCTGTGTATATCATCAAGTAGCTCTCCCTCCACCTGACACTAAAGGATTTCCTGACTGGGTGAGTGATTTTCAGGTTGGTCTATTTCTCTTTCAGCTCATTCTCTAAAAATATTTAGTTGGAAAATCATGTTTTGTTTTTTTTTCTCATTCTTAAAAGTGTGTGTGTGTGCATGTGTGTGTTTGAATACTCTACTTGAACCTCTTTCAATTCCCTTCTTCTATTGAGGTATTCCTTTTTTTTTTTTTTTTTTAAGGATTTTATTTCTTTATTTGACGGAGAGAGAGATCACAAGTAGGCAGAGAGGCAGGCAGAGAGAGAGGGAGAAGCAGGCTCCCCACTGAGCAGAGAGCCCAATGCGGGGCTTGATCCCAGGACCCCGAGATCATGACCTGAGCTGAAGGCAGAGGCTTTAACCCACTGAGCCACCCAGGCACCCCTTGAGGTATTCCTTTTTATTAAAGTATTCTGTCTTCTGCAGAAGTTCTATTTTACAGAGCATGGTTCTCATTTTCCTGGCTGATCTTTCTCTCTCAGGCAGCTGGGCCCCTTTGTACAGGCAATCTGTCTTTGTTGTTTTACTGAAGCCCAAGACCAGGTATTAGAAAACCCTGTGTAGTGTCAGTCCATCCTTATAGACCCCATCCTTATAGGGGTCTGTATCACCAGAAGCCTGCCCTGACAGATAGGCTGTCAATTCCCTGTTCCTCGGCTGTCTGGTCTCCTTGCACTTTCCTGCACTGCAAGCATGGGAAAGACTGTGGGCTGTGACCCCTCCCCCATCTCTGACTTTCTAAAATTTTCTCTGCATTCACTGCATTTCCAGTGCTCAGTGCTGGCTCTTCTGCTCTTTTCCAGTTTATTACTTAGTCCACTGGAGAAAATGCCTCACATCAGTTCTTTGCCAGAACCTAAGGCTTCACTTAGGTTTGGTTGGCTGGACAGGCTAGTAGCAGTTGTTTTGCTCAAGAGAAGCAAGTTGGAGTTAACAGGAAAGTGCTCTGTACAGGCCACCATATACCCAGGATCGATTCTTCCTCACAATTCTCCTGCATTTCCCAATTCATATTTATTTTATAAGGCACTCGTTTCATAAAGAATGATTCTGTTATGTCTTGGGCACTAGTGCATTTCTTTTCCTTGACATTTGCTCTATCAGCTAAGAGTGATAGAAACAACTGC
The DNA here is from genome assembly GCA_028534135.1 of Potos flavus. Taxonomy (NCBI): domain Eukaryota; kingdom Metazoa; phylum Chordata; class Mammalia; order Carnivora; family Procyonidae; genus Potos; species Potos flavus. Next base: position 88,214,731 of record CM052899.1, read on the forward strand.
AGTAATCTAAACCTTGGAGATTATGTTCTCCCTATAACAAGAAGTTGGGATGTAGGCATTTACTGCTATCAGTTCAGTGGCTTAAGATGTTGGGTGGAAGTCTTTGCATTCTCTTGGCCTCCAGATGGCTGCTTTAGCTCCAGCTATCATGCTTTTATTCCAGGTGGGGAGAAAGGTAGTAACCATAGCCCTAGGGTGTACTTGTCAGCTGACTTAGCCCTCCTGCTTTTGTGGTTGGTTCATATAATGATTTGTACTTGCATGTTGTTAGCTTTCTTCCCTATTTAAGTGGGAAGCTGGTAAATGTAGTTTTTCTACCTATATACATTAGTACCTTCCACAAGGTCAGCATTCTAGTACTAAGGAGTATGGATATAGCGAGGCAATTTCTCTACCCCGACAGTCATAGTAGGGAAAGAAGACTGGATATTTTTCCTACTGAACTTTTTAGAAACACACTTTGCTGAAGGCCTAAATTTACTGCGAAAGCAACACATGCGCAGTAGTTTAACATTGAAATATAATTATGTTCTAAGTGGGACCCTAGACTCCTTCTGTGAAAAATTATCATTATTTCACATATGAATGATTCAACTTCAGATTGATTCACTTTAATATAATTTATTACATTTATATGTATATATTTTTTTATTCACTGAGCCAGTTCAAAGTAAATTACAGACATTATGACAATTTTTTCCCTCAATATTTTTGTATGAGGACATTCTCCTGAATAGGCATAATATCATTTTAACATCCAACAAAAATAATGGTAATTTCCTAACATCTTCTAATTCTAGCGCATATTCAAATTACTCCAATTGCCTCCAAAATGTTTTTATAGCTGTTTGGTTTTTGAACCAGGATCAAATCAGGGACCACCGATTACATTTGGTTATGTCTATCAAATCTCTTTTTCTCCCTTTTCCTGTTCCCCTTTTTAATAATAGTGGCTTTCTGAGGAGATCAGGCTAATTGTAGAGTATCTCATGATTTGGATTTATCCGATTGTTTTCCCAGGGCTTTATTTAATGTTTTTCTCTTTCTTCTGTATTTCTTCAAATCTGTAAGTTAGGTATAGATTATTTTACTTTTTTTTTTTAATTTTTAATGCACTGTATATTGTATATTAAGCACTTCTCCCTATCCTTAGGAAACTTTACATTGCAATAAATAATGCAGTTTTAGCAGTAGGCATCATTGGAAGCATCCACCTCCCTCTCATATGTGTTTTATCCGTGTGCTCTCTTCCTGGGTAGCTTGGATCTCCCCGGGTGCTGGATGAGAGACAGGACAAGGGGGAAGAGGTCTGCGCGTGTTCGCTTGCCCTTTTGCCTCTGGAGGTGCCTGGAGAGTTCAGCAAACACCCCTCTCATGTTCCTATGACAGGCACTGGGGAATGAAGGGCTAGAATGGTTTACTTCAGACTACATTCTAGCAGGGAGTATATAATGTCTGGTTTTCCCACTGTTAGTAATGCCAACACTGGAGTAACGTAATTTTTCCATTTAAAGGGACTTTATGCTTAAACTAGTAATCTGTGAGCTGATATCGGATGAATATCTATTTCACTATCAACCTTTTACCTAATGGTCTTAGCATCCGTTGATGACCCTTGCCTGAATCAGTTACATTTTTAGGGATTTCAAAATGGTGATTTCATTCAAATAAATAGTGCTTCTTTGTTTATAAATTAGCATTCCTTTGTAAAGAAGAGCTTTCCCTCTATTTGCTCTTGTCTGGTTCTCATGAACGAGGGTATTACTGAGAAGGTAGAGCAAAATGTTAGTTCTTTTCCTCTACTAATTTTTTTTAAGATTTTATTTATTTATTTGAGAGAGAGCATGAGGGTGCGAAGGGGCTGAGGGAGAGGGAGAAGCAGGCTCCCCACTGAGCAGGGAACCCAACATCCCAGCGCCTTGGGATCATGACCTGAGCTGAAGGCAGACGCTCTACCAGCTGATCCACCCAGGAGCCCTTTTCTCTCTACTAATTTTAACAAGTTGTTACCCTCCAATGATGGCAAATGAGTTTTAAATTTTTTTCTCTTTCTCAGAGAATCATTAAGAATTAATGTGTTAATGTGTTTCAATCAGTTACTGTTTCGTTCTCTTTGATTCTCAAGTTGTTTTAATTTGGTCTGTGGAAACTCTAATAGAATTTAAGAGCTGGAAGGAATCTGAAAAATCAGGTACTCCAAATCCCTAAGTTTTACAGGTGAGGGAACCAAAGCTCAGAAGTTTGTGACATCCTAATGTGTCACAGCTAATCAGTGGCAGAGCAGGGATCAGGGTCCAGATCTCTCGAAGCCTCAGCTAGTGCTTTTCCTAGTGTTCTGAGAGAGAGATTTGCAGTAAATCTTGCTTTCAACTTCTTACCAATACTGAACAAAATGAGAGAAAATGGCTCATGTATAATCATACATTTTTTGTTTATTAAAAGTTATCGTCTAGTCCAGTGGGTGGCATATTGGGTAGATTCATTATTTGCTTTGTTTAGAAACAGCAGAGGACCATTGTAGGCTGGGCACTGAGCGGGTCTGAGACGTGAGTTTGCCTTGAACAGTTCGCTGTGTACAGGTTCAGTTTGTCTTGCAGTCACACTTTGACCTGCAGAGTTTTGAAAACTTGGAATTCATTGCCAACATAGAAAGTAGTGAATTCATGTACACGTTTGAGTTGTCAGCGTCTCTAAAATACTTGCAGATATCTAGCAACATTAGGTTTCCATTGTGATATAGCAACATTTGATTGCAGTAGAAAAGCTTGAGTGGTCCTGCCCTTCCAGCTTGCCTCCCAGTCCTTCCCTAATGTGTCCTTTACATGTTTGTTGTTGGATGACAGAACTTAACCGTATCATCCAGGTATTGTGAGGGTTTTGAGTGGTGGTGTGATGAAGCAGACAATGCCTGAGCAGAATAAACCACTGGTTCCTAAGCTCTTCTCTGATCTTTGCTGGGTGGTTAACCTTCTCAAGCAACTTTTTTAAGCTGTTTGATTCTCCGTGTCCTTCATTGTTAAATGGGGAAATTCTCACATAGGGTTATTTGAAGTGTGATGTATAGTAATTCAGTATATATTAATTCTCCTCCCCTCTTCTTTCATTTCTTTTTTTAAAAAGATTTTATTGATCGATTGAGAGAAATAGAGAATGCTGGAGAGCACATGCAAGAGCACATATGAGGGGGATGGGAATGGGGGTGGGGTTGAACAGAGAGGGGAGGGAGGGTGGGCGGGGGGGAGGGGGAAAGAATCTCAAGCTGACTCCACTCAGTGCGGAGCCTGACACAGGGCTCTATCTCAGGACCGTGGGAACGTGACCTGAGCCTAAATGGAGTCGGATGCTTAACAGACTGAGCCACACAGGCGCCTCATTTCTTTAATTACTTATACAGCTTTTCTTAACTGCCATTAAATACTGATAAGATCCCATGTTGAGGTGAAAAAATGACTACTTTTTAAAGGAAAGCATCTTTGGGGCCGTCGTAGCTGCCTGAGGAGTGATGCCTAGTGCTTAGTTTTAGCATGAAGTGGCTAGTGAGGAAGGGAAGGTTGGAAGAAGCAGAGCTTGCTTCCAGCCTCTGAAATTTGCTTGCTAAACTTTGTATCAATAACTCCATGTTACTATAAATAGCAGTCTTCCCTTTTCTTTGGTGTGCTTGTGCCTGGGTTATTTAGGATTATAATCTTGATTTGAGGAATCTCTGTAGCTATTTTTTGTCCTTAAATTAACATTAAAGAATACATCTTCTAGGTGCTGCCATTTTTGGTAGCTTTTCAGGACCTCTTGTCTTTATTTGTAAAATGAAGGACTGGGTTAGTTAGCTGTAATTCCTTTAAGCTTTAACATGTTACTATTTCCAGGAGTTGGGTTTTCTGTTGTTCATTAAGTAATTTATATTCTTGAAAACATTGCTTTGGTTGGTGGTTGTTTTTCCCTCCAACAGTGTTTATCAAAGTTCCCCTGGAGATTTTGTCGGAGCTTTCTTCCTCTTAGGAAGGGAAGGGTTCCGCTGAAGACTAGGCACACGCGGGTTTGGAGGACTCTCACAAAGGCACACAGGGCTCTGTGCTCTCTCTGCACACATTTTACAGAAGGTCTGCCTGGACAAACCCAACCCCACTCCCTGGCTCTCCAATCTCTGCTTTTGGTTGCCTTAGTTGAGATAACAATGTCTCTTGGCCTGGAACCCGTCTCACAAGTAACTGCAGGGGCCAGCCACCGGTGCTTCTCTCGTGGGAACCTGTCCAAAAGCAGCTCCCCACGCCCCACTCCCCGTGAGTCTGATTCTAATAAACCCAGGATTTTGAATTTGAAACAAGTGTCTTTGTTGATTCTCATGCCAGGTGGGCTCTAAAGCCTGCACTTTGAGAACCTCTGGTTTACAGTGTGCTGCCTTGGCTGTTGGAAAGATGGGCAGGGGAATTTAACCTTTATTTATGAACAGTCTTCCTCTGAGAATGGCAAGCCTACTTCTTTCTTGTTCATAATTGGGATGAATTTATGATTTTTATGGAAACCAGGTGATTTTCTGTCTGGTGGGCTTGTCTCTCAAGTTAGGCAAAACTCAGTGCTTGTCATTTTAAGAGCACTTGCCAGAGGCCTTGTCAGAATTTGAGTGTTACGCAATTTAACCCTTTTATGTTGGCTCCTGTATTGTGGATTCAGGCTCTTAAGCTAAAAACAGATTAAGTTGGATTTTAAATATGTAAATATTTTGTGTTGTGTAAATTAGGTAATACTTTAAATGTGTCTCATTCATTGGGCATGCAGATTTGGAGAAAAAAAAATTCCAGAAAAGAAATAAGTTTATTTTAGTAACTTGATTATTGAACTAACCCCTTTTTCAATGTAATCATCACTACTCAGGGTGAAAAGTTTGGACCATTCGCTGGAGAGAAGAGAATGCCTGAAGACTTGGATGAAAATATGGATTACAGGTTGATGTGGGAGGTGAGGATGTCATTGTTATTTTAAATATTTAATGTTTTTCTTCATACTATTTAGCGCACTTACAAGGCTAAGTTAATAGGTATTGATTCCAGTCGACTATTTAAACGCTGGAATGTTTGACTTTTAAGGGACCCGAGTAACTTGAAAGTTTAGCATTGAGAAAGTACTGTTGAAATACCTTACTAGGAAATTCTTCTAGAACTCTGAAGTTTATAGTTCATCATTGAAAAAGGAGTTTTCCATGCATAAGGATGTTTGGATTTTAAAATAAGAGTGTTTTCTTGTTCTGGATTAAGAATTCAATTTCTATAAATGAAATTATACCTTTCCTTTAACTTTTTTATTTCCCAATTGTAGTTCTGATTTCTTAGAAACAGTTCTGAGCTCCTTGTTGGAATGAAAATACCACTTTAAAATGGACCTTACCTATATTTCAAGAACTGTGACTTTGTAGACAGGCTTTTGTAATCTGAAATTTCCCTAATGCAGGGATCTGTATATGCAAATGTACATCTATAGAAGAATTTTCATCCTAGTTTATGCCAAGTATATTTGTTGCTGTTCTTTTCTAGTCATTAGAAAAAGAAGGGCCATAGGGATAGAAATAGAGAAGTAAAGGTATAGAGATTGTTGAAGCAAAAACTTGGAAAAAAACTCATTTTCAAGAATTGTATTTGGTAGATTCCATGAGTAGGGTGGGGCTGAGAGAAGTAGGATCAGTAAATCAGAAAGGGATAGAATCAAGAGGTAGAGAGTTACACATAAAAAGTCTCTGAGTGTGTATTTATCAGTTCGAGTTTGCAGAGCAACAGAACCAATAGGATGGAGATCTATCTACCTGTAGATATTTATATTTTATATTTTTATTTATATATATCTATGTTTTTATTTATATATATTTATTTATATATATATATTTAATTTTTCGAAGAATTGGCTCACATGCTTGTTGGGGTAGCAAGTTGGAATCTGTAGGGCAGGCTTACAGGCTGGAAACTCAGATAGGAGTTGACCTTGCAGTCTTGAGGCAGAACATCTCTGGCAGGCCTCAGTTGACAATTAAGGCCTTTGACTGATTGGATGAGGGCCTGCCATATGCAGCATTGGCCGTAATCTCCTTTACTTACAGACAACTGATTGTAGGTCTTTTTTTTTTTTTTTTAAGATTTTATTTATTTATTTGAGAGGGAGAGAGCACAAGCAGGAGGAGGGGCAGAGGGAGAGGGAGAAGCAGACTTCCTGCCGTGCAGAGAGCCCGATGTGGGGCTAGATCCCAGGACCCTGAGATCATGACCTGAGCCGAAGGCAGACCCGTAACCAACTGAGCCACCCAGGCGCCCCTGATTGTAGGCCTTAACTACATCTGCAGAATACCTTCACAGCTACAGTTAGGGTAATATTTGATAAATAACTGGTTACTATAGCCTAGCCAGCTTGACACAGAGAGCCATCATAGTGTATTACCTGCAAACAAAATATATTTTTAATCATCATTCATATTGCTGAAACTGTTGGTGGTGGGGAATGGTGCTTGAGGAAGAGATTCTTGAAAGATTTCTACAGTGTGGGTGATGGAAAATGGAAATTCATAATATAGTCCTCACTAGAAGTGGAAAATGTTATTGATTTGCCTAATTTAACATGCTGTTTTAGTTGTTTATTTTATGAACATAAACATATTTTCAGTGGCTTTCACTATTTTTCTGTAAGGTCTTAATTTTCTCAGCAGTTAATTTTTTTTTTTTTATCACAAAGGTTTTCAGAAATCAAACATCTATGTGACAAATAAAAAGGTAACCTAAATAAGTCATAAACATACAAATAGCAGTTATTTAAGAGGTTGTTAATGGCTTTTGATACTTGTTCTGAAAATTTTAGTGTGATGGGTTAATGTTTTGCACAGCTGGTTATGAATTGTGAAGCAGATAATGATTATAGTTTTTATTTCAAAAGAAAGGCTTGCCTATAGGAAATGTAAGCAGGCTGTTTCTGAATTGGTCTGTAGCTGACAGAGCAGCAATGGATCACCTAGTTTTATACGACCTATTCCTGTGGGCCTTTAATGTCTTTACATTAGTACTTGTTTTCACACACCCCTACCCTCTGTCCTCTCACTCTGCTGCCCAAAGAACTATTGATTTTATACGTTGAGGTTCAGGTAATGTTACATTCACTTAGTGATTGCTATTCTCTATTTTATTTTACTTCTTATTTAATACCTGGGTTTTGAATAAGTAATACATGTACTTCTTATGCAACTCAGAGGAGTATTGATAAAGAGTCTCCCCTGATGAGCCTGCTCATTTCACCTAAGATCTTTGATCCTTTTATTTATTTATGAAAATATTTTATTTATTTGAGGGAGAGAGAGAGAGAGAGAGAGCATGAGAGGGCAGAAGGTGAGAGAGAGAAGCAGACTCCCCCTGGAGCTGGGAGCCCTATGTGGGACTTGATCCCAGTACTCCAGGATCATGACCTGAGCTGAAGGCAGTTGCCCAACCAACTGAGCCACCCACGCGCCCAGACCTTTGATCCTTTTAACCCCTTAGTTCACTTGGCCTTCTCCTC
>CM052899.1:88222751-88279934 GCA_028534135.1 Potos flavus
AGTAAACAAATAAGCCACTAAGTAGTCAAAATAGATGCCACAGTATTCACACACTAACCCTTACGTATCCTTTAGAGAAAACCCCTAAAGCAATGGGTATAATCAGCTAATGTCAGCTGAATTTACTTTATTCTTGTTAAGATTTTATTTATTTATTTATTTACAGAGTGCGTGGTGGGAGGGAGGCTTGGGAGGGGAGACCAGAAGGAGGGGCAGAGGGAGAGGGAGAGAGAGAGAGTCTGAGGCAGTCTCCACGCCCAGGATGGAGCCCAACGTGGGGACCGATCTTAGAACCCTGACATTCTCCCCTGAACTGAAATCAAGAGTCAGACGCTCAACCGACTGAGCCACCCAGGTGCCTATACCTTATTCTTTTTTTTTTTTTTTAATTAACATATAATGTATTATTTGCCCCAGGGTACATGTCTGTGAATCCTCAGGCTTACACATTTCGCAGCACTTTCCACAGCACATACCCTCCCCAATGTCCATAACCCATTTACCCTATCCCTACCTGCCCCTACCCCCCAGCCATGCTCAGTTTGTTTTGTGAGTTTAGGAGTCTCTTATGGTTTGTCTCCTTCCTGATCCCATCTTGTTTCACTCCCCTCCCCCCACTGCCCACGATCCCCTGCCCTGCCTCTCAAATTCTTCATATCAGAGAGACCATATGATAATTGTCTTTCTCTGACTGACTTATTTCGCTTAGCATAATACCTTCTAGTTCCATCCACGTCGTTGCAAATGGCAAGATTTCATTTCTCTTGATGGCTGCATAGTATTCCATTGTATATATATATACCACATCTTCTTTATCCATTCATACCTTATTCTTTATGCATAAAAACTTGTCTATCCAAAATGTCACTGAAATCTGAATACCTGAACATGTTTGTAAAACTATAGAAAGGGACAATGGCAACACTGTGAAGGCATTCACAATTTACTGTGGAAAAGATGATGCACTTTTGACTGTATCTTTCAGCTTATGTCAGTTATCCCTTCTTTAAAAAAGAGCTTGATTTTCAAAAAACTTTGAAAGGCAAGGCAAGTCCCAAAAAAGGAGTGCTTTTAAAAGTTTTACGTTAAGTCTCTCATTACTCTCCTAAGATATTTTTGAACTTTAAAAGGAAATAAAGGCAATGGCAGTTTTTTCAAAAAACACATTAGCTGAGCTTTTAGAAAATATTTACTGAGACCATCCCCAAATAAAAAGTTTCCAACCCAGAATGGTCAGTTGCCTAAGTTATAGATAGGATTTACTAACCTACATAAACTTGACCAAGGTGCTCAGTTAAACTTGTCTTTGTGTCTGACCGTATCTCAAGAATGTGCTTGATACAGGTTAGTGGATTATAAAGGTAACCTCAGTTAAATGTAAGGTATGGAGCCAAAAAAGCCTTTGTGATTTTAAGTTGCATCAGTGACATGATGCCCCAGTTGTGGGTCATATGGCCCTTTGTATGCCATATTATGTCCTGTGTTAAGAGAGCTTTGACAGATTCGTGTGCATCCATAGAGGACAACCAGGATAGCAAAAGAGCCTCAATCACATCAGACAAGGAAAGCGTTACTTGTCTTGTAGAAGAGAAAACAAAGAGGAGCGACTCTTGCCTTCAGAAATTTGAAGCTCTATAAGTGTAAGAGGAATCAAAACTACTGAAGGGGACCCAGCTGGAGTCGATGGCAGTGGTCATAGAGCAACACGTACCACTTCGGCTTCCTCAGCTGAGACGGTATCTGGATTTGCTACCACCTTCTAAAGGCACCTGCTCTTACTTCAGGAGTGGAGGCAGAGGCTATTTGAATGTGTTTGGATCTGAATCGTGGTATTTAGGATGTCGTTCATGTTTGTTCCTTGGAAGAAGTTAGCGTTGCAGTAAAATGGTACGGATGTTTCTGTCTGTGCCATCGGAAAGCAGCGTTTGTGTTGAAGGTGTCTGTTAGCCGCCATGAGCCTCCGTTTCCTAGTACTCTGGGATTGCAGATGTCCGTCGGTATACAGTGCCGTCCTGCATCTCACTTTGTTTGGTGCCCGCACGGTTTCTGTGAGATCCTGGAGCAGGGACTGTCATCCCCATTTGGAGGTCAGGACACCGAGGAGGCTCAGCTCTGGGAGAGGGAATGACTCACCCGCAGTGATAAGTCAGAGCTTGCGTAACACCTTGCTTTTTGATTCCTAGTCCAGCATTTTCCCCACTCCAGAATACTTTTCTGACGTTCCTTTCAGCTTGACATATTTAGGGCACTACTTATTTGTAATGAACAACAGACTTAATTTTTCACATGAATCCTTTTAAGTTATTTAACTTCCTGTGCATTATATTCTGAATGCTGTTCAGTTAAAGAGACTGGGATCTGTAAAAATCTGTTTTTTCTCTGTCTGCTTTTCCATCTGAAGATGGGGGAATCCATGGTTGGGGTGATTAGATAGTATGGGGGGGGAGATATAAGCAGATATGCCACAGTGATATGTGTGTGTATGTGTGTGTCTGTGTGTGTCTGTGCGAGTGTGTGTATAAGGCCAAAGCAAGCAAGAATTTTAAATAGAATCCTTTGAAAAATCAACAGAAAAAAACCCCATGCGCTTTGTTTAGAAACCATAAATCACTAGTTTCCCAGTGACAATCCTTGTTGATTTCTGAAGTATGTCTTTCTGTGGCTTAAATCTGACAAAGTGGGGCGTCTGGGTGGCTCAGCCAGTTAACTGTCTGCCTTCAGCTTAGGTTATGATTTCAGGGTCCTGGGATTGAGCCCCACATGAGGCTCCCTGCTCAGCAGTGAGTCTGCTTCTCCCTCTTCCTCTGTGATCTCTGTGATCTCTCTTGCCCTCACACTCTTTCAATAAATATATAAAAATCTTAAAAAAAATAAATCTGACAGTGGTGTGCTGTCAGAACTGATTACGTAAGCAAACTTGTTTTTTGTGCTTCTAAAGATATCCTGAAACCTGTTTAATTAGATACTGAAGGCAGGGCATCTGGCCTAACTTTAGTTAAAAACAATCACAGAAAAAAATGCCTGTAATTTAAATATAAAAATATGATGACATTGTGTACTCTAAAGATATCCATACCTTAAATCTTAGTCCTTACAACTAGGTTCTTTGAAAAGCTTTGTTGAAAGATAGGAAGGGAAATACATTTAATTTAATAAATAGACCATACAACATACTGCGACTTCTCATTAAGGACATTATTACTATATGTTTTGGAACTGACATTACTTCACTGCCATTACATTTTACCATATGTTAAGTAAAATTCTCTTGGTTACGTTTGGCCATGTCTGGGGACAAATATGACTGATTAGCTTTGCCCTGATGTCCTATTATATAGTCAGTAAAAAATTCCCCAGGAATTCAGAATAATAGAGAAGGAGAATAGTAGAGTAAATAACACTGTAGATTTTTTCTTGTGAAAATTAACTATCCAAATAATAAATAAGCTCTTCTGTCTATAGTTGACCCATTTTAACACAGAAGATATTTAAATTCAAGGAAACAAAATTTATACTGGTTACCTATTGCCAATTTTTTCCTTTTATTTACAAGTTAGGGGGCACTTGGGTGGCTCAGTCGGTTAAGCATCTGCCTTAGATTCAGATCATGATCCCAGGGTCCTGGGATGGAGCCCCACCTCAGGCTCCCTGCTCAGTGGGGAGCCTGCTTTTCCCTCTGCTCTCTGCCTCTCCCCCTGCTTGTGCGCTCTCACTCATGCTCTCTGTCAAATAAATAAATAAAATCTTTAAAAAAAAAAGTTAGGATTTTTTTCTTATTGAGGTGATTTTTTGTTTGTTTGTTTTTGTTGTGGTTTCTTCTGTTCTTTACTGAGTGGGAAGAGAAAATCAAATGTGACTTATATTTAGTACCACTAATCTTTGGTCTGAAAAAAGAGAGAGATCCATAGTAGTATGTTTTCTTGGACACTTCAAAAGTGATGTCAGTAGCATTTAATAGAGACTAGAACCTGCCAAATTCCTATACAGTTATAATTTACATTTGATATTAAGTGGCAAATTCATAGGCATATAAACAACTATATGGAAGTGTGAATATTTTCGTTTTTATATGAGGGTTTCTTTTCCCTTCCCCACCTTAGCTAATTTTTTTTTTTTGTGTGTGTGTGTAACTGGCTTAGGAAGTCTGTGCAAACCAAACAGGGTTTAGGATTGAGATGGTTTTTACTGCAAGAGGAGAACATTCACTTCGTTACAGGCCCCTAGGCATGCAGAAGACAATCCTCGGTAGGACAGTAACCAATACACTTCATTTTCATGAAAATTCAAATAAAAGATGATGGTATTTCGAAGACCAGTTTTGACAGGAAAAAAAATTACACTTTGGCTGCAGAGCTTAGTTAGATGCTAGAACATGATACTAAGAGGAATATCTTCTTCATTTGTTAGACTTTAAAAATGTTCAATTTATTACCTCAGGGGTCAGTATCAAATTAAAAATAGATAAATGGAGACTTTAATAGTAGCCATCTGTCTGGAGAGTTTTTACTTGGTTTCTCTGGAGAGGAAGGATGGGTTAGATTATCTTTGAATGTCTCTTTTAGATATTTCATGAGGAGAATGCTGTGGTTAGAGTGGGAAGATACAAGTCATATGTTCAGATAATCTAAGAGTTTCAGTGAAGTGTTGAAGACTGGGATAGGAGAATGAGGCATTTGAAAGTTGGAGAAGACAGGTAGCCTGCAAAGATTGTGGAGGAATTTAAAAGTCATTTGGGTAAGGGTGTTCAGAATAAAATAAACGGACAGTGGGTCTGTTAATGACCAAAAAAATCATTTCAACTATGAATATGTAAGCAACTGTAGTACATTACTGCCTATGATAGCATTGTTATGAGAATATAAGTAAAAGTGAATCAATATATATTGATTGATTGAGGGATGCCTGGGTGGCTCAGCCGGTTTTGCATCTGACTTCGGCTCAGGTCATGATCACAGGGTCCTGGAATCGAGAGCCCCACATCGGGCTCCTTGCTCAGTGGGGACTCTGCTTCACCCTCTACCTCCCACTCCCCTGCTTGTGCTCTCTCTCTCTCTCTCTCTCTGACAAATAAATAAACATAAAATCTTAAAATAAATTTGGATGTATTGAAAGTGACAGATTTCATCGGGATTTTAATACAAAATTAAACTGTACTTGTCTCTTAAGCTGTAATATGGTGTGAGAAGGTTATAGACAACCAGAGAGTGCTTACATCTAATGGACTGGAAATGAGTCACTAATACTGAATAATTGGACTTAGTTGGAGCCAAAGGGCCTGGGAGAAAGCTGAAATATACAAAGAGCAAACAATGCCCCTGGTAAAATGTGCTTACTATAAATCACGGAGAAATCTTTGTTATATTTCACATCTTTGAAGAAAGAATTCCAAATGTCAAGCACATCTGATATATACTGTACTTAATACTAGGCGACAAATGTATGACTTAGAAGGGCCATTGACTAGTTTCTGTAAGTAGTGCTATCTTCTCAAACTGAGATACGTCATTGACAGAGCCATTGGTGTTTCCCTACATAAAATTAGCTGGATTGTGTGGATTTCAACAGTAGTGGTGTTAACTACTGAGAGAGAGTCTGTTGTGTGAATGGAGGTCTCAGTCCTTGGATTCCCCAGAAGATTTATGTGGGGATCTGCACTCCAATAAAGACAGCCAGAAGGAAAGCAGCAAGCACAAAGCAGTTCATTAAAGCGAGAGAACGAACGGACACTCTCAAGGTGGGAGAGGGGGCAGATTCTGAGAGGTGAAACGCGGCCCTAGGTTGTTTTGGGATTGGGTATTATTGGGTCTCTCTGGGTCGGGAGGAGCTATGACTTACAGTGGAGTGGTCTCTAATGATTAGAGGCTGCTTCCAGTCTTTTGCGAAGCTTCTCCCACAGGTTGGGAGGGGGAGTCTGACCCTATGAGGTTTGTGCCAGAACCTTTTTGGCAGCCTTCTCCTGGGGGGAAGGGGGGTGTTGGACCCATAATGCAAATGCGTTATGATGAGTCTAGGGGTTACCCTGGGGCAGAGGTGGAAGAAGAGAGGGCATGCCCTGCACCTGGCTCTTGATCTGTCCGCCCCGAGGTCTTGGAAGCCACAAGGTCAGGACATTTGTATTCCCAGGCTTTTAATGTGTAGCTTATTTATCACCCCAGCTCCCATCTCTTTAATTCCCCTTTAGGGATTTGGGACTCTGCCTTGGGGTAGTCCTTCTACTTCTGGAGTCTAGCTTCTGCCTAACAGTTGGAAGTTTTAAACTTTGATTCTGAGAAAATTTTTCTTTCAAGTACTTAATGGCTTTGCCGTTCCTTCTGCTTAATTTAGCTGTTTGTCAATATAAACAATTTTGTTACTGTCACTGTGGAGGAACCAGGAAAGGAGACTTTATACCCAAATATTTAAAATTATTTATTTACTCTGCTTAAAGAAAGGTGAGTTGATGTCCTTTTTGAGGAGGGGTACAGTGGGTCCTTTCGATCTGTCAGTGGGCAGTGAGGCAATGGGCAGTGAGGGTTCCACCTCGAGGGTGAAGGAGGAACATAGTACAATTTTCAAGTGCCTCCCAAAGGAGAACTTCTCAGCATGAGGTTTTTTTCGTAAGTTACAAATTCCCTTAGCTTCACACCTAAATATGTGAGAGATAAATAGTAGGTGTTTATAGTCCTAAGTTCTTCTTTTAGCAATTATAATAACAAAAATTAAATTCCTCCTTCTTAGTGAGGTCTGGCTTCTCATTAGCAAGATTTTTAAATGATTATTGAAGATCCTTTGGCATTGAAGAAAACAGGAATTGTTTGAGAAACATGGCAGTGAATGTATAAGGTAGTAGGAACAGGCAAACTCTTTTTTTTTCTGGATAATATATGCTAAAATCCTGACATACAAGTTTTTGTAATGTGTGTAGCAGATTTTTTGATGTAATTTTTTGGGGGTAATGTGGCCTCTGTAGATGGCTTCCTAGTCTGTACATCAGTGTGTGACTGGGCCTGTGCAGTCTGTCTGATCTCAATGCCCCTCGTTTTCTCGGTGGCTCCTTCTGTTCCACTCCCAGGGCCTTTCTATTTGCCTTTACTGTGCTGTTCCGTCTGTCTGGGAGCACTCTCTCCAGCTCTCCACTGGCCAGTGGCTGGTGCCTGCCTTCTTTAGAGCTCTTCTCAGTCTCCTCTGAGATCGCTCAGCTCTCTTCACTCTCAGCTCTCCTCACTCAGCTTCCTCTCATTCTGCATTCATTGTCTTCACAGCTCTTCTCTTTACCGGAAGTTATATTCTATGCTTGTTTGTTCTTAAGTGCTGCGACATTAAGCTTCATCTGTCTTGTTCACTGAAAGATTCCCAGTGCCTGAAGCTGTACCTGGCCTGTGGTAGGAACTCAGTAAATTATGTCCAGTGACTGCATGGTTGGGCAAATGTATCATGAAAATACATACCTTAGTAGGGTGGCGGTGCTTTATTTTATTAAATAAGATTTTGGAAATGTAAAATTTGTTTATCCTCACCCCAAGTCTGCAAAGGTGAATTTATGTTCTTATATTTGTGTTACTTGGTGTTAGAGATCTGAAGTGCTAATCACTCATTCCTTCTTTCCTCCTCCGCTGGATTCCAGTTGAATATAAACACAGAGTGAGTTGGATGGAGATTGCTATATGCATTATTGAACCGAGCAGTGCCTGATAACCTACAGTGCGGGGGCTTTGGAGAAGCTCCATTTGAAGCAACTTGGATTCAAGAATGTCCAATGGACTACCCACTCCTTTGACAGTTTCCTCCCTCTCTCCAACTGAATCTTGAGTGGGTCCGACCAGGAGGGTTTATGGCATAAAACAAAAGGCAGTGGGCCCACTATCCTCAGCAAACCATGAGCAGGCCATGAAAAGACAAAATGGAAACTGTTTTATTCATCAGCTAGTTAAAAATGTGAAAATATGGCTCAGTGGAGTCAGCTTCCACCGGTTTCATTAGCAAGTTCTCATCATATGGAAATAATTCAGTAAACAGGTGGAGAGAGAAATTGAAAGGATTACTCCAGCTCCATCCCCCTCAACTGGGAACCAACCTTTTCTGTGGAAAAAAGGGGACAGGTTGCAATTATGGTTATCCCTTGAGTGATTGCAGTTGCAACACGTATATTAAAATATACCTACAAACAAATAATTTTAACCAGAAAAGAGCTATCAACACAGGATGTTTCTGAGAGTTGCTTGCAATTGTGAGTCATCTAGACATCTGCCAAATAAAATAGGATGCTCTATTTGTACGTATGTTTAAGGGGAAGAATGGATGTTAATCCAGCATCTATTCAACACCTGTCAATAAGAAAGGCATATACTTATGAAAAAATATCATATCCTACCCTTGATGTTTAGTGTGACCAATATTGACTTCAAGTACAAACTCAGGAGCTTTTTATGTTTCAGGTTCGTGGGAGTAAGGGAGAAGTTCTATACATTTTGGATGCTACCAACCCACGACACTCCAACTGGCTTCGCTTTGTTCATGAGGCACCATCTCAGGAGCAGAAGAACTTGGCTGCCATTCAAGTAAGCTTATTTGCTTTTTATTTGTACTGTGCACTGTGAGGGGAATGATCTAATTTATAACTGCACTCCCTGTTTTAAATTTATTCCCAATGACCTGCTTCAAATAACAGTAACTGACTCATAAAGTGGAGAAATCTCATCCATTCAGCCTATGCAGGAAAGGGGCAAGTCTACTTGTAAATTGACACCAGATCACTCTCTTTATGAGAATTCTTGAGTGAATTAATTATATGGTCTGATATTGTCCTTATCAGATCTTGTTTTCAAGTACTTTTAATTTATTCAGTGAACATTTATTGATAGTTTCTTTATTTGATGGTTTATTTGGCTCATAGTACAATATTCTGTTTTATTTTTTGGGAAAGGCTTCATGGAGAAAGTTTACTTGGAATATCCCCATGACTGGATTTTGAGCTTCTTGAGGATAGTGTATTAGTCAGGGTTTTCCAGAGAAGTAGAACCAATAGGATCTATATATCTATATATATCTATATCTATATCATCTATATCTATATCTATGTATCTATATATATATATATAGAGAGAGAGAGAGAGATTTATTCTAAGGAATTAGCTTATGTGGTTATGGAGGAGGTTAGCCAAATCCAAGCTCTGCACAGCTAATGTCCCACTTTGAGTCTAGATGCCACGGGCTGCTGTAGAACAAGGAAGAACCAATGTCCTACTTCACATGCTATTAGGCTGGAAGAGCAGATATTCCAGTTTGAAGGTCATCAAGCAGGAGAATTCTCTTATTTGGGGGAGGGTCACCCAGTTCAGGCCTTCAACTGATTAGATGAGGCCCACCAACACTGTGGAGGGCAATTTGCTTTACTCAAGTCCATCTATTTAAATGTTAATTTCATGCCAAAACACCATCACAGAAACACCCAGAATGATGTTTGAACAACTTTTTTGGAATCCCGTTGCCCGGTCAAGTTAACATGTAAAATTAGGCATCCTAAGTAGGAACCATATTTTATTGAATTCTGTATCCCTGTATCCTAGTATAGGATATATAGTGCTGCACATAACACTGGGCTCTGAGAGAAGCTATGATTGAACTTAGGTGATTTCTCAGTAGAAATTAAGCCAAGAAGAGAAAAGGTTAAGGCAATAAGTTTTTAGAGGAGTCCTCTAATTAAAACTGTTTGATCAGATGATTAACAGAACAAAGAAACACTGCATTTTTTTGGGAGATTGGCTGATCACATGTGATAACACAGCTTCTGGATCCTAAACTGTGAAAGAAGAAGCAAAGGTATGGTTGGTAGAAGTAAGAGAGAAGGAAAAGAATAAGGGAGCTAATATTTCCTTAAGTATTTACCATGTGTACTGTTCTAGAAGCTTCATAAGCATCATGTCATTACTTAGATCAGAAAAACTCTAAGTTTAGTATTTGCTGAGTGTTATACTGATTTCACTCAATTCTGAGTGTAAAACCAATAGTCACAAGAGGGAAAATACACAGAATTAGGTTTTAAAGTAACCAGAAAAGATAATCATCTAGAATATTCCATTTCCTGATGTTATTAGTTAACCAAATTTTTTCAGTACAAATAAGTATTGTGTGATTAGTGATTAGACCAGTGTGATTAGTGTCTTTTTTTGTCTGGATAAATGAGAGATGCCTCTTACCAGCAGGCTAGGTCGGGTTGGAAAATAGGATCTTTCGGCAGTTAGAGATATTCAAGCCATTTTTTTGATTATCCATGACATACATGGATCCAACCACAGATTTCAACTGATCTTTTTAAATGTTTAGACATTAACTTTTTTTTCAAGTATTTTATATTTTTTTTGTGGTTTCCTGATGCAGTCATCTCAAAACATCTCCGGTTAACTCATAATTTTAAACTATAGACTCAGTTTTAGTATTTCCTTGTGAATGTTACCACTATCAAAAAGCCTACAGACCCATGAAATTTACTTTAGGCAAACCCATTGTTTTGTGTTCTTTCTTTATTACTGTGTTTTAGAGAATGTTATTCTATTTAAACTAGATTCTTTTCTCCTTATGCTTAAATAATAACTTTAACCTTTGCTCAGATGCCTTTTGTTTGAGACATTTCTTCTTATTGGCTGTTATTTCTGTAGCATCAGTAACTCTCTCGATTTGCCCAGACTTCCAAGGTGTTACTCGCTCAGCTTTGAGTTTTGCGTCAGGCTGTCTCAGATAAGGCTTGTTGGAGAGTTCCCTTTCACTGTACATTTTGCTTGTCATGATCCCTTTAGCTAATGGAATACCATGTCAATAGGTGTTTATCTCCATCTTCTCTTACCCACATTTGTGACTCTGTGCCCTATTTATTTATTTCATTATATGGACCATATGCATGTCTCTCTTTTTGAGTGACCACAGTTGCTAAGACTCACATGATTTTCATGTTCATTTGGGCCTTTAGTACAGTCCCGTTCTTCCGCCGTGCTTCTTTCCTTGAAAGAGAGGAGGAATCTACAAGGATGACTCTTGCAACTTTGATAGTCCCAGAAGTTATTATTTAATTTAAGAAGAGGTGAAGCGAGGTGGGATTAGAATAGGATTCATAAACTAACTAGAGGCTCTGTGAAGTTTCACCCTCGAATTTCATTAGAATCTGTTCAGAGGCCACTGGGGAGTCTTCGGGTGCGCAAGTGATGACAGTGCCTTTAATTCCTTTTAACGTTCTTTTGGCCTTTCCTTAGAGGGGGGTTGAGTGCACTGTAACCATGTTACTTGTTACAGAGCACAGTATGGATCATTGTTAGCTCCTTTGGTGGAATGTCTGTTTTACTTGAACGGTAGCTGGAGTAGCAGAGCATTCAGAGTTCAAAATCACATCTGAGCTAGGGGCAGAGGACATAATAGTTGGGTCACAAGGCTGACCATGATCTCAGCCTTCTGATTCGTTGGGATAATCTCCTGAGGGTTGCATTCCAGAAACATTGAGTTGGTAGGAGAAGATCATAATGTTTCCTGCATAACATTATGAATCACTTACATTCCAAATTGTATCTGAAATTTGGGGTATTCAGGAAATTTTTTATTTGAGCCGTATGTCCCAGGAGTGGAGTAAATGAGAAACATTTGTGGCTATGTGGCTTGCTTGGTGGAAAACGTCAATACTTGGTCCAATTTTTTTGGACAAGGGATTAAGAATTTGAGGTCTGTTTTGGCAGAGGGCTGGAACTCCTTTTTGGAGACTTAGTTTACTTGTAGTTTTGCAATTTATTTGATTTTAGAAAATTTGCTTTGGAAATGATGATTTAAATATATGAATTATTGAAGACTCTCGTAAGCAAAAAAATTCTTCCCACATGCACACATTTCAGAATAATTAGTTGAACTGTATGTTCAGACTTCTGAAAAGTATTTTGAACTGAACCAGAAAATTCTAAGTGTGAAAGATTGGCTTAAAATGAACCAAAAGAATTCTTAGACTCCATAAAAAAATGGGTGACTCTTACTAAATATTAATTTTGTTACACCAAAGGAAAAAAATGTTAATAGTTGAAAAAATATTTGACCTACTCAGGGTTTTATAGGCTTTTAAAAATTTCTGAACTTTTCATAGAAAATTATTTATTTAGGTACAGAATTATGTCATTCAAAGTTGAGACTCTGAACACTTGGGATATTTCAGAGATGTATTTAAGGACATATTTCCAGGCATCCCTTCCCTGGGACTTTTTTGGAGTATATTATCAACAGAAATGAGAAGGTGGCTTGGTGTTATAAGAAAAAGGAGCATATGGAAAATCATTTGGCTTTTGGTACCCCTCACGAGAGATGTCAGGTTGTGGGGATGGCCTAAATAAGTTGAGAGAGCACCAGGTATTGAGCCAAACTTGTGATGTCAGCACAGCTTTGTCCCAATTCTGATGTCAGTTTAGTTTTCCCATTACCTGGAGAGCTATTCTATTACATACCATTTTCTCTCCTTCCTCTGCCTTGTGCGAGGTCTTAGGCAGTCTATCCTGGAGTCTTCTGGTGACATGTGATATTTCAGAATGGTGGAGCTGAGAGATCAGATGTGAATTCTCTAAGAGAGAAGCAACTTGAATGTTTTTAAAGCACAGACAAGACTTTCTCCGTTGTCATCAAGACAACAAGATCCACAGTCTTCTTGAGTGGTGTTGATGCAGCATTCAAATCACAGTGATACCGACCTAGCAACCAAGCAACCAAAAAATAAATCGAATCAAATCAAATCAAAAGGATTTCTCATTTATACCCAAAATTATAGTTTTCTCTAATTCAGTTTCTTCTCTATTTCTGTTTTTTCCTATCAGATTTCTATAAATGGTATTTTTATAATATTTTCTAGAATCTGTTATAGAATATTGAGGTGCAACTAAGCCAGCAAAGTCCACCTCTGTGACATCAACTAAAGAGAAGCTGGAGTGCTGGAGAATGTTCATTTCCTGATTGACGTGGGACCTTTGTTAACAGGATTGGTCATAGTGAAATTATGAAGTAGAATTTAAAATGGGAATTCCGTGAAATTATTCTTCTGGGAGGAAAAGTGCCGAGTCTTCTATTTTATATTTAATTTAAATTTATATTACAAATTTAAAGTTAAATTCTATTTAATATTTACTTTAAAATTTTTAAAATTTGAAACAAAATTATTTAAAATGTTCCCAATACCTCCAGAATAGAAATCCAACTAAGTGATACAGCCGTGGGCTGACTTAGAGAAATGATTTACTTCTATATGTGTTTCTGTCACTGGGCTGGGTTCCTCAAGAACAGTCCATCTTGGCTCTATTTTCCCACCGCCCACGTGGGCAGGGGTGCATCCAGTCGGGGCTCAGCGAGTTCTGGGTGACCTGGCCTCCTCTGGTCGCTGTCGCTTCTCTCCTGATGTGGAACACCTGGCTAAAGGTGCCTTGTCGATTTGGAAGAAAGCTATGTCTGTTTCCTTTGAAATAACAGAAGGCACATGTTTCCACTTGAACTCTGGTCTGTAATTTAGGGGCGTGAGAGTATTGGGTCTGGCAAAGTGTTGCGTTTTTACTTTGTGAGTGCAGGGTACATACTGGTATGTGTGTACATGGTTCAGTCTACTGTGTAAGTACTTTGTCTCTTAGCCAGATAACTGTGTGGCCAACAGCACCTTGTTGTTAAGTCCTAGATCTTTTTTATAGTTACTACCAACGATAATCGGAGCCTTAGATTAAGATAATTCCATTGACTAAGAACCTGGCATTCCAGCCTGGACTAACTTGGAAATCTGGATATAGAATAGAGAAATAGCAAAGGTTCATGGGAAAGATGGTATTTGCTGCGAACTGGTAGTTTCTTTTGAATTATACCTAATAAATAATAATAATGAAAGATTAGTATTTAAAAATTAATCAATATTGCATTAGATACACTGGGATTGTGCTATATCATTACAAGGTTTAAGAAGAGATATGATAAAGACTAAGAAAAAGAAAGTTTAAAATATTTTAGTTGCTAAAATATAGTGAAAAGAAGAGACATTTGTGTTTAATTCAGTAAAGCAAATAAAATGAATACCCCATTTATCAGAGAAGGAAATTAAAATTATATACATATATATATACATTTAATTGTTAAATCTAAAATTTAGACAACTAAAATTAAGCATACATACCACTCGTTTCCAAGCAAGATTTTTTTTGTGTATGAACATAAAGAAGAAAATGGCTTTTTGTTTTTTAAAATTGGGGATACGTTTTATGATGAGTTTTACATTATTTTTTTTAATGATTGGTATTAAAATAGTCGATAAACAAACTGCAAAGTGAGGTTAATTTAATGCATATAATATAAAACACTAGAATTAGCTACACTTAGTTCTTTATGAAGGGAAGTTGGGTTTTCTAGGGAAATTTTTACTTAAAGAAAAATGTACTCTATCCAGTACATGAGTCGATTCTCATAAAAGGTTCAGCCACTACTACTTATCAGTACAAAAAAAAATGTGAAGTTCTATATTCCATCACTGAATTAATAAAATATTCAAAAGAAGGTGTAAAATTTGTCTTATAATTTATATCTTTCAATTCAATTCAATAAAGATTATAATAAACAATAAAGTTATACTGTCTTCAGCTAAGTATATTAATTCTGAGAATTCGAGAAACCGGCTTACAGAACCTTAGGAAAAATGTTTCTTGGAACCTAATCTAGTCATCCTTAATTGTGTCTTAGTCCTCTTGGGAAGTCTCACATGATTCAAAAAAGACTGCTTGAGGAAAGGGAAAAGGGAAGATTCGTTACTGAGTTGTAGGCCACTCTTTGTGGTGCTTTATTGCATCAGGAAGGTGCAGAGTTGAATGAAAGAGGAGTTCTAAGTTTTGAGTTGTGGCCCTCCCTTTTCTGGAGTTTAACAAGTCTAGAAAGTAGTTAAATATATCATCATGGCTGGCTTATGTCAAAACTATACACACCTTTTATTATACTTAATTAAATACATAATCGATTGACTAATGTGTCCATTATTTCTTAAGCTGGTATTTAATGAACATTTTATTGAATTCTTCTCAATAGACAGAGATTAAAATACCATTTCCTGGTTTCTTTTCTTGTGGTTAAGTTAAGTCCTTTGACATATGGCTATGCACAGTTAATGGTGGTTTACATATCCGTCTGTTCTATTAGTTTGTTTTCTTTTCTTCTTTTTTCCTCCCTCCCTCCCTCCTTCCCCCTCTTTCCTTCGTTCGTTCGTTCATTCCTTCCTCTCTTCCTTCCTCCCTTCCTTCCTTCCTTCCTTCTATTCTATTAGTTTCTCAGAAAGGAAAAAGGAACAAAAAAGGAACATGGTCAGTCTTGCTGAGAGTTAACCTGATTCTTCTTCTAGCAATAGCGTGTAAACCAACCACGCTTCTGAGAGCTTTCCCTATGTGACTTAACTCCATGTGCCCATTTCTAGACTTTGGAATGTACTGTGCTTGTAAGTAGCTTTTCTTTTTCCTCATTTTTTTTCTTTATTAGATTTAAAATGCATATTATTAGGCATTTATATGCTTGTATTAAACTTCTGTAAATATATTTTGCTTTGTTCCAATTCATGGTACGACCAATGCCATATTGTATACAAAAGTGATATATAATAATCCCTGAAGAT
Source organism: Potos flavus (assembly GCA_028534135.1). Taxonomy (NCBI): domain Eukaryota; kingdom Metazoa; phylum Chordata; class Mammalia; order Carnivora; family Procyonidae; genus Potos; species Potos flavus. The sequence continues at coordinate 88,238,368 of CM052899.1, forward strand.
ACTTCACATCATCTTGCCATTCAATAACACATATGGTTTATAACTCTCTCAACATCATCTAAAAGCCATAGGAAACCCTATCATAATTTTAACCCCTAGAAAGTCAATCAATAACTAAAACCAAAACAAAATAAATAAAAACTAATTATCTGTACTTATGAAATGAGATTTCAAATTGGTACTTTGGCCCATTATAAAAATTTGTCACATTTTTGCATCAGCATTATCTCACTTTCTTTCTTAACAGCCTCTTCCCCCGCAAAGGAGTAGTATCCCCATTTTGCAGATGAAAAGGCTGAGCTCAAGTTTATAGAGCCTGGAAGTAGGGGAGCAGAGCTATTCATCTGTTATGAAGCACTTTCATCTCCTAGCCACTCATTTTCATTCCGTTTTTGCAGCTTATCCTCTGTGCCTGACTTCTCAGTCACTCCACACATCAAAGCTGCTTTTTCAGTGGACTTGTCTGCAACTTTTCTGCAATACCCAGGGTTACGGCTAGGTTTGTTGCTTGCCATAACCTAAACCACCCTTTGCAATGCTGTGACTCTGCCAACATCATTTTCCCTATTTTAATAGACCCACTCCCCCTTGATCTTATCGTGTCCAAAATTTACCCAGCTTACAAGGTTCAGAGTGAATTTCAAATGCTGTTGTGAAACTGCCTCTAAAAATTCCAGAGCTGCTGTTCTCTGTACAAATGTCTTGGCCCCTTTTGCTCTTTGTGGTAATTTAACCAGTTTCTATTCCATTTGCATCAAGAACATGTAAAGTCCCTCAGAGCAGGAACCGGCTTGGGCATTCTTGTGAATGTGGGTATCTGCGGTACTGTGCGCATTATGTGCAGCAGTAGATGCGTTGAATGGACATTCAGCTTCTCTCCTAGGTTTTTGAGTTGACATTTGGTATGTTGAGTGGAATGTGCTTGGCCTGATTCTGGTTCTCTTTCCAGGAAGCGCATCTGCTTGTCTAATCTGTTCTCTTATTTCCAGTTAGTTAAAATACTCTTAATTGTTGGCTAACTTGAATTTTTACGTATTCATTGGGAAGTTGATCCCCCAATCCTTTTTGTAGCAAGTTCCACTTTCCTGAATGACACTCTTGCCTTTATGGTCTTACTAATTCAAAAGGAAAGGACAATTATTTTTCTCTTACTTAGTTCAGTTCAGTGGATCCACAAAGGTGGATCGCCTTCAATGAGCAAGGTGTTGAGTCAGGTACTGAGATTTCTACATAGAAGAATATGATGTAGGGCCTGCCCAGGGGAGCCAGCAGTCTTTGGGGAAGGAGAGACCTGTGTTTAGCTAATTCTCATCCCATTTAGAATAATAAATATTTTGGGAATGTTAATTTATACATAATTTGAGGTTATAATCCCTTTCCCCATGGAGTCTATAGCCCAGTTGGGGGATATAGCTAAATAAATACAGATCAGGGTGGTAAATACTTGATAGGCACAGCATAGATGGTGAGGGAGGCATGTGTCGGGAACCTTTGCCCAGACTTGGTTATACGATAATTTGGTTGAAATTCTCTTTTCTGATATGATATGGATTAGTACTTGGTCAGGTAATAGAAAAAGTTTGTGTTAGTAGGGATCATAGAATTGATATTTCAACCATTTTAAGCTTAAGTTTTATAATTGTACATTGATTCTTTAATTTTTTTGATTTATGACCAAAGCCTTCTTAATTCTGACTATAGGTTTTCTCACTAGTGTTTGTGACCATATTTTTTTCATAACCCCTCCTTATAGTATTCAGTTTTGCTATTTTTAAAGTAATATGAGTAAAGCCTCTTTCTTATAAAGCAACCTGAGTGCAGAATCTGTCCGGATTTATGATTTTCCCCCATCTTTTAGAATTGCTTTGCCTTCTGTATCTTGACAATTTTTTTTTTTACAGACTTACCTTTGAATCTTTTCAAAATACACAACTAATTTTCTTAGAAACAACTGCATTTTTTCTTACTTATATCTTTGGTTTATGTAACATTTAGTTAAGTTACTAATTAAAATAACTTGTACAAGTGACATAAATGTATGGGAACAAAGACAACGGACTCTTGGGATGCAAGCACGCAAGTCAAGTGGTGAGAACAGAGGTGTGTGAGTAAAGCAGAAAGCAGGCTGCTCACTGAGAAGACTTTGGGCCTCATTTGGCAGATTTGATGCAGAGTGGTGGGTAAATCTGGGGATAAGTTAAGTGGAGGTCAGTTAAAAGAGCTTCTGATGTAAAATAGAGAAAATATGCTATGTGAACACAATAATGCCCTGTAATTGCTTGGGTATAAAATAGGCACTTGGTTCCCTGTAGCATAATCTTACTTTAAAGTGTCTTGGCCTATCAGTATTGATAACTTATATCTAAGTAAAATAGCTGAGGTATGGGTTTTTTTTTTTTCTGTGAAGAACCTGTTTCCCAGGATCAAATCATGTGTTTTCTATGTAGCAAATTTTTCTTTTTATTTTTCTGTTGACTTTTTTCTCCATGATGTCAGATTTGTTTTGTAAGATGCTTCGAAGATTACTATCTTTGCTTGAACCCCTCAGAGAAAGATAGCATAATGTTAGTGATTTGTGATTGTTATTTTTTATTTATGGATTTAGTTTTTTGCCTGATATAGTATCTCATTCCTGGGAATCATATTAAACTGTTTCTTTGCTTTGTGGCTGATTATGAGCTGTGATTAGAAAAGAGACCATTTTAGGGGCACCTGGGTGGCTGAGTTGGGTAAGCATCTGACACTCGATCAGCTCTGGTCATGATCTTATGGGTCCTGGGATTGAGCCCTGTGTAGGGCTCTGTACTCAGCGGGGAGTCTGTTTCCTCTCCTTCTCCCTCTTCCCCACCATGTACTTGCTCTCTCTTTCTCTCTCTCTGTCAAATAAATAAAAACATCTTTTAAAAAAAGAAAGACCATTTTATTTACATTTGTTTAAAACTTCATTTTTCTTGGGGCACCTGGGTGGCTCAGTGGGTTAAGCCTCTGCCTTCGGCTCAGGTCATGATCTCAGGGTCCTGGGATCGAGCCCCGCATCGGGCTCTCTGCTCAGCGGGGAGCCTGCTTCCTCTTCTCTCTCTGCCTGCCTCACTGCCTACTTGTGATCTCTCTCTCTCTCTGTCAAATAAATAAATAAAATCTTTAAAAAAAAACAAAACAAAAAAACTTCATTTTTCTTATAGGACCTGATTAATGCACCATAAACATGAAATTAAATTACACAGTTCACTCTTTAAAATACACCTGTAATTTTCCTGCTGCACATGATTTTCCTTGATTTCAAGACGTTTTCTTCTTATTCACCAAGAAAATAATTTAAAAAGTACTATTTTGCTTAAGTCATTGTGTCAGTCAATTTTGCCAAGAAGACTGCTCTAACAAGTAACCTTGAAGTCTTAGTGGTTTATAGCAACAAAGATTTAGTTCTTGTCCATACAAGTACAGGCTACTGGAGGCTGTGACTCTTTCCAGCGTTCGGTTCCACTTGGTGTCGAGAGGAACAACCCTTACCAGAGACATGCGTTTTTCTGGCAGAAGGGAAAGAGCAGTCACCCAAACGTGATGATTCTCTTAAAGCTTTCTCTTGGACATGGTTCACCTTGCTTCCAATCACATTTCGTGGGTTGATACAAGTCAAGCCTGATCCAAGTACACACCTCCCACAGACCCCACTCTGAGACTCAGAGCAACATCGCAACTTGGTACAGTCCTCCTCCTGGGATGGGAGTGAGTAAATAAGAATACGATGTTCTGTTACAGTTAGGTCTTATTTTAAAGATTTTTGGTTGTATTGTTACATGAGTGTTAATAGATGTATTTTGTGAATTTTACTGTAGAAATGATTTTTTACTGATATTTTTCAGCTTTGTATATTGAGCTCTGTAGAAATGATGTTGATATACAGGTTGAGACTGAATTAGGGTTTTTGTAAAGAAGAATTAAGTGAGAGGATAATAAATATGGAATTCTTCCTATTTTATTACATTTTCTTTTCTCCACCTTTGTCACTTGTTTCCTACTTCTATTGATAATCAAGTAGGAGTCCAAACTTTTTTTTCATCCACACTGGTAGAGTTTTAGTTTGTAACCTGTGGAATTTTGAAGATGATTTCCTATTGTGATTAGTCATTAGTAATTTTGACTGGAGAATCTGAATTGTCACTACTTACCACCTTTTCAATACAACAAATTGTGTCTTTGCCAGTTTCACAGTTTTTTTTTTTACATCATCCACATGTGGACAACAGTCTGCCAACAAGTAAACAGAAACCAAGTTAAGTCACAGACAGGCGCAGCTGAAACACCAAATCACCCATGGCCTCTTCTAGAGTTATATTTATTTGCACACAGTGGGAATTACATTTCCTTTCAAAACAAGAGTCAGTTACTTTTGCTGTTTTGAAATAACAGAACTGAACCTCAAATGCATGAGTTCATGAAATCTTTCCTAGTGGGGCATGGTACTTGAGAAGGGACATTGGGCAAATTGTCAAAGAAAGCTGAGGTTTGTGAGTGATTTTGGATGTTGGAAGGAGATAGGAAATTTGAAAAGTAGACATGTCTGTATATCCAGGAGTAAATGTTTTGTGATAGTGATAGAATCAGAAAGAATTAGACTGGAAGGCATTGTGAGTTCATTTAGTCCTAGCTATTGCCACAATACAGAAGCAGTCACACTGATAAAATCTTATCAAGTGGTGGCTTTCATTATTCTGTGTAATTTCAGGGAATCCCCCTCCCCCAGTCTTACAAGGTTGTGTACCAGCTTTTCACTCTTAATTCCATACCAATGTTCCTTCTCATAGGGTGAAGTCTGAGAGGGACAGCAGTGATCACATCATCCTACATGCATGTTTTTCTCTTTAGCTTCATTAACTAGCCCTACGGAAAGATGTTATTTCACTTGTGATTGAATCTAGCTCTGGAAGGGATGAGAAAATAAAGTCTACCTCCATTCCTTTACAGATGAACTAAAAGAGTTCCAAAGATGATAAGAGACTCGCCCAAGGTGAGAGGGCCCTAATGGGAAAGCCAAAGCCAGAAAAACAATCTTGATTTCTAATTAAGGGTTCTTACTTTGTACATGACATATAAGTGACTATTTTAAGAGTATATTAATATCAGATTTACATAACAGAATATAAGTTTTTCCTGTGTGTGAGATTGAGGCAACATAGTAAATAATAGGTGTCTGACCAAATAAAGGAAATTATTTTGTGAGTCTTGAAAAGTAAGCATAAAAAATAAAAAATTACGTGAGGACAAATTCCCTTTAGGGCTTAAATGCACTGGGTAATTTTAGGCTCCTTTAGGAAATATTTTATCCAGTAAAATTAAAATTGTAGGTGTAATGATTAACTAATTATACTTCACTCCTTACTTAATTATGCCAGTTGTTCTCATGGTTCTAGTTCTAGACTGGCTCTAGGATTTACTAAGTGTGAGCTTTGCAATTTATTTATCATCTCTGAGCCTCAGCTTTCCCATTTGTAAAATGTGCACTGATTGAAGGAGTTCCTCCGGGAGATGTACCCTGATGCTGACCATCTCTTAAGTGCCTACTGTCTACCACGCATAATTTATATATTCCTTATTTTTTAATCCAAAGCAACTCTTTTAGGTAGGTACTATTGATCCTATTTTGTAAATAAGTAATTAAGCAAAGTTAAGATAACCTTTCCTAAGGATACATTGCTAATAAGTTGTGTACTAGAATCCCGTTGGGTTTATATAATTCCAAAGTAGAATCTCTCTGTCCTGTGTACTTGGAAATGCACTTGACATTTCCATCCATATCTCACAAGGTTACTGTGAAAATCTGATGAAATAAAGTATGTGAAATCTTTAGAAAACTGCAAAGTGCTATACTGATGTGAGGTATTATTTGTTTTGTGTATTCTTAGCCATTTACTAGAAATTAGCAGTAAGATCCAAGGCATAAATAAGTTGTATTTTTTCTGCTTTATGGATGAGGCAACCGAGGCCCATAGGGATAAGGAAGGATGCCTACATAGGCAGAAAGTGGCAGAGTAGTGTCAGTTCCTAGTCTGATTCCAAAGCCCTAAAGTCTAAAGACTGCCTCCTCGTGTTCCTCTCTAGACCTGAGTTTTTATTCTGGCATAGGGGCTGATTCCATCACCCCTGGACTCATTCCTGTGATGAAACTTCCCAACTGGTGTGCTAAGACACTCTAGTGGGCTAAGAGTGGGTTACTAGTATGGAAAGAGATAATGACATTGATGATAGTATTTGTTTTTAAGACCATATCCATGCAGTTAATCATTCAAACTTCATGACAGTTGAATATAACTGTCATATTTATATGGCTGCCCTTCTATACTTTATGAATTCAGAAATGGTTATTTTGGTGCGTTAGGATTTTGGTGGAGCACCTGCCTCAAGAGAATGCTCTGTAGCAGCCCTACCACATGGCACCATCTCCAGCTTTCCTGTTGAATCATCCCGGCCAGGTTACTACCTTTTTTCTGGATTTGCTTATCTTCATTACCTAAGTTTGTTTTAAAAACCCTGACAATTAACATATTCAGAGACACTCTTGTGTGTGTAAATTTGTCTCTAAATCTGAGTTCCATATGTGATGTTACCAAAATGATGAATCTAATAAAATCTAAGCCACCATTAGTTTTTTTCAGTGTAATTCGGAGAAACAGATCAGCATTCTCCCGTACTTTACTTATCTGAATGGATTGTCTCTGTCCAAAGGAAGAGCTTTGCAAGTAGTTTATGACCTGAAATAATTTTTTTTCGATTGGGGATTATGAACGACTCTTAGTTTGCAGATTTGTTGAACAACATTAATTAACTTTAAAAATGGCTGCATTGGGGGCGCTTGGGTGGCTCAGTCGGTTAAGCAGCTGCCAGGGTCCTGGGATAGAGCCCCACATTGGATTCTCTGCTCAACAGGGAGCCTGCTTCTCCCTCTCCCTCTCTCTGCCCTCCCCCTTTCTTTCTCTCACTTGCCCTTTCTCTCTGTCTCAAATAAATAAATACGATCTTTTAAAAAATGGTTAAATTGGGTAATACTCTTGGGCACCTGAGTGAAGGATCACATGAAAATATATTTACATCTACAGAGAAGATACAGATTCAAAGCAAAAATCTGAAGTTGGTGTTTTATTTTGGACCTTAAGAAGAATTGTTATTAAATAGAGTAACATCTGTGAATGCTTGAGGGAAAACTGCAACACTGCGGACTCATCTTCAACCCTTCTACTCTCACACTGCATGTACATTCTGTCAGGAGATAGCATCTGCTTTCTCTTTAGATCATACTTAATACTTCTCACCATCTCCATTATTTCCCTGCCATAATCCTCCCAAGTCACCACTGTCTGTGACCTGGTGTATTATAATAGCCTACCACCAAAGGCACATAAAGGAAAGTATCTGTAAACTTTTTACTAATATATGCTTTTCTTCTGTAGACACAAGCATTTTAGTATTCTTTTTTACTATTCATTATTTGTAAAATGTTGAGCAACTGTTATGAGTACAGCTTATGCTGTGGGGGACACATGGTAATTCTTGTTTGCTGCCTTGAGGAAATTATCTTTGGGAAGACAAGATCAACACATATTAGAATTTCACTGATCATATGAATTAAATGACAAAAACCACAGAAATAAATTACAAGTGTCCAATAAAGTTAAAGCATTTTATATAAGAAAGCCCCTGGAACTTACATGCATTTAGTAGATTAGAGGTTTCATGGAGAAAGATGAAAATGAGCTGTGCCTCAGCCGATGCTGAGGAGTTGTAGCAGGGAGGCCAGGTGGCGTCTTTGCAATTGTGCTAAGGCAGGAATGAGGCCAATGTTTTCTGAGAGGAAGTATACCAGTTGGACTGAAGAATAGGAGGCAGTTTCTTTTGAAGGATAGTTGAAGATGAGAGGACAAAGTGGATTCAGATTATGGAAGTCTATTTGATAAGCCTTTGGAGCCATATTTGGGTGTATGACTCGTTCTATATGTTGAAAACCCTCAGTGGGGGCTGGAGATTGGGGAATGGACCCAGTCAATATTATTGGTAGGAAATCTTAAGTAGAGTTTAGAATGTGGTTTTGGAGAACATGACGGGTATGGTTAGGGTGATCAACTGTCCTGGTTTGCCCAGGGCTCTTTCAGTTGTAGCTGTGAAAGCACCATGTCCTGGGAAACTCCTCAGTTGCAAGCAAAGCAGATGGCTGGTCACATTAGGAATGGTTCAGACGGGTGACTGGGATCGGAGGTCCAAACCAGAGTGACGCATTAGTGTGTTAACAAGAGCACAGAGCGTGACAACCAGAAATCCAAAGCAATTCAGAGCTCTGGTAGGCAGTCAATGGAATTGAATTATATTTTGTCTGAGAGCAATTTGGCCAAATGAAATTTAGTCAAAAGCAGCATTGTCATAAGAACTTTATGTGGCAGTTGGGTTGAAATAAATTTGGAAAAAGACTATTTTAACCACTGGCTTTCAAGTTTTATATTTTGATGATATAATAATAATAATAATAATAATAATAGTAGCAGAACTACCATTCATGAATGCTTACCATATGACAGGCTTCTTACCAGATTTTACAAATATTCTCACTTTTAATTCTTACAACCAACCAGCCTGAGAGATAAGCATTGCTATTTTCTTCATCTTGCAAATGAAGAAACTGGTGGTTTGAGGATTAAGCTGTTTGCACAGTTACACAGCCGATCAACCGCAGAAAGAGACTTTGAACCCTGGCCAGTCCAAAGCCTGTGCTGTTTAGTCGCTATGAGGTACCACTTCTGGGTATCAGGAACCAGGTCTGTTTATTACTTATTGTTTTCTTTTACTATAAAAGTAACACCTATTAATTCTAGAAAAACTGTAATTTATGGACTAGCAGAAGACTCTGCAAAATACTTAAAATTACCTCTACCTAGAAATAAGCTCTGTTAACATGTTTGTTGGTATCGTTTTCTTTGTGGGGCCACATTGGTGTGTATATATATACACACACACATATATATGACATAGATATTTTTTCCTATAAAAATTACATTTGGTAAATTTTAAAACCAATTGCTAGGCATTTAATTTATTCCAACTTCTATTGTTGGACATTTAGGCTACTACAGCTTTTTGATGCTACAAGCAGCTTATTGTAGAAATAATTAGCTTGAAAATGATATACAAATAAAGCAAAATGAAACAAGACTAAGAAACGACAAACTCAGAAGGATGGGCGGTAATGCAAGAGATGGATAACACTTGTAAAACCACTCACTATGTTGTATCCTGATTACCAAAACAATGAAAATCACTGGCTGAGGAATATTTGCTTTTGGGGTGCCTGGGTGGCTCAGTTCGTCAAGTGTGGGACTCTTGGTTTGGGTCACATCATGATCTCAGGTTGTGGGATTGGCTCCCCTCCCGTGGGACTGTGAGCTCAGCATGGAATCTGCTTGGAGATTCTCTCCCCCCTCGACCCTCTGTTCCTTCTCCTACTTGTGCGTGCACACACTCTTTGTCTCCCTCTAAAATAAATTTTTTTTTTAAAAGGAATATTTGCTTTTGAACAGATCATCATGTTGAACGGCCTTCTTTCAGCCAAAGCATTTTTTTTAAAGATTTCATTTACTTATTAGAGAGAGCATGAGCAGGGAGAGGAGCAGAGGAGGAGGGAAAGGGACAAGCAGACTCTATGCTGAGTGTAAAGCCCGACCTCAGCCTCAATCCCAGACCCCTGATGGTGACCTGAGTGGAAACCAAGAGTCTGACGCTCAACCGACTGAGCCACCCTGGTGCCCCCAGCTCAAGCATTTTCAGCAAAATCACCAGGAGCCCATAACAGGAACCATAAGCAGGACCCCAGACCCCAAGCAGAGTCCAGGAAGGTGCTAAATAAACCCTAACATGTAAATGTAAGGAGTGATTTTCCTATGGAGGGAACTGTGTTCAGGGGAATAAGCCACAAACCCGATGACCGGAAATGATGGCTATAAGAAGAAGTAAATTTCAGGATCCAAATATTAGAACAGTCATCAAAGCTGAAGCACAAGGTCAGAGCCAGGCTAATGACAACAGGGAGTTGATGCTGAGTCCCAGGACTTTGGGTCAACAGCCTTTAAATCCTTCTTGCCAATGGGCATGGAATTGGGCCTGGGATGAGCCTACAGGTGAGGAATATTGCCTAGGAGCTCAAGAGAGCTCCAGAGATTAGGAATCTGGCAGGTTCTGGCAATGGAAAGTTTTGAAGAAGAAGAACAATATAATGAAGAGTTGTTACGCGATTAAATTAGTGAAGTGTAGGGAAGGAAGCAATTTAAGAGGATACTTCTTAAAACTATTATGGTAGCAAATGAAAGGAAGAGATTCTTGGTCTGGGTAGTGGTAGGAATTATATGTAGAAAGGTATCTATATATTTCTATAAAATAAATAGATTGAAGTAATACCTGTAATGACATTCCTCTTCGTACCATATCTTGGCATACAGACAAGACATGTAGTTGGCCCTTGGTGGCTATAATGCTATTACTTTTATTAAATCGAGGTTTTAACTGGTATATTAATTTTTTTTTTATTATGGAGTCCCTAAATAGGCGTGCTGTGTCTTATGATTGCAGTTTAAGTGAATGTTATCATGTTTTAAAATTAAAAATTATTATCTTTTCTTGGCGCTATGAAGGCCGTCACAAAATTGATGATTAATATTCTGGAAAGACATTTCAATTAAATTTCTTGGATATTGATCAGATAAGCACTAAAATTTATGATTGTATTCTGAAATCTTCGTTAAGTGAGCCCTTTGTTGCTTTGGGTAACTCTTGGCAAGTGGTTTCCAAACCCTGGAAATTACCACTTCTGTGTTGATTTAAAAAGAGACCTCTCTTTTGTTGAGTGTCTATGTTGTTTTTGTTTATTTTTGTTGTATAGTGTAACAATTTTATAGAAGTTAATTGTGTTCTTAATTAGAAATAACTTTTTATAGTTTCTGGAGGTTTGAAATTAAAAACTAACAAGGATGCTCTAAATATTATAGAAACATCTTTTAATTAACTGTAGCTGATGGTTAGATTTGTTCAATAACTTGAACTTTTGCATCAAGCCCTTTCTTGACCAGAAATTACGAACATGATCATCACTTTCATCTCTTGCATGGAATTTTCTAGTATATATTGTTTTAAAAATTACAAAAATTCTGTTCATTGTAAAAACCTAAAACAGTATTGGATATAGACTACTTTTTCTCCCAGCCTCCAAGTGACAACCGAATAACAGTTCGATGCATATTTTTCCCAACTTATCATGAGGGTTCTGCTTGTGTATACATCCATACACACACACATACCTGTCTTACATGTTCCTCTTCCTCTCTTTCCCTTCTCCCACTCACCTTACCTCTTCCCCCTCCTCCTCTGTCTCTTCTTCCTTAACAAGAGTGTGGTGATAATGCCAACAGAGGGAAGGCTTTGTTCTGTGTTCTCTCCCTTATTGAATTTCACTCCTTGGTGGAGCTTATTGTCCTTGTCCTTCCCTCCCCTTGCCTACCACCAAGGTCCAATAAATTCAGGCTATGCTTTGCTTCTCTTTATCCTCAGCAGCCAAACTAGGAGCCCTCCCAGAACAAATCCTCAACTATGTAAAAAACAGCAATTCTGGGTGTTTCTCCTGGGGACAGCGAGCTAAGCAGCCCCAGTTCTGGCCTCCCTGGTGATTGGCCGAAGGCCCAGAGGGGCTTTTTGTACCAGTTCATTCCAAGTGTGAAGTTTCTCTGGGGTTTCCTTGGGAAGTAGGTTCTTCTTTGTAACATTTTTCTTGTGTCTGTTATGGGTTGAAATTTCTTCTGAGTAGTTATCATTTCAACCCTGATTTCTAATCTTTTAGAATTTTCCCAAAAAAATTTGATGTATTGATTGCAGAACTTCCTTTCTTTTCTGCTCTCCTGGCATTTTAGTGGAATTTAGGTACACATGATGATTCAGTCAATTCTTTGAACCTCTCAGGTGTCTGGTCTTTTTTCTATTTCTGGTCCAGGTTTTTTGGAGATTCTTTTAGGGTTCGTTTGCTGTTCCTCTGGCTTATGTTACAACTTGAAAGTTTTTTTTCTTCCAGTTTTGGATTTAATATTAATCATAATTAGGTCATTGATAGCACATTGTTCTCTGGGCGCAGAAGTGACACCATTACTTAACAAGTTTCATTTTACTGCATTTTACGGGCCTCCACAAGGTGTTACTGAATTAGGCAAATTAGTAATGTGAAATTCACTTTTAGAAATATAAACAGTTTGCCTTTCATTTGATATCTATAAATGTCACTATCTGTAATATATATTTGTATTTTATTTGCCAGGTGACTGAATGCTGTCAGTTTCTTTTTTCAGTATCTCAATCAGTTGGAGATATAAAAAAACAAATAGTAACTTTTAGTGGGCACATGGTACTCAATGTATCTTAAAATGATTTCTTCATTACTGTTAGAAACAAATGAGTGGGTCAACATTTTTTAAATTATTTGTCATACAATAGCATATTTTTTAATTTTGTCTCAGGAAGGAGAAAACATTTTCTATTTGGCAATTGAAGATATAGAAACAGATACAGAGCTGCTGATTGGCTACCTGGACAGTGACATGGAGGCCGATGAGGAAGAACAGCAAATTATGACAATGATCAAAGAAGGGGAAGTTAAAAATTCTAAAGGACAATCAACAGCTGGCAGAAAAGGTATTGCCTCTAACTGGTGACCTGAGAGAATGGAAGTTGTAGGAGAAATATGGTTTGAACTGTGGGTGAATTATAGTTGCATTACATAGGGTGTTGCCAAAATAGTTGTGGTCAAAACTACTCTCAGAGGATCTCTGGCTGTAGCCCGTCTTTCTTCCAGCAGGAGGACAATGCTGGGCGTGGGTGATAGATGAACTCTATAGGACTGCTAAGTTCAGCGCCAGCTCCTGGCTCTCGCTGCTCTCCCTGGTACATCAGGGTGGCGAGTAATGAGGAATTCTGTGCTCCAGCCCTGAATCTGCTACTAGTCAGTCTTGTAACTTAGCAAGGCACTAACTCTTGGAGACCTTACATTCTCGTCTGCACATGGGGAAGGGAGAGTGCAGAGGTGTCCAGAGGGTGCTGCTGAGTGGACCCTATGGGATTATTCCTGGGCCTCCCTCTTGTTAGAAATCCTTGGAGAATCTGGAGCTTCTGGAAATCTCTTTGTGTTCTGATTGTAGAGGGCTGCAGGACTGTTAGGTTGTTTCAGCTGGGTAACCAAAAACAGCGTGTTAACTGTAGGTCTGACCTGCTTAGATCAGGCCTGCAATCCGAGGATGTCGCTTGTTTGCCATCTGCTGGGGAGTAATCAAGTATTATTGGGACTCATTTCTGTTATGTTGTGTTTTACTTCTGCTGGGGTTGAAAGAAATATGAATGATGTTATAGGTATTCACATTTTGTAATGCGCTGAAATTTACCAGAGGGTATTTTTCCATTTTGTTTAGCAAAGCCATTTCAGAAGTGACACTAGTTTCTTTGATCACCATGGTAGTAATGTCTTTCATGTGAATTTCCTATGTTGTATTTTACTGGCTGAGAAAGTATAAGCATTCCCAGCATTGCCAGCTTATGCTTGTGTTTATTTTAGTCGGATTATTTAAGGGGAAGATGAGTACAGGCTTTCTGTTCTATCTTTCAAATATGCATTTTGCTGTTTTGCACTTCAGACTTTTGGTGATGGCGATTATTTCTGTATTATTCTGTGTTTTATTTTTGAGGGGTATTTATTTATTTTTATGAATTACAATATTACTGACTATTCCCTATGGTGTACTTTTTGTATTTACTTTTTTAATATCACCCCCCTGCCCATGCATGTTGTTATTGTGTCTGCTATTATAGCTTAAAAATGAATCTCCTGCTTTTCTATTATCACCCTGATTTTTCTTCAGTTAACAAATATCAAATTCCATTACTTTTGTAAAAATAATCAACAGAAACTTAAATAGACTTTTAAAACATATGAATCGGGTACTTACATTATTAACATTATTGCTATTTTTACTTTAGAAACCTGTTTTTATTTAATAAAAGCAACCCCCTCAATAAAAACCCAAAACATAGAACAACAAACCCACAACACATAAGAAACAAATAATGCACTCAAATGTCAAACCGTGGAGAGGTTAGTTAAATAAATATGGTACCTAATTTTTTTTTTTGAATTGAGAAAATGTTAAATGGAGAAAAGAGCAGCTGACAAAATTGCATAAAAAATATCATAAATGTAGTTATTCTTAGACTGTGCACAAGATATGAATGGACAAAAGACAAATCAGACTTGAGAATATATTAAGTGGCTGTTTCTTCCTTACGGGATTCTTGGTCATTTTTATTTTCTTCACATTTTCTAAATTTTCTAAATCTTATTTACTAATCAGAAAGAATTTGTAATATAAAGAGCATACTTTGAGAAATTTGGGCGGAGCTGTGACAGTCCATAGGGACCGACAAGCCAGAGACGCAGTGGAGCCTCACTACACCTACTCTAATGAGTGCTGTTTTTATGACCTTGGTCTTTTTCACTTATATGTGAGATTCCCCTTGGTGATTCCACGTAGTTTGCCTTGGTTGGATTTTTTTCTCCTTGTGCACTCAGTGAACTCAAGATGACCTTTCTCAGGGAAAATTTTTGCTTTCTCATTCAATGTTTGTAATAACTCTTTGATGTGAAAAGTGAACATTATAGGGTAAATTAAAAATTGATTTTGATTTTGTATTAATTTACTGAAACAAGAGGAAGGAATTAAATGATAATGTATTTCTCTCTCATAACACTTCCTATGATTTTTCATGGACAATATTATTAATACTCATAGAGATAATAAGGATTTACTATTCTGACACTATTCAACACAATTAATTTTGATTTTAAAATGAAGCTAAAACTGAGCAATTCTTGGCTCTTAATTTTTGTCTTATAAATCTGTTTCCTTGTCAATGTGCAGATTGCCTTGGCCGTAAAGAGGACTATGCTTGTCCCCAGTGTGACTCGAGTTTTACCAGTGAGGAAATTCTTGCTGAGCATCTTCAGACATTGCACCAGAAACCTACCGAGGAGAAAGAATTTAAGTGCAAGAACTGTGGGAAGAAATTCCCAGTTAAGCAGGCTTTGCAAAGACAGTGCGTATAGCAAAGAATGTCAAAATTATAAGCTAACACTTTTTAAATATTCCATTTGATTTGTTTTACAGTTTCTAACTTGTGCATGTGTGTGTGTGCGTGTGTGTGTGTGAGAAAGAGAGAGGGAGGGAGGAAGATAGTAAACATTTTATGTTGTCATTTTCATTAACAGTATAATATGTTGATTTTTGAAACATTCTGATTATGAACTTCAACAAGTGAGCGTTGTTCATGCTAATAAGTCCTTGTCCACTTAATTACTTGCCATTAAATATTAAGCTCATTGGTTTACTAAGCTGAAATTCAGTTGCATAATTTAGTTAGTGCTCTGAGGTCACAGATCAAGTTTCAGTTGTCTACATTTGATATTCCCTCTGAAATCAATAAAAGAAAAGTTTAAGAAATAGAGTTCAGGGGCACCTGGGTGGCTCAGTGGGTTAAGCCTCTGCCTTCGGCTCAGGTCATGATCTCAGGGTCCTGGGATCAAGCCCCGTATCGGGCTTTCTGCTCGGTGGGGAGCCTGCTTCCCCCTCTCTCTCTGCCTGCCTCTCTACCTACTTGTGATCCCTCTCTCTGTCAAATAAATAAATAAAATCTTTAAAAAAAAAGAAAGAAAGAAATAGAGTTCAGAGTATAAAGGAAACAGGGACATTTTGGAAAAGAAGCACGGTTTATTTCATGACAACTTAGGAGGAACAATTTAAAGTTGAATAGGTATAGGATATGACATTAAGATGCATTAAATGATCCCAACACATTGCTCTGCACTCTTTATTATTTTGACTTTATATTAATAGCATATTTTTTACTTAAATATTTTACACTCATTATTAAAAGTGAAAGGTAGATACATATATTTTTATTTTAAGAATGTTACCTTGTATATGAGCAAGAAATCTTTATTTATTTGTTTATTTATTAAGATTTTATTTATTAATTTGATGGAGAGACAGCGAGAGAGGGAATACAAGCAGGAGGAGTAGGAGAGGGAGAAGGAGGCTTCCACTGAGCAGG
Source organism: Potos flavus (assembly GCA_028534135.1). Classification (NCBI taxonomy): domain Eukaryota; kingdom Metazoa; phylum Chordata; class Mammalia; order Carnivora; family Procyonidae; genus Potos; species Potos flavus. The sequence continues at coordinate 88,254,538 of CM052899.1, forward strand.
GAGCCCAATGCGGGGCTTGATCCCAGGACCCTAGGATCATGACCTGAGCCGGAGGCAGATGCTTAACAACTGAGCCACCCAGGCGCCCTAAGCAAGAAATCTTTAATAGAGACTTAATATTTCTCTTTTTTTTTTGAGACTTACTATTTCATTTTTTTATTCATTAAAGTAAAATTCTGAAACATGCTATATAAAATATATGTTATATATATTATATATTAAGACAGCTTTCACATATTAATATGCATCCACTTTGCTTATGAAATTTGAGATGAAGAATTTCTGCTCAAAACTTACACTTAAAAGAACTTTTATAATAGCAATAGATTAAACATTTGGAAATTCTGTTACAGGCTTTTGGGGAAAAAAAAAACACAAGGGCTGTATGCTTTTAGTGAATAGACTTTAAAACTGCAGTTCGGTCAGCTTTAATTAAATCTACACCAAACATACTTTTGCTGAGCTGGGTCTTACAGTTAAATGAGGTACTAAAAAAAATTTTACAGGGCAAAAGACAGAATGAAAACAGAGATCACAAACATGATTTTATTTAAAGTAGAGAGATTTTCGTAAGTTTTTGTCTTACACTTCCAGTTTTTATTTATTTATTATTTTGTTTCTTTTTTTTTTCTTCCTATTTCACCTCAGTGTTCTTCAGTGCACGGTGAAAAGCAGTCTGAAAGATTCTTCACGAAGTTTTCAGTGCTCTGTTTGCACTTCTTCCTTCGGTTCAGCATCAAGGTTTTGTGTCCTTAGTTCTCAGATGGCTGTTAGCTAATTGTCGGTCATTTTTAGCATGCATGCTTTCCATGCTTTGTAGTGACTTAGTATCATGAAGCTGCTGTGGGAATTTAAGTGTTTCCTTTTTACCTGCCCAGGTAATGCATGAAATGATCCAGAAACTCTGCTAGAGAGCTTGCGTTGCAAAAGCTTGGCCGCGATGTAAGAATTAGTTAGGTTTGGCTTCACCATCTCTTCTCCCTTTTCCCCTTGCCTGGTTGTCTTGCAGTTTTGAGCAGCACCAGGAGACTTGCCGGGGAGATGCCCGGTTTGTGTGCAAGGCTGACAGCTGTGGGAAGAGGCTGAAGAGCAGGGATGCCCTCCGAAGACACCAGGAAAATGTCCACGCTGGTGAGAAGTCCCTGCAGGGTCATTCTTAAAGGGGCCTCCTCTCCCCAGGCTGCAGCGATCTGTTTTTAATTCTTGCTCTCAAGGAGAGAGCTTGATTTTCCACTGGACTCACACAGATGTGGAGCTCTGGCAGGGGACTTTTTTCTTTCACTGAACACTGTTTCTTTTTCAAGTTGATTTCAGCAATATTTGTCATTTTTCCTATGTCTAAAGTAATCATAGCTGGAAACCTAAACTAGAACCTACTGGAGCTTGGTAGGCAGGTGTATTAAGAATTAATATTTTTAAGTAACAAGTTAGAGGTGAAATATGAAATTTCTCTTTGTGGAGACATATTTTAAAACTATTACATGATGCTCTCATGCCTTAATATTTTTGCAGTAAAATTCCGTTTTTTAAATTTATATTTCTTCTATATTGGAGAAAATTACTGCATTTTGACATGGGAATTGAATGTATTTGGATTAATAAAGCAGATAGTATTTGAAGGCCTTCTAATGGGCAGCTAAACAATAAAACAAAGACAACATTTGACTGTCACTTAGATTGTATCTGTTTCGCACATGGTAAATGTATTTTGGCTCAGGGACTGAATCTATGGCGCTGAGTTGAACAGATGGCTGTATCGTCAGAGTTAACTTTTCGCTTCCTCAGTGTCTTTTTCTTAAAGGAGGCCGACGTTCGTGCAACTCCTCATATCCGCCTGTACCTATGCTTTTCTCATGTGTTTACATTTGCCCTTGGCTTCTGGGAAATGTGTGGAAAGATGTCTTTCTGGATACGGGGAAAGTGGATTTCTCTTCTCCTGTCTTGTTTATCCTCACATGCACGAAAATAGGATAATCAATACTCAGCTTCCATATCCTCTGTTTGTTCATTGTCCAAAAAGTCTGTCCTTTAATGTTAAAGTTACATAGAAGCGAGTATGAGTGTGACTACTGGCTCCCATTTGGCATCCCTGTCTGGGCCTTCAACTAAGTCTGAGCTCTGTATGAAAACTCTAGGTGGTAGAAAGGATGGCTTGCAAAATACAGCTTCGGGATGCTATCAGTAGGACTTTATAGTGTTCTGACTTCTTTTTTTCCTTTTGAAGACAATATGGCTGATTTAGGGAAGATGGCATTTTTCTGAATTCATTATACTTGGGCCTTCCCTATGCTTACAAAAGGCAAGCGTAACTTTTTGATAGACCTGTCTTCGTAGTTTGTTTTTTTTTTTAAAGCTGTTATGTTTAAAACGCTGTTCTTAATTTTCTCCATCTTTGTCTGCAGTGTATTATAACAAATCTTTCATGTCATTTTTAAAGTTAACTTTGCTGAACTAAGTAAAAAACCAGATGCATACTGAAACTCTGGAAACTTGCATTCTTGTTATTGGGCATGCGGTCTTCAGGCTGTGCTAGAAGCATCATTTCTTTGAGGCTTCTTGTAATTGGCCTTGGATATTATAATATTACTGATTCTGGAAACTCATGTTGACTTTGTAGGAAATAATTTATAAGAGGGACTTTTTTTATATTTCTGTATTGTGGAAACATACAAAATATGGAACGTACTATTATTAGTCAGAGATTACTATACATACCTTTTGTTGGGGTTAGTACACAATCGGTCTCTCATTCATAGCCCCTCTTTTGCTTCTCCCCTTTCTTCCGTGAAATACACAGACATTTGGAGAAAGAATATTCCACATTCAGAATAGCAAAGCAAAGCAGTGTTCACACACATGATTGTAGAATGCCTGGAATCAATGCCTATATTATACCGAAACTCACGGTACTTAGGTGTGTATTCAGTACGGTTGTATTAATTTCTCACATATCTCCTACCATCATAAATAATATGTTCCTGAATGTTTTCGAAAGTTGAATCTGAAAGTCAAAAATCAGACTTACCTGAATTTGGCAAAACTAAAATAGTATAAAGTCTAGTTATGGTTTTCTAGATGTTCTTGTCCTTCAATCTAGGGAAGCTGGTAGAGTGGTAAGGACCTGCACAGTTACCCAAGAGGAAACAGAGGAAACATAGAAAGCCTGGACTTCCTTAACCCACTTCCATTTTTTTCTTTTGTTTAGAGTCTGTGGATACTAAAACCAAGAGGTTTTGTACGTGTGGGAGATAACACTTGTTTGTACTCTCAGGCAAATTGTCATAAGCTTTTTAAAAAAAAAAAAAAAATATATATATATATATATATATATATTTTTTTTTTTTTTTTCTCAAAAGAACTGGGATTTTAGTTTTAGGATGACAAATAGAAGACATAAGGAGGAAAGGAAAGGCTAAAGAGTAGGGACGGGGGTATGGTGTACTATGATTCCAGCTGGAGGGACAGTGGCAAGAAGAGGTATGGTTGGGGATGTCTCACTTCTTTTTCTCTTCTCTCCCTCAGGCTCTGACTTACCTGTTCAGAAAGGATAGGGTCTAGTCTCAAGGGGCAGCTGGTTTGAGGGATAAGATAGAGCACTAAAAGATTATAGACTGAAGGAGGGAAATGCCAGCTAGTAGGAGCTGGAAAAGAAGGAATATTCTTTCTCAGTCGACCCTCATGTATTCAGTCTATATGTACAGAGAATACTGATTTTGTTTGTGAGAATTTTCTCCTTCAGCAGCCAGATTACTTGTTAATCACCAAGAAAAATTTTCTTGGCTATAATATTCAGCATGTTAAAAATAGTGCTATTATTTTTGAAGTAAGTTACTTGAAGGATAAGACCAAAATTCATATTTTTCTTTTTCTAAAAGTGTTTTTCTTTCCTAAACACAGTCCTATGATAAAATAAAATCATTCTGTAAAACTTTTTTTAAAACTTTTTTTGTTTTTTTTTCAAAATAATAGATAAATGGGGGAGGAGATGGGGTTGCGGTTGGGGCAGGAATAGCCATGAATTTGTCATTGTTGGGAGCAGGTGATGGATACGTGGTGGTTCCTCATATTATTTTTTACTTTTTGTATTTTTGAAATTAATTAATTAAACATTGAAAAAAACCACTCCAGTTATTTATGGTAGTGCACATGGTACTATTATTACATCATATTTGAAAAAATGTTTTATTGAGTCTTCACTTCTATAACCACTGTGAAATTTGCAATATGAAATGAGCTACTATAATCACTATGTAGGAAGACAAAATTGGGCTTGTTTTGATTTGTATATTAATATGAATGCCAGTATAATGTTTTATAGTACTTGATTTTATTTTCTGGTTTTTAATATTAATATGAGAAAGTATATGTTCATAGATTTTGCAGGAATCTAGTGCTGGAAAGAATAATCTATGAATACCATCTTAAAAAATCCATATGATTAAATGAAATATTCTGTTAAAATTTAAAGCAAGTAGCAAAATCAACTTATGAGTTAATAAATCTTGTAAATTTTTTTATAAACACATTTGATTAATTTCAAGTAAACTTTTTCATATAAGTATGCTTTTAAAAATTTTACATTAGTTTATGAAAAGGTGAAAGACTATGTAGAAAGTAGTATGTCATGCTGAATATTTTTCAAATTTAAAAAGAAAGGGTTTAAAATGCAGTTTAATGGATATAACTATAACACTGAAAGTTTTGGAATTCTAAGTTAAGAAAGATGAAATAACCTGTTTAGAAATTATATATCACCTAGAAACATTGTATCTGATGCTCCTCCTAATAGTCTCATTTAAATCATGATGGCATTTTATTTTTATTTTAGGAGATCCTAAGAAAAAGCTCATATGTTCGGTGTGCAATAAAAAGTGTTCTTCGGCATCAAGCCTGCAGGAACATAGAAAGGTCAGTAAGATAAAAATTAATGCTCACCAGAGTATAAGATCTTTTATAGTGTCTGATTATAAATGATCATAGATCATTTATAGTGTCTGCCATGAAAATTTTTAGTTGATTGTTTATATTTATACAGAGCTTTGTCATTAATTTATATACTAATATATTCTAAAATGTAAGACCAATATGCAGAAAAGTAAGCTCTTGCAAAAATATATTTTGAGTTATTTATCAGTCAGAATTAGTGGAAATATTTCTCCAGTGCAAAGTGTGACATCTAGCTGAGCCTGTCACTGCAACACCTCACCCTGGTTTCAAGCTTTGTCAGTTGCTGTTTGCTCAGGAAATACCATATATTTGATGAAAACATATAGTTTTGTGCATTTATAATATGCTCTGCAGTAGCACTTAGCTATTAAAATGGATGCATGTTATGGTTAAGTCTGGCAAAACAAAAACAAGATCTCCCTTATTTTGAAGAACTAAAAATAATGTGCAAATATGTCAAAGTGTTGTTAGGAATGAGTGATTGTATTTACAGAAAATAAATTTAATACATTTTGTAATAAGCATAAAACTTACTAAGTCACTCTTTTAATGTGGAAATTTAACCTGAAAAATACACTGTAGTTATTAACCCTAACAACAGTAGCCCTCATTAATAGAATTTACAATAGAATAGAACTAAAGTAGAATCGCGATTTTTGTTTTTATTATAGCAAAGTCTAGAAAAATTCATATTATATCATATTGTCTTATATTGTAATAACAAAAATGATTATTTTTAAATTTCACATATTGTTTTGTCAGAATATCTAGGAGCGTATAATATTTCCTTTTACTGATTTAATATCGAAGAAAAGAGGTAGTACTATTGCATATAAAATTTTACTTTTCTTGTGGTTTACAGAATTTATTTATCTTTTTATTTGTATATTGCTAAATTCTAAAGTAATCTGGCAGACTTTAAAATTCATATGATATTCAGTCTGATAGCTCTAACCACGTGCCATGGATTAATCTACAAACACATGAGATAGTTAGATGGGAAAGATGTCTGAGGTTATATTTTATATGTTGGGTGATTGTGATCCTCAGGGAGAAATAATGGAACAAGCAGTGGACTGAGAGTGAGGACAGTGGGTGTCATCTTCTTCTGTCCCTAACACTCTGTGTGACATTGGGTCTCTGTTCTCTCTTTTATTAAATGTGACTTGAAACTGATCGGTGTCTTTTAATTTTTTTCTCTGACTGCCATGAAACTTTTTTTCTTTTCAGTTTCCAAATGGTTTTCTTATAAGATTGTTTAAAAAATATAGAATACTTGAAGAATTTGTATATAATTCTTATGCACAGACCATGCTTATGTTCACTGTATTATTCCAATTTTAGTACTTGTACTGCTCACTTCACCGGTATGGCTTCTGAAAAAGAACCTGGTGTGAGACAAAAAGATTAAATCCGATTGAATAGGTATTTTCTAAATCTTTGTACTTGTACATATTTCTGGTCTGTTTAAATCTTAAGAAGTTGAAGTTTACCATATTTTACCAAATTAAAGATTTTGCCCAATAGAATGTTTCAGCAAAGTTGGTTGTAGGGCATATTTCTGAAAAATGTTCTACTTTCCATTTACTTTTTTTTTTTCCTAATGTAAGACTCTTTTCCCCAAGGAATGTTTTGGCAGATCTAAATATTACCTGGTGGTGGTAGAACACAGCACCCAAGTTATCTCTGCAAAATGCTAATAACTTATTAGGTCAATGTGGCACTTCCTTCATTCTAGCATGGCTCCTTTAACTTAGCCTTTCAGAATCCATAGGCAGCTTTTACTGACTCCCATTTTTGACTCCATTCTTATAGCTGGTAGGTTGAATGTCTAATAGAGTCTGGTTGGAGTATTTTCCCTTGCCAGTAGAGGGTGCTTTATGAATATGCCAAATTATATCATACTCTAGAATGGTATTTTAATTACTGTATACTATCCTATGTTACAGTTGGACATATTATGATCCTTCTTGAAAATTATCTAACTAGGGACTTCAAATTGTAAGTTATTACCCACCATATCAATTAGTAAGCTGGAGATTTTGAAAATTGTGCTTTATTTAGCATTAGACATAAATAAATGGTATTATTACCTGTCATTTTCATTTGAAATCTGATTGTTTTATTAAGCTTTTTTGGGATTTTTAAAAATAGCTTGGCCCTGAATTTTCCACTGTAAGTAAGATAGTCAAGCAAAAATGCTTTCCTGTACAGTGAAAATTCTATTTTGTAATTATGGAAAATCAGTTCAATTGAACCTTTAAAAGTATTTCATGTTTCAGGAGCCACTAGAGTTAAGAAGTGAACAAGTATGGGTACTATGCTGCAGTAGTTTATTTAATAGTTAACATTTTATATATGGATGAATAATTTTAAAAATTTAGTATATTAATATAAGTTTCATATTAAAATGAAAATAAATATGTTTTCATTTATGTATGGTTCAGAAGGCGGATCTTTTTAAGGGTATATTGTTATTATAAAAGGCGTATATTACAGGAACAAAGTTTAAGCATATGAATCTCTTTATACTGTCTTTAAGTAAACATTACGCATAATATCATTGCTCCTTAAACATAGTTGTTCAACCAAAGCCATGGTGAGGGTCTTCGATGATTGAAGAGGCTGTCTTTAAAATGGCTCAGCCTGAAAGTTTTTCTTCTGTACTGCATAGTAATTGCTTTCTGAGTACTTGTGCAGAGCCCACATTGTTTTCTGAGGAATCATAGAACTCTCTGGATGCCATATATTCACTGATTAAGATGAGGTGGCACTGTATGTAAGTGGAGATGTAAGTTAGACTCCAGTGGAATGACATCGTTCTGCTTCTGCCTTGTTTATCTACCTTTTCTCTGCTTTTCCCACATAAGTTAACTGACTCACCAAGAACCAGGTCTGACAGAAGCAGAAGGTGGGTAGGCAGTCTCAGACCTGCCACGTGATTGGGCATAGAATTAAGGCACAGACTGCAGACCTGGGATCTGTTAACTTTGCCCTAGCTTTTGTTTCCCTGCCTTGTCCTCTCTTTTCACTCTCTCTGTCTTGAGTTCTTCCATGGCCACTTAGATCAAGGGAGCCATTCACCAGAAACAACCCAAGCCTCACCTCTTGACTCACTGCTGTACCAGTTCATGGTTCTCTGCCTTGACTTCTTTCTGTAGGGGCCCTAGTTATTCTGCAGGGATAAGCATAGTACCTGGCTTTCTGCGGAAGGGCCTTTGTGTGTCTGGTGTTTAGTACTGTGAGCTCTACCTTTCATGAGGTTGAAACAAAAACATAACTTCACCAACACTCTTTCTGAATCTTTGGCAAAACAAGGTGATGCTCTTGTTCATTGGGGCGATCGATATTTCTCATACAAGACTTCTTGCAGTACATTGCTTTTAGAACTTTGCGCATTGTTTCTGATCATAAGCTGGGCTTCTACTTTTCATATCACCTATATGATTTAGTGTCTGGGAGGGAGAGAGCTAAACTTAATATCCAGTTATAATAATTATTTAGCCAATTGTTTGCTAAGGTTACGCTCTTCTTCTTATGGTCTTCCTATCATGTAAGAATTTCACTGTGAGCTAGATATTTTTCCCAATCATATATCTTCTTGCCTTTCATGGTAATTAATGTTTTGTTCCGTACTATATATATTTAAATTTACAATGGTTTGACTACTGTAGAGGGAATCTTATTACCTATAGGTTACATATTTCCAAATCTAAATTTGTGCCTAACAAAGAGTTAATGTATATTATGTATAACTTTTTACAGAGTGTAGAAATCTAATATGCCCTAAGCGAGTCAGCTATTTAACATATTTAAATAGTGTGCTGCAATCTTGTATTTTCTTTACTTTTTAAAAAAATTTTTTATTTATGTGAGAAAGAGAGAGAGTGGGGAGGGAGAGTGAGAGGGAGAAGCAGACTCCCCACTGACCAGGGAGTCCAGTGCAGGGCCAGATCCCAATCAGGACCTGAGCTGAAGGCAGACACTTAACCGAATGAGCCATCCAGGTACTCCTCCAATCTTGTATTTTCTTTTAATGATACGTTTTTACTTAGTAATATGTTCATTGCATTTTCAATTTATATAAGACACTGTGAACAAATTAGGGCTGAATTATAATACATTGATATTCCAGTAATAGTTATCCACATGTTTATACTTTCACTTTTGCTCTAATTTATTTGACTTTGACAGTTGATTTACCTGTCCACTTAACCTTTTGCAGATTCATGAGATATTTGATTGTCAAGAATGTATGAAGAAATTTATTTCAGCTAATCAGCTAAAACGTCACATGATCACTCACTCAGGTAAAATATATATTTTTCCATTTATATTGAAATCACTATGAAAGATTCACTTTGTCATTTTCAGGAGCTCTGAGAGTAGTAATCAGGAAACCTGGCTCTTAGTTCTAGATTGGCCATTAACTAGTCATGTGATTTTGAACAAGTTACTTAGCCTCTCTAGACCTGTTTATTTATAAAGCCAAGGTGGCTGGACTAAATGATATCAAAGATCTTCTGAGTCACCATTTAACTTATAATCTACTCCTTTTTGAGCCTTAGATTCTGTTCTTTATCTATGAAAAGTTATCCTACCTTTCAAATTTGCTGTGAAGGTTAAATGAGATCATCATGTATTATGCTAGTATAGTGTCTGACTTTTGGGAGGAATTCAATAATTATAGTTTCTACCTTCTAGATACTTTTACATTCTAACTAAGGTACTAACAAATGTTAATGAGAAATTTATAAATTTTTTTTTGAGAATATAAGTTTTTAAAGCTATAGTTTCATTTTAAGCAAGTTTGAGTAATAGGTCTGTTAAACAGATTTTTCAGAAATTAGGTCTGAGAATAAATTTTGCTTTATGAAGTCTCTTTCTAGTGCTTGAATATCTGTCACTGGAGGTCATTGAAGTCAGGATGTTTTTGAATATCCACTTTGCTTGGAGACAGATATAGATATTTTGAAGAATGAAAATAGGAGATCAGATACCGGTGATCTGTTCAGATATGCTTTGTTTGAAACAAACAGTTGTTTTTAAATCTAGTGGTCAACATTACATGAACATTGCATAAATATGGATTTTATACAACAAAACTAGGTGTGTCGTTTCTGCTGAGAATTGAAGCTGTGCCCATCTGAGGTCCACTTGTTCATGTAGGAGGCAGGTCTGTCGTTTACTTTTATCAATGTCAGGCCACTCTTGACATTTGGAGTTGTGACCCTGGTTTAAACTCACACCTTTTAGCAGATTTTTCATCTGGAAATAGGATTTTTTCCTTGAATTCAAATTTCATCCTTACATCTCAGCTGCTTTATACGTGTAATTTACAATATAAGTCTATAAAAGAACTAGCTAATGTTTCTTTTGCGAATAAGCTCCCATATCTAACAGATACAGATTGGTAAGTAGATTTTTTTCTCAGTTGTTTCAATCATGTTTTGATTGACTTATCCATAAGAAGTAATATAAGGTAAGGCTATTTTCCTTTTTATCCTTTACCTTTATATAGATAAGAGATTGTCTCTACTCATTTTTCACAGAAAAACGACCCTATAATTGTGAGATTTGTAATAAATCTTTCAAGAGGCTCGATCAAGTGGGTGCCCACAAAGTAATACACAGTGAAGACAAGCCTTACAAATGCAAGCTTTGTGGAAAGGGATTTGCCCACAGAAATGTTTACAAGAATCACAAGAAGGTAAAACCTTATTAATATCATTGTTATTATTTTTGCTGATTTGCTGATTTGATTTCTAATTATTTTTTAAAGAGGTTTTTGTATATCTGGACATGTTGTACATGTGGAATAATTAGAGGATGACGTTGCTTATACTTTCTACCCCCACACTCTTGCCATAACCCCACCCGGCCTTGTTTCTGTCTTCCGTCCTCTGTTGAAACTGTTCGTTAGAGCAAAGTATCATCCAGTGTTTCTCAGTGTTGTACTAATTGCAAAGTCTTTTCCTTTTTTTCTCTAAAATTCGACACTCTTGTTCATGGTAGCTTTTTTGAAATTCTCTTCATCTTTGGTGTATAATTGGCTAGATGTTCCAATTTCTCTGGACACTTCCATGTCTTCTCCCCTAGGAGGTGTTCCTGGATGCATTGGCTGTGGACCTTACTTCTAGGTTCTCTGCATCGGCTACATCCATGACTTCTGCCATCAACTCTATACCAGCAAATCCCAAATGATTTCTTACTTTAACCCAGGCTTCAGGCTCACATTTAATTTTCTTTATTTGATACATAACTGGATATCTTTTTGACCTAATGAATTTAGCATGTCCCAGAGTGACCTTTTCATTCTTTATGCCCCAGATAACCTCTCTTCTGGAGATGCTCCTTTCTGTTAATGAGAGAAGCATATACTTACTCCTGTCTGTTTCTTTAGTCTTAGATCCGTTTTAAAATTAGAAGCCAGCTCTTTTTTAAAATTAGTTTTATTTTTATGTATGTATTTTTTTCTTCTTTTTTAGAGAGAGAGAGAAAGAGAGCAGGGGAGGGTCAGACGGAGAGGGAGAGAGAGAGAATCTTAAGCAGGCTCTTTCCCCAGTGCGGAGCTTGACTTGGGGCTTGACCTCACAACCCTGAGATTATGACCTGGGCCGAAATCAAGAGTTGGAAGCCCAACTGCCTGAGCCACCCAGGCGCCCCTAGAAGCCAATTCGTAAAGATTCTACCCTCTACATTGTCTCATCACCCTGACGGTCATTCATTCCTTTGCCATCCTATCATCCTGATTAATGATCATCTTCATTATTTTAATACCCATGTAATTAGATTCTTACTACTTGTCACTTTCCACTTATCCATCCTCCTAGATAAATTTTCCACAGCGCAACTCTATCACTCTTGTACTCTAATATTTTGAGTAGATTTCCAATGCCTATATAAGTTATGGTATATGCATGTTACCCTGTCATTCAGAGTTCTCTACCCATGACCTCAGCTTATTTTTCTAGATTTTTATTCTTTTTTCTGCATTAGTCATACCTAAGACAACTTGACATTTGCCTTCAGTCAGCATGACCTAACTTCTCTTTCTTCTTTTCTTTAAATTTCTTATTTTATTTTATTTTTAGCTAAACTCTGCACCAAACGTAGGAATTGAACCCATAACCCTGAGATTAAGAGTTACCTGCTACTGACTGAGTTAGCCAGGTGCTCTACCCCTTCCTCTTTTCTGATAAGACTCCAAGTTATGATCTCTTAGTTTTCTTAATTAATTTTTCTTTGCATTTCCTATGCTTTATCTTTGCTCTGGTTCTTATTTCAGAATGTATTAGTTTTATCTTATCTACTCTGCGTTGACAATAAGTAATGTTTTAGTTGAATTCAGAAAATTTGTCCAAAGACATTCAACATCTTAATAATATATATTAAGATGTATTTATTATGTGATAAAGAATTAATTATTGATTTTTTGAAAATGATTTTATTGAAGTATAAATGGCATGCAATATTATTAGTTTAGTATATACAAATAGTGATTTAACATTTGTATACATTGTAAACTGATTACCACAGTAAGTCTAATTACCAACTGTCATCATATAAAGTTAATACAATATTATTGACTGTATTCCTTATACTGTACATTATATCCCCATTGCTTATTCATTTTATAACTGGAAATTTGTGTCTCTTGATTCCCTTCACCCATATCACCCCCCAAACCCCCTCACCTTTTGACAACCACCACTCAGTTTCTCTATCTATGAATCTGGATTTTGTTTTGTTCTATTTGTTAGTTGTCTTTTTTTTTTTTTTTCTTTTCTTTTCTTTTCTTTTTGGATTCCACTTATAAGTGAAATTATGAAGTATTTGTCTTTCTTTCTTTGACTTATCTAGCCATACCCTCCAGGTCCATTCATGTTGTCACAAATGACAAGATTTCATTCTTTTCTGTGCCTGAGTAATATTCCATTGTATATACATGTACTGCGTGTTCTTTATACATTCATCTATTGATGGACACAGGTTGTGTCCATATCTTGGCTATTGTAAATAATCTTGCAATGAATGTAGAGGTGCCTATATTTTTTTTTAATTAGTGTTTTGTTTACTTTGGATAGATACCCATATGTGGAATTGCTGGATCATATGGTAGTTTGCAATTTTTTGAAGAAATTTAGTAATGTTTTCCATAGTGGTTGCACCAGTTTAAATTCCCATCAAAAGTATATGGGTTTTTTTTTTCCTACATTCTTGCCAACACTTGTTATTTCATGTCATTCTGATGATAGCTTTTCTGGTAGGTGTGAGGTATCTCATTGTGGCTTTGATTTGCATTTCCTTGATGATTAGTGATGTCGAGCATCTTTTCTGTATGTCTTCTTTGGAAAAATGTCTATTCAGATCCTTTTTCCATTTTTTAATGAGATTTTATTGTTGTTATTGATTTGTATATGTTCATTACATATTTTGGATATTAACCTTTTATCAGATATATGATTTGCAAATATCTTCCCCCATTCAGTAGATTGTCTGTTCATTTTGTTGATGGTTTCCTTTGCTGGGCAGATGTTCTCTAGTTTGATGTAGTCCTATTTGTTTATTTTTGCTTATGTTGTCCTTGTCTACTGATGTCAAGGAGCTCATTGCTTATGTTTTCTTTTAGGAGTTTTATGGTTTCAGGTCTAACATTCAAGTCTTTAATCCATTTTAAATTAATTTTTGAATATTGGTTAAGATAGTGGTCTAGTTTCATCCTTTTGCATGTGGCTGTCCAGTTTTTCCCAATACTGTTCATTGAAGAGACTAGTCTTTCCCCATTGTATATTCTTGTCTCCTCTCTCGTAAATTAATTGACCATATGTGCATGGGTTTATTTCTGGGCCATCTATTCTGTTTCATTGATCTATGTGTCTATTTTTGTTAATATCATACTGTTATGATTATATAGCTTTGTAATATAGTTTGAAATTTGGGAATGTGGTACCTCTGACTTTGTTCTTCTTTATCCAGATTGCTTTGGCTATTTGAGGTCTTCTGCAGTTTCATACAAATTTTAGAATTAATATTTCTACTTCAGTGAAAAATGCCATTGGAATTTTGGTGGGGATTTCATTGAACATATAGATTGCTTTGGGTAGCATGGACATTTTAACAGTATTAATTATTCCAGTCCATGAGCATGGCATATCTTTCCATTTATTTGTGTCTTCAGATTTTTTCATCAGTGTTAAAGTTTTCAGAGTACAGGTCTTTCACCTCTTTAGTTAAATTTACTCCTAAGTATTTTATTCTTTTTGATACAATTGTAAATGGGATTGTTTTCTTGATTTCTCTTTCTGATAGTTTCTTATTAGTGTGTGAAAACGCAATGGATTTTTGTGTGTTAATCTTGTATCTTGAAACTTTATTGAATTCATTTTTTAGTTCTAATAGCTTTATTGTGAAGTCTTTGGGGTTTTCTATATGTAGCATCATGTCATCTGCATATAGTGACAAATTTACTTCTTCCTTTCAATCTGGATGCCTTTTAGTTCTCTTTCTTACTAAATTGCTTTGGCTAGGACTTCCAATATTAAGTTGAATAAAAGCAGAGAGAATAGATATCCTTATCTTGTTCCTGATTTTAAAGGAAAACTTTCAGCTTTTCATCATTGAGTTTGGTATTAGCTGTGAACTTGTTCTATATAGCTTTATTATGTTGAGCTACATTCCCTCTATACCCACTTTGTTGAGAACTTTTATCATAAGTGAATATTGAATTTTGTCAAATGTTTTTTCTTCATCTCTTTGAGATGAACATATGATTTTTAGATTTCATTTTGTTAATGTGGTTTATCATTAAATCCACTTGATCATGATATATGATCTTCTTAATGTGCTGTTGGCTTCCGTTTGCTAATATTGTGTTGAGGTTCTCTGTGTCTATTTTTTTCTGGTATATTGGCTTGTAATGTTTTTTTCTCTTCTCCTCCTCCACTTCTTCCTCTTCTTTTTTTGTGGTGTCATTGTCTAGTTTGGGTATCAGGGTAATAATTGTCTTTGTAAATTGGTTTGGAAACATTCCCTCCTCTTCAATTTTTTTGGAAGAGTTTGAGAATGATAGGTATTAAATCTTCTTTGAATGTTTGGTAGAATTCACTGATGCCACCTTGTCCTGGACTTTTGTTTGCTGGGAAGTTTTGATTACTGATTCAATCTTTTTACTGTAATTGGTTTATTTAGATTTTTTATTCATGATTTGGTCTTAAAAGTTTATTTCTGGGAATTTATCTATGTCTTATAGATTATCCAATTTTTGGCATGTAATTTTTTTGTAGTTTTATGATGATTTGTATTTCTGTGGTATCAGTTTTAACTTCTCCTCTTTCTGATTTTATTTATAAGAACCTTCTATTTCATTGATTTCCATTCTGATATTTATTATTTCCTTTCTTCTACTAGCTTTAGGTTTCGTTTGTTCTTTTTTTTTTTTTTTTTTCCTTTTTCTGATGGTTGGGAAAGATGCATGATATGATTTCAATCTTTCTGAATTTTTTGAGACTTGCTTTGTGGCCTAACATGTGACCTATCCTGAAGAATATTGCATATGCACCTGAGAAGAATGTGTATATATCTGCTTTTGGATGAAATGTTCTGTACTTATCTATTAAGTACATCTGATATAATGTGTCGTGTAAACCTATATTTCCTTATAGACTTTCTCTCTATATGATTTCTACTTTCTGTCTGGATGATTTATCCATTGGTATAAATATGGTGTTTAAAAACACTACTTTTTTTTATGTTCTTGATGTCACATTTCACATCTTTAATGTATCCCTTAACTATTGAGTTAATTTTATTACTTTTGTCTTTTAACCTTCATAATAGTTTTATAAATGATTAATCCACTGTTTTTACTATATATTTACCTTTTTCAGTGAGATTTTTACTTTCATATGTTTTCTTGTTATTGGTGCCCTTTCTTTTCAGGTTAAAGAAGTCTCTTTAACATTTCTTTTAGGTTTGGTTTAGTGGTGATGAACCCTTTGCTTTTGCTATTCTGAATAATAACCTTTCCAGGTAGAGTGTTCTTGGTTGGAAGTTTTTTCCTTTCTAACTGAATACTTCATGCCACTGTCTTTTGCCTGCATAATTTCTGCTGAAAATTCTGCTTATAGCTTTATGAAATTTCCTTTGTACATAACACATTATTTTTCTTTTGCTATTTTTAAGATTCTCTCCTTAACTTTTGACCTCTTAATTATAACATGGGTTGGTGTGGATATCTCACTGGGCTTCCTGCACCTACATGTTTGTTTTCTTTTCCAGATTAGCAAAATTATCAGTCATTATTTCTTCAAAAAGTTTTATGTCACTTTCTTTTTCTTCTCCTTCTAAGACCCCTATAATGTGGATGTTATTCTGCTTGATGATGTTCCATATGCTGCTTAAGCTGTCTTTACTTTTTTAAATTCTTTTTTCTTTTTGCTGCTCTGTCAGGGAGAGTTCTGTTGTGTTTGTCTTCTAGCTTGCTGATCCGTCCTTCTGTTTCATCCAGTCTGATGTTGAGTTCCTTAGTGTATTTTTCAGTTAAGTTATTATATTCTTCTATATTACATTCTTCTATGACTTCTGTTTGGTACTTTCTTATATTTTCTATATCGGTTTTGAAGTTTTCATCCATTCTTCTGAGTTCAGTGAACAACTTTATAATCATTACTTTGTTTTCGTGTTTTCACTTATGATTATATTTGTTTTCTCTTTCTCACTCTCTCCTTTTTTTTTTTTTTTTTTTAAATGGGTCTGACCAAAAGTTCATCAATTTTGTTGATTTTTTCAAAGAGCCAGCTCCTGGTTTCATTGATCTCTTCTATTGTTTGTTTATTTTACTCTCTATTTCATTTATTTCTCCTTCAATTTTTATTATTTTCTTCCTTCTACTGGCATTGGGCTTTGTTTGTTCTTCTTTTTCTAGCTCCTTTAGATGGAAGATCAGTTTGCTTATTTGGGATTTTTCTTGCTTCTTGATTGTAGACCTGTATTGCTATAACTCATGGGCCCAGAAATATATTCCCCATGGTCATGAGATTCCCCCATGCTCAGACATTCAAAAGATGTACCCTTTGTGGGCCTTTTGTGCTCACTGGCTGTGGTGGGATTGCAGCTGAAGCTTGGGGACTTGGAGTGCTTGCCCAGCTGGCTATGGCACTGGTTGCTTATTGATTTTGGTTAACATATTTTAGCATGCTGTTTTGTAATATGTATATAGTATCTTTTAAAATAACTTGTTACTTATTTTTCTCTTATACCATTTCATTAGAGTTATAGTTATTTCAGTATTTATTGAGACTTCAAAGCATCATTCTTTCTCTTTTAAATCATTTAAAAAGTTATGACATCATTTTAGCTTTAGCCTAAAAAGAAAAAAAAGTTAGATTTACCAGAGAATAAAAAGGGTTGATTGATAGTGTCCCAAATCGTCTCTGCCTAATTTCTTGCTGACTGCCCTTAGGTTTAACTCAAGCATTAAATGACCAGGGGCAGGACCACATTCGTTACTGCTGCTTTGGAATTGCATGACTGTAAAAAATTATCTGGCTAGTTTCCTGCTCAGTCTCTGGAACTCTCTTGCTCCATTCTTTGATGAAACTGATCTACCCACATTTACGAGTTTTTCAGTTTGGCTTATGTTATATGCCACGTGGGAATTTGGCACAGGATCTTTGCACCATCTCGCATACATTCAGCCATAAATCATATGAAAATAATAATGATGTCTTGGGAAGGATAGAAACAATGATGCCTATAATTTCCAAAGTGGAAAGCACATTCAGTCCTTCTGCTGTAGACAAATGTGCTTCTCACTGTTATGATCCTAGCATGTATTTGGTATGGTTAAGTGAAAAAGTCTGAAATATTCTCCAAGAGTTATGTAAAAAAAGCAAATAAACTTTTTCTTCCATCGTTATTCACTAATGACCAGTTAGGAAACTGAAATATAAGTATATGCAAGGAAATTAGAAAAAAAAAAAAAAAAAAACATTTGAGTCAAACTGATCTCCATCATATAGCACAATCAAAGGTTGTTATTTTGAATAAATTAATTATTCTTTTGGTTTCTTTGGTTATGTAACTTTTGCATTTTTATTATACTTTACTCATTTTGGGGTCATTCTTCTCTTACCATTTGGATTTACTTGAAAGGGAAATATTATCTTTCAGTGTGATTATGGCAATATCAAACTTTGAAGGGGTGATTTTTGTTTCTAAAACTTAATTACTTCTTTCATCATTTTCCCAATTATATAGGCTCAGTTGGTCAAAATTGGTTTTTCCTCTCCCAAATCCTTTCTGACAATTATTTGACCTGAATACTAGTTGAATTTTTTCAATCTAGTTAAAATAATGATTGTTTATCTAGATCTAACTAGATCTATAAATCACAACTGGACAATCACTTCAGAACTACAGGTGGCAGAAACTAGTCAATTAGTCTTCACCCTCCATTTTGTTCCTTATCAAAGTTATTGCAAAGCAAAATTGAGATAAAGTGTATAGTGCTCCCCTCCTCCTGCTATAGGCAGGACCTCTAGATGGACTCAATCATCCTGGATCATGAAGCTGGCACTATATATGATTGATGATGGAAATGAATACAGAGAGGTTTTGTCCTGATGAAATCATAAACAAGCTTCTGGGGACAGAGGTATGTCTATTCAAATAAAAGGCCTTTTTCTGATCCTTTACATATCCCTCCAGAGATGAACTTTAGAGGCCTATAAGGAACTCTGGTCACACTCATTCCTGGAATAATTCCCTTGGGCCTTCTATATTAATATCTCATCCAGTGATTTCCAAACTCGGGCCATGACCATGCCTTGGAATCAATTTACTGGGTCATGATTAGACATTAAAAATAGAATAAAAAATATAAGAATAAGGGCAATTTAATGAAATAATACATTTGTTTGTGTGTGTGTGTATGTGTGTTGAATTTCATTATAAAAAGTATTTTTTTGGTCATGGTCTGTTTCAGACATTGCAGATCAGATTTTGCCCATGTAAAATTTTATTAAGCCTTCTTTAAAGGAAAGGATAAGTCTCTCCATGAATGAATCATGGATTAGGTTCTAAAACTATATAATATATGGCATAAATTTTATATAATTAAAAAACTCTGAAAATCTTTAAGGAAGGTGCCATGTTGTAGACTGAAAGAATCACTCAATAATTCCATCACAGTCACTTTTTCCTTTGACTTCGTACCATATTTCTCTTCTTTACATGTGCCGTAGGTAAAGCAGTGGGTGCTTCATTCAAGGTGCTCAGTTGTGCAAAATTATCTATTTTTGTGTTCTGGAAGCACATTCACAATGATGAGATGCTCACACTGAGAGAGGCATGTAGGAATTGAACCTGACAGAGAGAAACAAGAGATAGATGTTTGTCTGAAGCTTATTTAGCTAATGGCAAATCATTTATCCTATTAAAACAATTTTTTCTGAAGTGCATAATGAGATAGCACTGTATAATTTCTAACATAAGCACTTTATTTTCCATATTAAACTATATGGTTTGAAGATAGATTCTGTACTTTAATTCATAGCACTTATTGACCACATTGTGCTTTGAATGTGGCATGTTTTCTGAATAAATAAAATCCATGAAAAGATTATCCCAAATAAATAAGATTTAATGTCCTTAGTAGTTGTTGTAATATGAGAAGTGATTTAAAACATATATATATTTGCAGTACATTCTGCCACATTTGCAGTGCTGTTTGTATACTCTTCCTCTTTCTTGATTTTATGAGGGTATTAGTGGTCTAGTGATACACTGGGAAATCTTTGTTGTATTCATTCTACACTAATTGAGTTTATGCAGTCTGAGATACCTAAGTACTACTCTTTAAACCTTTAATTTGAACTGTTGTAATTTTGAGATAAATACTTGACTTGGTGTTCACTTACTGCCAAATCAGTGATTCCCCTTTATTCCCGGACATTAATAGAGAAACCTCCCTCCTAGCTTTATTCTACTTCCTCCACTCTTCCCACTCCCAGATATTAACTTAGGAGTCACTGACTGGAGACCGTACATCCTAGTGTTTGCCAGAACCACATCATTGCTTATTACCCTTCAGAACTTCTTTCATCCCTGCTCCTCTGGGAACAGGGCCTAGCCTCCCAAACCTCTGGCCTCCAAGTCTTGTCTCTGCCTTGAAGCTTCAGACTAATGCTTACCTCCTGAGCTCACTTTAAGTAGGATATCAGCTTTACTCTCTGCTCTGCTTTTTACAGTCTAGCCCAGCCCAATCCAGGATTTTGAACTTCTTTCACTTGACCTGCCTGATCGAGTGTACATTCCTAACCCTCTTAAAACCACGAAGCTGGAAATATTGAAAGAGAAGAAGGTGACTTTTTTTGTGGTTTTTTTTTTAAATTTATTTTATTATTATTATTTAAAGATTTTATTCATTTATTTGACAGAGAGAGAGGAAACACAAGCAGGGGGAGTGAGAGAGGAAGAAGCAGGGTCCCCGCTGAGCAGGGAGCCCAATGTGGGACTCGATCCCAGGACCCCAGGATCTTGACCTAAGCCGAAGGCAACCGAAAGCATATGCTTAATGACTGAGCCACCTAGACGCCCCTTTTTTGTTTTTTGTTTTTAATTTGATTAAAATTTCTTTCCTATTTTTTTTTTTTTTGTAGTAGATATCTTAAGAAAATATAATCTCAAAAACACACATGAATGCATGAGTACTCAGTTATGCAACTTAGGTCATGATCCCTGATAGCACCTATCTTCCCTGGTCCCTCACAATTCTAGTCCCCTCCCGGTGGATACTTTTTGGGGCTTTCTTAAATATATTAAAACTGTACACATATATCTACAAATTGCTTGTTAATTATGACCACATTTACTACTATATTCCAAGACTGGTGATCCTAATAATTGGAGGTCATTTTGGACACTGAGTAAAATGTAATTGTTATCCTCAGTATAATGCCTTTGACATACTTTCTCACTGTTTATAATGGGTTGGAGTGTGGAAGATTAGAAATGAGAAGGTGAGAGTTGTTTGTGTGTGGGTAGCAAAATTGGAAAGATAGGCTAGGAACAGGGAAAAGCGACTATTGTAAAGAGATTCCAGTGTTAGATGAGATGTGAATTTTTCAGGTGCAATGCATACCAGGCATCTCTTTTATCTCCCTTGTCAGATCTTCAGTAACTTCCACATGTCACACTGATGTTTTTGTGTAAGAGAACATTGTTCTGCATAGAGCTTGGAGAAAAGCACACGATTTTAGTTGCCCATCTGGGAGATAAGTATATTTAAATGTAAGTGGTATTAGGATATAGATGTCATTGTGGAACTTACTTCTTTGCCTTAACATGACTTGGAGAGTTTTTCAGGTAGGTTCATATAAAGCTACTCATTTTTTGTAACTATTACTATTTTGAGCAATACTTCAGTGAACATCCTTTTACATAAAACTTTATATGTATATCAAGAGCATTAGTGCAAATAGATCTTAGTTATGAAATTTATGGAATAGTAAGAGCCTTCTTTACTAGAATGCTATTTTTCTTTAATAGAACAGTAAGTTTTGCTCCTGCCCAACTGCCTTCTGAAAAAGCACTTTCATGTAGCAGTGATTCAAGTGCCGCTTTATCTGTACAATCAACATTTGATTTTGTCAGTCTTTTTTTTTTTTCAGTCTGAGAATGGAAAAGTGATATTTCATTGCTTTGAAGCAATGGTTAGTGAAGTTATGTTCTTTTTATAAGTTTGTGTTCCATTTACATTACTTTTTCGAAATGCTTATAGGTTTCTCTTCCTCCACTTTTCAGTTAGACCATTTGGCTGTTTTCTCATTGGTTTCTAGGAACTCTATAGGTATTATGAATGTTAATCCTTTGCTATTTTTGTTTCTAATATTTGTCCCCATCTGTCAACTTGCATCTTTTAAATAAAGAAGTTTTACATTTTTATGTTTTGAAGTATGACATGGATTATGAGTTTTATGGCTTCTGAGTATATATAGCTTCTGAGTTTTATGTCTTACTTAGAAAACTTTCTTATTCCAACACTACGCAAGCATTTATCAATGCCTTTAAAAGTTATATTAGTTCCTTTTTTATTACCATTTTAATCCACGAAGAATTTGTTTTTAGGTATGAAATGAGATCCTGATTTATTTTATTTATTATTTTTTATTTTTTTTTAAGATTTTATTTATTTATTTGACACAGAGAGAGAGATCACAAGTAGGCAGAGAGGCAGGCAGAGAGCGAGGGGGAAGCAGGCTCCCTGCCGAGCAGAGAGCCGGATTCAGGGCTCGATCCCAGGACCCTGAGATCATGACCTGAGCCAAAGGCAGAGGCCTTAACCCATTGAGCCACCCAGGCACCCCTTTTATTTATTATTTTTAGAAGATTTATTTATTTTAGAGAGAAAGAGCCAGCCAGGGGAGGGGCAGAGAGAGAGGAAGAGAGAGAATAAAGAATAAATCAAGCTCCTGCTCAGCCCAGAGCCTGATGCGGGGCTTGATTCCACACCCTTGAGATCATGACCTGAGCCGAAATCAAGAGTCAACCGCCCAACCAACTGAGCCACCCGGGCACCCCTGAGATCCTGATTTATAACTACTACTATCATATCGTTGAATGTCTCTCATGTAAAACTATGTTTGGATGTCATTCTTTTCCATTTAATCTCTTTTCCCTTGTAATATTATAGTATTTTAATAATTACACTTTATAGTGTGTTTTAATATCTATTAGATAGGACTTATTTTATTTTTTTTATTTTTTCAGTGTTCCAAGATTCATTGTATATGTCTCATTCTTCTATACATAGCTGTCCAATTTTCCTAGCACCCTTTATTGAAGAGACTGTCTTTTTTCCACTGGATATTTTTGCCTGCTTTGTTGAAGATTATTTGACCATAGAGTTGAGGGTCCATATCTGGGCTCTCTACTCTGTTCCATTGGTCTATGTGTCTGGTGTTGTGCCAGTACCATGCTGTCTTGGTGATCACAGCTTTGTAATAAAGCTTGAAATCAGGCAACATGATGCCCCCAGCTTTGTTTTTCTTTTTCAACATTACCTTTGCAATTCAGGGTCTTTTCTGGTTCCATACAAATTTTAGGACTGTTTGTTCTAGCACTTTGAAAATTGCTGGTGGTATTTTCATTGGGATGGCATTGAAAGTATAGATTGCTCTGGGCATTATAGACATTTTAATAATGTTTATTCTTCTGATCCATTAGCATGGAATGTTTTTAGGACTTCTTTTAGTTTTTCTTTTGCAAAATTATTTTACATGGTGCTGTGGGAAGATTGATGTTAATAAGCAGATTTCTTTCCACTACTTCCTTTTTATCATCTTGGAAATCAATGTTATATATTAAAAAATAGCTCCTCTTCACAGAAAGTCTTCATATATACACTTGCTCTCGTGAATGATTTGGATCAGAAATGTTTTATTCTTTCCCCTTTTCTGTAGAAAGAACAGGAAACAAAAACATAACACATTTTTCTCTATAGTTATAGATTAATTCTCCACTGCTGCTAAATTTCATATTTTTCATGTATTAAGTCATGATACTTAGTCATAACATGGAGATCCTTTCCTTATCATTTTCACTTTTATTCTACCTGAAATTCTAACAAGTTCAGTTGACTCATTTTCTAGCCCACAGGACCTATTAGAAGAAGATTAAGTGAAGGAGGAGTTAAAAAACAAAAACAAAATCAAAACTTAGGTTAGCAATAGCCAAAAGATGTGGTAATGGCTTATTACAACCAGAGAAGACAAAAACTTGGAAGTAAACTCTGTGACTCTTAGAGCATAGCATACAGAGGACATTTATCATGAAGGCAAGAAGTTTACCTATATGAACCCTCAACACACAGAGTGATGAATTTTTGAATGATATCAAAATTTTGGTGGTAGGTGATATGAATTTGGAAACTAAGTTAAATTAAATGGAAAAATGTATATTTTTGAAAAATAGATACTCTCCTTATATAACAATTTGTACCACAAATCAAAACCATGATGAAATACCATTTCACACCTGTCAGAATGACTAGTATCAAAAAGACAAGAAATAACATGTGTTGGTGAAGATGTGGAGAAAAGGGACCCCTTGTGCACTATTGGTGGGAGTGTAAATTGATGCAACCACTATGGAAAACAGTATAGAAGTTTCTTAAAAAATTAAAAATGGAAATACCATATGATCCAGTAATTTCACTACTATTTACTGAAAGAATACAAAAACACTAATCAAAAAGATGTATGTGCCCCTATTATTTACAATAGCCAAGATATTGAAGCAACCCAAGTGTCCATCAGTAGATGAATGGATAAAATAGATGTGGTATATACACAATGGAATATTACTCAGCCATAAAAAAGAATGAGATCTTGCCATTTGTGACAACATGAATAGACCTAGAGGGTATTATGCTAAGTGAAATAAGTCAGACAGAGAAAGACAAATACCATATGATTTCACTTATATGTGGAATCTGAAAAACAAAACAAATGAACAAAAAATTTGTAATATACCAGCAAATGCCATAAACCTGAGTCAATGAAAGCTAAAAATTACAAATGAGAACTGTATGTTAATAATTAAAATATGCTGCAATGCAGTATTTTCAGTAGAGAATAGGCTTTGAGCCTAATATCCCATCTTGGGTGTTTTATATTTAAAATTAGAAACTGACTCTAAACTATGATTTTTTAAATTTAGTTTACATCTGTATTAGGTTGAAAAATAGATTAGTTTTTATGAGGGTTTCGTTGAGAATACATCCTCTGGTGATGTTGACACTTAGATAATTGAATGGTAGCTTAAACATACAAACACAACACACACACACACACACACACACGCACACACATTTTACCATTGGTCTGTCTATTTATCTATCTATCTTGTCTGACCAAATATTTGAATCTTATTTTTTTCTTCTTATCTGTTAGTTTTTACCCTGTTATTACTATTATTTTCCTATTACATGATAATGAAAACTTTCTTACTCAACAACTGGTATTAATTTTTAGGGAGTGTAATTTTATATAAGATTAGAATCCTATAAAATCCAACAATCCATTGTTGTTTATTTGTCTGTTTGTACTTTAGGTATCTGCACTTGTTTATTTTTGGATGGCACATAAAGTTCAATGCAAAATTACCAATTTATTTAGCCATCTTGCATAACAAACGAGTCACCCACTAGAGGAGCTGGTATAATTGCTGTGAGTTGTTCCATATTAATTATAAAACTTAAAATGCCTACTTCTATTCAGAAAGTTCTGCTTTACAATTCCTGTGATGTGGGGCACCTGGGTGGCTCAGTGGGTTAAAGCCTCTGCCTTCGGCTCAGGTCGTGATCTCAGGGTCCTGGGATCGAGCCCCGCATCGGGCTCTCTGCTCAGCGGGGAGCCTGCTTCCCCCTCTTTCTCTGCCTGCCTCTC
>CM052899.1:88280434-88307941 GCA_028534135.1 Potos flavus
AGCAATATATATTGGTAGTAGTCGAGGTTATAATTTTTAATTTGAATGGGCCCGATGAGCATTTTATTCTGTTCTCGTTGAAATTAATATTTGGTTTGTACAGCTAGAAACGTGCTAATTTGGTGATGATTGTATAAAAATTATGTTGAAAACCTGAAGCATTCTTGAGACATTTTATTAGGTGTTATAAATAGTGGAACACATTTTCTTATGTGTTTTCTACATCTGCAACAACAATCAGACTTGGTGCATAAAAAGATATATGATATGATACATAATAAGATATATGTACAGTTCATGGACGAGTTCATTTGTTACGTCATCAATGACTTGGCATTTAAATGGGGGGAGGATAATGTAATTAATAAGTCAGTGAAAAGTCTGGCACCCTTTAGAGATGAAAAATTGAAGCATAAGCACCCTTTAAAAAGCTGAATTTTTTCTGGTACTTGTAAAGAATATTATGCCGAGACTTTGACAGGTCATGCCATCACAACTCCATTGGTGGTATTGGAATCTTTGACAAAAATATTTATTCACCTGGCTGTGCGCTAACAGCTTACCACATAAAATAGCTCTTGACTTCAGGCCGTATCTACATGTTGTGGCTTTGGTTTGGTTAACAGAGGTGTGAGGCTTCGTGCTATCCCAAGTTATTTCATCATCAAGCTACTAAATCATAGCCACACGTTGTATTGTCCTAGATTTGGAAAAAGAGAAAGAATTGGTTAGAGCAGACTATCATACTTTTGGAAGACTAAAGCAACCAATATGTTGTTCCAATTATGGATGTTCTAAAGACAAAAGCTTCCAATATGGGTGCTCTAAGGACAAAAGCTTCTTTCCTTTTGTAATAATATTACCTACCTTTTGTAGAAAACTAAATATCAAAGAAAGGTATAAAGAAGAAAGCAAAGGCTCTGTCAAGTACCACTCTCTGCTTTACTATGAAAACCCTCCTCAGCGTTTGGTAGGACATCTTCCTGCACCCCATTCTACATGTGTGTATGTTTGCGGCCTGTGGTATTCTATCTTTAATGGTTTGCTTCATTCTTTTGACACTCAAAATATGTTATAGTGGGTTTTCCATATCAAAATAAATATACAGTAGCCACTCAACTGTAGTTAACCAGGTTTATATCTGTCAGTGGGCATTTAGGAGGTTTTTTAAAAAAGTTTTTGTTTATGTAAATAATTGCCAGATCTATGTCTGTCAAGGGAGTTGGTTAGTCAAAGAGTGTGTGCGTTTGTCATTTGGGGTCAATAGAGCCACACTGCCACCCAGAAAATGTACATTCCCGGTTACGAGAGATGAGATTGCTCGACCTTACCCTTTTGTCAACAACGAGTAATATCCATTCTCCTCACCTTTGCCAATCTGATATACCACAGAGAGTTGTTTGTTTTTTTAACTTTCATTCTGTCATTGTATTTATGGGTTTAAATACTAACACTATATAATCTGACATCCCGAAATGTTCTACACTATGATGCAGACTGTCTACTAGACATCTTTGATTTTTAGTCATTTGAACCCACCCAAAACTGAACTCCTTCTTATCTTTCATTGAACCTGTTTCATGCTTGCTCTTTCATGTGTTGGTGGCTGATCCATGCTACCGTCGCTCTGGTCACAATCTTAGATCTGCTTTTCTGTGCCTCATGCTTCCATTTCAAGCCTCTCCACAAAAACCTGTTAACTTTCATCATTTATCTGGAAATCTACTACTTCTTTGTACATTGGTAGCTACCACTCGATATAGGCCTTGATTATCTCTCGTTTGGCTTATTGCTATTGCTTCTTTGAGTTCTCTGCTTTCCCATGTCCCCTCTCTCCTGTTCTCAGCACAGCCACCTCAGCATCCTATGAAATGTCATCTGCTCAAAACTCATGTGAGATTTTTTATCTTTTTCAATAAAAAACAAAATTCCTGCGTGCCCAACCAGGCTTCTCCTGGCTTTTTTGGATTTGCTTCTCCTTCCCGTTCTTTTCCCATTTTTTTCCAGCCTCATCTCCCCACTTCTGTGCTTCTTCCACTCACTCTACCACACTGGCCTCCATAGTGTTTCCTGCCCAGATGCCTCAGAGGGAGACATGCCCTTGTTCCCTCACTTCCATCAGTTCTTCTCTTGAGTCACTTTCTCAGCTGGAATGTCTGTTTAAAATTGCTACCCCTTTCTTTGAAACTTTCGCTATCCCCTTTCCCTTCTTTATTTTTCTCTATAGCATGTATTTCATGTTTTATGGTTTGTTCATTGTCTTTCTCTCCTTGCCAGTGGAAGAGCTCCATGAGAATAGGGACTCAGCCCTCTGTTTCTACTGCTATATCCCCCGTGTGTAAAACAGGATTGACACATAAGGGCATGAAGTGCATAGCGTGGCCTGGGCACAAAATAAGTAATGAAGAATATTGCAAGAGTGCTACTTGGAGGAGTCTTTTTGTCCTTTTTCTTTGGAGTTTTCATCTTTTCCTGTTAATGTGCCATAACTCTTTATATTAGCAGCTTAAAATTTTTATTTCATGTTGCAAATATTCTTTGCCACCAAACATTTTTGCCTTGCAGTTTTAAATTTAATGCCTTCTCTCATCTGCATATTTGAGTTCCTGCCATGTTTAGAAAGCCTTTTCCTGCTCAAAAAGTATTTAACAATTCACTCATATTTTCTTCTAGTATATTGAGGATTTATTCTTCACAATTGAAAAAAAATGCTGATTCAAAATGGGATTTATTGAAAGGGGTGAATGAATAATAGATCCAGTTTAATTTTTTCCTAAATGTCTATACAGTTGGCTCAAAACCATTTACTAAACAGTCCAGTGTTCTTCTACCAATTTGATATGCCATATTTTCCTATACTAAGTATCCATATATTTTATGTAATGAAAAGAACTTACTCTTTGTTCTGTTTTATTCACAGCTATCGCATTCATTTATGTGGCTAAATAACACATTTGAATATGTGTAGTTTATCCCAAGTTTTAAATATTTGTTCCCCTCATCCTTCTCTATATTTTTTACAACTGATAACAGGCACGATAATCCCTTTTTTGCCAACATTATGTTAATAGTAATACTTATATCTTGAATATTATAATGTACATTAAACTAAGAAAATATTTAAATCTTTATATTGTGAATAAAGTGCTTTATTTATTCCTTTTATTTTTATACCACATGTATCATAAAGCTTAACGAATTATATGATTTGTTTTCTTATCATAAGAGAATATAGTTCAGTTTTTGGTACTTTAGCATTTCTCTTGCCATCCATGGTAGAATAGGATTTTATACACTGGCTTGTGCCAAACAGGTTAATACTGATGTGCAATAAAAAACAGGCGAAGTAAATAAGCATACTGTTTTGTTGTTTGTTTTGTTTTCATTTCTGGTTTTCTATTGTTTGTCGTTTTTCAGTATATTTTTGTTACATGTTTAAAGGTGCTTGCTGTGTCTACATTGTTTGATCTCTGGCAAGTTACTGAAACTCTTTGAGCCTTAGTTTTTTCATCTGTAAAATGGGGGCAGTAATAGTATATTGTCCATCAAATTACTGTTAGAATTAAGTGAAAAAATTCATGTAAAGTGTTGAGTGTAGCAGTGACACAAAATAAATATTTAATGAATGTTACTTGGTTTAAGTATGAGTAAATGTTCTAGTTTAATTTAGGGGGAAAATGGTAACTAGGACTAAAAATTATTAGAACTTACTCAGTGAAGTTGAGGGGAGAAGGTGGAAACTGTCTCCTTTTACCGGTTTCCTTTGATTATACTGAAAATGTTGTACTAGCATCATGAAAACCTGTCCAGTAAAAAAGGTTTAGTCTTCAGAGAAATTATAAATCATTTTACGCTGCAGCATAAATCCTGAGAAGTCTGTGTATATTCAGATTAGTATTTTGAGATTATAGGAACAATTTCCTTTATTATTTGTCAAATATATAATTAATGTGAGAATTTAAAAATAGAGTTGTTTTTCTCCTGTGAACATAGCTATTTGTGTGTGCAGTTTTATGGTAAAAGAACGTCACCAGAAGAAACAAGATATTGTCTACCTTCCTGTTCCTCTCCCACATCATGAATACAAGCATCAATTATTGTCATGACTAGATGATTCTAGATCCTCCTGACTCACAGTTTCTTTCATCTCCAGACCCATTCTGAAGAGAGACCATTCCAATGTGAGGAATGTAAAGCTTTGTTCCGAACCCCATTTTCTTTGCAGAGACACCTGCTCATACATAACAGTAAGTCACAATACAAGCAGTTGAGGGCAAGTTGAATTATATCAAACTTCATTCTTATAACTGTTGAGAATGTTGGCATCACAGAAGTGGACCTGTATGTAGTTACGTGATCTGCTTTTGAACGTAAAAAAGGCTGGTAATTCTTCCTTTCACCTTTTCTTCTTTATCCTTGCTTTATTTGCCCACATAAAGACAAATCGCTTTATGAGACATTCTATTTTATATCATTTCTTTCCACTATTTAAGGTTTGTATATAAAATCTTGTCTTACGTTCAGTAAAGTATCTTCGAAATTTGTTCTGAAATAGACATTTGTGTTCCCTTTTAAATATAATAATTAAGGAAACAGGTCTGATCCTTTAAAACATGCAGATGTCTGGCATGATTTTATTAGCTCACAGACTTTTCAAGTTGGAAAGGATCAGAGTACACATCTAATTTAATCTGTTAATTTGAAGGGAGTAGAGAAAATGCAGACCCAGAGAAACACGGTGACATACACAGGGTTCTAGCTCTGGAGATAGCATCCAGGTTCCGACAGTCAGGTGCTTTCTCTTCTTACTATATACTGCCTCTGACTTCTTACTTCTTTTGGCAGGAGCACTTTTTCTTTTGGGAGAAGTTATACACATACATACCATGCAAAGAGTTATTTTTAGAATATAGCACCTTATACCCACATCGCCGAAAGGACACTTTATATCATGTTATTTCAGAGAAAATGCTATTGCTAAGCTGAGTTTTATAAAGTGGGTTCTGTGTTCAGATATTGAAATAACTGGTCATTTGTTACATTACTGTATCTAAAAGTAAAGAAAAATGGCATAACGTAGGTAATATTTGTATTGATTGCTTTTAAGTTGTTTAATCAGTGGAACGTCTTCTAAAACAAAGTTACTACTGCTGATTAAATTTTTAATATTTCTGAGGAAAGCGAAACAATCAGTTATGACAACTATACAGATAAGATAGTATCTTGGAAGAAATTTTTCTGGTCAAGTAGAAGTGTCTGAAATTCAAAATACCAAAGATATTAAAGTTTTTAAAAATACCGAGTGCTAATGATCATGATGAAATGCCTCTGTTCCTACAGAAGAGATAGTGTTAGGGTCCGTGCCATTCTACATTTGACCTTACAGCTCTGGAGAATTGGTCAACACCACCTTCTATTTCTTTGTTACGGACAGCTGTGCATTTAAGAAATAAAATTTAGGGCACCTGGGTGGCTCAGGCCGTTAAGTATCTGCCTTCGGCCCAGGTCACGATCCCACGGTCCTGGGATCAAGTCCCACATCGGAACTCCTTGCTCAGCAGGGAGCCTGCTTCACTCTCTCCTTCTCACTCCTGCTCTCTCTCATTATCTCTGTCTCTCTCTCTCAAATAAATAAATAAAATCTTAAAAAAAAAAAAAAAAGAAAGAAAGAAAATTTGTCCTGTTACAGCAGGAATTTCCATCCCATTGTGTTCTCATTTGATTAAGAAAAACATTCGTTATGAGATGAATGGATTTGTGAGTAGGGATTGGGATGAATAAATCTCATTCATACTATTAAGACTTGTGTGGCCAAATTTGGCCTGATGCTCAGGAAATTTTTCTTTGGATAGATGAAAATGTAATTTCAAGAACAACAAGGAATTTTTATTAAAAGGAACCTACTACTTTTGATTTCCGCTGATTGGTTCTTATACATTTCAGACAGAAGGTTGAAGCAGCAGTGTAGACTGTGTTTGCACATTCTGTATTTAACATAATGTTGATCAGCACATTAATCACAGGCTTTATGAAGCTACACCAAGACATTTGGCTAGGAATCAGCTTTTAGTTGACTGAACAAGTGGGTTATTGAAGGTAAAGTTAAACATCAGATAAGGCAAGTGAGCTGAAAGGATGGGAAAAACCAGAAGTAGACAGAATAAGACAAAATACTAGATGTTATCTTACACAATATGTAAGATGTTATCTTACACAATATAAAAATTAAAACCTGTTTAACTTCAAAATATGCAGGGTCTTTTAGAAACTTATATCAGCATTCTGGTTCAAAATATGAAGGATAACTTATCATAATTATTTTGGAAATTATTGCTATTTTCTAATATACCGAAAAACCGAAAGGCAGGTTACTAGCTAGCTTCTTGGTTTTAAGATAGGAAAAATTCTATCTTTAATCCTATGTTTCTTTTTTTTTTTTTTTAAAGATTTTATATATTTATTTGACAGAGAGAGAGATCACAAGCAGGCAGAGAGGCAGGCGGGAGGGGGTGGGGAAGCAGGTTCCCTGCTGAGCAGAGAGCCCGATGTGGGGCTTGATCCCAGGACCCTGAGATCATGACCTGAGCCGAAGGCAGAGGCTTTAACCCACTGAGTCACCCAGGCGCCCCAACCCTATGTTTATTTCTTTAAGGCAAAGAAATCTTATAACATCAGATAAAATCTCTTCAGAGTTAAAAAATTCTGATAAGCTTAAAACAAAGAAATCTGGAATTAAAATTTGAAAGAAGAAAGGTAAGGACTCTCTTGGTATATCTTGATGAGGTCTTTGTATAGGAATCAATATTTTGATTCATGTGATAGTTTAATGGAAATGTTTTAATAGGAGAAATCTTGGAGGATTACTTTTTCGTTTTGTTTTTTATTTACTTAATTGTGAAGATTTTCTCATTTATTTTGAGAGCAAGGGCGGGGAGGGAAAAAGGAGAAGGAGAGAGAGGGAATCCTAAGCAGACACCCACCTGAGCACAGAGTCCTAAGACACAGGACTGGACCCCCATGACCCTGAGATCATGACCTGAGCTGAAACCAAGAGTCTGAAACTTAACCTACTAAGCCACTCAGAAGCCCCTTGTTTTTGTTTTTTAATTTCTCTTTGTTCCTGAGTTGCTTTGGTATTATTTATAATCTTAGGTCCTTGATATTTTCTTTTACTGGTTATACATTTTATACAAATAAAGTATTTAAATAAATCTAAATGATATATAAAGACAAACTAGGTTATAGTGATAGCACCCTGCAACAAAAATGCACAAACGCAACATATATAGACATAGCTCTCAGAATCTACAAAATTCTTGCATGGTTTGGATGTGACTTTGTCCCAAGCATCAGATTTCAACAGGACTCTCAGAGATTTTAAGTTAAAGAGCCATAATTCTGTTTGAAAGGGTCATTTGTCTTTTTCTTTTTTTCTTTTTTCCTTCTTTTTGTCCTTCCTTCCTTAAATTTGGTATGAAGAAATAATAGGATCTTCACATTTCTAAATCTATGCTAATTATAATAGAGGGCAGTGGGAAGAGTTTGGTTGAAATTGAGGCATTTCTTATTTCAATGTAGAAAGTTATCTTTTGTCTCATAGTGAATATAATATGTGAATCTATACTAATAGAATTGTTCTTTAAAAGGGAAAGATATATTCAAATACTAGTCTGTCTTATTTATATAATCATGTACTTCCATGCATATGCAAGTTTAAGAAATACCATACCATGCACCCCCTAAACAGAGTTTGTGGAGTTGCTTTCCCTGTGGGCCTAGGCTATAGAATGAGAACAAGGTGAAAACCATCACAGGTACCCAGGGGCTCTAGGGTAGAAAAGGATAGTTGCCCCAATCCAACTGCCTTTCTGAGAAGCAGCCCCTAACCTGTCTGATGAGATCCTGGGAGCTAATTAAATTAATTAGCAGACCAAGGACCATGTTAGGGAGCCTCTAGTCCAAATTCCTGAGATAGGGCTGGGGAAGGAAGGGGTATCGTAGCCCTCTCTTGTCCTAGCAGGGGGCTGGTTCTGACCCATTTCTGTGTGCCCCCAGGGGCTTCCCTTCCCACCTTGCTACCCATAACCCTATTCTGCCCTGTCCCTTAAAGCCCATAAGAGTTGTGGTGGGAGTGAGGGGAGTTTAGGAGGGTGCCCAAAGGCCACTTACTCTGCTTGACAGAAGCCTTTTGTTTTTGTTGTGGTTTTTTTAAAGATTTTATTTATTTATTTGAGACAGAGAAAGAGAGAGAGAGAGAGAGAGAGAAATGAGCACCAATTGGGAGAGGGGCAGAGGAAGAAGCAGACTCCCCGCTGAGCAGGGAGCCCGATGCAGAACTCGATCCCAGGACCCTGAGATCATGACCTGAGCCGAAGGCAGATGTTAAACGACTGAGCCACCAAGTGCCCCGACAGAAGCCTTTTGTTACCATAAGTATCTACTTCAACCCTGAGCCCCTGCCCTAGAAAGACCTACTTTTAAAGAAAGTTCATGATTCCTTTAGAAAGTTAGCTAATCCAGTCTCCACCTTTTCCAGTTAAAGAGTCTGAGAACATAAAAGGGTTCAAGCACTTCCCACTGGTCACACAATGAATGAGCAAATGTGGAATTGAAAGATGTGAAAAATTACCTTTTCTGGCTATGCTAAATTGTTAGTAATAAAGCTAACTTTTTGGAGAAAAGAACACTACGTCTGGTACCCGTGAGGAGGAGATAACATCACCCTGCTATTGCATCTGATCTTTCTCTTATTTGATGTGTTCATTTCTAAGGTGAGAGGACTTTCAAGTGCCATCACTGTGACGCTACCTTTAAGAGGAAGGATACCTTAAATGTTCACGTCCAGGTGGTCCATGAGAGACACAAGAAATACAGATGTGAGCTCTGTAATAAGGCGTTTGTTACACCTTCAGTGCTTAGAAGTCATAAGAAAGTAAGTAGAAGCCTTCTGTGAGTTTGAATGGATTACATACTTCAACAATATGGGCATGTATGCTAATTATCATGTGATAATCAATTTTATATTAATTAATCAACATATTTCCTCAAAATGACATGGGATGCATGGTTTGTATGAACTCTTCAGAAAATGTCTGTTATCTTCACTTTTTCAGAAGAGGTATATACTTCGGATGAAGGTGAACCTAGATTTAGGTGTGGATTCTGCACCATAGCACTGAGCTATGGTGATAGATGGGTCATACAAAGTATTTGATGAGTGGGAGCTTGTCAATTTTTGTACATTTTTGAATTAACATAGGTTTTTGTTTTAAAAATGATTAGTGCCTTAATTTTTTTTTCAGAGCTAATTCAGGTGTTTATTGACAAGTTATTGGATTGAGCTCTTTTCTAAGATCGAAACGGTCCTTCTTCATCTTGCATCTCTAGGCCTAGGGAAGTTTCTGGTACAGAAGAGGGACTTGATAAGTATTTGCTTAACTCAAATAAAATGAGGTTCTTACGGTGATTTGGAGATTATCTTTTTTGTGTTATGCTAATTTAGCAAATCAAGAGGTTATTTTTATTTGTTTTGTAAGTACATTTTAAGTGTATTTTCAAAAATAGCAAAATTCAGAGTGTAACAAACACCATTATAGGTGTTTTTTTTTTTTAAAGATTTTATTTATTTGACAGAGAGAGAGAGATCACAAGGAGGCAGAGAGGCAGGCAGAGAGAGAGGGGGAAGCAGGCTCCCCACTGAGCAGAGAGCCCGATGCGGGGCTCCATCCCAGGACCCTGAGATCATGACCCAAGCCGAAAGCAGAGGCTTTAACCCACTGAGTCACCCAGGCGCCCCCAACACTGCTATAGGTTTTAATGTTGACTTTAGAAATGACTATGAAGTGTAATAGATGTGGCTACTTAGTGTGCACTGCTGAGTGAATGTGAGGAAGTGACTCATACTTCAGTGTGACTTTTATTTTGGTACCTGTCCTTAGTGTGGCTGTGTCAAAGTACTGAATTGAGGAACATTCTTTTCCTGTTTCTTTAATGTTCAGTAATAGTGATATTGTCTTCTTTTTTCAGATTTCTGGAGAGGATCGTCTTTAAACTTTTTTTGCTTGAATTACTTTTTTGCATGAGTTTAATAAATTTGTGTCATGTTTAATCAACCTGGGAAAAAATAGTGAGTTTTTAAGAGAGATAATAGTTTTTGTCCACAATCTCAGATTGTTGTAGAGTACATTTTGCAGAGCATTGTTCGTGTTTGTCTCATACATTTATCCAGTATTGTCATAGTGATCTGTTTCCATGCTTTCTTATCTATATTTAAGATTTTTTTTAAAAGATTTTATTTATTTATCTGACAAAGAGAGCGAGATCACCAGTAGGCAGAGAGGCAGGCAGAGAGAGAGGGGGAAGCAGGCTCCCCCGTGAGCAGAGAGCCAGATGCGGGGCTTAATCCCAGGACCCTGAGATCATGACCTGAGCCGAAGGCAGAGGCTTTAACCCACTGAGCCACCCAGCTGCCCCTAAGATATTTTAGTATTGTACCTTAAATGTCTTTTCAGTTAACCAAATTCCATACCTAATAAAAAGATATATTTTTGAATTAAACCAAAGAAACATTTTAATTCTTTTCACTATTGTTGACTTAATATTGCAGTTTGAAACTTGTACCACTGACAAGTAAGTCAGGTCATGTAAGTGAGCAATGAAATACTTACGTAGCAGCAAAAGAAATTCTGTGGATTTTATAAAGATACAATAAATAAGTTGGTAGTTGCCTCTTTGGAATAATCCAATGTCGTAATAATAGATATATGCAATTTCTAAGCAACTGTACACTAATCAAGAAGGAATTGTTATATTTTGCCCCTTTTGTCAGGGAACGAGAAGAATATAGGTCTGCTGTATGTTAAAATGTTATACCATTTCCTTTAAAATGAGCCATAATGGGGACCATGGGAGTAACGGTTCTTACCGTAAAGGATGTATAACTGTTTTGTATAAGAACTTAGAGTGAAAATGGAAAGTTAAGTGCCTGCCAAATGCAGAATCAAGGAGATGTCTGTTGTAGCCAGTGTCATTGGCTAGCGTGGCAGTTGGTTAGACTATATTTCTCAAACTTGAATATAATATAAATCATTTTCAATGGAAAAATATTTAAAAGGACACTGATGTTGACTAAGGTATTTAGTTTATAACTGTTTTAAAAACTACAAATACAATAGTGTCTATCCAAATGCAGATTATAATTCAGATGTGAGAATTTTCAAATTAAATACCAATAAGGCTATGAAACTAATTATATTAAAGCTAGCAATTAATATGGAGAATGTTTTTCTACACTGGTGGTTCTCTGAGATGAGGTAACTGCCTTACCCCTTTCACTCTATCCTCACCAGTGCGTCCCTTCTGGGAACACATCATTTAAAAAAAAAGAAAAACAAAAATATTATCACATTCTTTTTACATTAGTCCATGGCAATGCCAGTAATTTGCACAAACCTAATGCAAACACAGGCCCTGGAAACTCTGTGTTGTGGTGGTAACCCAGATGATCCAGTGTATGCTTTCATTGATGTGTAGGTCATTGTTGAAATAAAAAAAAAATTAAGAAGTGTCATTGACAGTGTGCAGATATCTGAAGTAATTTCCTTCTTCTCCCTTCTTTTCCCGTTCTCCTAAGTTTGAAAAACAATGGGACTTGAAAAGTAGCTCTTACCTCTCATTCATTGGAATGACCTGTTTTGATGCTGGTGGAATAAAGTCTCCTGATGAGATTGCGAGACAAGTTTAAAAAGCTTCATCTGCTTCCTCTTTTTGGAAGAGCTTACTCTTTTCTTTGAACTCTCTAACATTCTGTCAAAATTCACTTTTGATGATACATATTCACCTTTCCTTGTGTGGTTGTTTTATGCTGAGATTAAAGGTATGCTGAGGGCAAGGATGTTCTTTCAATTGCCTGCTCAGTTAACACCTGCTGATTTTCAAGATCAAGTCAGATTTATATTTCTTTTTGCTTTGCCGTAAAATCAATCCAGTCAGGCAAGCAAATTGCAAATAACAGATTACTTTATTGAGATTAATTCTGTCCTCAAGAGTTAAATACACACAAAGAATGTGAAAAATGCTTCTAAGGAAGTGTTTCTTGGCAGCAGTCAAGGGCAGCTGTAACCCCATTTTGCTTATGTGGTTTTGCCAGCGTATACTGATTTTGTATAACTTAATCGTTTTTACTTGGGGGCTCCATAAAGGCTTAAAAAGTAAACTGCAGAATTATTTTCAAATTAGCACTAATGCATGATTCTAAGGTTTTGGGTTGTTTTTTTTTTAACCGGTGGGAATACTCATGATAAATTGTTTAAAATCTCATTGTGATACTAAATCATTTTAATGAAACATAATCCTGGAAAAAAAGGACTTACCATTGTCAGAGGCACTTAATCATTTTTACCTAATTCTTTATATTTATCCTCAACCCTTTTTATTCCTTTCCATTTAGACACATACAGGAGAAAAGGAGAAAATCTGCCCATATTGTGGCCAGAAATTTGCCAGCAGTGGTACACTGAGAGTTCATATCCGTAGCCACACAGGTATGTAGATTGTAATTGGTGATAAAAACAACTTAAATCAAATTCTTTTAAGACAAAGAATATAGTCTTGGCTGTTTTCTCTTCCTTAAAATTTTATAGAATCCAGTCCCTTACTCTAGAAAAATTTTAAATAAGTTTACTTTCCCAAAATAAGTTAAATATCTGAAATGGAAATAATTTGGCTAATGTTTGGTTGTGATATAATTGTGATTTACTGTATATTCTGTTCTAATAGAGGAATAGGGAATAGCAGTTTCACTTTTTATGGAAGGCCAAGGGCCTCCTCTTAAAATTCCTTCCTATAACTGACATCAAATGTGGCTTTTTTAAATTTAGGAGGTTCTTGGAATATTGCCTGGATGCTGTAGGATTTTATTGGATACCAGGGTAATGCAACCATAATGTCCGGTATGCCATGGATTGCTTCATTTCTTCTGACTTTTTGTGCAATTTCTCCCATGAAAGAGGGCTGTGCCCTGTTGAAGGCTAAATAAACAACTAAATATTCTTTTTAAAAATTTTAACTGAAATATAGTTGACATAGAATATTTGTTTCAGGTATACAACATAGTGATCTGGTAATTATATACGTTATAAAAAGCTCACCGTGATAAGTATAGGATAAGTCTAACATACCATCTGTCACCATACAAAGTTATTACAGTGTTATTGACTATATTCCCTCTGCTGCACTTTTCATCCCCATGACTTATTTTGTGACTGAAGTTTGTTCCCCTTACTGTCTTCACCTATTTCACCCATCCCCCCACCGCCTTCTCCTCTGGCAATCTAGTTAGTTCTCTATATTTATGAGTCTGCTTCCTCTTTTGTTGTTGTTGGTATTTTGTTTATTTGTTTGTTCATTTGTTTTTTAGATTCCACATATAAGTGAAATTGTATGGTATTTGTCTTTCTCTGACTTACTTAGCATACTATCCTCTAGGTCCATCCATACTCTTGTGAATGGCAAGATATCGTTCCTTTTTATGGTTAAGTCATATTCCATCATGTATATATACCACACTTTCCTTATCCGTTTATATGTCAATAGCTACTTACATTGTGTTGCCTCCATATCTTGGCACTCGTAAATAATACTGCAGGAAACATAGAGGTCCATACATCTTTTTTTTTTTTAATTTTTCCATACATCTTTTTGAATTAGTGTTTTCATTTTCTTTGGATAAATACCCAGAAGTGCAATTACTAGATTGTATGGTACTTCCATTTTTAGTTTTTTTGAGGACCCTCCAAACTGTTTTCCAGAGTGGCTGTATTGATTTAGATTCCCACCAACGAAGTGTACAAGGGTTCCCTGTTCTCTGAAGTCTCACCACCACTTGTTATTTCTAGTCTTTTTGATACTAGCCATTCTGACAGATGTGAGATATTATCTCATTGTAGTTTTGATTTGCATGTCCCCGATGATGAGTGATGTTGAGCATCTTTTCATGTGTCTGTCGGCCATCTGTATGTTTTCTTTGGAAAAATGCCTATTCATGTTTTCTGCACATTTTTCATTGGATTATTTGTTGTTTTGATCTTGAGTTGTACGAGTTCTTTGCATATTTTGGATACTAATCCCTAATTGGATATGTCATTAGCAAATATATTTAAACAATTAAATATTCTTTTTTTTCTTTTTTTTTTTTAAAGATATTATTTATTAGAGAGAGAGTGAGAGAGAACACAAGAGGGGAGAAGGTCAGAGGGAGAAGTAGACTTCCCGTGGAGCTGGGAGCCCCATGCAGGACTCGATCCTGGGACTTCAGGATCATGACCTGAGCCGAAGGCAGTTGCCCAACCAACTGAGCCACCCAGGCACCCTAAACAATTAAATATTCTTGACAGAACCTTGTCTGGATTTTATCTGTCATGTAGAGAAATATTTGAAAAGACTTAAAAAATACTCTGAATATTGACAGCCAGATTATTTTACCTGAATCTTAATGGTTTTCAGTAGCTGGACTGTATATGGTAAAATGTAACTGGATTACATTGCTGAAGCTTTCTATTCAAGAGTGAGAGTATTTGACTTTATCACTGTAGCCCCAGTACCTCAGGCAGTAGATGTCTAGCATAGTAACTGGTCTGTGGGTGAGGAAATGTTAGCTTACATAGGCCAAAGAATCAATAGTACAGTTACTACACATAGGCGGAGGAAAGGACAGCAGTGGAACATAATTTCTTATTCTGGAAATTTTTTGACTAAAGCTAAAAGACATAATGTCAAAGTAGTATTTGTAATCTTAGAGTGGCCCCTTAAAGACTTCTAAATGAAACCTATAACCAAGAACATATCAAACATTTTACATGATGGATGTAGAATAATGGGTGTCCTAACGAGAGAAAGGAGGTCTTCTTGCTTAGAACTGTGCGGGGAAAGTGGAGTTTTGGGGACCAAAGCAGAAGCAAAGAATAACAAAAAGAAAAGAGAGAAGCAAAAGGAAAAGAGCAGTAAAGAGCCATGTTGCGGGCAGGTGAACTTAAAATCATGCCAGAGGCTTAGCACCATGTCCTGATTGTACAGAAGAAACAAGTGATTGGTATAATTTCTTATATTATTGTTTTCTCCTTTTCTTAGGTTTTTCCTTCTTATAGGCTATCATCCTGAGAATTTTATGTCAATATCTTTCCTTTTCCTTTCTTTCAAGTTTATCAAGATCCTAAATCATTGAATATACTGAAACTTTAATAATTTATAAACATAATTTTGATTGACTATTGATAAGGAGCTAATTTACTATCATGTTGGCTGGCATAAATAATCATGGGATTTTCTTAAATGTTATTGCCCTTGGAAAAATGCATTTTTATTGGAAAAAATGCATTTAGGTGGCTGCATTCCTGATTAACCTGACCTTTTTGTTTAATATATGTTGAAAGGAAAAAAAATATATACATATATATATGTTGAAAGGAGGACTTGGTTGGAAAAATTATTTTTAGTGGTGTTTTAAATTCTGAACTATGTGTTTCTCAACCAACTTCTTTCTTAAAATTAAACT
The DNA here is from genome assembly GCA_028534135.1 of Potos flavus. NCBI lineage: Eukaryota > Metazoa > Chordata > Mammalia > Carnivora > Procyonidae > Potos > Potos flavus. The sequence continues at coordinate 88,295,985 of CM052899.1, forward strand.
GTAATGATCTCCAAGTTAACCTTTCAAAAGTTTAATTTAGCTTGTCACATCAAAAATTGTCCTTGGCTTTTTATTTTGTTTTATTTTTTTAATTTATTTTTTTATTTTTTGGCTTTTTAAATTATTACTATCTTCTTTATTAGGCATAAACCCAAGGTATGCTTGATTTCTAAGTCCATAAAGAGATCACAGGCAGTAAAATTTGCTTAAAAGAAAGAACAGTCTGTTCCTTGAAGAGCTCTTGATAATCGCGAAAAAAAAAATGGAAATAGAGCCTGCAAATCCAACATTGAGAAGATTGGTTAAATAAATTATGGTGTATCTATAAATTGGAATATACTGTAAGCAATAAGAGCAATATAATATACTAGTACATCATATATTAGTTACTATGAAAAGAAATATAAGTTACAAAAACAAAATGATATATTTTTGTAAGGATAATATATTTACATATAAAGGCCTAGAGGTTAAATGCTAAATTATTAACTGGTTATTTCTTTATATTATAAATATGGTCAACTTGAATTTTCTTGATGATTTTCTGTTTTTTCACGTAATAAGTTTCTTGTCTAAGAAGATATTTAAAATATATTAGCATTATGATTATACAGGTAATTGCTGTTATTAGATTTATGCTAATTATTTAGATCTGGGGTGCCTCGGTGGCTCAGTCGTTAAGCATCTGCCTTCGGCTCAGGTCATGATCCCAGGGTCCTGGGATCGAGACCTACATCAGGCTCACTGCTCAGTGGGGAGTCTGCTTCTCCCTCTCCATTTCCCCCTCCCCCTGCCTGTGCTCTCCTGCTCTCTCTGTGTCAAATAAATAAATAAAATCTTTAAATAAGAAAAAAATAAATTATTTATATGTGACGTGTTTCTTCATCTGATTCTCAAATGGAGCAGCAAAAAGAAGCACAAAAATATTTTTAAAAAAGGGACAAATGAAAATGAGAAAGCAAATATGGTGACATTAAACCCAAGTGAGGGTATATATGGCTTGTTGTACTATTTTTCCAATTTTTCTGCCCGTTTGAAAATTTCCGTAATTGAAAGTGGGAGTGTTCTATTCCAGTGAGAACAACTGAGTGGATGCAGATGCCAACCAAGTGCCGCTAAGAACTGTTTCCTGAACATCCATCTTCACAGCTTACATCTTGTTTGCATGTCCCTCAAAGCCTAGTTCTTACGACAGGAAGACTTCTATTCTTTAAATATAAACAGACTTTCTATTGTTTTGTTTTGTCGCTTACAGTCATGCCACAGAGAGAAAACTCAGATTCTTCTGCAGAAGCAGAACTTCATTACTGCATGCTTAATCATCTCGAAAAAGTAATTCCGTGAAATTTGCTATTGGCGTAGAGTCTTTAGAAGTTTTTGTTTTTTGTTTTAAATACATTGTAAAGTATATCTCTTTTTTACAAAAGAAGGTTTAAAGAGTTGGTAAGGCTTACCCGGTCATGCTGTTATCCTACTATAAATTTCACAGTGGTTTCCCCTGACTTTCTGCAGAATGACTGTCACTTGCCTGTCATGAGACTCATCAACTACCAATTCCTCTCCCAGTTCACATTCTAGGCTCACTTATTAAGCTTCTTTCACTTTCCCAGAGTCTCCAAGTAAATGTAATTTTGTCTGTAATGTGTCATGTGACCATCGCTTACTCCCACCACATTAGGTGGATTTGCTCTATCTTGTAGTTCTCTCAACACAGCAGGCTTCCAAATGCTCATACTTCCTCAGTCATTCATAGGTTCTCTGTTCCCTTAGAGCTGTGCCCATATCTGATAACTCACTTGTTTACTATTCAGAGAACTGCTTAGCATGGAGAAAGAACCTAGCAAATGCTTCTTGAATAAATAAAATACTCTACAATTACAGTACTGTACCTGTGCGATGGTAGAAAGAATGCTGGCTTCGTAGTGAGAAGTCCTGGATTTGAATCTAAATTTAATTGACCATAAAATCCTTTTTCATAAATTAACTATACAATCATGGAATTCACTTTGAGAAATGTTAGAATCAAAGGAAAAAAATTAAATTCCCTAACCTATTAGCCAGTCCCACCTCAATATAAAGTTGGGCCCTTTGCTCTCCTTTCCATTCTCTACCCCATTGCTTTATCATGCTATTGGTTGTAAACAATTGCATAACAAATAATAGTTAATGGCATAGTTAACTAATAGTTAAGATTTAGCTCACCAATATATATAAAATTACAGTGCTTAAGTGAAGGAATAAAGAACAATATTTAGCCAACCAGCACTAAAAACTTACCATGACTCTTTTTAACTTGGACTTGCCTAGTTTTTAAAATTCTTATTAGAAAAAAGATAGAGGAAATTGGTCCTGACATATGCCCTACCCATTTTGTTCAACAAGGTTCACTAACTGGCATAATTACTAACAATTGTGTAGTATATTATAGTCTCTTGCTCTTCGTAGCCTCTCATCTAGTAGAGATTTGGGGATCCCATTGCTTACTATATATAAACATCTCTTTTCGAGTATGATATTATACTTACTTTGCATATTTGCTCCATGAATGGATTCTGAGCTGAAGGGCAGGGCAGATCAGGCTCAGGTTTTTAATCAAGTTTATTGAAGGAGAGAAGCTCTTTCAATTATTATCTGAGTTAATCCTTCCACAGCTAGTATGATAGGTTTCTAAGACCATTCTCATTTTCTAGATAAGGAAGCTGAGATTCAGAGAAGCAAATGACCTATCCAGTCAAGATTGTAAGACCCAAATCTTTTGACTTCAAGTTCTGTCTTATTTTTGTGTTATCTCTTCTTTTTTGCTACACAGCTGCTACACAGTTGTTATAATTACAGGAATTACACACATTCTGTAAGTTCTCCAATATAAAAGATGAGGAATGGAATTCTAAAAATCACATATTATTTTAGTAGTATGAAAATTTTGTCTTTTAGAGTGAAATGGAAGGGGTGTGCGTATGTGTATTTAGCATTCACGTGTTCGTTTTCTCCTGAATCACCTTTATAGTGGGCAATAACATACAGAGAAATTGATGATTAAATTTAGTTTTCCAGTTTTTTTTTGCCTTTATTTTTTAGAACAGCTTTAGGTTCACAGTGAAATGAGATGAAGATCTGGAGATTTTCCTACCTACTCCCTCCCTCCACACATATACCCTCTTCTCTTATCAATATCCCCAATCAAAGTGGTATGTGGTACAATTGATGAACCTACATTGACACATTTTAGTCACCCAAAGTCTATAGCTTACATTATGGTTTACTCTTGATGTTGTACATTCTATGGGTTTGGATAAATGTGTAATGTGTGTTCATCAATATGATATCATACAGAGTACTTCCACTGCACTAAAAATCCTCTGTGCTTTGCTTACTTACCTCTAACCCTCAATGCCTGGAAGCCATTGATCTTTTTACTGTCTCCATAGCTTTGTTTTCCAGAAAAACATTTGACATTTATATAGTTTTGACATTTTTCAGAATGTCATTAGTTGGACGGAGTACTTTTTTTTATTTCTAGGAAATGATTATTGATTGTTGGGTGTTCTAGTGAGGTGGATGTACATTTGAATACACTGTAAGGTGATAAGATTTTTATAGAAGTAATAGTCTTGTCATGGTTTTCCCATTATGTTGAAGGAGTCAATTTCATTTTGTTTTTTTATAGTATTCAAACTGTCCATCAACATTTTGGGAAGGTAATTCTCTTTTTTCCATAACATCAAATAACATTAAGTTTTATGAAGAGAAAACAGGACTCCTGTCTATGTTTCTTCCTTGCAGTTTGCCAGCTGGCATCTTTCATCATTTCCTATTTAGTATAGTAATGGTATTGCTTTGTGGAGTATTAAAGGCATTTTCCTTCTTATTAATTTTCTTAGAACTGGTCTTATGTTTTTGGTTTATGACTAATGGTCATTCTATAAGACAGTGATAACTTAGCTATTGGATTACCACCTGTTAGTTCTGGGAGGAGTCTTAGTATTTATGTCTCTATTGTAATTTTTTGTTAATCGTGCTTTAAAAAAACATTGAAAAAACTTCTCCAATTCACATTTCGATTGGTTTTATCCTTTACTACCTTAAGTAACCAACCAGCTATATCCTTGCTTCACCTTCTTTCCCCTCCTTCTCCTTCTCTCTCTCCTTCCAATTACTGCCATTTTATACCGCTAAGGTGAAGTCTGACAAAACTTTGTGGGTTTTTTTCATTAACTTTGAAAATGTTATTTTTTACAAACTCTGTATTTACCTTCTGAAGTTCATTCATTCTTCATAATTAGGTGATTAGAAAAAGAACATGCACAGCAAGTGTGCACAAGGCATTTGCTTTTATAGATTATTAAAATATAGTACTCTTCACTTTTAGAGTAGAAAGGAATTTCATAAATTTTCTAGTTCAAGCCTCTTAATTGAACCCATGCTCCACAAAATACAATGATTTGGTAAGGTTACACTACTTGTATATTGTTCCTCTAGAGCTAACCTAAGGCTTAAACTTTGTTCAGTGTACACTTTGCTGGTATTTTTAGTTCTTATCCTAATATTTACTGTTACTCTTGAGCTTACTGTATAATTACATACATTCTTTTTATAATGTTTGATGATAGTATCTTGCTGATATAGCAACCGATTGAGCTTAGAAGCTTGAGGGTCTGTAGTTTGTTACTTAATTCCACTTACGGAGAAACTTTCCCACCACAAAGTCAGCTATCTCCACTTCTTGTTATTTAATACCTAGTTTATATCCAAAGTACGGATCCTGGAGTCATATGCTAGGCTTTCAAATTCCATTTTATTCATTTCCTCCCTATGTGAGCTTTATATTAAGTTGCTTAACCTTTTCAAAGCTTAGTTTCCTCATCTAAAGAACAGGGGTAAGAACAGTCCCAATAGGGATGCCTGGGTGGCTCAGTCGGTTAAGCATCTGCTTTCTGCTCAGGTCATGATCTCAGGGTCCTAGGATCAAGCCCCACATTGGGCTCCCTGCTCAACAGAGAGTCAGCTTTGCCCTCTCCCTCTGCCAGCTGTTTCCCCTTACTTGTACTCTCTCAGTGTCAAATAAATAAATAAAAATCTTAAAACAAAACAAAACAACAAAAAAACCCAAAAAAACAGTCCCAACATCATGGCATTGCGTTGAGGAACAAATGAAAAGTCTATGTTAAGAAACCTTGCCAGTGCCTACCATAGTGTGCGCATGCGATATGTGAGCTATTGCTGCCACGGCTGCTGTTGCTGCCATGGCTGCTGTTTGCTTTGTCTTCATTATTCCTGCCCATATTTAACCACAGTTGTGCAACCTCCCTTGATATATGGTCTGACCTTCTGTTCCCAGTGTCATCATCATCATCTTTTTATAACCTTTAGCAGCAGACTATAGATCATCTGTAGAACATAGAGGAGGGTTTGCTGTCAGACAGGGCTGGTTTGGGGTGACCAAGGGTGCATGTACTGTGTTTTGCCATCACCATCATTGAAGGTGAAATGTTTAGATCTGTGCCTGGCAGGCAGCTCTGTAATTTATCATCCCGTTTCCTATGCTACAGTGACAGGGATGGCACTCTGTGGGTCAGCCAAAATAGTAGAGCACATTCTCCTGTTGGTTTATAGCTTCTTAGGGTCAGTGAGAGCTGGGGTTAATTCCGCAAGGGAATCCATGGACTGTGACATGAATTCCATCAGTTGTTCATAAATTATGAAAGAAATTCTAGGAACTGCTTTTGGGGTTTTAAAGCTCTGGGCCAGAAGGTTAATTACTTGCCTACAGTTCGAACCAACTTTTCGTGTTAATAGATACCGGCTGTGTTGCCCTTCTGTTCTAGGCTTGCTTGCACACTGTTGTTTGAATATAGTAATAAATCATTGTCTTAGGAAACAGTTAATTTTTTTTTTTTTAGTAAATATGTGTGATCAGCTTAGAAATAAAGGATCAGTATATTATAATTTGGTTATACTTGGATTTTAGCCATTGTTTTTCTAATTCTTTTTCTAAAGGAATTTATTCATTCTTTTTAGAATATTTGTTCAAAATTACAAAAATGGTAGCCATAACTATAAACAAAAGACAATATGACAATTATTAATAAATAAAAATAGACAATTAGTAAAGTCATTATGAACACAAATGAAAATTTAAGGCATGTTTTTCACATTTTTATAAGAATTAGATAACTTGCCTGTGTTGAGAGGAAGCTTATTTTGCTATATTTATTTTCTAAGTGGTTAATTACTAACATTAGGTCATACTGAATGTTATCTTACCTGCAGATGAACTAAGAATTCACAGAAGAGTTGAGTATAGAATCCGCACAGAAATGTCTCAGCATTACACTTTCAGAGCCTTAGATTTTCCCTAAGAAGTCATTCATAAAGTCTTGAACTACACGATTTTTGTTCTCCATGTTATTTTGACACTTCAGATCATTTTTGAACACTGATCACATCAGTGGAATGTCGTGTTTCTTTCCTATTCTTTTTTCTCTTTCTGTACTTTGCTCCTCTAGTTGATTTGGGAGGTTAGTGACAAGCGTATATAACAACTTAAAAGAGAGAGAGGGAGAAACATCCATTTTGATTTTCATTGGCAGTATTATTATCTATTTTTTAATATTTTTTCAAAAATATCAAAGGTCCTAGTTTCTAATGCAAAAGCTATAATGCTTATGTCAGGGTTTGTCAGAGGGCGGATAGAGGGAAGAGTGAGGGAGTGACATTGGTCTTGGAATGTAGTATCATGAACCAAATGAAGTAGTAATACAGTCACGAAGACTCTAAAAAGAGGGATCATTCCATTGGTGTTGGAATGGCACTAAATTTGTATCTTTCAGTAGTTACTCTGAATGTAAATGGGCAAAATGCCCCAATCAAAAGACACAACGGTATCAGATTGTATAAAAAGACAAGACCCATCGATATGCTGTCTGCAAGAGACTCATTTTAGACCCAAAGGCACCTCCAGATTTAAAATGAGGGGGTGGAAAACCATTTACCGTGCTGATGGATATCAAAAGAAAGCTGGGGTGGCAATCCTTATATCAGACAAATTATATTTTAAACCAAAGACTATAATAAGAGATGAGGAAGGACACTATATCATACTTAAAGGGTCTATCCAACAAGAAGATCTAACAATTGTAAATATCTATGCCCCTAACATGGGAGCAGCCAATTATATAAACCAATTAATAACAATATCAAAAAAACACATCAACAATAATACAATAATAGTAGGTTACTTTAACCCCCCTCACTGAAACGGACAGATCATCTAAGCAAAAGATCAACAAGGAAGTAAAGGCTTTAAATGACACACTGAACCAGATAGACTTCACAGATATATTCAGAACATTCAATGCCAAAGCAACAGAATACACATTCTTCTCTAGTGCACATAGAACATTCTCCAGAATAGATCACATCCAGGGTCACAAATCAGGTCTCAGCCGGTACCAAAAGATTGGGATCATTCCCTGCATATTTGTGGACCACAATGCTTTGAAACCAGAACTCAATCACAAGAGGAAACTAGGAAAGAACTCAAATACCTGGAGGCTAGAGAGTATCCTACTAAAGAATGAATGGGTCAACCAGGAAATTAAAGAAGAATTTTAAAAATTCATGGAAACAAATGAAAATGAAAACACAACTGTTCAAAATCTTTGGGATGCAGCAAAGGCGGTCCTAAGAGAAAAGTATATAGCAATACAAACCTTTCTCAAGAAACAAAAAAGGTCTCAAATATACAACCTAACCCTTCACTAAAGGAGCTGGAGAAAGAACAGCAAATAAAGCCTAAACCCAGCAGGAGAAGAGAAATAATAAAGATCAGAGCAGATATCAATGAAATAGAAACCAAAAGAACAGTAGAACAGATCAATAAAAGTAGGAGTTGGTTCTTTGAAAGAATTAATAAGATTGATAAACTCCTGGCCAGACTTACATAAACAACAGAAAATGGACACAAATTAATAAAATCATGAATGAAAGAGGAGCGATAACAACCAACACCAAAGAAATCCAAACAATTATAAGAACATATTATGAGCAACACTATACCAGCAAATTAGATAATCTAGAAGAAATGTATGCATTCCTAGAGACATCTAAACTATCAAAAGTGAACCAGGAAGGAATAGAAAACCTGAACAGACCCATAACCAGTAAGGAAATTGAAGCAGTAATCAAAAATATCCCAACAAACAAGAGCCCAGGGCCAGATGGCTTCCCAGGGGAATTCTACCAAACATATAAAGAAGAATTAATACCTATTCTCCTGAAACTATTCCAAAAAATAGAAATGGAAGGAGAACTTCCAAACTCATTTCATGAGGGCAGCATTACCTTGATCTCAAAACCAGACAAAGACCCCCTCAAAAAGGAGAATTACAGACCAATCCCTGATGAACATGGATGCAAAAATTCTCATCAAAATACTAGCCAATAGGATCCAATAGTACATTAAAAGAATTATTTACTACAACCAAGAGGCATTTATTCCTGGGCTGCAAGGTTGGTTCAAGATCTGCAAATCAATCAACATGATACAATACATTAATAAAAGAAAGAATAAGAACCAGATGATCCTCTCAATAGATGCAGAAAAAGCATTTGACAAAGTACAGCATCCTTTCTTGATCAAAATCCCTCACAGCGTAGGGATCGAGGGTACATACGTCAATATCATAAAAGCCACCTATGAAAAACCCACAGTGAATATCTTTCTCAACAGGGAAAAACTGAGAGCTTTTTCCCTCAAGGTCAGGAACACGACAGGGATGTCTACTATCACCACTGCTATTCAACTTAGTACTAGAAATCCTAGCCTCAGCAATCAGATAACAAAAAAATAAAAGGCATTGAATCAGCAAAGAAAAGTCAAACTCTCACTCTTTGCAGATGATATGATACTTTATGTGGAAAACCCAAAAGACTCCACCCGAAAACTTCTAGAACTCATACAGGTGTTCAGTAAAGTGGCAGGATATAAAATCAATGCACAGATATCAATTGCATTTCTATACACAAACAATAAGACAGAAGAAAGAGAAATTAAGGAGTCGATCCCATTTACAATTGCACCCAGAACCATAAGATACCTAGGAATAAATCTAACCAAAGAGGCAAAGAATCTGTACTCAGAAAACTATAGAATACTCATGAAAGAAATTGAGGAAGACACAAAGAAATGGAAAAACATTCCATGCTCGTGGATTGGAAGAACAAATATTGTGAAAATGTCTATGCTACCTAGAGAAATCTATGTTTAATGCAATCCCTATCAAAATACCATCAACTTTTTTCAAAGAAATGGAACAAATAATCCTAAAATTTGTATGGAACAGAAAAGACCTCAAATAGCCAGAGCAATGTTGAAAAAGAAAACCAAAGCTGTGGCATCACAATTCCGGACTTAAAGCTCTATTACAAAGCTGTAATCATCAAGACAGTATGGTACTGGCACAAAAACAGACACATAGATCAGTGGAACAGAATAGAGAGCCCAGAAATGAACCCTCAACGCTATGGTCAACTAATCTTCGACAAAGCAGGAAAGAATGTCCAATGGCAAAGACAGTCTCTTCAACAAATGGTGTTGGGAAAATTGGACAGCCACATGCAGAAGAATGAAACTGGATCATTTCCTTACAACATACACAAAAATAGACTCAAAATGATTGAAAGACCTAAACGTGAAACAGGAATCCATCAAAATCCCTAGGAGAATACAGGCAGCAACCTCTTAGAGCTCAGTGGCAGCAACTTTTTCCTAGAAACATCACCAAAAGCAAGGGAAGCAAGGGCAAAAATGAACTATTGGGACTTCATCAAGATCAAAAGCTTTTGCACAGCAAAGGAAACAGTCAACAAAACCAAAAGACAACCAACAGAATGGGAGAAGATATTTGCAATGACATATCAGATAAAGGGCTGGTATCCAAAATCCATGAAGAATTTATCAAACTCAACACCCAGAGAACAAAGAATCCAATCAAGAAATGGGCAGAAGACATGAGCAGACGTTTCTGCAAAGAAATATCCAAATGGCTAACAGACACATGAAAAAGTGCTCAACATCACTCGGCATCAGAGAAATACAAATCAAAACCACAGTGAGATACCACCTCACACCAATCAGAATGGCTAAAATTAACAAGTCAGGAATGACAGATGTTGGTGAGGATGCAGAGAAAGGGGAACCCTCCTACACTGTTGGTGGGAATGCAAGCTGGTGCAACCACTCCGGAAAACAGTATGGAGGTTCCTCAAAAAGTTGAAAATAGAGCCAAAGATACAAATGTAGTGATCTGAAGGGACACTTGCACCCCAATGCTTATAGCAGCAATGTCCACAGTAGTCAAACTATGGAAAGAGCCTAGATGTCCATCAACAGATGAATGGATAAAGAAGAGGTGGTGTGTGTGTGTGCGTGTATAAATATATATAATGGAATATTATGCAGCCATCAAAAAATGAAATCTTGCCATTTGCAACGACATGGATGGAACTAGAGGGTTTCATGCTAAGCGAAATAAGTCAGTCAGAGAAAGACAATTATCATATGATTTCACTGTTATGCGGAATTTGAGAAACAAGACAGAGGATCATAGGCGAAGGGAGGGAAAAATGAAACAAAATGAAAGCAGAGAGATAGATAAACCATAAGAGACTCTTAATCTCAGGAAACAACTGAGGGTTGCTGGAGGGGAGGTGGGTGAGAGGGATGGGGTGTTTGGGTGATGGACATTGGGGAGGGTATGTGCTATGGTGAGTGCTGTGAATTATGTAAGACTGATGAATCATAGACTTGTACCCCTGAAACAAATAATACGTTGTATGTTAACAAAAAAATTTTAAAAATATAATAAATAAATAGATAGATAATATATCATTGTTGGGTGCCTGGGTGGCTCAGTCAGTTAGCGTCTGCCTTTGGCTCAGGTCATGATCCTGGGGTGCTGGGATCAAGTCCTGCATTGGTCTTCCTGCTCAGCAGGGAGCCTGCTTCTCACTCTTCTTCTCCCCCTCCCCCTTTTCTTGCTCTCTCTCACACTCTCTCTCAAATAAATAAATAAAAATCTTTTAAAAAATAAAATATATCATTGTTTAGTAACTCTCCTTTTATCACTTCATTTTTTTTTATACACTGAGACCCTCAAAAATGGAAGTGGCCCAGGCAACAGTTTTCATCAGCTGTATCTCAGCAGCTTTATCTATTAATCCATTTCTACCTAATATTGTGAATAGCTACCTCTCTTAAATTTGGAACACCAACATTGTCCTTTAGTTTAGGAAAACTACAAGAGATTAGGTTTCCTCTGATACTTGCTTCCTCCTGCCATTGCTACAACTTTCTCCCCTGAGAACAACTTTTCTGTGTGTTGTTTTCCCACGACTCCAAAGTGTGCTTGAGGGCTGGGAAAGGTTTTATCCCTTTTCTAGTTTGGGGGTAAGGAGAATTGTTTTCGGGGCTTCCTGCTGCTCAAAGTTATATACTCTTGGTTCTTCCTTGCTGGCACTGTTAGCAGGAAGCCCCTTCACGTGCAGCTCCTGAGGGAGCTTCATCACCCCAGGACCACCGTTCCCAAACTATGCTCATAAATATGGGGCTAAATAAAACTTCTGGTAGAAATTCCTAAACAAGGAGAACTGCTGGGTGAAAGGATTAATTTTCCTACTGAAGTCTGACTCCTTACCAACAAAACCAAATCAGTAATTACCTTCCCTTTCTCTACCTACCTACCTTAAAGTGTCCCTGAACACAGTAGCGGGGAGAACTCATGTAGGAGTTTTTCTTTCTTGGTCAGAACCTTGAAAACTGCCAGCGTCTGGATTGTTCAAATGCTTCTCCTGTTTGTGAAGCAGTCCTCTTGCTTCTGTCAGTGTGCACATGAAGGACTTTGTGAAGGTGTTGTGCTCTCTCAGACAAATCACATGTGATGGGTGTCATTTATACG
>CM052899.1:88308041-88477797 GCA_028534135.1 Potos flavus
CATATCTTCTTGATCCATTCATCTGTTGAAGGGCATCTTGGCTCTTTCCACAGTTTGGCGATTGTGGCCATTGCTGCTATGAACATTGGGGTACATGGGGCCCTTCTTTGTACTGCATTTGCATCTTTGGGGTAAATACCCAGTAGTGCAATGCAGGTCATAGGGTAACTCTATTTTTAATTTCTTGAGGAATCTCCACACTGTTTTCCAAAGTGGCTGCACCAACTTGCATTCCCACCAACAGTGGAAGAGGGTTCCCCTTTTCGTGTATTGTATTTTGTTTGCATCTGTAAAACTCAGTTTTTATTTTGCCTTCAACCCATAAATAATTGTGGCTCTTTATTTGAGATGAGAAGATTAGTGAGCACATGACTCTCCTATTTTTCTGCTTCCTTATGACCCTCACCTCATTTGACTTGGCATCTCTTCAGAAATGAGGAATGGATACTGTTAACTGTAATATTCTTAAGGAAAAGAATGTATCTTTTATTGTACTTTTTTTTTTTTTGTAGCTCCATTCATAGAAACTTGATTAAAAAAAAAAAAGACTTTATTTGTTTTGATTCAGGTGTCAAAAGTATTTTGAGACATAAAGATCTCATTTAGTAAATTTTGATTTTTATATTTTATTACCCATTTCCTTCTAATAGTAAACTCTTTAAACTTTTAAAAGTAGAGTATCTCTGTACATACTCAAGGAGAAAATGTCAAGTTCAGACTTTTTTCTTTCAAAGAGGGTGTCCTTGGACTTAACTTCTTCAGATCAAGTGAGATTTTTGCAGGATTTGATTAATAGGAGAATTCCAAGAGTAACAATGTGAGGTTCAGTGAGGTCAGTGGGGTTTCATGGCCCTTTTTGCTGCAGGAGGAAAAAGAAGTATTTCAAATGATAGAAAAGTGCCAAGAATGAACTTGAGCTACTCCCATCTGTCAGGCTGCATTTCACTTCTCTCTGTGTATACTTTTAGTTTATTAGAGGCTTCATAAATTGAGGGGATTAGAATGGTGGAATTGGAAAAGTGATTGGGTGGTGCTTGCCCCACTACATTTTTTGTTTAATTTTTATTTAGAATGAGTCACTTTGATGTCTTATAACAATTTCCTTAGTCCACAAAAGCAAAACAAGCCAGTCTCATATTTGTGGAAAACAAATTTAACGTTCTGAAGAATTCCCATATAGAGCTTATATTTTGAAGTTCAACTACATAGGACTATCTTATTTTTTATGAAACACACACTTTCAAGGTGAAAGTTGCCCTCTCCAAAATCGATTTTTGTTGGAAAACTCACAAAGTAAAACTGTGGCTCTGAAATATTTAAACCTTATTTAATTTAATTATTTAAACATTATTTAATTTGGAGTCATTGAAAGTGGGAGTTTAATTTATTCCATCTTAAGTTACATTTTCTGTGTGTATACCTTTTCCTCCTTTTAGAAAATTATGAGAGCTCTCTGAAATCTCACAGGTTTTAAACATGTGCTGACAAAATAAAAGTTAAAATTATTAAACTGTTTTCTGAAAATAATCCATTTTTATTTTAGTCAAAATCTCTTAAAATGTATACGTTATATACTAAGCTTTTCTGCTTGTATAAAGTCTTTCAAAGCATAGGGCTCATTGGCATTACACTTCTCTTTTTAAATTGTGGTAAAATATACAGAACATAAAATTTATCATTTTAACCATTTGTCATTTTAACACTTTTTAATTTTCAAGATTGATCATGGTCATTATTGCTAAATTTGTTGCATTCAATATATTTAGTAGCTTGAAACAGAATTTGATCTCTGATCCCTTTCACATAGAGTGGTCAAGTTTATTTCTTAAATTAAATTCAGGGGCTAATTTAAGAATATCAAGGTTTGCAAGATTTTGTTAATTTCATGTTACATAAACATAGATCTTAAGAAAAGATTTGGGTCAAGATGTTGGACATTGAGTTAGCTTGGAGCAATAGTGATGCTTGGCTTTAGGATCCTTTTCTCATGGAGATGCATGCTAACAGGCACTCCCTTCATGCATTTTAAGATTCTGTTTCAAAATTAATATGTTAATCCCTTGGTGAAGGTTAGAGTTTTCTCTGATGTCTGTAGTTAAAATTATATGGCATAAAACAATGGTAACATCAATAAATTATCATTCTAATGGCATATATTAAACTAGAATCTGGCTTTTTCTAGTTGTTTTTAGTTATATTTGCCACTGGCTGGTTGTCGTTGTAGTGCATTTTCTTCTTCAAAGACTCAAGTTGGGTAACTTGTTTTAGGGCCAGGCTAGACTCTATAAGGTGTTCCATGTGGCATCCAGGTGTCCCCTCTCGTTACCACTAGCTGCATCTAGAAGGCCATCTCCAGTTTTCTGGAGCTCTTTTCTGAACATCTTCCACACTTCTCCCCACACATTTCAAATACTTTTAAGCTACTTCCATCTCAGGTATGCCAGCAGTGAGAATTTGGAGGCACTTATTTCAAGCCCAGCAAGCTTAAATAATTCTAATTCAAATATGAAGAATCAAAAAAAAAAAAAAAAAGAATGTGCTTCAGTCATATGAAGTTAACATCAAGAATTGGCATTGGTATTCACTCCTTTTGCCTTTCATAACAACCTTAGCTCAGTCCTTAGGCCCACTCCCACAGAGATCTTCCTTTTTTTTTTTTTTTTTTTTTTTCCACAGAGATCTTCCTTAAACCTATCTCCTTTTTTCATTTTCTTCATATAACTTACCAGTATCTGAAATTATCTTGGGGTCTTTCTCTACTCTCTCTTGTCTTTCTCACTACACTAGCAAAATTGAAAAGGCAGTGACTTTGTGAATCTATTTGCAACTGCATTCTCAAAGCCCAGGACAATAATGAGAAGAAGGTGTGTGCTCAAAAAATATTTAATGCATGACTAAAGTAGCTTCATGGAGTATCCGCTTTGTAGTACCTTTGGAAATCAATTTTAAAATCAACCGTCTACAATTCCATCAGTGCTTCTGTTTGTTTCTTGATATGTTTGAAGAAAACACAAGTGGATTTTTATGCTTAGTGTCAGAACATAATTTAAAGAAAAAAGCTATTGCAAAGAACTCATCTATTTTCCTTAGTTAAGTGAAAAATATTTTGCTATTATGTACACGTCAATATTATTTGTGCTACTATGGTCATTGAATTTGACTATTGGTAGTTAAATCTCATAGATATCTGCCAGTATTGTATTTACCTTCTAAATATTGAAGGTGGCTACCTATACATAGTTCTCAGTACACAGCTTTATATTGTGTTAGTATTTGCATTCACCTGGGACCTGCTTTGAGACATAACACACATTCCTAACCTGCCCCCTACTTTTTCCTGAAGAGCTTTGATAAATAAAAGAATGCTTGAATTTACCAGCCAGAAAGATCTGGTTAATGTTAACTGCTATTACAAGAAGCCGGGTTTTGTCAAAAACTTTAGAAAGGCTAACCTAATTTATGCAAAATACTAGCCGTATTATTAATTTATGTAATGGTGTAAGAGTTAAGGGTTAAAATTCTGATTCCACCACTTAATAGCGGTATCATCCTGAGCAAAGTACTTATCCCTTCAGTGGCTTACTTTCCTCATTTGTAACTAGGAATAGAATACCTAGATCATAAGGTTGTAAGAATTAAAATTGCTAATATACGTTAGGCATTCTGAACAGAACAGAGGTTCTGTATGTTTCAGCTATTATTATTTCCATTTAGATTGGTTTTTAGCTATAGTTTTTAGCTAATTACTGGATTAATTAATATTTAGGTTAGTCAAAATGTGAACATTTTAATTAGCCTGAGCAAAATGAAGACAATGTCTAAATCTATCAGAGATATTAAAGAAATAGTAGTTCTCGGGGCACCTGGGTGGCTCAGTCAGTTAGACATCTGACTCTTGGTTTCAGCTCAGGTCCTGATCTTAGGGTCATGAGATCAAGCCTGATGTCAGGCTCCTTGCTTAGCAGGGAGCCTGCTTCTCCCTCTCCCTTTGCCCCTTCCCCCACTCATGCACACACACTCTCTCTCAAATAAATAGATAAAATCTTTAAAAAAACAGTACTTCCTTGGATTGCTTCATATTATAATCAGAACCTATGTACTGGCGGTGTTCAAGTAAGAAAGAAAGATTTATTTTCTCGGGGTTAACTCAAATTGAAGATTGGTCTTTGTTTGCTCCAGAATAATTTTATGTGTAGACAAAAGTGTTTCCCAAAGACATATTCATCACAATAATTTGAAATAATGAAGGAAGGTATCATATGCATAATGTGAAAAAAACAAGAATAACAGCTTCCTTTAGCATGAAAATTAAGCGAATGACTTTAGTAGTTATTAGCCTGTTGACTTCTACAGGTAACCTGCAGCTTCAGATTCTGTGGGACTGCAAATGGCTTTGTCCTCAGAGTCTTAAGGGCAGGATTCCTGCAAAGATGCTCCAACCAAACGGTAGAGAAAGTAGCAGTTTCATGTACAGTCTGGGCTGATTTGCAAACCGCACACTGTAGATTTCAAATGAATTTTGTTTATCAAAGCCATTTATCCAGGGACATCCTTTAAAACTGGAGTTCTATTCTGGAAGAGTAGAATGAATGAGCAGAGCTGGACGTACTTGTTTCCCACACATACCAGCTCAGTATCACTGGATCTCAGAGTTGGAGTAGGGATGGGACAGAAATTCAGCCCTCTAGAGGTACCATTTCTCTTCTGGGCAGTTTGCATAGGCCTCATGGGCAGCAGAGAGGTAGACATCAGTGAAAATAATAATTGCCAACATGGTGAGTCGGGTGACTGTATTAGTTTGCTATGACTGCTGTCACAGTACCACAAGCTGAGTAGCTGGAACAATGGTTTGTTGTCTCAGAGTTCTGAAGGCTAGAAGTCTGAGATCAAGCTGTCGGCAGGGTCACATCCCCTCTGAAGGCACTAGGGAAGAATCTGTTGTAGGGCCTGGCTTCTGGTAGTTCTTCGCCTTGTGGCAGCATCGCTGTGCTCTTTACATGGTGTTCTCTGTGTGTGTCCCTGTCTTCGTATGGCCATCTTCCTATAACAATACCAGTCAGATTAGATTAGGGATCCACACTACTCAAATAACATTTCCAAGGACACATTTTGAGGTACTGGGCGGACAGGGCAGGTTAGGATTTCAACATATGAATGGGGGGGGGGCACAGTTCAAACTGCAATAGTTAACTGGTATTTTTATTGTCCTAATTGGGACACTGGTGAAAGTGAAGGGAGTACTGTTAATCATTGTTCTGGGATAACCAGCATAAACTGAGACTGCCTTAGGCAAACCTCAATATATGGTCACTGTCCCTATGAGATAGATATAATTTATCCCATTTTTCAGAGGTTCAGTGAGGTTGAATAACTTCCCCAGAGTTAGAGTTATAACTAGAAGGAGGACAAGTATTATTCAAATTCAGGACAATCAGATTCTAAAAAAAGGAGAAAATCTATGCTTCTAACAAAAGTTAACATTTTCATGTCTATAGTGAAAATTTCTATATTATGACACTAGGTAAAGTAGAGAATGAATTTGTTATGCTCCGTTCTCTAAAATTCCTTAACTATATCTCTTTCCTTGCTTAATCATTTTAGCTATTATGAAAGAAAATAATAACCTGGTATATTATATTAGGCTTAATTAACATACAATTCACCTGATGACTGTGAGGTTTGATTTTTGTTTGCTGGCTATTCTATTGGTATCTGGAGAGCAAGAAAACACCTAAAGTGATACAAAGAGAATAGCTATGAATATTAAATTATATCAGGCTTGCTAGAAAATTTTTGAAATGACTTTTTGTGAGTGTAAACCACTTTACTGTTTTTAGCATGCTTTATTTGTAATCTAGATTTGATTTGTTGATTGACTTGTTATTAAACATTTAGTATTCTTCATTATCACTGAAATAAAACAAACTTTGAAAATCTAAAAGATTACTTTGCTTTTCATACTTTATGAAGAAGGAAATAAAAAACTATTTGGAATTCTATGATCCAAGAGTTACCACCATCAGCATTAGCATTTTGCTCTATGTTTCAGTTCTTTTTTTGTGAGGGGGGTGTGCATGGTAAAAGTTAGATGGTCAAGAATTCAATAATGATAGCTGTTGTTACTACTCCTACTGTCGATGCTGTTGCTACTGCTATTAATATTTTCATTTTATCACATCCTCAAGGAGAATTCTAGAAATATCAGAGAAGGGCAGTCAGTGTGATTTAGAGACTGCAATGTAGGGGGTCGTGAGTAAAAGGAAGTATGTTGGAGGGCTAAGTTTCTTGTTTGGTAACTGGGTGAGTGTGGTATAACTAATCAGGACAGGATATGCAGGATACCCAAGACCAGAAGTTGAAAGCATGAATTCAGAATGCTGTATTTGAGGTGTTTATGGAATACCCAAATGAAGATATCTGGTTGACCTATGGCTATCTCAAGACTGGGTCTCAACAGAGAGATCTAGAATTAAGATAAATGTATATTATCAACTCAGTGTTAGAATAAGATTATACTTTCAAAGTTTTCCAAATGAATTGGACCCTACACGCCTTTATTCTTCTGACAATGAAGACACATCTTCCTAGGGTCGTGATTATAATAAGATCAAAATTTCCAGTTCCACTTACCTAGTGCAAAGGTTGATTTTTTTATATCATGAAGAAGTTGGCAAGTCTAGATAGTTCTTTAAAGAGTCCTGTTTCTGTTTGTACTGCCATTGTAACTTTATTTGTTCATTAGTTTATTTATTTCCATTATGGATGGTTGTCATCCTTTTACAGTGCCCAGTTCAAGGGGAGGTTCCTGGGTGCTCCTTCTCAGGGAGAGGCTGGGAAAATGCGGCTGTGCTGGGGCCTCCGCTATAGTCGCTCCCCCGTGATGTTACTGCTGAAAACACACAGTTCATAGACAGAGCAAGGCCCCTCAAGAATGTCACTGTCATCTCATGAAGCAGTGTCAGGGACTAGGGAGAGGTCAAGGAAGACCGTGATGAAAAGTGACCATTGGAGCAACAAGGAGTTCATTGTTGACCTGATAGGGGAGTTCGCTGGAATAATGCGAGTGATACCCAGATTGGATGAGAACAAGGATCAAATGGGACATGAAGGAATAAAGGACTAACATGTGCTGCTTGTGAAAAGCCCTGTCCCTGAGGGAAAGGAAAGACATATAGGAAGTTTTACGTTTGCAGAAGGCAAACATTTTAGTGTATCCGTCTTTGATTGCAGGGTCTAGCGTCCTGCCGTGTTAAGTGCATTGCTAACTGAGAGAATAAAGAATTAAGTAGTTACTATTCTTTCTAAATAGGCTTTGAATAGAGGGTAGCTTCAGATTCCTCCAGGAGACTAAATTTTGTCACACTTGCGCTGTTTCATAGTAGAATTTTTTAAATGTGATGTGTATGTTTACTTGTTTTAAAAATAAGGCGTGGCTCTTTTCTAAACAATGACCTCTAGATGCAAGATACTCAGTTACATCAGCAGGTATGGATCAATTATTAAGCTACCAATGGTTCTGTTTAATCTGTACCAATGTGTGAAATTCTTTTGAAACTCATCATCCTAACTGAGAGAGAATATGAAATCTTTCATTTTTAAAGCAAAGAATTGGTAAATCAATTAAAGACCCCTGTAATGAGTAGTACAGTGACAGAATGAGTGGATAAATATAAAATCCTTTTAAGAGATTCTTAAAATCAGGAGATTTCATTTGGGCTCAGGTATTAAAAGGAATGTGCCAGGGCACCTGGGTGGCTCAGTTGGTTAAGCATCTGTTTTCTGCTCAGGTCATGATCTCCATGTCCTGGTATCGAGCCATGTCAGGCTCCCTGCTTAGCAGAGGAGTCTGCTTTTCCGTCTTCCTCTCCCTCTGCCCCTGCTCGTGTGCTCTCTCGCTCACTCTCTCTCTCTCTCAAATAAATTAAATCTTTAAAGAAATAAAAAAAACAAATAAAAGGAATACGCAGGAAGCCTGCTCCTGGCCAATGTTGAAACACACTCTGGGCTCAGTCTCTCTCGGCAGGAGGGAAGGCATGGTCCATTTCCCTGAAGCCCCCATGGTGTGTCAGCCCAGCTGTGCAGGGAGCCTCTTTGGCAGTGCTTGCTTTGCCGGTTTACTTTTTTCTGACTTGGAGACTTCCTTTGCAGGTGAGCGTCCCTATCAATGCCCTTACTGTGAAAAAGGATTCAGTAAAAATGATGGACTGAAGATGCATATTCGTACTCACACCAGGGTAAGATGATTTTCTGTCTCATTAATATTTATTATAAAACTATACTGAGTTTTTTTTGAAAAGATATTTAACTTGCCATGAGAAATTAAAAGTGACATATCTAAAATTATATGTTTATATTTATGATGGACATTTGGGGATTAATTTTTTAAAAAAGACAAAATGATGAAAGAAACAAAAGTCCAAACTCCAAATGGGTCCCCATTCTTTGAATTAGGAATAAGTGCTTAGGAGTAACAGGAATTGTAAACGACAAACTGCCAAATAAATAGATCTCAGCATTTTAAGACGAAAAAGTATAAAAGATGCTGCCTCGCAGAGCGTTTGCCAGTAATAGGAACATTCTTGAATAGAGGCGTGTCTGTAAGCACGGACCACTATTTAATACCCATGAGCAAATACATTTGCAAGAAAGATGATGAAAATAATGTAAGTTATTGGAAGGGGCAGGAACCAGGAAAGGACAACTCACTGCTTCACAGGGTGCTGCCTGGTACTGCCTTCCATTCTTTTCCAAGGGTGCCCTGTGCTCTTTGGCTTGTCAGCACCTCTCGCTGCACTCTTGTCATTCTGTTACATATGGCTTTCCCAAACTCAAGCATGTGCCTCACCTGCCATATAAAAACCCGTGAGCAGCTTACCCTCCATCCAGCTACATTTCTTAACTCACTGTTCTGCTTAGGGCACAGTGAGATACTTTATATGAACTTTCCACTTGGACATTTGATGTTTTGATGTTCTTGACTTTGCTTTACCCATTTTTTCACTGCGTTATCTTCCACCCAGTTCCTTCTCAGTCTGGCCTTTTAAAGGTGCTTATTGTCTGTACATAAATGACATGTTTTTCCAGCTTTGAAGAGGCCTACTTCATCCCCTAAGAGCAATTCTAATTTCAGCCTTTCCTGGATTTCACTTTTTTACCTTAGCTATAAAATAAAAACTTTAGAGAAAACACATAATAATAATATCCTTTCCAATATAATAATATTCTAGCCTTCCACTTCAGTTCTGTAGGCCATAAAAGATACCCCTAGAGGTCTTGTGAATAAAATCACTCTTTTTGTCTCTCTGGTGGAGGACAGAGGCAGCTTCTCTACTCATTAAAGGAAATCCATAGCAGGTTTCTCCTTCTGGTTTATAACATCATATTTATATTATATGAATATTAGTAATTGGAGTACTTACTGAATATAAGATTACTTCATAAACTATAAAAGATTAGACAAATATGACTTCTTATAATTATATGACTTAAATATTTGTTTCACCAAGAGCATTGTTAAAGAGATTTAAGTTAGTTTTAGTTCAGCTTGGGAAGTTATCTTATGTGTGCAGCTTTCATAGTGATGTTAATAATATGTTTTAAAGATGCCAGCGTACAAGCTAAGGGACCCTGGTTCTTCTCAGCCAAACTAGTGATATTAACCAATATCTGGGCATGATGGGTACAGAACTATATTATCGCACATGATTACCGATGATAGACATGATTATACCACAGAACAAAATCACGGCAGGAAAAAAAATACCTTTTGGGCCCTCTCAAGAAAGTGTGATAATTTCCAATTCAATTAATTCATTTTTTACTTTGTTTTAATATAAAGTTTATTAATGAGACCGGTACAAATAGTTATAAATACAGAGACCACTAACCCCATGCCAGGTACCAGTCTGGACCCTCACATTTATTCATTTAAGAAGCCTTACAAAATTTAGATCTCATAACAACCTGTTGATAAATTTAAAGATTCTTTTAGGCCTCTATAAGGTAGATATTATTATGCCCCCTTTTTTAAAAAATGAGCAACTGAGGCACAAGCCAGTAAGGAGCCAAACTGAGATGGGAGCCCAAGCAGATCAGCGGCAGAGTCCCCTTACCTCGTACATACATTTGCCTTTCATTTTCTTAAATATTTGACTCTACTGACTGACGTACTTTCTTGTGTATTTTTAAACTAAACAAACTGCAGTAACGACCCCAAATTTGAAAGCCTCATGTTCATTTGAATATTTGAGCCTTGCCTCAAGGATCCTGAAACTGCCTCGAGGTGTCCAGGTGCAGGTGGTTCCTCTTAGCAGCTCTCGAGCCCTAACTGCAGGAAAAGAAAACAAATCCCAGCCTTTGATTAAGGGAACACCCGACAGGGCCTCAACTAGAAGCACCCAGATTTTACAAAGAATCCCATACAATTAGTGGAGCACGCCAGAGGAACGGGGTAAGTAGATCTAAGCCTCTCAGGTTTTGCCTCAAACTCTTCTTGAATTCTTTTTCATACATTATTTGTATTTTGTCACAGACAGCTTTAGTTTTGAAATGATATTTCCTAAGCATCAAGTGGATACAGATATTCTTTGCATATTGGTGCAGCTTTCCAAAAGCTAATTATCAGCCGATGCAATCTAATTAATGTCAAGAACCAAGAGACTTTAAAAAAAAATTCTAGAGGAACAATCTCTGCAAACTCATATTTTTCCCAATACTACTTGGGTTTTATAGGACCAAATACAAAAACGATATCAGGACATTTGGACCGTAACACATTTCAGTTTCAGTTTTGTATTCACATTACATTTAATATTTAGATAGTTCTAATTCCAGGCATTTTTGTCCTATTTCAAGAGATCATTTTAATTCTGTTACAACAACAACAACAAGAACTGTACTATTCAGCAAGTTACATCTTTGAGAAGTTTTGGTTAGTCTGCGCAAAATGCCATGCCACGCCTGCACCCTCAGATTCGCATTCTGTGGTTACCACACGGATGCCTTAGTGAGGGAACACAAAATCCTTTCACTCCGGTTATCGTTTATGTGGTCCAGTAAGGGCTGCAAATGTGGGAGACGATTTTGCTAGAATCCACATTTTACTAAAAGGCTAAACAGTCGTTGGTCTTTTATGGAGAGGCCACGGCGTAAGTCCAAGACTTAATTTCCTTTTATTCATTTCCTTCAATCTAGTATTCATTCTCCTTGTTTTTGGTTTTCAACACTATGTTGGGCTAGATGTGTTTTTCTTTGTATCCATTCTGCTTTTATCTATAGTTTGTTATTAATAGCTATATTTTGGAAAATTCTCAGCTATGTTTTAAAAATTACTTCTTTGGTCCCTTTCTTTCCTTCTTCTTAAGGGATTTTGAGTACATGTGTTAGATGTTTGAGGTTCTTCCATAGCTCTTGGTAGTTCTCTTCTGGTTTCGTTTTGCTTTGGTTGCTTTTTGATTTTTAATCACCATGTTTTTTCTTCTTCTTGTTTGTGTTTCATATAATTTCAGTTTCACTGACTCTTTCCTCTGTTGTTCCCAGTCTGCCTGTTGAAGGAGTTTGTATTCGATACCATGTTTTTCACTTCTCATATTTCCATTTGGCTTTTAAAAAATCACTTCCACATTGCTGTTAAAATTACCCGTTTGTTCGTGCATGTTGTCCACCTTTTCACTGGATTCTTTAACATATTAATTACAGTTATTTTAAATTGTCTGAGAGTTTCACCAACTGGGCCATCCTTTGATCTTGTTGTGTTGTCTATTCTGCCTGTTGATAATGGGTTTGGGGGAGTTGCTTTTTGGGTGTCACACAAAATTTTTATTCAATGCCTATTACTGTATGTAAAAGGATAGTAGATACCAAGGTAAATATTATTTATACCTAAAAATAAGTACACCTCTTTTTCTGCCAGGCCATTAATGCGAGCCAATCTAGTCAATAGCTGAACTAGCTTTGGGTTTTGTTGTTGCTATAGGTACCATAGACTTTAAGCTTCTCCCATGGTGGGCTGCTATTTCCATGTTCTTACTGGGAAGTGTGGATGGTCAGGGGTTTTCTGCAGTAATTCTACCAAACAGACCATATATGCCTTTGCCACAGAAGAGGTTTCTCTCTCTCTCTGCCTTTGGCCCTTTGCTGGTTGCAGTCTGCTAGTCCATGTTACTCAGCATGAGATGTGAGTGGGGCAGAGGGCTCTCTTGGTTCTCCTGCTTGGGTGAGGGTGAGGCAGGTGCTATGTACCTGAGCCTCTGAAATGGAACTTTCTCAGGATTCCTACCCTTAGGCAGTGGTGGGCAACTTCTGCCCCTGCCTTAGTTCAGGTCTAGAGCTGCAGTATGGTAGGCACAAGCTACATGTGGCTATTGAAAATGTAATTGTAATTAATTATAATTATAAGTGATTATAATTTAATTAAAATTAAGGCTGATTCATAGAACACATAGCTTGTGGCTCCTGTATTAGACAGCACAGATATAAAACATTTCTGTCATCACAGAAGAGTCTACAGCACAGGTTTGGAAGGGCAGGTGACTGAACTTGGCCTTGTTTCAGTGGGGAGTTTTGGGCATAAGAGAGCTTGCCGCTCCTCTTCTGGCAGTGGCAGACCTCTTCTGCGGGTCAGTGTGGATCTTGGGCAAAAGCAGGTCCAAGAGTGCCTCCCCTTTGAGTCCCCGCAGGGTGCAGGGTGTGGGCAAGCTTCTGTTCTTCCCCAGAGGCAGAGCCCTTCACCTGGGACCAGCGTGTGCAAGGGGCTCCTGCCTTACCCCCAGTAGCTGATGGCTTTTGCCTCCTCACTGAGATAACACACAAGACATGGCAGAGACTGAAGACATTCGTTTCCCGAGTCAGGAGGGTCTGTGGCCTTGTGCTTATTCCCTGGCAGTGGCCAGTCTCGTGGTCCGCCTCGTGGTCACTCAGCGACCAGAACACAGATGAGTGCCTTCTGGTGGGCCTGTTCCACCCTGAAACTGTGTCAGGCCCTGCAACCTGCATCCTGATAAGGCTCTCCAGTCCTCCCCGCCTGCCCCTCATCTTTCTCACCAGCACCTGGTGGAGCCAAAGGAAAAGAAGCTATGGATGGTGTGGACTTCCAGTGTGCTTGGGTCCCCCCGATTCTAATCTGAACCATCTCGATAGCACACAACGGACCTTTAAGAATCCTTTAAAGTTTTACTTGTTTTCTTCCTACCCACTGAGCTGACAGCTGCCTCATCCTCTGTGCTGTGACCAAGGGGAAACAGTTCTCGTGTTCCATCTCTGTGGCATTTCAGTTCACCTGCTTGTCTGGGGACTCACAAAATATCTTAGGTTCAAAACAATGACCTTAGGTTCAAAACAATGATGTAGATTATCCAGCGGGGTTTTTCGTTTGTTTGTTTTGTGGTTTTTTTTTTTTTTTCTTTTTAGGGTGAAAGTGATGTTCTTTGTTTTTTTCACATTTTAAAAGCAGTAATTTATCTTAGCTGTCTAGGTTTGTTGGGATAACTTCTTGTACTTAACGTCTCTAGATTAATTTTCTGCTTGGAAAGCAGACAGAAGCAGAAAGTCTTACACTCCATGACCAGTCAGCACCTCCATTTAGTTAGGGAAGCATCCCTATTTACAGGTCCATGTGGTTTAGGCCATTGTGTTAGGTTTGGACAAAGGGGTTCTGTTTCCCAGGTTGTGGAGAGGTCAGTCTGCCTCAGGGCAGGGCTTGGCAGGCCTCCCACGGGGCAATGCATTATGAGCCATTTCTCATCTCTGTCTAGGTTGTCTCCTATCTAACTTCTCTCCTTCCCATTCATGGGCTCATTTCTTTGCTTGGGTGTTGAAGGAGACAGCTTTTTGTGGGGAGGAAGACTTCTTTTGCACGTGGGTGAGAGGGATTCCTTAGTTTGGACACTGTGGCTTCAAACCAAGCCTTTTCAATGAAACAACCTCAAAAGACAGTATTAATTTCCCCAGGGATTTTAAGCCTGGAGATGCTCTAGGCACTCTGGCCGACCCTCCCCTCCTTATCTCTGTAGTCCTTTTGTCTAAAAGGTCTTCTTGAGCATACTAAATTATATCTGAGGCAGCTATCTTTATGTGTAATGTCTCAAGTCTCAAGTTAGTATATTACACTTAGAAACAAAAATCATCTGGAAATTATGGACCTTAGGTTTTTACTGTCTTAGACACATTGAGCCAAAACACTCTCACTGAAATGGGGCACATGCTCATAAATATCCATTTTGTAAACATTAGGTTCAAAAGGAATTGTTTTTGTAATTATTTACTACAGAAGGCTTCACATCTTACTTAATCACTTTTGAATTTCAACATGGAAAGCACCTGGACCAATTAGAAAGTTATTTCAGAGAGTCTGCCTTTTGAACACCACTTAGAAACCCAATTAACTTACACAAGTTTCAAGATCACAGCTGTCTCTCCAGCCTCGTTTGTGGGAATAGCCAGGTTAGTTCTTACAAATATGAAAATGCAAGTAATTGCCAGTGGTTAACAGCAACAGCAAGTCTTTCATGTTGTTTTATAGTTTGTTAATTTTCTTTCATGAAACTTCCTATCCCTGATCCTCAGGTAGTTCAGGTTTTTAGTGGGTTAAACAAACTTGTGCACTTGGCACTTTTTTCTCACACCATGCAGTGAGGCCCTGGGCCTCTGAGGCCGGACCAAAGTGGGATGTCTCAGACTCCCTGGGCATCAGGCACCACTAAATTTATCTGGAGGCCCTGGGGGCGGTATACCAATGTAGCAATTGGGAAACTATACAAAAATATCCGACCAGAGCACCCATCGGGTTCATCATGTGGATGTAATGTAAGCATGATGTTGAAGGAAAGAAAAGAGTTCATTCATTGTGGGTGCTGATGCTGGAGGAGGAGAGAGAAGTGGACACTGAGGGGAAGAAGAGGCAAGAAGAATTTTCCCAGCTACGGGAACATTGTATAGGATTTTTGTAGCTTTGGTGGAGAACAGAACGGGGTCTTTTAAGGGTAAGAATCAGCTTACAATCTTCATGAACATATTATGAGGCATTCCTAAACAACCCAGAGACAGATGCAGAAGCAAGCCCGTGGAATCAGGAAGGGGGTGAGTGAATTCATTCCAGGAAACGCTAGAGAGAGAGGGTGAGTATGTGAGTTGAGCTTTGAGGAATAGGGAGGAGGGCATGCTAGGCAGATGTAACCGCCGGGAGAAAGAGAGGTAGTAGCTCCAGATCCTGTAGGGTGGCTCTCCACCGTGACGAAGTCTGAGGATGCGTGTTGGAGTCTGGCTGCAGTTGTGACAGGCCAGGACTGAGGAGTTGAGATGGATCCTGGAAGCGAGTTGTTTTGTGTGATGTGTTTTTTTTCGAGTATAGGGATCCCCCGATTAGCTTTCTCTTAGAAACGCTGCTTGGAAGATATCTTCGAGTGTGAATGAAAGGAGGCATCCTGGAGTCAGGGAGACCCAGTCAGGAGGCAGGCGGGAGCCAGCTGTGCTGGACAGGGAGCCCACACTAGGTGGCCGTCAGACCTGAAAGTAGGAACATATATAAGAGACACGTTTGAAATAGTATTGAAAAGGTGTAGACATGTACTGTGTGTAGGAGGTGAAGACTAGGGAGGAGTCCCAGACGAACCTGAGATGCTTAGAAGGGACACTTCAGGATAGGGTGATGTTCCACGTACAGAAGGAAGAGTAGCTAGTAAATTTAGAAATTTAGATGTAGAGTGTTTTTATATCTAGAAAAGAGGAAGATGTATAAAACAAATTTAATAACCTTTTAAAGGTTTATTATGACTTGAGAAAAAAACATTGAAATGTGTTTTTATTTTGGATTTTTCTAAATGTCACCAGCTTTTGTGCTTGTGGGGACAAAAGGGTATGGCTCGTTGCCACTCTTTGAAAACATCTTTAATTTGGTTTTGGAATTAATAAATCTTTGTTTCTACACATATTTCTTGGGGAATTTTAGAGGCCTTACAAATGAATCATTTAAGATAAAAATGGCTTTGAGATACTGTTGTATTTTATTTTGCTCAGAAAATGCACCTGCATGAAATTGAGCATTCTTATTCTATTGCAGTAAGCTCCTTTTCCCTTTGTAAAAGGGAAAATCAGACCATGTGAAAAATAACTCCCCTTTCAGGGACTGACAGCATCATTTTCTCTTTCTTTTTCCCTTTTTCTTTTCTGTGAAAATTCTTTTTGAGGGTCATCGACCCACTTGGCAGAGAGCCTCCTTTTTTAATTCTCTGGGCAGCTATGCTCATGAGCTAGTCAGCTCTCTTAAAATCACCAACAAAGAAACATTTCGGTTCCCTGGTTAGGGATACTTTTCTGGCACATCAAATGATGTTCCCAATTTTAAATAGGACTTCTGGTCCAGGCATTCTAAAGTGTGATGATTGGTTCCTTGAATTTCTGTAGGCTTTGATAGTAAGAGATGAAAACTTACAGTAAATTGCATTTCATACTTTTGACAAATTTATTGGGTAGGTAAATTATCCTATAGGAGAACAGACAAAAGTCTTTTGTGGAATTAAATTCTCTCTACTGTATTTAGGGTTATAAAGGTAGAGTTATATGATGTGAGGGATTGAACTGGTCCCAGGCATCGAATGTGATTTTTATGCAGAGGTATTTTTTTTTTTTTAATGATACTTAGATTATCATTCAGTATTTCTCTACTTAACTTGATACTTTGGAAACAAGTAAACAAACCTAGAACCCTTCGCCTGAAACATAATGTGTGTTAGTATGGTAATGGTGTCTTCAAGATGGTTGCCATCACTTTTTTCCCTTCTTGCATGTGCATGCTGCTCTTTACGTCCACAGGTAGAGGCTAACTTCCCTCCCTTTGAATGTGGGCTGGCCACAGTGACTTGCGTGACCAATACTAGAATGCAGCAGAGTTAATGTTCTAGGAGTTCAGAGCCTCCATCCTGAGAAAGCCTATAACTTTTGCCTGTGTCTCTTGGAACCATGCTGTGAAGACCGCAAGTCCTGTGGTGACGTCACAGAGAGGCGCTCCGCACCGCAGCCAACACGAACTGCCAGGCATGTGAGGAAGCCATTTTGGACACCTCGCCTATTTGCACCTTCAAATGACTTTAGCTGCAGCCAACTGACTGCAATTATAAGAGAGACTGAGAGCTGATGTCTCTCTAACAGTCAGCCCTCACAACCCTGTCAGCCCACATTCAGTCCACAAACCCAGTCCACAAAACCACGAAAAATTACTCACTTTATGTTGCTAGGTTTGGGGATGGCTTGTTACGCATCAGTAGGTAACTGGAACAAGTGCTAAATATTGCACAGTGCTGAATAAGTACAATCTTAATTATATAATATGCTTCTGCATTTTAAAGTGGTTGACATTGCTGGAGAAAGTGCTAAAGTAAGCATATACAACTGTGTTCCTAAGCATAAGTTAGCTGTTCGATCATGATACCATCATTTAGCAATGTTTAGCAATGTTTTGTATTTGGAGAAATATAATTTTTAAAATATAGTTTAGGGGCGCCTGGGTGTCTCAGTGGGTTAAAGCCTCTGCCTTCGGCTCAGGTCATGATCTCAGGGTCCTGGGATCGAGCCCTGCATCGGGCTCTCTGCTCAGCAGGGAGCCTGCTTCCCCCTCTCTCTCTGCCTGTCTCTCTGCCTACTTGTGATCTCTCTCTCTCTGTCAAATAAATAAATAAAATCTTTAAAAAAATAAATAAATAAATAAAAATAAAATAAAATATAGTTTAAAAAATAGTACTAATAGTTGTCTATAAAGGCATATGCTGCTCTGAAAAGGATTCGAGAGACCAAGAAATGTGTGACCTTTAAGGCTCTCATGATCCTTATATACTACTTCAGTACTTTGCATTCAGAGTCTGATGGCAAATCTGCTTATGCAATATATAAATTTATATAAATGAGCTAAATTAAGACCTTTCCCTTAAATAGTAGGCCTTATAGTTGGTGTGATATTGGGATGGCTGATGTGAATAGGCTCATCACCAATATAATAATTTAAATTTTCTCTGCAATCCTTTTGAGAAAGTCAGATGACGACCAAAGAGTGTGAATCTGGGTTATCTGGCAGTGTTATGATTGGGAATGCTATCTGTTTGGGGATCTCAGGTGTGTAATTCTTGCCTTTGGGGCTGATGGGGCAAACACAATTACTGGTAGTCTCCGCTCCCATATAGTGATCATGAATAGACAGTTGGGACATCCCCTGTTTGGGATTTTCTTCCTGATTAGGACACTTTCTGACTGAAGCTGTTTAAAGTACACAAACCTCAGTTTCTGAATTTAACAACCTTACGGTTATAATTTGTTTATATGTTTCTCTTGTTTAGACCTGGACTTCCATGTAGACAGAAATCTTCCAGCTCTTTTTCCTTAGCATCTGTGTGCCTTGCTCCTAGTAGTTATCAGACTTTTGAATGAATGAAGTAAAGTTATATCAGAAGTAAACTATAGTACCGCCCTGGCCTGGGCCCAGCACCCACCAGGCCAGCAGGAAGAGGTGCAGACACGCGCGTCTGGCCGCCACATTTAAAAAAAAAAAAAGAAGAAGAAGTAAACTATATTAATTTATCAACAAATCTATAGCTAACTAATATATATGAATTCATTCATTCATTTATTCAGCAAACACTTGTTGAAGGATTACAGGGTGCTACAGACTGAGAATACAGCAATAAACAATTCGACCATTATCCCTACCCTCAGTGAGTTTGGAGCCCATCTATGATAGGAAGTGTAATTCTTGCTCAGTCAGCCATTCCTTCCCATACTCAAAAGGTACGAGAAGACAAGAGCATGTGCATTTAGCAGATATTTGTGATAGTTCCCACCGTGTGCCAGAAACTGTCGTGTCACAAGCCCTGCCTTGTGTCTATCAGGAAAGATGAACAATAAGGGCATTATTTTAAGTCATAAACAATAACAGGTGTGCAAAGTGATGGAGTGGGAAAGTACCGGGTCCCAAGTGTATAACCGGCACTAAGCTTCGTCCTGAAGTCGGGGTGCCTTTGTCATGGCCCTTTCCTGTGTCTCGCTGGACCTTCTTTGTTGTGTTGGCATCTGCTGTTACGTCTGTGTCTCTGCCTTGCCCAGGTTACGGTGAGCGGGAGGCAGTTCTTTCTGTCTAGGTAGCAGTGGATGACTAGACGCCTGTTGCTCTGGGCTTCGTGCACCACGTTGATGTACACTGGGCCAGCTTGTCCCTGGTTGCCCTCTCGAGCTCTTCTTATCTGGCTCTAAAGACTTTGTCCTCAGAGGTCTGTTTACTGAAGAGGGAAGCTGGAAGTCTGGGGTCCTTCGATGGAGCCACGCTACCCCATTTGTCTGCCCCGACATACCTGCAGACGAAGCTCAGGTGGGCCGTGCGCCTCGGGCTGCAGCGTGGACCATGTATGGCCCTTCGAGCTTCAGCCTCATCTCCCGCTGCTCGCTGCTCATTTAAGACAGCATTTGGATGGAGATGCATGAGAACAGTGTTGTTAGGGAGTGCCATGAAAACCCATCTCATTTGCAGAAAAGAAAATAGAGGGGCACCTGGGTGGCTCAGTGGGTTAAAGCCTCTGCCTTCAGCTCAGGTCATGATCTCAGGGTCCTGGGATCGAGCCCCGCATCAGGCTCTCTGCTCAGCGGGGAGCCTGCTTCCTCCTCTCTCTCTGCCTGCCTCTCTGCCTACTTGTGATCTCTCTCTGTCAAATAAATAAATAAAATCTTAAAAAAAAAAAAAAGGAAAATAGATAATTTGCAAGGTTTAGTACTTTGTTAGTAATGAGGAATCATTTTGCAAATAAAATATATCACTGTGCCAGGGAATTGAAGTTGTGACCATTGATCTGAAAGTTGTCTCTCTTAGATCCCAGGATGTAGGAGAACTTATTTCTTCTGCCAGTGTTTCTTATGTATACTGTGTGCCAGAGTTATGCTAGGTAAGAGGGGTATGTGGTTGATTCTATAGTACAAGGTGCCTGGGAGTTTCAGGTAATTTTATGTGATGGATCATGGCATATATAATAATAACAACAATAATAATAATAATAATAAGGCTTCCAGGGTGAGTAAAGGGGACAGATGAAGAGGGCCATTGAGAAGCCCTGGAAGGTCTGTGGCCTTAGAATTTTGGCTTTGTTAAGATTATGCTAAGTACTTTGTTTCCAGCTGATTACTGGCCAGTACCAGCCCCACTCTGATTATCAAATTACTTCATTCTTAAATCTTAGAGATCTCTTTGTTCTCTGATTCAGTGATCCCTTGGACTCACTCAGCTTGCCAATAAGTTTTGATTATTCTGCCTGGAGAGTTTTGGGTAGAGATAAGGGAGTGTTTCAGGAAAATACTCCCAGGCTAACCATTTCTAGAGAAACAGCAAATCCTTTTCTAGTGGCTTTTTCCTAGGATCCGTTTCATCTCCCGTCTTTTTTCCATTGCTTTAGAGCAAGGAATAAAACAACTGTGCCTAAAATCAAAAAGCCCCATTTCCCATCCTCCTTCCAGACCTGACAGGAGAGCTCTTACCAGCATCTTTTTTTTTTTTTAAAGATTTTTTATTTATTTATTTGACACAGAGAGAGATCACAAGTAGGCAGAGAGGCAGGCAGAGAGAGAGGGGGAAGCAGGCTCCCCGCTGAGCAGAGAGCCCGATGCGGGGCTCGATCCCAGGACCCTGAGATCATGACCTGAGCCGAAGGCAGAGGCTTTAACCCACTGAGCCACCCAGGCGCCCCTCTTACCAGCATCTTAAGTGAGCAACTCTTTCCTGCCCCAACAGGGTACACAAAGACAGATGTAAGTACCTTTTTTTTTCCCATCTGTCACATAACCTTCAGTCTGGGACTATTTCCACAGCGAGATGATATTTTAACTGAGGTATTGATGAAGCTTTGAGCTTATGAGTAATGTAAAATTCAGACAGATTTTCACTTGAAAGGATTATTTGTGGAATATTTGGTTAACTGATTGATATTACTGCTATCCTGAATGATGGAAATAAAATCAGATCCCTGTGTAGTAAGTTGCAAATACTTGTGATGACATATGGCTTTTCTTGATTATCTCACGTAAAGCCTTAAAAATCAAAAATGAAAAGAATTTATCATAGAGGTTTCTGTGACAGTTTCATTTTAACTTTGCTTAACAATGACTTCAAATATTAGTTGCTTATATAGAGGACTCCTGATTAAAGAAATGTCCTTTGACCAATGTGGTAGGTTTCTGATTGCAACTCTTTTTTAGGAGAGCCTATGTTTAGTCTCAGTTGGCCAACTAAATTTTATTGAGCCAACTTCTGTGTTATGTGCTGTGTATTCAAGGAAGGGTTAAGAAGAAGTCCTAGCCCTGAAGGATTCTGGACAGAGCATTTGAAGGAGATGATCAGCTAGAGCAAGGCAGGGCCTGTGATAGAAGTGTCCCCAGGGTACAGAGGAGGGGCACTTGCCTCACTCTAGGAGAAGAGTTCAGGCCAAGAAAGGTGTCAGGAAAAACGTGGAAGTTTAGTCTGTGGGAGTAGAAAGCTCATTCATGAAATCTCCATGGATTGAAAAGAAAATGACTGAGGAGCAGAACATCCTCCAAAAGGAAACTGAGGAAGAGCAGCCAAAGTAGCTGAAGGAGAACCAGGAGAAAAGAGATGGCATTAAAGCCAAGGGAGAGGAAATTGTAGCCATATGTGCAGTCATCCTCTTGGAATTCTGTCATCTCCAGAACCATATTACAGGTTCTGGAAAGCCCAGCAGTAAAGACATGTCTTTTGGTTTGTTTAACCTAGCATTTGCCAAGATGATTTGAGCAGAGTGAGTGAGTGAGTGAGTGAATATGTGCGGGAGTGTATGTGTGTTCTACTGTATCTCATTGGGGCTAGTGTTTGGTAAAACACAATTTGAGAAATGCTGGTCTAATCCATCCCATGTATGGCTGCCACAGTCATACTTACAAAGGTCTGATTGGATGATGTGTCTCAGTTACCAAAGAAAACAGAACAAACAGAAGCAACCCCAGAGGATCTCTCACTGCCTCTAGACTGGCCCCCGGCAGGGTAGCCCGGGGTGCCCTGTGTCCCCCTGGGCATACACCTGCAGCTCCCCAGCCCAGCCCTTCTTCCCGCTGAGTGCATGCACTCACGTGCACACGCACACGCACACGCGCGCACACACACACACACACACACACACACACACACTGAACTTTGGCCAGTCTGGACCAGGTGTCTTTATCCCGAGGTTCACCATGTTTTTCTGCTTCATTGTTTCTTGATGGTACAGATAGAATAATCCTTGTTTTCTGGCCCCTTTCTTCTTCACCCTCTCCCACTCTCCCGCTTCTCTCTGTGGAGATCTTAGCTTCTTAAAGCTCCTAGTCAGGCACCACTTTCAATCCTCCTCTGCCATGGACATACTTTACTGATACGCTAATTATACTATATTTGTTCATTTTCTTTTTCAGTTTTAGAGTCTAGTTTTCCTTTTCTTTCTTTTTTCCTTAGAGCTTATTTCATTTAATCATTCAACAGTATAATTTTATGTCTTGTAATTTTATAGTTAACCTTATTAGTATTTATATATCTTTTCTGTAAAAATGGGCTTTCTAAATAGGTCTTCATTGGCAGTGAAGGGACATACTTTCTCAGCCTTGTTCTCAGCCACCAGGAGTTTTCTGCATACCCGCAGGGGAGACAGACTCTCACATCACTAAAATGGATCTTCTTTCAGAGAGAGGGTCCATGTGTAAGAGGAATGTTAGAACGTGCAAAATATAGCAGCTCACTTTGTCTGAGGGAGACCTGATAGAGTTCACTGAAGAAGTCTGAATTGGGTCAGAAAACAGGAGTAGGAGCTGTCTCGGGAAAGGAGCAGAACTGGGGGTAGGGCATGCCAAATCAACAGAGCACTGTGCAAAGTCGTGAACTTGTGCTTTGTGAGTTGGTGAGAAGCCCGGTGGTGGAGCCCATGGTGTGTATTAAAGAGAACTGAGCATAAGGTGGGGGACCAGGCAAGTTCCACAAGACCACGAGGAGATTTCTGTGCTGAGACAGGAAAATACGATTGCTTCCATAGGCAGTAATGAGTCAACATAGGCTTTTTCCCCAGTGAGGGAATGAAGGAAGAAGAGAAGCAAGAATCCTAGGTGTTTTCTGCTTACAAATACAAAACTGTGAGATAAAGACAAGTGTTCCCTCCAAGCAACTCTATCCCCTAAAATACCATGTTTTTCATCTTTTATATCAAATTTTTTATACAAAAACTGTCTTTCGTATTAAGACTAATAAAATTATAACTCAGTTGCTAAGGCTGTATTTATTACTATTCGTACTGTGAGAACAAAATATAGGACACAACTGTCTCTTCATTCTGCATGGCATCCTCAGTGGAAACCTGGCATATTGTCTTGAGGTTGCTCTCTCCAGTTGAACTTGTTTCTGTAACGGCTGGGGCAGAGTGGTGTCAGAGAAAAACTTCATCCCCCTGGCTTGGGCAGCCCCCTTTGCAATAATAATGGCATTATTTCAGAGACATCTACTCAATTCCTTTGTGAACGTGCTGTATCAACAAAGAATATATGGATAGCAGTTTGCAGATTTAGCTAAAAGAGAACTCTATAAATATTTAGCATTTCAGCTAAATGATGATTGCTGCCTTGCTACCACTATATTATCTTTAGACTTTAATAATATACTTCAGGGTCTAAAGGAAAGTACATGCTGCGTGAAGTGTATAAAGAGAGTTTTTCTTTGTTTTTGAGATAGGCAATATACAATTAATTTTTAAAAGAAATGGGACATTATTCTTAGAAAAGTAATACATTTTCTATACTAGTTTCTCTCTGAAACAGAATTTTATATGCATCTTGCACTCTATTCAGGGACTTTAATTACTAAAGTACCATAGGAATTTTGAAATAAAGGACTATCTATTTATATGAAGGTTTCATTAATGGATTTCAAGAACAATGCTATATTGAGGTTCGTACGTAATTTCTTTTCTTCATAAAGTCACCCTAGCTATATCTTCATAATTTGTGTGCCTTTTTCAATTTTGAATTACATTATTTATGTGTGTATTTTGATAATACATAGAAGAAAGCAGGTTAATAGAATATATAAAATACCCTATTGAATTCTTATTATGAGCCAAGCATGACAATAAGCAAAATCCAATGAAACAGGTATAAAATCTCATGTTACAAATGAGGGAAGTAAGGTTTAGAGAGATTAAGTAGTTTGTCCAGTCATACAACTAGTGGGCAGCACAAAGATTGGAAATTAGATGCCTTTATCACTAAAGTCTTTATTAATATATATTATATATATTTATATATTATATATATTATTATACATTATATATATTTATATATAACATATTATATATAAATATATATATCTATCAAGATGTTTTAAAGGATTACCTTCCATGTGCTATGAACCCATCTTTTACAAATACTCTAAGAAAAATGGTACTGAATTCTCATTCAGTTCAAAAACAATTTGTTGCTTCTAAGTACCTTTTAAGTCCACTGGTCTCCTTTCTTCCTTCCCCATTGCAGTCGCCAGGGCTCGTGCTGTTAGGATGTTCCAAGAGGACTCTCACAAGGACACTCCTCATCAAAAATTATTCCACAGTGCCAGTATGACCTCTACAGGCATTTTCCCTTCACTTGCACTCTTTAAGCTGTTTTCAGTAAAAAATATTGTTAATCCTTTGAAAGCCATCGGGGAGGGATGTTTCATGCCCCTTGTAATCCATCTTAATAAGTGCAGTTTCAACGTAGGGAGGTTTACTCCTCACATTTTACCTAAACTCCTCATTTGTAGTTTCTCTGCATCATTGGAAATTAAAACAGCATTTTCAGTGTGAGAACCTTTCAGATCTTTGAGGGTCGATTTTCGACATAATATTTTAGGCTATTTTAGATATATTCCTCCAGGAAGATACATCTAGGCCAGGAATGACTCCCAATAGGACACATGGTAGGTTGCTATCAAGGCCAGTGGTCTGGTTGAGTGAATTATGATTTTGAGGGACCTATTGGGCCTTCATCTTAAGGAGGTCGTGAATATATTTTAAACACCTCGATTTCAGTAATTGTAGGTATTAGGGTGAGATTTAGTCTTAAATTCATGAAAGAGGCAAAGGGCCTTTAGGATAGAGGTCATTTATTCTGGTTCCAGTTTAAATTATAGTTATATCCATAACTTTAGTATATCTATAACTTTAATATAGTTATATCCATAACATACCCTTTTTCTCCATAAAAGAGGCGTTATTCTTTGATTTCTTTCTTTTTCATTATAATCTATGAAGCAGTTAGTGGTTCCAAGAATATATTATTACAGTGACCCAAACCATACTTATTTTGAAGTAAAAATCTGCTTTCCCTGAGAAACATTAAAGCTCTGGCTATCTCTTTCTTCTCTTTATGCTTCAGACTAAATCCTTATTCTCTGTATCAGTTGTGATTCAGTAGAGAGAAAATCTCCTCCTTTTGGGGTGTGAGAGTCATAGCTGGTAGGCAGGCTTCAGCCACACTGCTGCTGACGAATATTTAAGTATGCTGCTTGCCAAATCCCATTTTCCTTCAGTTCTAATCTCAACTTCAGTTCTCAATTTTAAATTACCTTTTTTGGGGTCATAGATTTGGGTATTTTCTAGTGACATGATATTTGTTGTGTATTTTTTCTATATAGTTAGTCTGCTCATTTTAGGAAATCTGTAATGCAGATATTATCCTTTCTTGTGACTTCAGTTCTTTCACAGAAAGAACTGAAGTCAACTTAAAAAGAGAGAGTATTTAAGTATGAATAGTAAAAAGTTAATGCCATGGGGGAGCCTGGGTAGCTCAGTCGGTTAAGCGTCCAACTCCCATTTTGGGCCCAGGTCATGATCTCAGCTCAGGATCGTGAGATGGAGCCCCAGTGTCGGGCTCCACACTGGGCTCCACACTGTGCTTGGAGCCTGCTTAAAATTCTCTCCCTCTCCTTCTGCCCCTCCACCCCAGTGTGCACCCACTCTCTCTTAAAAAAAGTAGTTACGGGACACCTGCACACCAATGTTTATTATAGCAGCAATGTCCACAATGGCCAAACTATAGAAAGAGCTCAGATGCCCATTGACAGAGGAATAGATAAAGAAGATGTGGTATATACGTATATACAATGGAATACTACTCAGCCATCAAAAAGGTGAATTCTTGCCATTTGCAATGATGAGGATGGAACTAGAGGGTATTATGCTAATCAAAATAAATCAGTCAGAGAAAGGCAATTATCATATGATTTCACTCCTATGTGGGATTTAAGAAGCAAGACAGAGGGCGCCTGGGTGGCTCAGTTGGTTAGGCGACTGCCTTCAGCTCAGGTCTGATTCCAGAGTCCTGGGATCGAGTCCCACATCGGACTCCCAGCTCCGTGGGGAGTCTGCTTCTCCCTCTGACCTTCTCTCCTCTCATGCTCTCTCTCACTATTTCTCTCTCTCAAATAAATAAATAAAATCTTAAAAAAAGCAAGACAGATGATCATAGGGGAAGAGAGGAAAAAATAAAACAAGATGAAATCAGAGAGGGAGACAAACCATAAGAGACTCTTAATCATAGGAAACAAACAAAGGGTTGCTGGAGGGGAGGGGCTGGAGGGATGGGGTAACTGGGTCGTGGACATTAAGGAAGGCGTGTGATGTAATGAGCGCTGGGTATTATATAAGACTGATGAATTATTGACCTCTACCTCTGAAACTAATAATACATTCTAGGTTAATTAACTGGATTTAAATAAAAAATAAAATAAATCGGCCAACTAGTTAACAAACAAACAAACAAAAATAAAATTAATACCATGATTCTAATGCCACACAAGGCAGAATATGCAGGTAGACTGGGTGTTGTTTGCTGGAAAAGTGAAAGATAAGAGTTTCTACAAAAGAACTGAGTATAGCAAGTTCTATGATGTCATGTGCTTACAAAACAAAAACAGAATTCACTTAAAGAATAAATGAATTGGTCTTTTTCTTTTTATGAGTGTTTGGATACTACTAGCGTAACTAAGTGTTCTCTGAAATCATCATTGCATGGAGTCAGAATATATATTCTGATTCTTTTACATATAACAAATATATGTAAAATAAATATATAAATGTATAAATAATGTTTTTAATTTTATAAATGTATAGACTTTTTATAATTTTACAAATATATAAATAAAATTTAAATATATATTTTTTTTCAACTTAGTTCCCTATATGATTATATGTTCAAGATTATAGATAGAAATAATAGGAACCAAGATTGAGAGCAATTTTTCAATGAATTTTTGTCATAAAATGTTACCTGTACTTTTTTTTATTATTTTTCAAATTTATGTCTACTTTAAAGACCTATCAAACAGAGGGGTCGTTTTTTCTAAAGTTTTTCTTTTGCTTCGTAAAACTCTGCTTTACAGTGATTATAATGGTGCTGATTGTTTGTGGTCTTAATGCCAGATTGTAACAGATGCATGGGACAGATTACTGATTTGAGATTTGGTGTTCTGGAAATCATGAGGCAGAAGGAAATGGGCAAGAGATCTGCAGCCCTTCCAGGGTTAGTGGTTGAGCTAGGCCAAAGTTGGGAGTGACAGAAGCCATGCATCCAAGGACTGATTCTTATCAAATGGCAGAAAATGGGTGGTCTGAGGTTCTTCAGTGGTACTTTCAGAGTGGAAAGTGCCTTCCGCCTTACCAAACGGTGACACACACTTGAAAACCTCCTTGAGCTTGACGACTACCCTTGAGGCTCCCTGACTGCCTCGCTGCCCAGCCTTAAAGCCCCTAAAGCCTGGACTCACTCCAGGTCTCAAACATCCCAGAGCATTCGTGCCAGACGCAGGCTGGATCCCAGTGCCAAAACTCAGCACATTGAGTGGGGACAATTCTAGTGGTTTTCCTAGAACTAGTCTCAAGATGCATTACATTGAATTGATTTGAATTAATTCTATTTAACTCAAACCTTCGTCATTATCACGTACATCGTATTTATGTATACTGATCTCTACATAACTATACATATCATATATATACATATATACAGACACCTTTCTTACGTGTGTGCCTGGCTATTTCAGCTCCTCCTATTCAGGGAGTGAACATATTTGGTTTACTCTTCCAGTACAAATTAAAAGGAACATTTTGCTGGAATGTGATGTGCATGACTGCTTTAGATCTATGATATATATTTGGCTTTGTCGAGGCAACAGAAGTGAAGGAACAAAACTTAACATGTGTTTTTAGACATGTAAGTAGGATACCAAGTCATTGCCAAAGAAATGACATTCCATCGACAATATAGTTTTTAACATGCGGGACAGTTTATCACCAAGTAATACATGACTCAATGGCTAAATTTTGAATTTTCGAAATATTAAATTCTGTTTATATTTCCCCGTTGGCGGGACATGAGTTAGTTCTCCAACATCTGTCCCGTTAAGAGCTGCTGCCAGAGCTGTGGCTGCCGCGTGCTCAGTGTCTGTTCCTTTTCATGCAAGCCTGAGTCTACAGCCCCAGAGGCCTGCCCTCCTGCCCATCCCCACCCTCATTTTTGTGTCTTGAGATGACCAGTGTATGTTCTTTGACCCCTGTTTGGGGAGAGGTCTTTGGAGATCGGTCCTGTACTTAATTTGAGAGGAAAGACATGCACTCACTGACCTCTCTCTGGAGATTTGGGCCTCTTTGTGGCTCAGTTCCTTTGTGCGCATAATAAAAATCGTGTTAATTGAATCTTCCACCAAATGTATTGCTTACATTGATTTGATTTAGAGGATGTCTGGCTACTAGTAGAAAAACTAATGCCACTGCAAGTATAAAAAGAGAGAACAAATTTCTAAGAGATCGTTCTGGCAATTCTTTTCTTAAATGTTAGTATCCTCTGAGGGGACTGGTGTATGTAAACCAGGGATCAATTGCAAAGAATGAAAACATTAAACAAATCACCTCAGTATGCAAAAGCATGGGTCAGAATTGAGATCTGCAATTCTATTAGTCTTCCTGTGCCTTGCAGTTTAGTAAAAACAAGGAAATTGCCTCAATTCAAAGTCTTTTCTTTTACCTAATATGTGCTGAGAAAGAGAATGAGTTGGATATTTCTGAGTGACTGACAGCTCATAAGTAGCTCTCTCTGTCAAAATGTTCTTCCTTTAAACGAAACAACAAAACAAAAACCACCTTTTTGGGGGGAGGAGGAAGCATTTTGGTTGGCCCAAGCAAAAACTTGGCACTTCACCCTGAAATACTGGTCTTCTTATTCCTCAGCCATCCTTTGTCCTTCATCCACCAGCATCTTAACTTACGGTGGCTGGGATGAGAAGCCACTCTTCTCAGCAGGGACAGTCAGTGCTTGTCCTGAGTAGCTGAGTTCATCCTGCCAATCAGGTGACAGACCCTTTCGCCTATTTGTGACACTCTATTTGTACCTGGGGTGAGAGAGCAGGAGAATCGAGGAGAAGTGTAGGCAGGCCTTGTGTTACAGAATCTTTCCCGTTAAGTATATTGTCCTATCAAGTGACAGCAGAGCACATCTGTCAGGATGATGCCTATAGTCCCTCAATGGTATGTAAATGGGACGTTACAACTGGCTGGGATTCCTAAATGCAGATGGTGGTGCTGTTCAACGTAGAAACCGACTTGGCATCATCTTGCACTTTGCCCACACTGAGGAGATTCCTGAGATGTGGGGCTTCCAGGGCTGAAACCCCTGGCTCGTCCCAGGTAAAGGGGGACAGTTGATCATACTACTCAGAGTTCTTAAAATAAATTAATGAGAAGTCTCTTCTCAAGGAACATACCAAACCCCAAACAATCAAGCTAGTGAGTGAAGTCACCATTATGTTAAAAAAAAAAAAAAAGGCAAAATCGGATTTGTTACTGGTTACTGTTGATGATGGTAGGTCATTTTGTTTTGGGGGTAAGAATGGTATTTTGCAAAAGGTAGGAAGTATATGTCAGCCTGCAGAGTCTGTGTTGTACCACCAGAGATTACAAAAACTTTTCACAATACTTACCCATTTATGAAAGAAGATTAGCTCAAATTTACCTGCAGAACAAAACCATTCAGATGAAAAGGGGAAAGAGTGAGTGAAGATGCTAATTTTATGAGTAAAAATAATGTTCTGTGGTTTCCTTTGGGTTAAAAATGTTTATGATATTTAAATTTGGGAAACAAAAATATTCCCATTTATTATAATCCTGTTCTCTCTCCCTCCCTCCCTTCCTTCCTTCCCTCTTTCCTCCCCTCCTCTTTCCTTCCTTCCCACCTTCCTCCCTCCCTCCTTTCTTTCTTTCCTCTCCTTCCTCTCCTTCCTCTTCTTCCTCTCTCCTTCCTATCCTTCCTCTCTCCTTCCTCTCCTTCCTCTCCTTCCCTCCTTTCTCCTTCTCTCCTCTCGTTTTCTTTTTCTTTCCCTCTCTCTCTCTCTCTCTCTCTTCCTAACCTTCTAGGCTGACTTTTTGTCAAAACATTGTATGACTTGAGCACATTCAAATCTAGCAAGATCTTTGCCAGGACAGCCTTGGAATCCTCACCTGTGCAAATAGACAGTTTTTTTCAGCATTTTTGAGGTTCGAAGGGGGCGGGTTTATGCTACTAGCTCGCTGCCATCTGTGGAGTGTGTTGATTCAGAGATGTAATTTATATTGATGATATGATTTCCTCTGACTTCTGCCTGTGCCTTGATGGTTGTGTTTCACCTGTTGACATGAACTTGGCTGAAATGAATGCTCCGTTGGCCATGCGCGAATTAGTTGCATGTGTGATAGCACCTTTCTGCTGTGTTCTTATTATTTTCAAAGTTGTGTAATGGGATGGGTATGTTATTCCTTTAGAATTACATATGCCTTTTCTAGGACTTTGCATTTACATAATTCCTTTCTCCTCTAGACCTCTGAATAAACTTTGTAGTTTTATTCAAAGATGGATTACACTTGCCACCTTCACATATGTCAGAAAGCATGCTTGTTATTTTTGGAAGTAGGCAAATTGAATTAAATTAATTCTCTGCGGACTAATTGGGTCTGCTTCTTAAATGTGAGAGTCTGTGACTATATTGTGTTCTCATTTCACATTATTCTTTGTAGCCCATACGACTGTATTATGACCCCTAAATTGACAGGGATATTTG
Organism: Potos flavus; assembly: GCA_028534135.1. Classification (NCBI taxonomy): domain Eukaryota; kingdom Metazoa; phylum Chordata; class Mammalia; order Carnivora; family Procyonidae; genus Potos; species Potos flavus. Next base: position 88,339,153 of record CM052899.1, read on the forward strand.
ATATTTGCTGCATATTATATTTCAAATTGTGTAGCCACAAAAATTGAAGGTTGATGGACAACTAAACCTCAACTCCATCTACTCCATCTGCCTTTTTTGCAAATCTGTTAGAATCTTCTTGAGAATAAGGATCATGTCTCAAAGCTTGCGTCCCCCACAGTTCCTAGCACAGTGTCTGGCTCAGTACGCAATGGAGACTTTTGCTGTTGAATTTACCCTCAATTACACCACCGTCTAATAATGGGGGTTATTCTGATTGCTGTCAGATCACTTGTAAATAGAACTAGAAACATTTAAATTAGCGGGTAGGTAAGCTTAAACTACTAGTCTAAATATAGAAAAGGATGTTTTTAAAGGAAGTAGTTAATATTTTTCTTCCTAAGTTTGCCTTTGGTGGTGCATTATGGTGTCTTGAGAACAAATTTTTCAGAAATATCCCCATAAGTAAATGAAGCAACTTAGAATATTCAAAAAAAAAATTGAGGCTGTTTCAAATTTCCAAGACTTACTTTGATTTTCATTAGCAAATTTTTAGTATACAGCAAACAAAAATGTTGAAGACCATATGTAACAAACGAATAAGGCAGTCGCATTAGCGTCCTATGCTCTCACAGCTCTAATAGCTTGTCTTCATGACCAACCTCATTTCTTTTTCTTTCTTTAAGATTTTATTTATTTATTTATTTGAGAGAGAGAGGGAGCATGAGCAGGGGCAGAGGGAGAAGCAGACTCCCCACTGAGCAGGGAGCTTGATTCCAGCTCCATTCTGATCCTCAGTGAGGCTGGGAGTGGGGGGGCGAGGTCTGGGTCATGACCTGAGCCAAAGGCAGATGCTTAGCTGACTGAGCCACCCTGACGCCCCTGATTGGCCTCATTTCTGATTGTTATATGAAACTCAACATTTTTGGACACTATATATATATATTTATCAAAACATATAGATATAAATATAGATGCACATACAAGTTTATCTTTTCCATATATCCTTTATATTTTTATATTTATTTCCTCTACTCCCATCTACTTCTTTCCCTTATATATCCTCATATTTTTGTTATAATTTGCATTTATATTTCAGAGTTTGATTTATAATTTTGTAAGATGATGAGAATAACTTTTTCCTTATTATAAAATTTTTGTGTTCATAGGATTAATCTACTTTTGTAAGATTTTTGAGAAAAAAAATCCAAATATTAATCATTATGCAAGGAAAGGAATCAGTCCCCTTTAGATAATTTAAATAACAACACTCTTTCACTTAACCAGCATTCCTTTTCTTTCAAGGATTACAAAGAACATCCTTTACAATGCCCAAATCTCATGTTGTTCTCATACTTCTTATCAGCAAATATATTTTCAACTCCTTTCTAACTTTCTTCATGTGTATCAGAAAAGTGCTGCTGTCCAAAAGAACACTCACTCCCATCTTTAGAGCTGAGGCTCTTAAACTGGGTTGTGCATGGTCATTTTTAATAGCCAGCCACTGACTTCGAGTTTTTGATTTATTGTTGTAGCATTGTACTTCAATCTGAGCAAGAAGTTTCCATGTCACTAGCATAGGGCCGTTGGAATATGGCACGATGATGAGGAAGAGAGAGATGGTAGAATACTTTTGTTCCTAAGCAAGCAAAAGCCCCACTGAAAGCACCTTAGATGATAAAGATATTTAGTAAGTCACATAACAAGAATTCAGAGGCAGGGCCGCCTGGTTGGTTAAGACGGTGGCTCCACAAGGTCTTCAGTGGCTGAGGTTCCTCTCATCTCCTGCCGTCCTCAGCCAGCTCCTCACCTGCTAACTCGTGGCTGCAGCATCCCATGCATCACCTTCATGCCTGGTCGGCTTCAAGAGGCAGAACAGCCTTTCCCAGAATCTCCCATCAACTTACTTCCTCTGCTCAAGAACCACAGTCATGTAACCTGCTCCAATCTAAACCCATCCCATCGCTGAAAAGGAAATGGAATTGCCATCACTGGCTTAGCCCAGCTGTTCCCAAATGTGCTCCCATATTAGAGTCACCTCTGATCCTTTAAAAATGCCAAAGGTCAGGCCACACCCCAGAGCAGTGAAATCACACTCTCTGGGGGCGGGGGGGGGGGGGATCATAGGCATCAACATTTTTGGAAGCTCCCACGTGATTCCATCTGCAGGCAGCTTAGCCTCATCAAGATTCTCTCTCTTGGCTGGGCTCAGGAGCCTCCTCTTCTGCGGTGCTTGATCTGGAGGAAAGGGTTTGATGGGGAGGAAGCCGCAAGACAACGAGATCACTACAGACATTGGCGCTGAAGTAAGCATGCTGTAATTTGAGTTTTGCCCTCCCTACCCGATTATGTAACCTTGGTCATATTTTAAAACTAATACTCCTTCATCTGCAAGTGAGAATAACCGTACCAGATTTGCAGCGTTGCTTAACAGTTAAATGGAAAAAAAGATGCTTAGAAGTTCCTGGCACTGTACCAGCCAACATGAAATAGACATTCTATTAACATACACAGTAATGCCTTGGTAGGAAGAGAACCATAGGAAGAGGAGGGGAAACAGAAGTTATTGTTGCTCTCTTTGTATTTATTCGTAGTAGTACCGTTATTACTTGAGAGGATGGTGGATCAGATCAGAAGTTCTCACTTCTGGTTGCCCATTAGAAGCACCTCAGCAGCTTTATAAAGACCCGTGCCTGGCTATACCCAGACGAGCGAAGTCAGGCTCTCTGGGACTGGAGCCCAGGCATCAGTGTTTTTAAAAAGATTCCCCAGGTGATTCAGGTGTGTGGGCAGCCACAATCCACAGGCTAGAGACTGGGACAGTACGAGGGGGAAATGTAGTTAGGTTCGTTTGCCTCATTATTCCAGATGACCAGTCTAAGTCACCAGTGTAGCCCCAGGAAAACAAGGTTTTTGAGCTGGTTTGGATGCTTCTTTGCTTGCTTGATGCCAGACAAGCTACTCTGTCACCTCTGTGCAAGTGATAGGACTTTTTCTAGCCATTTAACATATACATTATTCTGTTGGCCTCAAGAGTGGGTTAAAAAGGGACTAAGTGCCTCCTTGTTTCTATTTAAAGTTTGTATACAACATTTTAATATAAGAATTATATTCTATTTACTGTGCTTATTTTTAGTTTTCTATATGCGAATTGTGCAATCATTTTCCTAGTTTATAGGAAGTGTGTTTTCCATTAGCTCCAATGCAAAACCAATTATGGATGTGTTATGTAGAAACCTGCTTTAAATATTCCCCCAGCTTTCTGTAGGCTTCCCGAAGAGTTACAGTTTTTAGGTGCATTGTTTACTAGGCCATGGGTATGTTTTGTCATATGTTGAAAGATCACACCAGCTATAAAAATAAGATGGTGAATAAAAAGCCACAAAAGCGATAAACATCTGTAAAAGAAGTTTTCTAGGCAGGGCTGCTCGTTAGAGGGAAACTCGGTGCATTTTGATTGTGTGCAGCTGGTGGCACATGAACTTCCAGAAATGGGGCCATTAAGGGGAGCTGTTAGATATATGGCAGCCGCCCTGTGGGCCATAGATCTGTCCCCTCAGCTGTGTGTAATAGCAGCCCGTGGGGCTGCTCTCGCGAAGCTCCCCCTAAATTCCACCTGCGACTCTGTCGCCAATTGGACGTTTTATGGAATTGGGTAGTCCTCTTGGTCACAAAACCAGTCTTACCAAGAGAATTAGCTGGCTTCTAGTAAAGAGGAAAAATCTGGAAATATCAGTATGGCCTTCACAGTTTCTGCCACCCGGAAGAGCACGTGTCCAGGCTGACCTCTGGTCCGTGTCAGGGCCACCGCAGGATGCTGCCTGGAGCTCTCATTTATTATTCTTGGAGGACGTATCATGTGAAATACCATGTAAGGTATGATGCTGAGCCAATTAAACAAATGACCCCATTAGACAAGAGCACAAGAGACGCTGTCCTCTGGACATGTAACTGAGTGAAGAGCACGGGTGTGCTGGGCCTGGGGGGAGAGGGGCTGGGTGTCGGGATTCTACTCGCCAGAATGTGTTTCTGTGGCTGGCAGTGGGACCAGTCCCTGGAACACTGGGTCTTCTCTGAGCAGGCATTTCCGAGACAGCGTTTCTGACTTCTGAGATGATTAAATGTTTACAGGATCCATCTTCATGATACCAGAAACAGTTTCCCTAAAAAAAAAAAAAAAAAAGACAAGATCTTTGAAGCAGAGGGAGAATGATGTTTTAAGTTTTAGAATAAAATGAAAGCAATTTTTTATAAAATTTCCTTGAACTTTTTACAAGGAAAAATTTAAACCCATAGAAACAGAGAGACTAGGAGAATGAATCTCCATGGAACCTCACTCGGATTCAACAAATATTTTTTTTTCCATTTATAACCTCTCCACTACCCCAACCATAAAATTTGGAATTTTAATATATAATATTAAAATGATATTTAATTCAAGGTTTAGATGTAATTCTGTTGGTAGTTATCTTTTGTGTAAGAGGTATGATATAATTTGTTCACTTAGAGGATGATTGATACAACTGAATCATGGGTATCTATGATCAGACATTTTGGTTCTAGACTCATACTAGCCAAAGCGTGGCTTGAAGACCAGTACCAGCCCACAACCTCTTTGTTTCTGGTCCATGATGAGTTAGGTACAGAAATTGTGAGGAAGTACTTAGGACTTTTGTAAGATTTTGGCATTGCTGCACATCTAAGTGCATGATCGTTTTTTTAGTAATTCATTTTTATCCTACTTTGCCACAGTATCAGTCAGCAAAGTCAGAGAAATACAGTCTTTCACTGCAGATAATTCAGGAAGTACTCTTCTGTATGCCACTTCTGTGATTTTGTCTCGGAGGGGACGTTTGGCAACATCTGGAGATATTTTGAGTCGGCACAATTGGGGAATGAACTTGGAGGGGAGAGGTATGTGCTACTGACATCTAGTGGGTGCACAGGACAACTCCCTAACACAAAGCATTATCTTACCCTAAATATCAGTGGTCCTGAGGTTGAGAAACCCTGCTCTAGACCACAGTAGAGGACCTAGGCCGTCTATGCCTTGCCTAAGGAAGGTTTGGCAAATGGGTCTTACCAGGGTGCAGGCTGACAAGAGTCTAAGACTGTTTGCATGTGACCTGCCCTTACACGAGAGTCTCCACATTCTACGTTGGAAATTAGTGAGAGCTTTTGTAGATGGAAGAGTTTGACGGTTAAATGACTTTGCCCCGAACATTATAAAAATATGATGCTTTTACATTTAGTCACAAGTTGCCTGTTTTATCTCTGCCAGGGTTTGTAATCTGCCCAACAGGAGAAAGTCAGCCACTGCTGCAGCAGCTGAGAAAATGGGAAACTAGAGATTTATAAAATTTCTGTTTATTTAGAAATTTCATATTTAAGAAATTTACACCAAATCCCTGCTTCATGAGGTTTTTAAGATTTTCTTTTAAATTTAGAAACAGGAAATAATCATCTGACAGAAGTCATCATTTTCTGAACTCTGAGAGGGGAAATATTAATAGCTAGAAATATTTAGTCTAGAAAAGATAATCAAATGAAATTTATTTGGAACAAAAGATAACTTTTATATCCTAATATACTTGTGTATATGTGTGTGTGTGTGTGTGAGAGAGAGAGAGAGTGAGAGACTTATTTCCACATGTGATTCCTCTTCAGTAAGTTTCTTCTCTCAAATTGTCTTTGATGTCCAAGTTGTTCACATGGAAGTTATTTCATTACCAACGTGGACACTCTGGCCTTAGTATAGCTTTGAGCAAGACAAATAGGGGAAAGATTTGTCCATCAAGTGTATCCACACACTGTATAACAACCAAGAAGCCAGTGTTTCGCTCATAGGTTGAACCCTGTCATAAGCCAACTGTGTTTATATATGTTCAGAATACCACAGGCTCTGCCAGTCCCCACCATCCTCACTAGTCTGCCTGTTTTAATTGCTTACTAATTTTTATTTCTCAATTTTATTGGAGTAAGGCCACCAGTGTCATGAAAGAACATTTATTAACCATCATTCTATGACTTCCTTACACCATTTACCTTGACCTCTGACTACAAAAGGAAAAGCTCACTTGTTATATTTTCTGTTTCTATTTGATTGGGCCTAACATAGAAACAACCAAGGTAATATTCACAATACCTATGGCATGCAGATAATCTACCCATGATCCATCCTTGTCTTTGGTGGTCTGTAGTGGAGGGCATGCTTCTTTACCTCCTGGCAAGCGATCCTTAGCTAAACTAAGAGGAAGCCTCCAATAAATTATTATTTTAAAGAACTTCAACATTCAGATCCCGCCAAGATTTATTAAAAATGTGACTTTGTTTCTAAAATGGTTCTGAGATTTATTAATTCAGTTCATGTTGGGAAAAAATGTAACATTTGAAGTTATTTTTTTATATAGATGGTCACTAGCAATACAAAAATAGGACTTATTATTAGCTACATAACAAGGTACAAGGGTGTAGAGCTCTATAAATCCTACCTTCTGAATGAATTCTGCCAAATGCTGTTTGATTAAAGAGAACTGATTAGACTACTGATTAATTCTGCTTTTGACAGATTACACAGTTTAACTGACAAATAGATTGCCTCCATTTAGTAATGATTCCCTAGTTATGATGACAAAGGACAAGCTATTTGTCAGTTAAACTGTGTAATCATTGAGAAACAGAACTAATCAAGGACCTAATCATTTTGTCTCCGGTTAAATCCAGCTAATGAGTTAAAACGTGTAATTTATACTACATATTCCCCTCAGAACCAGGGTTATAATTTCCGTGATATTTTATTGAATCAGATTTTGTGCCCATATTAAAGATTTTTGTAATGGAGGAAGAAGAGATGGAGGAAGAGAATTAGTGGAGTTAGGAGATTAATGTTAAAATGCTGCTAGTGTATGAGTTCTTCTTGGGAGAGGAACAGTGGGGCCTTTGGAAGTCCACTGGTTTCCGACCTTGCTTAAACACTTCAGCCACACCAGTCTGTAGATTGTATTCCGGTGTGTACTTGGGAAGGTAGCAGATAGCTCAGCCTTACCTCTGCTGCCTAACCTGACAATAAAAAAGATTTCCTAAGCTTTCTGTGTCACGTGGTCTCTTGCTGTGTCAACCACTACGTAGTTGTCTAGCCCCTGTCATCCTTAGTGAACCTTACGGTAAGGGCAGGCAGCGAAGATTAGAAATTGAAGTTCTCTTCCTTCCTTGCACACAAGTGTGGATTCTTCTGGACTGAGAAGTTAGGGCTAGGACTACTTAGGAATGCTGTAGAGGCGACATAGATTTTTTTCACAATTTCCAGAGAAAAAGAGAGGAAGAACAGGTTTAGGTGTCTTTGTACCACTCAGCTTACTCTCTGTGCCCAACTACATTTACCATGGGAGAGGTGGTATTTCAAATGGCAGACTAGGAATACTTGGGAAGAAATTAGTAAAGAAGGGGGACGAGGGTTTTGTTTTATTTCTTTTTTTCTGAAAAATTAATGCACTTTTTTTTCTTCCTATGTCAATTCATTTGGTTTTCTTAAATTTGAGATGAGTGACCTGTGATTGTCTGGCTCTGCCTTTGGTCTAAATGCTGGTTACTAGGTCAGGAGTTCCCTCACACTTGCTTTGGCACCATTCCCTGTAAATTGGAATCTTTTCAGGGATGCCTGGGTGGCTCCGTTGGTTAAGTGTCTGACTCTTGATTTTGGCTCAGGTCATGATGTTGGGGTCATGAGACTGAGCCCTGCATCAGGTTCCATGCTCAGCACAGAGTCTGCTTGTGATTCTCTCTCCCCCTAAATAAATAAGTAAAATCTTTTTTTAAAAATGGAATCTTTTCAAGGGTGGGCATTAAAGTTTTTTCCAGGGAGCACTACATGGCATTCTGACCAAATCTGTGAGGAATTATATCCTTCCTTGCAATATCTTCAGGAAAATTGTAGATTGTTTAAGACTTAGGAGTAAAAGAGATGGACAGACATATGAAAGGCAATCAGAGCTGCTTCTTACTATACTTGCTATTTTCCTAAGGACTGAAAGAACCTTTCTTTCTAGACTGACATAGAAGTGATTGCAGAGTCCTTTGTGAGCTAATCATCTTAGGACAAAATCCCAGGGAATCTTCAGCTGATTTAGACTAGATGAAAAAAGCAGTACACATATTTTTTGGACTGCCAAGAAAATGCAGTGTTTTTCTGTTAACTTTGAACAGTCATTTAAAATACAGAGGCCCTATACAAAACACCTATCCTTGCTGGATATAATCAAGCCAATAGCAAATATCTGCACTTGTGAAAAAAAAAAAAAAAGTAACAGTAATCCTCAGGATCCAACAAAGCAAACTGTAGCCAAATGCCAGAATGATAAGGTCACGTTGAGAATGAGAACACCTTCAGGGTGTTTGCCAGTATCTGTAAATTCAAGGTTTGGTTTTTAATGGTGATGGAAAGGGAGGTGAGCTCAGGGCATAGGTTATAGGGCAAGATGGAATCACATCCCATCACAGTGCTGGGACCCTAGAAAAGTGATACTCAAAATGAAATCAGAAACTGGAAATAATCTACCTTGGCAAATGGAGGTGCTTGAGACATTTAACTGTCTCAGAGTAATTGCTGGCTAGAGAAAAAGAGTTCTCCCTAGAGTTTGTTACCACAGTCTTTCCCTCAAGTGTGTTTAGAGTTCAGACTTAAAATCCTTCTCTGACCAGAAAACCCGAAGGCAAGAAATAAACTTAAAGTGGTCTTTGATTGATAGCATCCCAGAATGCCTGGCAGAAGCAAACACAAATGTTGTCTGGAGGGACTTACCCTCAACCTAGGGGGTCACAGAATTTTAACAGATAAAGACCACCAAACATGAGCCCATGATTCCAAATTCCAGAAACACATAAGGAAACAAGAGCCATGAGCAGGAGACAGGAGGAACCACAAATAGCAGCATTAGATTTCTGAAAAACTTAAGATAATGATTTATCAGATGAGGTAAATTATACAAATGTCTAGAATATTTTTTAAATAGACATAAGCAGCATGAGTAAAAAATAAGATTTTATCAAAAATTAAGCATAATTGAAAAGAACCAAATAACTTACAAAAATTTAAAATGTAATGTAAATTAAAAACTCAAATGAAATATTAACAAGTTATTCATATCTGAAGATAACTGATCAACTGAATCTAAGGAAATTACATATGGTGCAATACAAAGAGATGGAAATGGTTAAGAGATGTGAAAAATAGAGTATGTTCTACATCTAATTGGATTTCTAGACTTTCACTTAATAACAAATGAGAAATAAAGTTATTTTCAGTCAAATAAAAACAGAATTTGCCATCATCAGATCTTCTCAAGATCAGAAAAGAAACACATGAAAAGTAAAGAAATTGTTAAGCATGTATAAAACTAAACCACACTGGTGCGTAAAGTAATAATGATTCCGTATTGGGCATTAAAAATCAAGACACAAATAAAATACTGTTACACGTAACATATAAGACAGGAGCATTCTTCAGGACTTGTTATTCAGTAGGAGAGAAAACATACAGATAAATTTTAAATTGTGTTAAATGCACATGGTAGAATTGTTAAGGATAACCACTAAAAGAAATAGTGACTTCTGTGATAGTACGGGGGGAAAATCATCAATCCAATACATACAAGAAAATATAGGGGAAAAAAACTGAGAAGATAAGCAGATAAAAGCAATGCATGAGGAAAATGTTAGAAATATATTCAAATATATTTTTAATAACAACAAATATTAATAGATAAATATACTAATATATTTATTATAATAGTAATTATATTATAAGAAATGATAACAGTAATGCACATTAAGAAACAAAGCTTCCTATCTTAAAAAAAAGTCATATAAGGGTAGGTTAAAAAAATCCAGTTGGATACTGTTTATGGAGACATTTCCTATACGTAAGGATATAGACCATTTGAAAGTAAAAAGATGAATATACCACACAAACACTAATTTTATTTTATTTATATTTTTGCCTCTTTCTTTTAAACTAAGGTATAATTGACATATAACATTATATATGTTCAAAGCATGCAAAATATTGATTTGATGCATTTATATATTGCAATACGATTACCACCATAGTGTTAGCTAAACTTCTATCATGTCATGTAATTTCCTTCATGTGTGTGTGCATATATGCAGAGATGGTGAGAACATTTAAGATCTAGTCTCTTGGCAACTTTGAAATACATACTATGGTTTTGTTCACTATAAATCACAATTCTGTACATTAGGTCTCCAGAACTTCTCTCCTAACTGCAAAGTTCTACCCTTTGACCAACATCTCCCCAATTTCCCTACCACCCATCAAGTACTAATTTTAAAAGCTTTTATAGGCATATTAAGACCAAGTTATTTTTAAAGTAAAAAGAATTATCACAGATAAAAGAGATTACTTCAATATTATAAAAGGTCCTATTTTCTAGGAACATAAGAGTTTTAAACTTATATACACTCATCATGTACCTCATGAGTCTCAAAATTTATAAAATACAGTGATAGAATTATAAGAATATACTGAGTGTTGGAGTATAAAATGGTTTATCCACTCTGTGGAGTTTGGCCATTCCTGGAGAAGTTAAAGGTGCAATCCCACTTCTAGCTATACATACCATAGGGGATTACACTTCTTTATTCAAGTACACATGTACAAAAAAATCCAGAGCAACGTTATTTATAAGAGTGAAAAACTGGAAAAACAATAATGTATATAAGCAAATTGGGGGATAGTCATTGAATGTGATATGATATGGTATTAAAAATGAATAAGTAGGAACAACATGTGTTCACAAAATGAAATTGGGGTCTAGAAGCCCATAAAGATAATGTTGAGCAAAAATAAGTCAATTTCAAAAGAACTCACAGAGTTTATATACAGTATGATACTATTTAAATAAGTTTAAAAGGCAAAATAATACTGTCTTAGAGATCCTTCCAAACATATGCACTAAAAAATATAGAGAAAAGCAAGGGAATGATAAGCTCCATGCCCAGCACAGTGGTCACCTCTGAGTACGTAGACAGGTAGACAGGTGCTGCAGTCAGGGAGTGGGGGTGGGGGAGGCGTTGAGAGGCACGTATGGTGATGTTTGATTCCTTGAGAGCTAGCTGGTAGACACATACGTGTCGGTTTGGTTTTGTAGGTCTGAAATGTTTATAATACTCTTTTAAATACTAAGGAGAAAATATACATAGAACTTGTCCATATAACGGGAAATTAAATACACACACACACACACACACACACACACACACACACACTACCTCAATCTAAAAACTGTAACATTTTTGAAGATGTATTTGGAAAAAATCTCATTGCAAGTTTACTTTAAACAAATCTTATTTTTTTTCCTCAAATCTTTTTATTTATGCACTGTTTAGTAATGACCAGCTGTTTCGTTTTTGTTTTGTTTTTTTTTCACGAGCTGTTTTAATGGAAAAAAAGTTAATTTATTTTGCAGTTCATTCCAAGTGAAAAGGATGGTGATATAGGTACCTGATATCAAAGATGCCTAAGGAATGTGGACATTTTTTCTTCTCCAATGTGGACATTTTTTCTTCTCCTGTGGAGATAATTTTTTTCCTTAAGAATCGGTGACAATTTAAAAATGCTTCATTTAAAAAAGTAACTAAGATTTTGTAAAAGAATATTCTGCCTAAGAAAGAAATATTGGCAATAGAAATGAAAATACTTAAATCACAGTTGAGCTGTAGTTTTGTTTGTTTTGTATTTTATTAACATATAATGTATTATTTGTGTCAGGGGTACAGGTCTGTGAATTATCAATCTTACACAATTCACAGCACTCACCATAGCACATATCCTCCCCAATGTCCATCATCCAGCCACCCTATTCCTCCCACTCCTCTCCCTTCCAGCAACTCTCAATTTGTTTCCTGAGATTAAGAGTCTCTTATGGTTTGTCTCCCTGTCTCATTTCATCTTGTTTCATTTTTCCCTCCCTTCCCCTATGATCCTCTGTCTTATTTCTCAAATTCCACATACCAGTGAGATCATTCTTTGATAGACTATTTTGCTTAGCATAATACCCTCTAGTTCCATCTGCATCATTGCAAATGGCAAGATTTCGTTTTTGATGGTTGCATAATATTCCATTGCATATATATACCACATCTTCTTAAACTTACCTCCAAAATCTGATGACAATTTTGTCCTGAAGTTTTCATTCGCAGGAATTCCTCTGAGATAGTAAACAATTTGCACCATCTAGATCAGGGGTCCCAAACTCTCTTGGTCCATGACACCCTTAGTATCTCAGTAAAATTTTGCAGCTCACCAAGACCAGAAGAAAGCCTAAGAGTTCAGTTGTTTTAGATCATGTCAATCATTCAGAACCCAGCCTTGCAAAGATATGACATAATTAAAAGAACTGTGGTACAATCTCATGCTGGAACTGTGAACTGCCATGAGCAAGTAGTTGAGTTTGTCCAGTGGATATGGAGTAGTGCTGTTCCTCACACACATTTAAAATAACTCATGGTACCCCTCTGGATTTGCTGCAGCACTCTACACAACTAGATAAAATACCCCACCCCTGCCGCATACACCTTAGTAGGGAATGCTCTAATTCATGGCGATCTCTTTCCATTGACTGCAGGAGAAGCCATACAAGTGCTCAGAGTGCAGCAAAGCCTTCAGCCAGAAGCGAGGCCTGGATGAGCACAAGAGGACGCACACTGGAGAAAAGCCTTTTCAGTGTGATGTGAGTTTGGTTTCTCTTTTCTTTCCCCAGTGTTCTCCAGTAACAGACATGCTGAAAGTGTGTGTGTGTGTGTGTGTGTGTGTGTGTGTGTGTCTGTGTGTGTCTGCATCTGTGCATCATGTGTCTATGTATGAGAGTGCGTGTGTATGTTTTGCAGTGCTGGTCTTTCTGTTAATGTCTTGTGCTGCTTGTATCTTTCGATTACATAATCCATGTAACCACTTTGGAGTAGTTTTGTTCATCCTAGTTTGCTGGCAGCAAATAAACTCTGATTTTCTTTAAGGCACGCTTGCACCCTTTTTTAATGCGGTTGAGTTGTTCTTTCAAGGTGTAAGTGCATGATGATTCAAGGCAGCTTTCATGTGTCTACCCAGATCTTTGACAGGTTTGTGATACTTAAACCAGAGATTTAGCTGGTCGTAAATATTATTTATTTCGTTACAGCCTAACCATCAACTTCTAAAACAGGAACAATCTCCTTTGTTTCAATAATATTGCTAATTGTTTAGATTTTCTGCTTATGACATTTGAATTGAAATGAAATTATCAACACAGTTGTTTACACTATTTATGAAAGGAAAAATTCTACCACCATCAGTAAAATTAATCTGAGTGTTAACTAATTGAGGAAAAAAATTGGTTTCTCAATGAACAGTGTCACAATTCTGTATAAGATTGACAGATGGCAGAAGATTGACACAGGTTTTAGGGAAAACACTTGGATGCTTAGTTCTAACACAAAAATAGCGAGAAGAGTATTAATGTAGCTCAGTAGAAGAAGAAACATTAAAGTTGTAGTGTGTGAAATTGCACAATAGAGAATTCTCTTTAAATGTGGAGGGAAACTTGAGGACTTCATCCCATTGGCATATCCCAATGGATAAAGTATGGTATAAGCAGTCCACATGAAAGGAAACTCACAGACACAAGATGTTTTCCTTGTCCTTCCATGAAACTTTGGTGGTAAGGTTAAGGCAACAATGTACTCCCAGTGGGCCTACTCATAAAAATACCTATAAGAACAGTGAAGTTCTTTAAGGCAAGAAGTACTTGTAGAGAAAGAAATGTACACATGTAGAGCTCTATCCTGAACCAGAGATACAGCCCCAGCTTCATAATTTCAATTGGTTTAATTCATTGGTGCTTTTATTGGAAACATTTTCATATAGGCAAGACCTGTTTAGATTACTTAATTGTACAGTTACCCGAATAACTGATGGGACATAGAAATCAAATATTAACTGTGTATGGATACCTTCCTACCATCACATTCAACTCAACTTTCATTTATGCTAAATATTTTTGTTGACTACTTCCTAAGCTAAATTGGACCATGATGTTATTTAAAAAAAAACCACTAATGTTACAAGCATTATTTTTTCTATTTACTTCTATTTCATCTATTTCTATCCTATTTTCAAAACTCTCTGATCCTTATTTGTGGCTCAAACTGGTCCATTGAGTAGAGATCGAGGGCCTCCAAAACCTCCCTTAAATGCAGCCTGCTTAGTAGAGAGAACTGGTTGTCTTTGTTCCAAAATCTTATCCTCTTAACCTACTCATTCTGGATTGAAGTCATCCTTTCTCACTCATTCCCAGGCTTTCTTTTTTCTAAATAACACTCAAATCTATTACTTCCTCTCAGTTTCTAGTCCCACTAGCAGTGCATGGCCTGCACCCTCCCTGTGGAGAACACAGGGAGGAGAACACCCAGCCAAGGTAATTTTTTTTTAATTGAGATAAAATTCACATAACATAAAATCAATAATTTTGAAGTGAACAATTCATTGGCATTGAGTACATTAACAGTGGTATGCAACCATCACCTCTGTCTCATGCCCAGACATTCATGCCCCAAAGTAAAATTCCATACCCATTAAGGAGTTATTCCCTACTCTCCACAGAACCTGACAAATACCAATCTTCTTTTATTTCGGTAGATGACCTATTATGGATATTTCATGTAAATGAATCATACAGGATGTGACCTTTGTGACTGGCTTCTTTTACTTAGCATAATGTTTTCAGGGTTTATCTACATTGTAGCATGTATCAGGACGTCATTCCCTGAATGATATTCCATTGTATGCATACACCACAATTTCTTTATTCATAAGTGATGCACATTTGGGTTGTTTCTCCCTTTCGACTGTTGTGTATTGCTCTGAGACGAACGTGTGCATACAGGTATTTAAGTACCTGTTTTAAATTCTCTGGGGTATATACCTAGGAGTAAAATTGCTGTGTCATATGGTGTTTCTGTTCGATTTTTCAAGGAACTGATGTACTATTTTTAATAGTAACTGCACCATTTTATATTCCCACCAGCAATGCCCGAGAATACCAATTTTTCCACATCTTTGTCAACACTTGTAATTTTCTGTTTTTTAAAATTATAGTCACCTTAGGGCATGTGAAGTGGTATCTCATTGTGGCTTTGATTTAAAGTTTCTAAAGGATTAATAATATTGAGCATCTTTCTATATACTTGTTTGTTGGCATTTGTATCTTCTCTGGAGAAATATCTATTCAAGTCTTCTTCCCATTTTAAAATTTTGTTATTTGTCTTTGTTATTTGAATGTAAGAGTTCTTTGTATTTTCTAGATACTAGACATCTTCTTACATTCCATAAGTTATCTTTTCACTTTTTTAATAATATCCTTTGATGCCCAAAACTTTTCAATGTTGGGGGTGCCTCGCTGGCTCAGCCGGTACAGCATGCAACTCTTGATCTGGTGGCTATAAGTTTGAGCCCTACATTGGATGCAGAGATTACTTAAAAAAAATAAAATCTTAAAAAAAAACTTTTCAATGTTGAAATCCAATTTATTTGTTGTTGTTTTTTTTTTTTTTTCGTTTTTCTCAACATGCTTTTGGTGTCAGATCTAAGAATTGTCAATTTCAAAGTCATGAAGATTTACTCTCCTGTTTCTTTCCAAGAGTTTGATATTTTTAGCTCTTACATTTAGGTCTTTGATCTGTTTAATTTTTGAATGTAGCGTGAAGTAGGGGTCCATTCTTTTGCATTAGTTTTTACTTTTTCACCATTCAATGTGATGTTAGCTGTGAGTTTTTTATAAATGCCCTTTATTATGTTGAGGAAGCTCCCTTCTTTCTTAGTTTTCAGTATTTTTATCAAGACAGGGTGTTGGATTTTGTCAAAGGCTTTCCTTTATCAACTGAGATGATAATTTTTTTTTTATCTTTTGTTCTGTTAATGCAGTGTATTACATTGTTTGACTTGCTTATGTTGAACTACCATTGCCGTCTGGATAAATCTCATTTGGTCATGACTTGTAATCCTTCTAATATACCTTTGAATTTGGCTTGTTAGAATTTTTGTTTTTTGGTTTTTGTTTGTTTATTTGTAGATTTTTACATCTATATTCAAAAGGGATATTGGTCTATAGTTTTCTTTTCTTGTAATATTTCTGCCTGGCTTTGGTATTAAGGTAATGCTGGCTCACAGAATAAATTAGGAAGTACTCCCTCTTTGTTATTTGGAAGAATTTGAAGGGTTTAGTGTTAATCTATCTTTAAATGTTTGGTGGAATTTATCTGTGAAACTGGTTCCAGACTTTTCTTTTTTGGGAAGTTTTTTTTGTTCGTTTGGTGGGTTGTTTTTTTTGTTTGTTTGTTTGCTTGTTTATTTGTTTTTTGATATAATCTCTTTACTTGTTACTGGTCTCTGGAGTTTTTCTGTTTCTTCTTGAATCAGTTTTGCTTATTTGTGTGCTTCTGGGAACTTGTTCATTTCATCTGAGTTATCTAGTTCGTTGGCATACAGTTCATAGCATTCTCTTAAAATCCTTTTTAATTCTCAGGGGTCAGTAGTAATGTCCCAGTGTGATTGTCTCAAAGTAAACCTAATCATGTGTTTCTCTGTGATAGCATCTCACAACCCATAGGGTAAAATCCACCTTCTTACTTGACTGAAAAGTTATTCTGGTTTTTGTCAATTCTTATTAAAATCTTAATAATCTCTTATCTGTCAGTAGTCTGCGTTTTATTTGTACGAACGCTGAGTTTCCTGAAGCAGTGATGCTGTTCTGCATCTCTGTCCCTTGTTCTGTGTGGCGTCATGCACCACTTCCTCTGCCTGGAAAGTCCTCTCTATCTCTTGTTTGCACTGCCCACCTGGCATTTACACACACACACACACACACACACAAAGCACACACACATATGACATTTGAGTGGCATTTGAGCAAAATTGTAAAGAAAAAGCCGATATATGTTGATCTCAGTTCTTTATAATTTTGCTCACATGCCACTTCATTCATCAACACTAGCCCCTTCGACATAGTCATTCCATGCCGTGCAGCTCCCCTAGCATGCCATGGGTATTGAGCTTCTAGTATCTTTGCTACTATCCCTATAGTGAGGACTTCCAAATCTCTCTTTCTCCTGCCGAGATTTCTCTTCTGAACTCCAGGAAGATATTTTGAAGCTGCCTGTAAGACATCTCTCCTATATTCCAGACTGAAATCAGTATCTCCCCAGCCTTCTCAGTCACTCAACATGTTCCCTTTACCTGTACATCTTTCTGAGGGCTGCACCATCTCCAAATAACCCAAACCAAAGCTCTGAGCCTTGTGCCAGACATTTCTTCCTTAAGCCATGACCAATATAGCATCATCTAGTTGAGATTCTACTATGGGAAAGACACAGTGATCCAGTTTATATATATTCTCTCTGATCTTCACTATACCCCAGAAATACCCAGGTGTTATTTCCACCTCTGTGAAGCAACTGAGGCTCACTGAAGTTGAGTGACTTACCTCTTCTCTACCACTTATAACTGGCCAAGTCAGGATTCTAGGGTTCAAACCCAACTAGCTCCCATTCAGTCCCCGTAACTCCTGACAGTCTTTCCTTCTTTATATTTCTCAAACTTATTATCTTCTTTAAATTTCCATTGCCACCTTCACTCCTCTCCTTTTCTCACCCCTGGCCTCCAATCCACTAGCAAACCTGATTGGCTCTACATTTAAAATAAGTTGAGGGGCGCCGGGGTGGCTCAGTGGGTTAAAGCCTCTGCCTTCGGCCCAGGTCATGATCTCAGGGTCCTGGGATCGAGCCCCGCATCTGGCTCTCTGCTCAGCAGGGAGCCTGCTTACCCCTCTCTCTCTGCCTGCCTCTCTGCCTACTTGTGATCTCTCTGTCTGTGTCAAATAAATAAATAAAATCTTTAAAAAAAGAATTAAAAAAAATAAGTTGAGAATGTGAACGCTTTTGACATCTCCCCTGCTACCATCTTAGTCTCCTGTAGTAATGCAGTTGTTTCTTAATTTGTCTTCGATCTTTCCTCCTCCCAGTCTGTCCTAAGCTTGCCACCCAGAGTGATCTTTCTAGAACCTGAGTCAGATTTTATATATTTTAGATGTAGATTGTATGTGTATTATATTTCACTCCTTTGCTCAAACCCTCCAATGACTGCCCTTCCCATTTAAAGTGAAAACCAAAGTTCTGCCATGGTCAGAAAGTCCCTACAGATCTGGACCCCCACCTTTCTGCCCCTACCTCTCTGACTTCACCGCCAACATCCACCTCACTCTGACCACATCACTTCCTTGCTGTTTTTCAGACACACTAAGTATATTCCAATGAATAGGTCTTTTTTCTTTCTGTCGTTGTTTTGGTTTGTTTTTTCTCCTTCCCTGTACTGGGATACCCTTCTCAGGTATCTTTATAGCCTTCTCCTGTACTTATTTCAATTTTCTGCTCAAATTCTTCTCTTTCTTATTTCCATTACTTTCTTAACCCTCACACCATATTCTTTTTCTCCTTCATGACACTTACATCCACCTGAAAGATTACATATTTGTTTGTTCAGTTATTTATCATCAATTATAAGTTCCATGATAACAGAGCTTTTTTCTTTCTTGTTCATTGTTGTGTCGCCAGGCCTAGAACATTGCCTGGCATATTAGAAATATTTAGTGAATATTTTTAAAAGCAGGAATCAATCTTGGAACACTGAAAAAATAAAAATTAAGAAAAAAAGCATGAATCAATGAATCAGTAAATGCTATCTTAGTTCCTATCCAAATCTTTTCTGGCTTAGAGTAGAATAATAGTATTAGCCATGCTGACTCCAATTTCATACTCTGAGCTTGGTGACTAAATGATATTTTAGTTTTAGTCTCTATTCAGAATCCTTTAATGAATCCCTACAACTTGCAGAAGATACTTCCCGTGTCTTATTTATGATTACCAAGATCTCCAGAGTTTGGCTCCAGCCTTCAACTCTAACTTCTTTTTCAAGTTATTTCTCTTATTTATTTATGTCAATTTGTTGCTCTAATAATCTGTTTCTTCAGCCTTAGTGAACTGTTTTCACCTCCCCACCTGGGCCTTGCTCCTTATACCCCTGTACCTTTGCACATTCTCTTCCTTCTCCCTGGGATATCATTCCCCACCTTATGACATGACGACACCCGTCCATCCAGGAAGACTTGATTGTCCTCTCCTCTCTTCCTTCTCCTAGCAGTGTGTTTATGGCATCAAAAATACTTCTCTTTAAGACTGTGGATTCCACAGGGCAGGACGGAGTGCTCTTTGTCATTCTGTTTTTAACTGAAGTGGCAAGGCACATTGTATGTGATTGATAAATGTTAACTGAAGATGTTTTTATAGAATTCTAATATTATCTCTCAAACTACGTTGATAAATGTGTTGTTTCACTTCATTTTAACACAAAATCAGTTTACTGCAAGCCTAGAGAAAGAATAAATATTTTCTTATTCTTTGGCAGAATTAATTAATTAATACTAATTAATTAATACTAATTAATTAATTCTGAATATTAATTAATTAATTCTGAATTAATACTTATTTTGGAGTAGGTGGAAGGGTTGGCTAAGAACTTTAGGTGTAAATAAAGAAAAGGAGGCATCTCTGTTACACTATTTGAATTCTTTCTTGCTCCGATAATTTTAAAATGACCATGAATGTCCTTGCGTTTGACTGATTTATACAGAACATCAGTTTGAAGTCTCTTAATGACTACATTTAAGTTCATGAAAACATAGCTTTTAATGTGTAGGTGGTCACTTTCACATCTGTGACATGAGCTACTCTCTACTGACATTTAATCCTCTCCCTGCCCCTCAATCAAAAATCCATTGGGTTCTCATCGCAGCTCCTATATGGAGCTTCTAGGACTCCTTAATTCAGAGCCATTATCAGTGACTTCAGGATCTTGCTCAACTTCCTTTCCATTTCTCCACCTTGCTGCTGCTGTAAGTTTCCCATGGTGACCACGTAAATGAGCTTGACTTGTATCCCTCACAACACACTGGTGAGCTGAACTGTCTGAGAATCTCCTTTATTTTTTCAAAGAGGTTTTTATTTCTTACAAATGGTGTCAGCCAGGCAAGTGGAAAAAGTACAGTCAGCTCACATATCTTTGTTTGAAGTTCGAGCCTTTAATAATAGTCTGTCCTTGGGGTTGTAAAGGCTCTGAACCCAGACTGCATGGGTTTAAATCCTGGGAACCACTTCCTAGTTCTGTGACCTTGGGCAACTAGCTTGAGACATGGAAGTGACTGTGTCAGTTTCTTTCTGTAAAATGAGGTTCATAGTACTAGTATCTGCCCAAAAGGGTGAGGTGAGGATATCACAAGTTAATGTTTGTAAATTGCAAAGAATGGTTCCTGGCACATAATGAAAGCTGATACTAGCTCTTCAACCTAGTCCCTGTGCCAAACACTGAATTGAGACAGTGAACTAGACACTATGTCCCCTGTGCTCACAGAACTCACATTCCTGTGGAGGTGTAGACGTTAAACAAATAAACCCGAATAAATACCTAATTGCATTCTGTGATAAAGACCGAGAACAATTTTAAAAAGGAGAAGGGTGAAGCATAAAGGAATACTTAAGGAAGAATTCTCCAAGAAAGTAACTCTAAGTAACCTAAAAGATGAGCAGGAGTCAGCCATGGGGAAGAGAACATTCCCGGCTCAGGGAATAGTATAAATCAAGACCTGTGGGGGGAAATGAGTCTGGGTATTAGGTAAGAAGGCAGGTGGAGCTGGAGCATCCTGAGAAAGACGGGATGCAAGTGAAGTTGGAGAGCAAATTGATGGGCCTTTTAACCATAGTAAGGAATTTATTTTGGATCTACTTTCAATGGGAAGCCAATGAAGAATTTGGTGTCTATAGTTCATTACATGGGGCTTAGAGAAGGAGCCAGGGAAATAGAAAATAGGGGATACATTATAATTCTATGTTATTTATAACAAATTTTGATTATAATTGTAAGGCCATTTGGAAATTTAGAGTTTCTTTTACTTGAAAATAATCTCTGTAGTTACCTTCTTCAATTTCTCTGGAATTATTCCACAGCCTTTGGTGTACTTATGTTGCTCATAAAACTTTTACCTACCTATCAAACATCTTGTGTACCTTTCTTTCTTTCTTTAAGTCAACAAGTATTATGGAATGACTACTCTTGCCCTAATGTTTCTTAGACCAGTAAGGAGACAGATATATATATATATAAAAAAAAAATCACCTAATAAATAATTACATTCAGGGTAAGTGTTATAAAGGAAAAGGAAAAGCTACTATGAAAGCAATTAAAGGAGGACTTCTGGCAGACAGATCATATAGGCCTCCCTGAGGAATCAGTAAGAGGAAGCTATCTCAGGAGAAGTGGGAAAGTACTGAGGCAGGAAGACCTTACATCTTCTGTGGTAATTTAATATTTTTATTGGAATGTTAATGTCTGTTAGGCCAGGTGGCAATGTGGCAGAGCTTATATGAAGTAAACATGTTAGATGCTTTAGTTAAATGAGTGTATATAATAAGAAATCAAGAATTAGAATTGTGGGTAAAAAACTTCCACTTAGGATGCTTAAAGCAATGTTAACCTTTTACTTCGTAAATGGGACTAAATTGAAGGGATCACTGGTGAGACATTTCTTGTGCTATTTATGTCATATGGAGAGATGCCCTCTGGGCCATTAGGCTTTTGTTTAAGAGTTTAATATGAAATTGTCAATACACTCCATCATGGGAAGAAAAACATTGTTCCTAAGGAGTTGTTTCTCTAGACGTGTTTAAATACAGTAGCAGAGGGGGAGGGAGGGTATAAAGGGTATAAAGGACACACACATTAAATGCAAACAGCTTTTGGAAACTATAATTAATTTTCTTTACTCTTTAGTTGGGATGTTAAATTCCATTTATTTCAAGCAATTTTTTTTTTATGCCCGTCGGTACATACTTGATAATAGGACTGTGCATAATGTATATTGTATAAATGATAAATTGGCATATCTTCAGGTTTTTCAGTGTAATATGATTGGTATATTTGGGTCTTTTCTAGGTCTGTGACTTGGCTTTTAGCCTAAAGAAAATGCTGATCCGACACAAGATGACTCACAATCCCAATCGTCCACTGGCAGAATGCCAGTTTTGCCATAAGAAGTTTACAAGGAATGACTACCTCAAAGTGCACATGGACAATATCCACGGCGAAACTGACAGCTAATGGTAGCTGTAAAGGAATTAAACCATTTAGAAGGGCTCCTAATATGAAACCCAGATTTCTCTCACCTGATTAGCATAGCAGAAGTAGCGAAAAGTAATTCACTGGTCTCATAGTTATTATTTGCCTACCTTTAGAGTTTGTAGATGCTTATGAAAAAAAAGAAAGAAAGAAAGAAAGAAAGAAAGAAAGAAAGAAAGAAAGAAAATCCTACTTCTACCAAAAAATGGTACAAATGGAAAAGAAAACTTTGTAGCCTTGCAAAATACTACTTGTGCTCTGTTTTATAAAATGGAAAAGGGAGTCATGGCTTTCCTTCTGGGCCACCTCTCTGTAATGAAGTTTATTACCATACTCTTTATTAAGTCTTTTTATTTTATTATCATCTTTGTGTGTGTGTCATCTTTATGTGTGCACATGCTGGTTATTACAACTGGTTACTACTGATTTAGCCAGAAAGAAATTAGTATACCAAAATATTTCATTGCAGATGAGGATAATGTCAAGAGTTTTTAAAGCATCAAGCATGATAACAGGACGAAACTTGCTATTTTGTGAAACAGACCAAAAGTTGATCTTATTTATAGCTCCCTACAATAGTTCAGTTTAAAATAAAGAGATATTTAAGAACTAAAGCATCTATTGAATTATTCTCATTTTAGACAATTCTTAAGAAACATTATTTCCTCTGATCATTTAGATGCAGACATTCATGGTCTGCAGTACTTTCGTAAGATCTGCTCAAGACCATACACTTAAATGTATATCAAACTGATCCTCCTGAGTTTATACTAGTTATCTTTAGAAATTTACAATATACAAATCTATATAACTAAAAATTGAGACAAAATGGGTTCTCGGTATTTGTTGACTGACAGTGTCAGCACATAGTGGCATTATAATATTAGTTATGATGAACCTCGGCCTTTACTTTCTCATTCCATAAAAGTGTACAGAACATGTTGGTGCAGGTATAATAGAGTCCTTAGAGCATTAACATTCTGTTTTGCAAAAGACATTTTCCAGAACCTTGGCAGTAGGTGATTCTGAAACACTCTTGAATTACCCTCAATTGTCCTATATGGTTGGGAATCCAGAATAAAAAATCTGAATCTGGCAATTGTTATGATTGAAATTATCACTGATGCTTAAGGGAAATTGAGGCAAGAAGCTTAATCTCTTCCATTAGGTTATATTTCAATAACATACTTGAGAGCAACATACAATGAACAACCGGTTTTGAGAGAAGGTTTGACGTCAAAATAGAATAAAGGAATACAAAAACCAGAAGAAAATCAACATGAAGTCCAAATCATGAATTTTTCTACTTAATGCTCAGTCAAAAAGAGGAAGTATAATTTTAAATCGGTTCTAATGTTTTAAGGAGAAGGGTTATCTGAAGACACATTTCTTTGAAATCAGGAATCTTGTTTTAGAATTGTATTTTTGCTCAGTCCCAGTTTTAAAAAGAAACATAAAGATTCAATATAGAGATTTAAACTCTAAAAATACTAAATTTGAAATTCACTGGAGATAACTTTAAAAAATATAAATCTCAGATTATAATTTAGAAGATATCTAAGTATGGTTGTATGTAGCATTTTTGTATCTGAAATTATAGACTGTATTTTATAAAAATAGATTTTGGTCTTGTCTCTCACTATGTCATTTGCTTCAACAGTATATTTTTAGATCTAAAATGTTTTCAGTTTAACATGACAGTGTGCTTAATATCATTTGAATATAAAAGGACAGCTGTAAAATTGGGTAGTATGTATTATTTAAGCACATTCCTTCCTTTGGATGCTAGCTCCTCTGTATGGGAAGCTTCATATCCTGATTATGTGATGAATGTGAAACTTGAAAAGAAGCCAAATCCAATTTTGTATAATATCAATGACTCACAATTTACAGATCTGGTGTAATTGGAAATTACCCTTGAAACCATGTTGTCGCCATGTTGCCGAATAAAGCTGATGAGGCAGAGGTGCTGGGCCTTATCAGACTGAAGGTTCATAGTCAAAGAAACTTGAGAAAATGGTGTACAAAGACCTACTGGTCCACAGTCTTTTCTTTTCAAAGCCCTGAAACCAAAACAAGTCCTTAGAAGACTGTGTGCTGTTACCTTTATCCAAAAGGTGATTATTTATAAGCATTTCAGATATATTAGTATTCACATCCTACAACTTTTAAATCACTCAGCAATGTCAAAAAGATGAGAATTGATTTTTTTTTTTTTCAGGCTTGATTGAGAATTAAGAATATAAGTAGTCACAGAGGAAAAGTCCTATTGGCAAATTGGAGTACAGATACCCACTTGGAAGTGTCTTTCTCTGCTTTTCTGCTATAAAAGATTGTGGCTCAAGTATTTTCTTGGGAACAGGCCAAAGTCTCAGATACCCATGAAGTCAAGGCTACATAACTTTAAGAAGTACTCAATAATATAGGTGGGTTCAGATATCCTCTTATAATCATTATCTCTGGGTATTAACATTCAATATAGTTACATATCTTGAATTCCTTCTTGTTTCACAATCACTAGCTTGTATTATTTTCCATCTTGTTCTTTTCTTTTTTTTTTTTTTGGTTGTTTTGGCTAGATAGGAAATTTTATTGATTAATCATGATCAACAGTTGCACCGTAAAAATATTCATTGGTGAGTCATTCTTAGGCTTATACAAGATAGTTGAAATTCTACTTTTAAGAAACATGTTTCTTATATCATGGGTGTATGTGTGTCTGCAGAGGATCACTTTTATTCAGTGCTTTACAATGCAAGTACATTACTTTGCCCTAAATGCTTCTGACCTATTGCAGCCAACTCATTGGGTATATGTGAATATAGATCACAGGTCTTACAAACCTTAATTTGTGCATGAAATTCTGTGTGCTTTTGTGTCCCCCAAAGCTGGAAAGGAAGAAAGGAAAGAGATTAGGTATTGGAAATACTCACTTTTTTGTTTCACAAATCTAAACATTGCTTATGAAAACTTATCTTATGGTTGTGAATATACAGAGATGGGTGGGTGGGAGGAAATGTGCCTCTTTAAAACCATAAGATTTTATCATTAATATTGAGGTATATTTGCATGTATATAAATGTAGCATTGTAAATATAGAACTTCA
The DNA here is from genome assembly GCA_028534135.1 of Potos flavus. Taxonomy (NCBI): domain Eukaryota; kingdom Metazoa; phylum Chordata; class Mammalia; order Carnivora; family Procyonidae; genus Potos; species Potos flavus. Next base: position 88,364,505 of record CM052899.1, read on the forward strand.
ATAGCATTTTTATTTTTCTATAAACCTATAATAAATCTGTATAAATCACTGCCACAGTTGCTGTTAGCATTGTATTTTACTATAAAACTAACTAGCACAGTTCTATAGTAAAATCCAAATGAACATTTTAAATTTGTTTTTAAGGAAAGAAGGAAATATAATTGCTCTTACTCCCAGGCCTCATGCTTTTATAGTTTACTTCTAAGCATTTCTAAATCTGGAAAATACCTTTAAATTTAAGCCAAGTTGGTCTCAGGGCAATAAGAGAAAACAACTTCCTTACATCTCATCTCATTGTTGTGAAAAGGAGCATCACTAAAAACACTAAAAACAAAAGAAACCTGATTTATAGAACCATCTCTGAGCAAAAATATCCTGAAGTTCGCAAATATATGTAAGGGTGATAAAAGTTTCAGCTAATGTTTTAGGTATTCCTTTTTTCAAAAGTGGTGTTTCGTTATCTTGATGTTGCCGCAGTCTCGTGAGTCTTCCCTGACACAAAAATCATCATCATCATCATCTTCATTCTCCTCATCACTATATGTCTCCAAGGAGTGGATTTAGAGATGATGCATTCATTTAAATTTGATTTCTCAGAATCAGTGAAGACAGTAGTTCTTTGGAGCTGACTCTCATAGCTTTGACTACATTGGGCTCAAAACTGTGTTATCACCCCAGGTTGTTATTTGGTTGTATGATAAAACAGAAAACTAACTCTGGAGCCCTCAGCTTGGGCCATGTCAGAATATTCTAAATTCCTAGGCTCGTGAAATAGTCAGAGTGCAACAGCTAGCTATCTTATACTAATGGTGTTGCTGATCCAATGTCCAAGTTTATTTTCTTCCTTTAAAAAAAAAAGCTTAACACAATACTCTAAAACAAATGTTTATATTTGTTACAAAAGAGTCTCCCTAAATGTTTGATGGCATATTTAACTGACTAATCCTGTAAACATGTAGGCAATTAGAATAAGTTTTATTCCTTGGGCCCATGCCATCTTGGCATATTACATAACAGAAGGAAACTAAGATTTTGAGTAATGTTGATAATTTATATGCTGAAAATTGAGAAAGAATGTGGGACCACTGAAACTTGATTATCTAAATTAAAGTAAAGGAGTTCATATGAAATATCATTGTTTCTGACAAGAAGCACTATAAACTTACTAGCAATTAATTCCACTTAGAAAGCACACACACACAAAAATCCATTTGCCTTTACAAAATAGTATAAAAATGAAAATAATCCCGGCTCACAGGAGACACTTGAAACATTCCATTACTTCATTTTTAAATTTTGTCTACTTGGAGAATATCAAGTAATGCTCTTTTCTTTAAAGTTAATTTTGTCCGACATCTTTCGCATAATGTTTGACTGGTATACCTTTTCCCCCCATTTCTTCTACTTTTTGAAAACTGTTCTGTAAGTATATGTAAATTTTAGATGTGTTTCTAATAAACAACCTATGGTGAGATTTCACATTTTTATCCTGTCTGACAATGCTGTGTGATGATGAATTTCCCCTGCCTTTCCCACAGTCTCATGTAGCCTGCATTCGGATGCCTAACATATGAAATTAATTCATCATCACCGACGTGTAAATCTGATAAAAGCCTGACATTGTAGACATAATCCTAGACCTACCTTTGTATGGTTCTCACTGGCCCAAGGTAGCTACTGATGCACTACTTAAAGAAAAAGAGATTCCTTAAAAAATATTCCAGGGGCTTTGATGGCATGGATGCAAGTATAATTGCTGAATTTTGAACAAACACTCTACCATTATTGGGATTTAGTTGTTGAAACAGTGTACCTTCTATTCATTCTTTAATATTTGATAAAGCAACCATAAAAAAGGGAAGTGCATTGGCTTCCAAGTTTATGTATATATATATTTTTTCTTTTCTAAAGTAAATATTAGCAAGCATCTGGAAAGCTGAAATTGCCTTTGATGAAAAGAGGGCCTGAAATTAACTTCTATGAAATCGAAGCAAATATATAGTTCCTATATATTCCTATGCTAAGTAGGAATATCAACGTATGGAGAGGGGGAGACACCACATTTACTCGATTCTAAAACTTTTATTTAAATTGACAAACTGAAGAGTCTTCTATGGAATACTACATATAGTAAATAAGACTTCTGAAAAATTAAATGTTGCGGAAATTAACCAGTCACTACTTTTGACAGCCTTAAGTCTAGTTTTATTATTGAAATCTAAGAAATCCTCTCCTGACCTCACATTTTTGGTAATCAGGTTTATCAACTAGTGAAAGAACTAACCGTTTGCAGCTCATCTTCTGCCTGGGAAATAGAGCACTCAGCGTTCTCCAGACCATGAACTAAAATAGAGCAGTGTCAAGTATAACATGCTAAGTGCACCCTTCAGCCTTTCCTGTTCTTTTCACGTGGAATTCATTTGTTGCACTGTTCAGCTGCTGCATAACTTTAGTGTACTCTCCAGTTTCACCTTCAGCTGGGCTTTGGGAGTGACAAGTTGGTATTGTTCCCGGACTCAAATTATGACATTTAGGATATTAAGTTGTATCCTTTCTGCTCAGACTATAAAATATGAAATTGGGGCAGATGAATTTAGTTGGTTAGGATATTATTAAACTAATTTGTGAGTTGAGCCAATTGGCTTTATACTGGTAAAAACTATTTCATACCCCTAATCATGCCGATTCAATAAAGGGCATGGAGCTTATGGCTTACTACAGATCCTAAGAGAGAGGGTGGCACAAAGTCATGAGGATTAAAAGAGGAATTCAAAGTGCATGTCCTATAGACAGGAATATAATACTCTTCTAAAACCAGATACGTTGGAATTAAAATTTCAGGTAAGAGAATTACAATATAGGAATTCAGATGTCTTTCCTAAGGCATATATGTTATACAGTATTGAGATTAAACCCCCATCTCCTGACTTCTTTTTCTCTCTTCTCTTACTGGAGATCAATCACATTACACTTACACAATACCAAATCTGAGTCTGAATTTGATATATGTTAATTTCCTTAACAGTGAAATGGATTTAATAGGATCTGCTTGTTGGCTTTGTTGTAAGAAATAAATCAGAAAATGCATTCTGCATTGTGAGGTCTCTTCCCACATTGACTCAGGCTTGGCCTATCACATACTTTGGCTGATGGGACACATAAAAACATAATCAAAAAGCTATGTCTCACTTCTTGGGAATGTTGCCAGCCTCTATCATGTAAGGAAAAGACATGTAAGGAAAGACAGGTCAGCATCTTTAAGATCTTTAAGATGAGAGAACACATGAAGAGAGAGACCTAGCCATTCTATCTAAGCCAGCTCTTAGTCAGCCTAGTTGAACACAGTCACAAGAGGGAGCATAGGCAAGACCAGTAGAAGAACCTCTCACGCAACCTATTGAATCGTGAGAAATAATTATTGTTTGCAATTATTAAGTTTTAAGGTGGGTTGTTATAAAGTAACAGATAACACATTCAGATATTAGTATATATTAGCATGAAGAGAGTTTTTACTTTAAGAAAAACCTGTAATACATAACATAGGCTTTGAGACTAGGCAGTGGGTATATAGGCTGGAAAAAGTGACTAGTAAGCTGCTGGCAGAAGCTGGAGGAATGGCAGGCAAATTTTAATGGATGCTGAAAAAATGTTGGGGAAACTGCTATTGGAACTTTGAAAAGTAGTGATCTTTTTTTTTTTTTTTTTAAATCATAAAACAATTTCATGACTGTCCCTGTAGTAAAATGGAAGTTAGAAAATTTGTACCTAATGAACTTGTGGATCTAGCTTAAGGAGATTTCCAACAGAATGATGAAACTGCAGTTGACTTCTTTGTGATAAGATAACTATTAAGAAAGAACAGTTAAGTTGGCAAACAAGATTTAGAAGAAATATGTATTGAAGTCTTGCTGGGTTGAGGAAAATAGAAAGGTTTTACATTTCTAATCTCTCCAGCCAGGGCCTTTTTCTTTAGCCAACAGATTCTCAAAGTAAGAAACAGCCTTAGAAAGAAAATCAAATCAGAGATGTTGTCTATAAAAGCCTTCATTACAAACGCAGAAAGATTAAAGATGGTGCCTGGTAGGCCCCCAGTTCAACCAGACAAAAAATATTTTTAGGAATGTTAAGGGTGTTGTTCCATGGCACTTTGTCATTCCATGCAAAGTACAGAAACATATGTCTGAAAAAGAATTATTGATGTGGCATTGGGGACATGGAGTAAGTTTCAGTTAGATTCATAGAATACCCAAAGAGCATCAGCTTGGATTAAAAGGGCCTGAGTCAGTTCAAAATGAAAAAGCATCTGGACACCAACGTTCTATGGGAAGGAAGCAGACTGGAAAAACTATTCAGTTTTTCAAAAAATTTCAAACACAGGCCATTTCCTATGGAAAAGGAAAGACCTCCCTGAGGATAGAACCAATGAGGAGAACGATTGATGAGAACAACTATAGAACAGACCCAGGATCTAATCAAGAAAAGTACCTGGGTCCTGAGTGGAGTCCTGACAGCCTGCGTCCAGCTGGATTTCAGAATTTTCAAGAACTTGGCTGTGTGCCTCTCATTCCAATTTTTCATCTGTAAATAGAGACAGTTTTATTTTCTTATAAGACTATTCAAGTTATCTATCTCATCATGGGTGAGTTTTAGTAGTTTGTTTTAGTAGTTTGAATAACAGGTCAATGCCACAATTTTATCTAAGTTGTCAAATTTATGTACATTGTTGTTGAGAGCATTCTTGTAATTGTTTTACTATCTTGAGGTGGTAATGATATCTTCTCCTTCATTTCTAATATTGATAATTAGTTTATTTTTTTTTTCTTTTTCTTGGTCAGTCTTGCTTAGGGGGTTATCAATCATATTGATTTTTTTCAAAGAACTAGCTTTTTGACTTTTTTTTTTTATTTTCTATATTCTCTTTCATTGACTTCTGCTCTTATCCTTATTGTTTTCTTCCTTTGGCTTGCTCTGGAATAACTACTCTTCTTTTTCTAGTTGCTTCTGGTAGAAGCTTAAATTACTGATCAGAGACTTTTTTTTTCTTAAAAAAGCATTTAATGCTGTAAATTTCCCTCTACATTCCACAGATTTTGACATGTTACATTTTTATTCAGTTCAAAATATTTGCTAATGTTCCTTGAGATTTACTTTTCGCCCATGCGTTATTTAGAAATATATTTATTAATTTCCAAGTACCTGAAGACTTCTTGTTACCTTTCTCTTGTTGATTCCTTGTTTAATTCCATTATGGCTAGAAAAATACTTTGTATGATTTCAATTTTTAAAAATTTGTAATACTTGTTTTATGATCTAAGGTATGATATGTCTTGAAGAATATTCCATGTACACTTTAAAAGACGTACTCTATTGTTGGGTAGAGTCAGTTCTGTAGAGTCTGTAGTTGGATTCTTTGGTTAATGGTGTTAATTCTTTCATAGCCTTGCTGATTTTTTCTGTGCTAGTTCTATTTATTACTTTCTATTATGAGAGAGGAATGTTGATGTCTCCAGTTATTATTGTGGATTTGTCCGTTTCTTCTTTCAGTTCTGTCAGTTTTTACTTTATTTATTTTGACATTCTATTTATTGGGTGCATACACATTTAGGAATGTTATGGGGATTTTGGTGAATTGACCTTTTTATTCTTATGTAATATTCCTCTTTATCCCTTAGAACTGCACCACTAGATTTTATTTATTTATTTATTTATTTGGTCTCCAATTTATAAGCAGCAGATTGTCAGACTTCTCAGCCTCTATAATTGATGAGTCAATATCTTGTAGTACATCTCTTACTAAATAGAGAGAGAGGGAGAGAATAGGAGAATGAAGTTTCCTCTTGATTCTGTTTCTCTGGAGAGCCCCAATTAGTACAATATTCACTTTATTTGCTGAGCATTTCTATTTTCCCATTGTTTTCAAGAGTGCTCACCATTGCTTGCTGTAAGACTATTCCAATATCTGTGTTATGTTGGCATTCCATCAGTTCATTTTCTTTTCCCATATGAGTTCAGATTTTCCTGGTTATTTGTTTTGTAATTTTGCATTATATCCTGGACATTTTGAACTTTGGGTCTTGTTTAAATCCTATGGAGAATGTTGATATTTTCGTTTAAGCAGGCAGTTGAATTGGTTGAGTTCAGGTCACAAGTCCCAATCTTCCTTCTGTAGGCTATAGTTCCAATATCCATTCCAAATCAGTTTTCAAATTCCTTGCGTTGCCTTTTGTGGTGCTACTTGAATCTATCTCATATGTGTGCCACCCTGTAGTCAGTCTTGGACTTGTGCAGTAGTATATCATTATTTCAACTCCTAAAATTTTTGGCATGTGAAATAGGGTCAGATCAGATTCATAGCTTAGGAGTGGGCCCAAGAGTTCATAATCAGCTTTATGAGGTTGCTTTTCTGAGTTCTTCCCTTTCCACAATCTTTCTGGTCTTTCCAGTTCCCTAGAGCTCCTCATTTTGGTCCCTAATTCCATATTACCCTACTCTGCTGTATACTTCTGCAACTTCATCTGCATCCACAGTCAATTCCCAGGACAAAGGAAAAAGCAGTGAGAGGAGAGTTGGACACTACTCTTGTTATAGAAGCACCCACTGAACAGGGAGCACATTTTTATTCCCTCGGGGTTTTGGCTTCTGCAGTTCCCTTTTTCTGGCTGTATCTCATCACCATGGAATGACTTAGTGGATGGAGTGTGAGAGAACAGAAGAAAAAAGGGGGGGTGGAATAAGGGGATTTCCGTACACTTTCAGAGTCTTATTTGTTTCTTTTCCTGCTTTGTGCACCAGAACTAGCAGGTTTCTACTTGCCCTCTAATGCCCACTTCATTTGTTCAGGGATACCAGGGAGAAAAAAGTACTATAGCCACCATAGATTTATTCAGACTTGAATTCTGATCTTCTTCCCTAATCCACGTGCTATCATTTACATTTCAGATTTCTCAAATAACTGTTCTATACAGTCTTTCCAGGTTTGATAGTTATATTCAGTGAAGAAGTCACTCCCATTCCATTTTTCCCAGAAAATGAACCCTATTCCTCTCTTTGAAGGGGAGTATCTATTGCAGTCATCCATTCCTATCTCACTACTACATACCGGGTTACTAGGAACAGATAACTTGTCTTTTTGTTCAGATCTCTGGAGAAAGAAGAATTGCATATGGGGATCCTCAATCACACCTGCACTGGATACAGATCATGAAATTATGGACTCAAAGACCAATGCCGTGATTGGATGAGACTTTGGAGTCTTGACAGAAATTAAATGCATTTTGAATATGGAAGGCACATGGATCTCTGGGGGCTGTGGTAGCCATGAATATGTACTACTCAGAGCTTCTGCTGTGGGGAGCATAACTGAATGATGGCTCTAGGGATTGCCCCTTTGGGTCCTCCACTGCTTTCATGCTGACCATGCTTCTGATGCTGACTTTAGGAGCAATAATGGAGGCCCATTCCAGAGAGCCTCAGGACACCTCTGTGCAACTTTGGCTCAAAGACTCCCCATTGGCCTGGATGAACCTTTCTTAGACCCACCTAGAGTCTGAGGCTCCTACTAAGCCATTCTCTTTCATACTTCTTGCACAGAGGAAGGAGTGACCTGAATCACAATCTGAAGGTGTTCTGTGCCTTCTCTGGCTATCTCCTCTTCTATCTTTCACATTTTCTCTAATAAATCTAATACCTGTCTAATCCCATCTTGGAAACTGCTTATTAGGAAGACAGGAAATAACACAGGACCCACGGACAAATTGCAGTAGATTGTTACCTGATGTATCATGCCTCTCACTATCTACTCCCTGTATAGTCCCCCACAGTAGTCCGGGTACTTCAGAGAAACAGACCAAAAGGATATATACTTTATATATATACTTATTTTATTTTAAGGACTTAAATTTGCAACGGTAAATCCACAGCTGGACTGAATTCTGGAGGTATATCTTCTAATCGTGCATTGAGTGTGCGTGTATGTGTGTGTGCATGTGCATACACATGGCAAGCTTTATACAGAAATGTCCTAAGACAGTTTTAAGCAATTGTAATCATTTTCTTAGATTTTAGATTTCTTTCTTTAGATTTTGGAAAAATTATAATGGTCTCAAAATGAATTTTATTTACTATATTTCAGAGAACCAAGGGTTTAGAATATCTTAAAACAACGGACAAGGTCTAGCCTATAGAGGTTGGCTCAAATTATTATTTTTTTTTATTTTTTTATTTTATTTTTTTTTAAAGATTTTTTATTTATTTATTTGACAGGGAGAGATCACAAGTAGGCAGAGAGGCAGGCAGAGAGAGGAGGAAGCAGGCTCCCTGCTGAGCAGGAGCCCGATGCAGGGCTCGATCCCAGGACCCTGAGATCATGACCTGAGCTGAAGGCAGAGGCTTTAACCCACTGAGCCACCCAGGCGCCCCTCAAATTATTATTATTTTTTAAAGATTTCATTTATTTATTTGAGAGAGAGAGAGAGAGAGCATGAGCAGGGAGAGGTTTAGAGGGAGAGGGAGAAACAGGCTCCCCACTGAGCAGAGAGACCCTGAGATCATGACCTGAGCTGATGCTTAACCGACTGAACCACCCAGGTGCCCCTGGATCGAATTTTTTTTTTTTAATTTTAATTTTAATTTTATTTTTTCAGTGTTCCAAGATTCAAATTATTTTTAATGTCCTTTTCATGTGCTATATGACAGTAGATTTTACAACTTGTGAGAATTGGGTAAAGAGAATTTACCTTACAGTGTTTAAGTGGGGAATTTCTCAACTGTTTCTAAGAAAATTGCAATTTCTTTCTTTTCTTAAAGATTTTATTTATGTATTTGAGACAGAGAGAGAGCACGAGAATGGTGGAGGGTCATAGGTGACTCCCCACTAAGCGGGGAGCCCAATGTGGGGCTCTGTCCTGGGACTCCAGGATCATGACCTGAGCCAAACGCAGATGCTTACCTGACTAAGCCACCCAGGCACTCTAAAAATTGTAATTTCTAAAGTCATTTTGTAAACTTAATGTAGCATTTAATTAATTTAAAGAAAGCTGATCAAGGAGCCATTGGCTTCTCATACTGAGATTCCATAGAAAACAAAATATATTAAGTTCTAGAGCAACTAGCATTACTAGAACTAATCTTGCCAGTGTGTTGAGCAATTGCGGCTATTTATAGCCCCATTTCTAGAAGGCAATCTTCAGCACATACTTGTCCAAGATTTCCTACTGAACCATCAAATTGAATATACACATACTACAAACTTCTGTGATATTTCACTTGATAATTTTTATAGTTTTTAAACAATAGCTATTTAATTAGTGTTAACTAATCTAAAAGATATTTGCAAATATGGCTGGCAATTTAGGAATAACCTACAGGATAACCTGCACTTCGAAGAAGTCAAGGGATCAGCCCTGGAGTTTTGCCTATTGTGGTAGAGCTATGATGTGTGCTGCTCCAATTGCTTCCCATCTGCAGGTGGCATTTAATTGTGAAATGGACTATACTCATTAGTTCTTATCATGCTTCTCTTGTTCTGCTGATATGCCAAAGTCATGGCTATAATGAAAATGGAAGTTAAACTGGTCCATTTTATTCCAGTCTAGCATATTAACTCCTCAAGTATGACTTGAATATATCTTTCAAATATAAGTACAGATGAGCATAAGTATAATATTATTGATCATATATTGATCAACTCAGTGTTAACTCAGCAGTGAGAGAGAGCAGTGGCAGAGATTTACAAAATATAATAATTCAATAGACCTTTACATTTGTAATGTGATTTCTATGTCCGGACACAATTGGATATAGCAAAATTGAATTCAGTGGGAATGGAAAGGGTTAAAACAACCCACTAAAGTAGGGAGGTCAATAATAGGAGAGGTAGAGAGGGGGATGATCCAGAGAAGTTTCCAACAGGTACACTATACCATTCTGAGCATCTCGCAATAAATGTTCAGGCCACTCGTGTGGGACAGGTTGGAAGCAGCATAAGTAACATTAATACTACGCAGATAGGCAGACCCAGTGACAGGAGTCTGGGGATGGACTGGAGAACAACTGGCTTCATGGAATGGTGCTGATCTGCAAGCAGCAGACTCCTGGATGCTGAGTTAAGGTTCAGGTATGGGATGTCAGGAGCTAAGGCAGCAAAGACTGGCCAGAGCTTATGTAGACAGTGGCCTTCTAAAATGAGACAGAAGCTGTTTAGTACTTCAGATTCAATAGATGCCATATCAGGCATGAGTGTCTGTGGCCATCTCTCGCCTCCGCCATGTCAGATATCACAGTCTCTGGGACCTGCGTCATCCTAAGAACCTGCAGGTATGGAGACCACGGTGTCTGAAATGTTGTTCAGAACATGCAGGAGTCAGATATTGTAAATATTTGAAGTTGCTGAGACTGATTTCACATAAAGGATGATTCTGTTAGTTGCTGGACTCTCAGAGCATCCATCTAAGTCATGTACTTTCAGTCAATGTTCAAGGTGTAAGTTTCCCGACTGTCTAAATGCTCTATAACATTTTCATCCCTATAATGCTCTGAATCATCTTGTTCCTAACACAACCCACGCCATTCACCATCAGCCCCCCTGAAGCACTGCCGTTACTGCCCTCACCCTTCTCCCTTACCGTATGAAACTGTCTCTCTGTTTTCAGCAAGCTCTCCTCTAGCTTTCAGTTTTCTCTGATGTTGTGCTTCATCTTCCAACTTGGCTGATACATGTGCACTTGAATTGGTGGATACTTTTTCTCTCATGTCTCACAAACCTTAGAGTCAGTAGATGGGATTGGTGCCAAGGACAGCAAGGTTGGTTTAACATTTGAAAATCAATGTAATTCACCATGTTAGCAAAATAAAAAATAAAAAAATGACACTATCAACTCAATAGACCCAGAAAAAGCATTTGACAAAATTCAACATCAATAGCTGACAAAAATTCTTGGCAAACTAGGAATAGAATGGGCTTTTCTCAACCTGAATTAGACCACAAGCAAAAATCAATGGCTAGCATCATACTTCATGTTGAGAGACTGAATGCTTTTCTCCTGAGATCAACAATAAGATAGGACATCTGCACTTACCACTTCTATTCAATACTGGGTTGAAGGTGTTAGTCAGTGTCACTCATAGACAGCAGGATCATCTATATAGGAAACCTAAGGGAATCTACAAAAAGCAATTCGATAATAAATGTGTTTAGCAAGTTTGTAGGATACAAGATCATTATACAAAAATCAATTCTATCTCTATATATATACTACGAATAATCAGAAATGGAAATTTAAAAATGAAATTGAAAACTGCATTAAAAATACAGAATACTTTGAGATAAATCTAATAAAAGATGTGCAAGATCAGAAAACGACAAATATTACTTAGAGAAATTTTGAAAGACCTAAGTAAATGAAGAGATATGTTTTGTTTAATGAATTGGAAGACTCAATAATGCTAAAATGACAATTCTTCACAAATTGATCTGTAGATTCAACACGATCCCGATAAAAATTTCAGTAGGACATTTTTTTAATTAATAAAGTGATTCTGAAATTCATATAGAAATGCCAATGATCAGGGGCCCCTGGTTGTCTCAGTTGGTTAACCTCTGTCTCTTGATTTGGGCTCAGGTCATGATGTCAGGGTCCTGGGATTGAGCCCTGTGTTGGGCTCTGCACTGAGCATGGAACCTGTTTCAGATTCTCTCTCTCCCTCTTCCTCTGCCCTCACCCCTCCCGGCTCACACTCTAGCTTCTCTCTAAAAAACAAAATAAAACTAAGAAAGAAAGAAAGAAGGAAAGAAGGAAAGAAGGAAGGAAGGAAGGAAGGTAGGAAGGAAGGAAGGAAGGAAAGAAGAAGGAAAGAAGAAGGAAAGAAGGAAGGAAGGAAGGAAGGAAGGAAGGAAGGAAGGAAGGAAGGAAGAAAAAGAAAGAAAGAAAGAAGGAAAGGAAAGAAGAAAGAAAAGATGATCAAAGATGATCAAGAAGAGCCAAAACGGTTTTGAAAAAGAAGAATAGGGAAACTACGTAATTTCAAGTCAAAGTAGTCAAGATAATACAGTATTGACATAAGTATCAGACAAATAAATCAACAGAACAAAAGAGAAAGTCCATAATTAGTAACATTTCAAACTTTTTATAAAGAATGAAACAAATCTTACATAGATCAAAATTTTGAAACTCACGCAGTCTTTTTATATAGGAAGTATTTAAGTATACTTTCATTGCATAGAGGAATAAATTTGGTTCATGTTCTACAAAAAAAAAGAGAGAAAGTCCAGAAATAGACCCACACATATATTAACAATTGATTTTCAATAAAGGTGCAAAGGAAATTCATGGAGAGAGTGTTCTCTTTTTTTTTTTTTTTTTTTGAGAGTGTTCTCTTTTTTTAAAGATTTTATTTATTTGAGAGAGAGAGAGCTCACAAGTAGGCAAAGAGGCAGGCACAGAGAGAGGAGGAAGCAGCCTCCCTGCTGAGCAGAGAGCCCAATGTGGGGCTCAATCCCAGGACCCTGAGATCATGACCTGAGCCGAAGGCAGAGGCTTTAACCCACTGAGCCACCCAGGCACCCGAGAGAGAGTGTTATCTTTTCACTACACTGTGCTGGAACAATTGCATATCCATATAGAATCATGTGAGTGAAACCGCTCAAATGCAGACTGATCCATGTGGTTCTGTTGAGGATGGAAAGGCCATGGGCAGCATTGCCATCTTCAGTATGATTTTGAGAAATGGTGAGCGACTCTTGGAAAACTTCCAAACACACGAAGGGCAAAATAAAACAAGGCAGTCGGATCTCAAATGGTAGTTATGTTCCTGGGAAAGTTAGCATATATTAAAACTATGCAAATTGGTATATGTTTATATATAAGACAAAATTAGACTCAGATCATTAGAATAGTGGCTGGTGCATACTGTACATTCAATAAAGTTTATTGTACAAATTAAAGAAAGGCTGCTTTCTGACTTTAACTTCTTGCAACATCCCTTCCAATTTAATTTTAAACTTTCTCAAAAGCTGTGAAAGATAATGGCAAGATGTTTCAGATCTCAATCATTTATTTAGGGATATATTTTCCTCTGGGAAACCCAACTCTCCAGACTTACGTTTCCTACAATATATAAGCTGTAGGACCAGAGATTGCCTATCCTGAGCCATAGCTCTGAGTTAATCGCCCTGCAGAAAAACCTGCCCTTTACCCTCAGGAGACACCATTCCTTCCATCCACTTAAAGACAGTACATTTCAAAATAATAGGAAACCTTCTTAACAGTAAGACGTAGAGCTTTATTAAATTTGATTTATTCGTTTTCATTGTAATTAACTTACATGTTTTCCAGAGTGTCCTCAGCCTTTTCCTGCTACAAGCCTGTGGTCAGTTGCAATTTGTTCAGTTGCCTCCTGCAGGAAGTTAATCAGAACCATTAACAAACCTCAGAGTGTTTCACAGAAAATTTCCCCTTGAATATCAACCGTATCAACTTTCGTATTAACTATAATTATTCTGATGAACTTAGTCCCCATCCTGAAAAATGTTTGAGGACTAATTTCTCTATTTTTTGTGATTTCCGCACAATTATCAAATTTGATAAAAAACAAAATGCGCAAAAACCCAGAAAAGTAAGTTTTATTGTGGAGCAGTGCATTTGTTGCATCTTATGGGGGCACCACCAACTCTGAAAATATCACAAGCACCTAGTGAAACCTGGAAGCTACCGATAACATGAAGTAATCCACATCCCGGGTGTGGAGAGGTGCAGGGGAACTCTGGATGTGCACTTTGGCAAGAGTAAAAGTTGAGACAAAGTTGCAAGACATAATATCTTTTTATCTTTTTTTCCCCAGTTTTATTTAGAAATAATTGACATATATCCCCATGTAAGTTTAAGGCATACAGCATGGTGGTTTGATTTACATATATTGTGAAATGATTACCACAATAGGGCCAGCTAACATTCATCTTCTCATTAGATAAGAAAATAAAGAAAAAAAGGAAAACATTTTTCTCCTTGTAATGACAACTCATAGAATTTACTCTCTTCACTTTCCTGTATATGATACAGCAGTGTTAATTATAGCCATCATGTTGTACATTAGACCCCTAGTACTTATTTATCTTATAACTGGAAGTTTGTACCTATTGATAACCTTCCTCATTTCCCCTCTCCACATGCTTCATCCCAGGTAGCCACAAGTCTGATATCTTTTTCTATTAAATCAAATTTGTTTTCTTTTAGATTCCACATACATGTGAAAACATACAGTATTTGTCTTTTTCTGTGTGATTTATTTCATTTAGCATAATGCCTTCAAGATCCATCCATGTCACAAATGGTAAGATTTCCTCATTTTTGTATGGCTAAATAATATTCTATTTTATGTGTGTATACCACATCTTCTTTGTTCATTCATCCATTGATGGGCACTTAGGTTGTTCCCATGTTTTAACTATTATGATAATGCTGTTATGAATTTGGGGGTGTGGATGTCTTTTTGAGTTAGTGTCTTCATTTCCTTTGGATATATTCTCGGCAGTGGAATTGTTGGATCATACAGTAGTTCTGTTTTTAACTTTTTGAGGATTATCCTTACTGTTTCCACAATAGCTGTACCAATTTATAGTCCCACCAGCTGTGCCCAAGCATTCTTTTTCTCCATATCCATGCCAGTATTTGTTATCTCTTGTCTTTTTCATGATGACCATACCAACAGGTGTAAGGCGATATCCCATTGTGGATTTAATTTGCATTTCCCAAATAACTAGTCATGCTGAGCATCTTTTTTGTGAACCTGTTGGCCTTTGCTGTATTGTCCTTGGAGAAATATTTAATTTTTAATTGGGTTTTTTTCTTTCCTCTTTTTTTTTTTTTTTTTTTTTTTTTTGGTATTGAGTTGTATGAGTTCTTTATATATTTTGGATATATGGTTTGCAAATATTTTTTTTCCCATTCCAAAGGTTGTCTTTTCACTTTGCTGATGTTTTTGTTTGTTTTTGTTTTTGTTTTGCTATGCAAAAGTTTTTAGTTTGCTGTAGTCCTACTTACTTATTTTTATTTTGTTTCTTGTGTTTTAGGTATCCAAAAAAATCATTACCAAGACCTATATCAAGGAGTTTTATTTCTATGTTTCTTCTAGGAAGTTCATGATATCAGCTTTTAATTTAAGTCTTTAATCCATGTTGAGTTAAGTTTTGCAAGATAGGTGTCCAGTTTCATTCTTTTACATGTAAATTCCAATTAACTCAACACCATTTATTGAAGACTGTCTTTTTTCTATTGAGTACGCTAAACTCTCTTGTCAAACACTAATTGAACATATATATTTGGTTTATTTCTGGGCTCTCCATTCTGTTCTTTTGGTCTGTGTCTGTTTTTATGCCAGTACCATACTGTTTTGATGACTACAGCTTTATAATATAGTTTGAAATCAGGAAGTATGATACTACCTGCTTTGTTCTTCTTTCTCAGGATTCCTTTGGTTATTTGGGGTCTTTTGTGGTTCTGTATAAATGTTAGGAGTATTTTTTTCTACTGCTGCAAAATATGCCATTGAAATCTTTATAGGGATTATATTGAATGTATAGGTGGGTTTGGTAATATCAACATTTAACATTAATTCCTCCAGTCAATTAACATCGGATAACTTTCTATTTATTTGTGTCTTTGTCAATTTCTTTCATCAACATCTTGAAGTTTTCAGAGATCTTTCATCTCTTAACTAAATTTATTCCTAAATATATTTGTTGTTGTTGATACTATTGTAAATGGGATCAACTTCTTTATTTCTTTTTCAGAAAATTTGTCTGTAGTGTATGAAAACACTACTGATTTTTGCATGTTAATTTTGTATCCTGAAACTTCACTGAATTTATTGATTAGATCTAAAAGTTTTCAACCTTTTATCATTGAGTATTATGTTATCTGTTAGTTTGTCACATATGGCTTTTATTATGTTGAGATATGTTCCTTCTGTGCCTAATTTGTTAAGAGTTTTTCATGACAAATGGATGTTGAATTTTATCAAATGTGTTTTCTGTATCTATTGAGATGATCATATGATTATTTTCTTTCTTTCTATTAATATGATGTATTACATTGATTTATTCGTGTATATTGAACAATGCTTGCTCCCCAAATCCCACTTGATCATGATGTATGGTCCTTTTAAGCACTGCTGAATTCAGTTTGGTAGGATTTATTGGGGTTTTTGTTTTGTTCTGTTTTGTTTTTTTACCTATATTCATCAGGAATATTGGCCTGTAGTTTTCTTTTCTAGTAGTAATTTTTTCCAGTTTTGATATCAGGATAATGTTGGCATTGTAAAAGGAGCTTGGGAATGTTCCCTCCTCTTAGATTTTTTTGGAAGAGTATATAAAGGATTGGTGTTAATTTTTTAAATGTTGGTAAAATTCATCCATGAAGCTATCTGGTCCTGGGCTTTTCTTTGTTGAGAGATTTTTTTTTTTAATTACTGATTTAATCCCCTTACTAGTAATTCATCTATTTATAATTTGTATTGCTTCCTGATTAAGTCTTGATAAGTTGCATGTTTCTAATATCTTTCCATTTCTTTTACATTGTTCCATCTTGGGGCATATAGTTCATAATAGTCTCTTATGATACTTTATGTTTCTGTGGTGTCAGTTATATTGTCTGTTTTTTCATTTATAATTCTGTTAATTTTCATCCTTACTGTTTTTTCCTTGGTGCATCTAGCTAGGGGTTTGTCACATTGTTTATACTTTCAAAGAACTAACTCTTAGTTTGGTTAATCTTTTCTATTGTTTTTCTGTTCTTTATTTCATTTATTTCTGCTCTAATAATTATTATTTTCTTTCTTCTAACTTTGGGCTCAGTTTGTTCTTTTTTTCTAGTTCATTAAGGTGTAGAGTTGGGTTGTTTATTTGGGGTTTGTCTTACTTCTTAAATAGAGGTGTTTATTGCTTTGAACTTCCCTGTTAGACCTGTTTTTATGGCATCTCCCAAGTTCTGGTATGTTGTGTTTCCATTTTTGTCTCAATAAACTTTTTTAAAATTTCTCCTTTAATTTCTTTTTTGACCTATTGGTTGTTCAGGAGACTGTTGTTTAATTTCCATGTGTTTGGGATTTTCCATTTATCTTCTTGTTATTTCTAGTTTTATGCCATTGTAGTCAGGAAAAATACTTGGTATGATTTCAGTCTTTTTAAATTGCTAAGACTTGTTTTGTGTCCTGGCACATGGTCTATCCTAGAAAATGTTCCATTTGTACTTGAGAAGAATGTGCATTCTATTGTTGTTGGATAGAATGTTCTATATATGTTCGTTAGGTCCATTTGGTTTATAGTGTTATTCAAATCTATTGTTTTCTTACAGATTCTCTGTCTGGATGGTCTATTCATTGTTGAGAGTAGACTATTAATGTTCCCAACTATTGTATTACTGGAGATTTTTTTGTTTGTTTTTGTTTTGTTCTGTTTAGCTCTGTTAGTTTTTGCTTTATATATTTAGCTGCTCCAATGTTGGGCACATAAATATTTGTAATTATTATATCTTTTTGATGTATTGACAATTTTATCATTATATAATGACCTTCTTTGTCTCTTTTTACCATTTTCAAAGTCTATTTCATCTAAGTATAGCTACCCCTTCTGTTTTTTGTTGTTATTGTTGTTACTATTTGTTTTAAATGTCTTTTTACATTCTTTTACGCTCAGTCTAGGTGTATCCTTAAGGCTAAAATGAATCTCTAGTAGGCAGCATATTGTTGGATTTTTTTTTAAATCAATTCAGTAATTCTTTGTCTTTTAACTGGTGGAGCATTTAATCTATTTATATTTAAAGCAATTATTGAGGGGCACATTGGTGGCTCAGTTGGCTAAGTATCTGCCTTTGGCTCAGGTCACGATCTCAGGGTCCTGGGATGGAGTCCCATATTGGGCTCCTTGCTCAGTGGGGATCCTGCTTCTCCCTCTCTCTGTGGCTCCCTTTGCTTGTGCTCTCTCTCTGTCTCTCTGCCAAATAAATAAGTAAAATCTTAAAAAGAAAAAGCAGTTATTGATAGGTAAGGACTTACTCTTGCTGTTCTGTTGTTTTCTAGATATGTTATTTTTTTAATTTCTTATCCTACTGTCTTTTGTTGTGTATTTTGATATCTTTTGGTATCAGTATGTTTTGCCTTCTCTATTATGTTCGTTTGTGTAATTTTTATAGGATTTTCCCATGTGGTGATCATCAGGCTTACATAAAATATCTTAAACTCATAATTCTATATTTTAAACTGATAATTTCAATAGAATTCTTAACTTTACACTTTTACTTCTCTTCCTTCTCATTGCAGTATTGTGTTTTCTTGTAATTGACTAAATTTCCTTGAGATCATTATTCGGAATTCTTTGTCTGATGGTTCATAGATCACCATTTCTTTAGGTCAGTTACTCAAGCTTTATTAATTTCTTTCAGTGGTATCATAGTTACCTGATTTTTTTGTGATCCTTGATTCCTTATGTTGGCATCTGTACATTTGAGTAATGGGGTTCCTCTTCCAGACTTTACAGGTTTGATTTGGCAGAGAGAGTTCTTTGCCAGTCAGCTCATTTTGCGTGTGTCTGCTGGTAATGTCATTGAGCAGGTGGGGCCTGCTCTTATGCTCTGTTTTGGGGCAAGGCCGCTGTTCAAACTCTGAGGATATAAATGGGGGCAGGGGTGTGTGTGGTGTGTGTCACTGGCTGTGAACAGTTGCATAGGGTTTGCTGGCTTGGTTTTCTTCCCAAGTGAGGCTGTAGGGTGGGCTCCATGGTTGCCTGGATTTTCTGATCAGGCTTACTATATGGTCAGGACTAGGTTACATGTAGTACATGGGGCTATTCATTAGCATCCCTTCCTAGGCAAAGCAAAGGATAGGACCAAGGGCCTGAACAAACTATTGACTGGGGACTCAAATCAGGCCAAATGTGTACTGAATTCCCTGGTCAAGTGAGTCCACCAGTTGTGTTCTGCAGATGGGGAAGGCTTAGGCTATGCTCTATGAACTCCAAAGTTTCCTTTGTGTTCAGGTTCGGCTCTCCAGTTGGACAAGCTGAAGTCTGTATTCAGTGATGAACAGGGCTACAAATTAGATTCCTTACCTCATCACAGAGGGAGAAGCAGCTCTAAAACCAGTAAAGCTCTTTGTTGTCGTAACTCGAGCCTACCTACACCCCAAGTTCCCTGAATGAACAAGGCCATTGGATTTGTTCTGGAAAATATCAGCTGAAGCATATTATGTTTATCTATTTTTTATAAACCTTCCATTTTCCAACAAGGATTTAGGTAGCTTGGAAAGGATTTTATTTGTGGAAATATTTGATGGAAGTTAGTTAAGAGTATTAAATGACTGGAAATCTCAAAAATCCTGGAGTAGACAATAATTCTCCATGCATTATCTGCTGGGTAATATGGGATTTTCTTGTTTCAAAAAGATAGAAATAAAAAAAGGTTCCATTCTAAGAGGGTTCACATTAGAGAAAAACTTCCATTATCCTCCATGTATCAGTTTTTAATTCCCACTAATGTTTATATATTATTTGGTCAATCAGTTGTCAGTTTCTTTTAGAGGTAAAACAACCTATATGTTTCTGATTCCGGTGGGTACAGGACTCAGTGTTACATGTAAATCAGTTTGGGCTAGTGGATCTTTGCGTTTTACACATTACTGAAGAGAATAGAATGTAATTAAGTCTCCCTTTTATATGTGCTGCAGCTTGTCTCTTTACTAAGTCATTGTTTTTGCTACTCACTTATGTCATTATTTCTCCCATCTTCTTTGCTTCTCTCCAACCCAGAGTGAGACATTTACTCTAGCTTTGTTGGAATACAAGAAGTGGAACTTGGTGGTCAACATGTTAGACAAAACAGATGGGGAAGCAAAGACGTGTGTGACATAAGACATGCAGAAATTTGGATCTCTCCAATTAATCATGGTTCACAGTTGACAAAAAGGTGACAATAATTGATGTAACCCTTTGAGAAACAATCTGGAACTTCAGCACCCTGGGAAATCTTGTTCAGCTTTGCTCAGCTACTACTGAATTAATGTGTGTTATAAATTGCTACTCAGAGGGGCACTTTATAAAGTCAGAATTTCTGGAACAAATTCCACACCATGAGACATCCCAGAAATCATCCATTTTTTTTCTGGCTTCTCACCACTCAGTGTTATGTCACCTACTATAACAAGCACAGTCCACAGATAAAAGATGGAAGGACCAATTTGTCTGCAGTGCATTTTGCCAATGAAGATAGTCTCCATAACTCAATTTAATCCTTAGGAGGGTTACATGTTAGCTCAAAATGTCTAAACTAGTTGTCTATTTGGTAACATGCAATGCTACATACATGCCCTTTACTGGCTCTGCAGCTATAGGACATGCAGCCCCCACTCTTTTAGATGTAGCCTCAGTATTAGAGACTTCCCCTCAACAGATGATGTAACTATTGACCAGGCATTTTTCACCTTGTAAAAGGTGGGTGCTAACACGTAGGCAATACTTCAAGTTCCACACCTGAATAAGACAGTGTAACACAGATCTCCAGACCAAGCACAAATGTATGCAACATGAACCACTGAAGTTGCAAGAATATATTACAATTTTTATTCATAGTTGATTTTTAACTAGAAAAAAAGAAAAAGTTTCACTGTTTTACAATACAGAGAGACACTAGTCTCCTTACTGAGTCCATATATTAGAAGGTCAAATGGCACATAAAGCAAATGAGGTAAGAGTTCCACAATGTGGAGAGACTGCCTGTGGCATTCCCACTCACTCAGTGCTTTCAGTCTCTTGCCAGGCATTGTAGTCAAACAGACTGATGGATTGGTATCTAGTTTTGATCGCTGTACTTCACAAAATAAACATGTGGTTTAAAAAAAAAACCTCTTTAAGCAAATCATGGATTACCAATAATACCAACAGTGTAAGCAAAAGCAATCAAGAAGGAAATGGTAAAACTGGCAACTATTCCTAGTATCATCTCTTTGTAGACCACATTACAGGATAAGAACAATGATTATCTAATCAGATCTTTTGAGATAATGGCCACAGTAATTTGAAATTATCTAGGAGACTATTTGAAATCAGGATTTACACCTGCTATCATTAACTACAGTTATAGATTAAAGGTCAAATACTGTATTTCAGATTTAACTCTTTAAGATTTATAATTTTATATAATTTATAAAATATGAAATAGTATAGTAAGATATGTATTTTTTGTGAATGAATGTATATTTATTGAGGATATGTACTCAAAAATTTAAGAGATCAACTGCATATTCAAATATAAACAACTTTTTAATGTTCAAAATAGTCAAGTATAGTCAGGCATGAAGGAGTGTTGAGATTTTAACTATTGAAGGTGGTTAGCTCTAAAGTTAGATTTATTTTGGGGCACCTAGGTGGCTGAGTCGGTTAAGTGTCCGCCTTTGGCTCAGCTCATGATCCTAGGGTCCTGGAATTCAGCCCCCTGTTGGGGGTCTCTGCTCAGCGGGGAGCCTGCTTCTCCCTCTCCCTCTGCCTGTTGCTCTGCCAGTGCCTCTGTTTGCTCGTGCTCTCTCTCTCTCTCTCTCTCACTGTCAAATAAATAAATAAAATCTTTAAAATAAATAAATAATAGAGTTATATTAATTTCAATAAAAATTCAAACTTAACTTCAGTAATCACATGGGTTTTCTTTCTTTCAATCTTGAAAACCTAAGAGGCCATATAAGTAGCCAATAAGAGTCATAATCAAATTAAACAAATTATATTCACAGGTGGAGGGTCTTAACATTAACTTAATAACTTGTCTAAGATTAGAGAGAACACTCCCAAAACCCACGCAGAAACCTCATACTATCTTTAAGCCAAAATCAACCCAAAACTTATACCAACAGAATATTAAAACCAAGACTGTTTTATTACGAAATTGGGTGAATGTAATCTAAGAATGGACTGGTATACATTACAGAGTGGTGCATATTGGATCAAACCATCACCCCTACTATTATCACTAGGAAATGACAATTGCCATCACCTGCAAGGAGGCCATGAAATGAAGGTGAGTAATAGCTGTAACCTCTACCTCCTAGGTACTTTATATGTGCAAAAGCTCATTTTACCCTCACATCAGACAATGAAGTGACCATTATTATGCACCTTATACAGATGAGGAAACTGAGGCTTAAAGTGTTAGAGTGATTTCACAAATCACTTAGCTGACAAATGTCAGCTCTGATATTGGAGTTCTTACTAGAAGTTTGTTTCTGTCAGAAGCAGGATCAGATGTGAAATTCAGAGAAACAAATATTTCCTCAATATGATAAAGAGTTCCAAAGAATTTGGCCTGTCAAATATTTGAATGTGGTGCTTCTAGGGGATGGCTTCTCTCTTTCTGGAGATAATGATGGAGTGATTGGGTAATTTCTATTCGGTGATTTACAGAGAGGGATTCAGATGTTGGCTGGGGCTTGAGAATATATGTTCTCTTTGGTACCGTGATTTTATCCCACTAATCCTTTCTTGAGGTTTCAAAGTTTTCTTAAGTGGGTTTATGTTTACTATATAATGCTTATCATTTATTTTTTAAAAATTTTTTTAAAGACTTTATTTATTTATTTGACAGAGAGAGTCACAGCGATTGAGGGAACACAAACAGGGGCAGAGGCAGAGGCAGAGGGAGAAGCAGGCTTCCTGCTGAGCAGGGAGCCCGATGCAGGACTCGATCCCAGGACCTTCTGGGATCATGACCTGAGCCAAAGGCAGAAGCTTAATGACCGAGGCACCCAGGTGCCCCTACATAATGCTTATTATTATTTTCATTTACACCAGTGCACCACATCATTTTTAAAACAAGCAAAAAAATCTTAGGACTTAAAATTATTATGGTTTTGCTAATGTACAATTTAAAGGAACATTTATTTGCTGTATAAATTTGAGGAAAAGATCAATTGCTTCTTTTTGAAGCTCAGGAACTAGTTATTGCCATGAAATTGGTAATAAGTATATCTATAGAAGGTAAATAAATTTTTAAAAGGATTAAATGTGATTCTGAGTTGTATCTTTATAAAAAGCTCATGCAAAAGTATGTACTTTTTTTCAAGTGATGAACATGCAGTTGTCATATTACAAATAATTAAACATGTTTTTTGTAAGCACACTTATACAAAACAATATGGGTTATAATAGCACACAGAGATAGATAATACGTATGCACACACACATCCAAACATGTAAATGTAAAATGCCTTTAGAAAATGATAAGGACTGAAAACTATCTTTTAAGAACTTTGAAGGGTCTGAAATTTTACCCTACTTACAAGGTAACAAATTAACCTACTGGTTTCAGGGATGCTGGCAGAAGACCTGAGACTCCTAGGTCAGAGACAAAAGACAGTTAAATTACTCAGAGCAACAGCAATAGCCAGAGTATCATCGTTTTTGCACCAATTCCCCCAAGTCATATGGGATATTGTGAAGAAGACAAGGTACACCTGAATGTGTGCCAAATTGAGTAAGAAAAAAGGAACCTTGAGCTTAGGGAACCAAATCTTTTATAATGGGCAGTAAGCCTACCTGTCTTAACTCCAGAGGGAGACATTGTTTTTATTATACTGGACAATAATCAAACCTGCTCTTTCCTCTGGAGGGAACATGATTTCTCTTTTCCAAGGCTGTTTGCTAAACTAATACCCTTGAAAAGATATTCCTGAACAAAGGGAGTCAGTGCCTGCATCTGAGACATGCAGAAATGCAGGAAACTCATGGAGAATTGTCTCCCAACACTACCAGAAATATTTCTTGTCAGCATTTGGCTTGGAAAGAGGCACATGGCATAGCACTTGTGAAAATCATCTGGACTTTGATCCCGTAATAGCAAAATACAACATTAAGACATGTTGAATGTATGGACTTTTCCCATCATATTTCCTGGAAAGCACATGTTTCCTATTCAGGAGTCAGTCTGACACATTTGGTCCTGAAGACCAGCGCAACTAGACTTGTGTCGGCATCACTTGCTGCCTGGGATCAGCCAACTTGCCTTCTGGGACCCTGCAGAAGGGTGAGTAATGGAGCATTAAATACCAACAATCTGGCTATCACAAGAACTTAATCTCTTTAAACCCCATAGGGATCTGGGTGAACATCAAAATAAGCACACCAAATGTGACTTCCATGGACTCCTTAGGCAGAAGAGCCTAAAACACCAGTGAGAGCATATGAGGCTCAGATTGTTTGTCTTATAAATGGCATATTAAGACATCTTCCTCTAAGGCAGCAACATGGGAGAGTCAATGCCACCCTCCCCATCAGGGCACCAGTAAACAGGGCCACTGAATGGAAATAAAGTTTGAAAAGCTCACACGCAATGAATTTATCCTGCACTTTACAAACACAGATCCAGAATTGAAATATTTTAAATTTCAGCTTACAATGTAGCCTTGTGATGTTTTTTAAAAATACCGTTGTACTCTGAATTACATATTATGGTGGTGGTTGGGTGCTGTGTGGGGCATAATTATTCTTTTAATTCTAATGGTGTGTGATTAAGACCCAGAATCCAATGGAGAGAGTGTAAGATCTGATTTGTCCAGGGTTTGAATCCTGATTCTAGGCAAATTATCTTTTATGAACCTCAGTTTTCTCATTCATAAGTACAGATAATTATTTATTTATATAGGACTGTTGTGGGTTTTTTTTTTTTTAAAGGTGCATTTAAAACAATATAGGATGTAACACATAGCAGATACTTAAGATAGCCTTGTGGTGCAGCCCAATACCCAAGGCCTGCCTTTTGATTGAGTTTGAGCCACTCATTCTGTGGAGCTATAGGATTTTTGTCATGGGCCATCCAGCTAAATGCACAGATTGCCTGCTTCAGACTAAGCTCAGGGAAAACAATAGTTGTTAAAAACTGCCAGACTCGCTTCCTCTCCTGGAACTATAAACTTCTGTTCCAGTGCTGTGTTTCTGTTGTAATCTTCTGTGTCGTGAGTGGAGTGAGGAGGAGATATTTGAGAAGAGCTGCAGCAGCCCCTTAGGTAAGAGATACACACAGAGAAAAATGTGATGATGAACCGAAATCCGTGAGATATCCCTTGTTGTCAGCTGTACCCCATCAGCAGCAAAGATGTGTGCGTGTGTGTGATTAGCAAAAGTGCTTTAATGTGAATATAATTACCATATGCCCCACGGATGAAATAATGTTTCTAGCCTAGATTATCTACCCACATTTACAGTATAAACTAAACAGTGTTAAGTAATGTGGTTTATTTCATCAGCACAGGACCTTCTTGTGTCTTGGAACACAGAGCCAGTCCTGCCTCTTAACTGGGTGAATGGAGTTTGTAAACTCTTCTTGTATGGTCCCACGCAGTCTTCAATGTTAAGAATTTGGCTTTGTTTGCACAGTTACTATTCTTTGTATTTTATTCTAAATCTCCGTGTGCAAAAAATATGTTTAAATACAGATCACTGGACATGTTTTCTAAAGATGCATTAATAAGAAAAATGTGATTCAAATGTGTCAGGGAAGGCTTATTTGGAAGATGGTTCCCGTTAACATAAGTACAATATCCTACACATGTCATGTGGCATGATAATGTACTCCATCATTTTATTCTAAATATTATGACATTTGATTCATCTTTTTGTCAAATTATGATGGTAAAATATTTAGAGATGGTTGATGAACATTATCTATTTTAAAATATTGATATTTCTTCAATAATCACCTCTGCTGATATATTTAAAATGTCTATTTTCAAATTTATTGACACATTCTTCACCTAAGACTATTACAGCTGAATCAAAATAGGAAATATTTTCTCTATGTATTTTCTCTATTACATAGCCAAACATGTTTCAGTGCCTTGAACTAAGTCTGTGCTCAAAAAATGAATCAGTAAATGAGCATCCAGAATAATGGTTAATATTTTACTACTGTCTACCATCTGACTTATGCTATATATAGCCCAACATAATATGGGACATTTATCTAGAACTTCCTGCAGTTTTTGTTGTTGGGAAATGTAACTAAATTTTCCTGATATCCCTATATCATTTTGCTTCATCTTCTTCCTTTCCTCCTCCTTATTTTCTAATTTTCTTTTTCATTCACCCTTCCATCTTTCCCCAGTTCGATCCCTCTTTCACTCTCTTTTTCCTCTCTACTCCATTCTTTGTCATCATTCCTCATTTCTTCCTTTTCACCTCTTTTTTTATTTATGAATTCCTTTAGGGCAGAGAATTAGTTAAGAATCCAAGACCTCATATTTATTTTTTACTGATTGAAACTACAAGTGTTGACTATGGTTTTATATTATCCATTTGTCTATTAATTCCAATTATCCTCAGTAATAACATATTGACTGAATGGGCTATGGTTTTAAATCTTGCCTAGGACAAGTTAAGAAAATAGGGTGAAAAGTTGGGTATTTTAATTTTTGTATTCTACTAGTAGATTTGAGAAATTAGAAAATCTTTTTCCAGGAACGAATGAATCAACAATACCTCCTTAGGCTAAAACACAAATCCCTCCAAAACCCTAAGCCATGAAAGAATATCTTTGTGCCTAGGTTTTACTATTTAGCATGAGTATTGAACACTGTCTGCATTTATGCAATGGAAGGGAGAGCTAGCCCCAGTTACACATGATCTTTCCTTGAACATGGAGCAGACTCAATTAGGTAATAATATTGATGTAATTGCATTTTGTTGAGTAAAAATTGCATTTTGTTGAATAAAAACATAATTGCATTATGTCTACTTTCTTACCCTTATTCCTGAGATTCATCACGTAGATCGTTCAGTAATAATAACACCAAGTTGAAATCATCTATAAAGAATGGTAGGTTATGCCCTACCACCCCTACCAGAGCTCATATTTTCTTTGATAATAAATTTGATAGAGTTCATTTAGCTTCAATATTTTGATTCAACTATGAGTTTTCCTTATATGGCTCTTTTTAAGTATTTTTAAGGCATAGGCTGCCAAGTAAATTAAATTAGATTTAGTAAATTCTTATAGAGAAAATTTTTGTGGTTGGAGTGGTTATAGAAGTGACACTGGAAGCAAAATGATAGACTAGGAAGCTTCAGGACCTTATTCCCCTACAAAGACACAGAGATGACAACAATATACAGACCAGAATATGTTTGTGAGAACTGTGAGACCAGTTGAGACTAGAACATTCAATTCAATGTAATCCTAAGAAAGGATGCCAGTGACAGGGGCATTGTAACTTCCATTTTGGTCTCTTGGATCCTTAGCTCTGAGGAAAATTAGCCACCATATTTCAGGACACTCAAGCAACCCTGTGGAAAGGTCTAGGTAGGAAGGAACTGAGGTCTGCTTCCAGAAGCCATGTAGTTGAGTCACCATGAAAGTGGATCCTTCAGCCCCAGTCAAGCCTTCAGATGACTGCAGCAATGCTTGATACCTGGTTGCCAACTAATGAGAGCTCTTAAACCAAACTATTGAGCCCGGGTGATCCCAATCTTCTGACTCACAGAAACCATAGGAGTTAATACATAATGTATTCAAGACACTAAGTTTTAGATCAATTTGTTACATAACAGTAAATAATTGTTATGGCTGAATTGTATCCTTCCCAAATTCATATGTTGAAGTCCTAACCCTGCACCTCAAATTGTGACTTGGAGCTAAGTCTTTACAGAGGTAATAAAGTTAAAATTAGGTCATTAGAGTAGGTCTTAGTCCAATAAGACTGATCTCCTTATAAAAGGGAAATTTGGAGACAAATATATTTACATGGAGAACGTGTGTGTAGATGAAGACAGAGATTAAGGTGATACTTTTACAAGCCAAGGAACACCAGAGATATTCAGGAAACCATGAGAAAAGAGGTGAGAAGCATGAACAGATTCTCTCTCATAGGCCTCAGAAGGAAGCAACTCTGCCAACACCTTGCTTTCAGATTTTTGACCTCCAGAACTGTGAGGCAATAAATTTCTGTTGTTTAATAATTAAAAAAAAAAAGAAGTGACACTAGGTTAAATATTTTGTGTTGATACATCCTCATCTTTTACAACCCTCCTCATACTGAAAATGATACATAGCCCTGAAACACCATTTCCTAGACTCCCTTGCAAGCAGATTACATAAGTTTTTGACAATGAGAGGCACTCACAGAGGTTGTAGAGCAGATAAAAAGGATGACGCGTGCCTTTCCATGTGGCTGCTCTAGTCAGGTGTAGGCGTTTTGGCATATGGGCTAGGTAGGTGCATGGCATTTGGGTGTATTCCTGAGAATTGCCTGCTTGGATGTTATAGGCCATTGAGGTCGTTGTTGTGGCTTCCCTGTTATCTCTGCAGTTTTGAATTTGCTAAAAGTGGCCTCCCTGAACTTCACTCCCCAAGTCTCTCAACCCCTGGGTTGTACAAGCCTCTATATCTCTTTATTTGAGCACTTCCTGTTGAACCCATCTAGTGTGGACAGACTAGTTTCTCTAACCCATGGCTGACTGATACAGGCACTGTTGTTGCCCTTTAAGATATGCAAGCTGTTGTATATGTTTATGTATATGTGTATATAGTGAGTTGTTGAGAGAGGTAGTCTTTAATCCATTAAAATACTTCAACTTACCATTTTATTTTTAGTTCTTCTACCAAGCACATGAAATATTTTACTATTTGTCATAAAAGGAATGTTATGGCACATATACTCAGATTTGATACACTGTTTTTTGAGAAGGTTGAAATCTAGTACTCTAAATTTTAAATATTTCAAAAACTTTAAATGACAACTTAGTCAGGAAGGCTGGTGCATTTTTAAAGATATTATGTGCCCTATATTACTCCTTAAGAAACAGACTTTCTAGGTAATGGCTATAACACTTGACTCTGTTATATGTCACACTAAGACTAATAATTGAAGGTGAAGGAAACTGACCCTGGATATAACAGAGACAAATTAGACAGAATATATTGATTTCTGATGTAACAGATGGCCACCTGATGGAACTTTTTATTTATAGAAAGTGAAGCCAAAGTATTTTTCAGAGGTACTTTTTAATGACCCAACTACTAGGTAAACAAAGTTATTAAAAATTCAAAGCAAATGTTACTAATCATTTGGAGTCTGGATATCACAATTCACAGGGTCACTTCTAAAACATATTCAGCACTGGGTATTATACACACCTAATGAATCATTGAACACTACATCATATGTTGGCTAGTTGAACATAATAAAAAAATAAAATTTAAAAAATAAATAAATAAAACTTATATTTGGCCTTCTGATCAATGCATGTTGGTTTTGTATGTTTGGATGAAAAGAAAGCAGAGTGGCAGATTCATAAGCATCCTCCAACCTCGAAAGAATAAGCAGATTATTAAATATTCTACATATTTTTTCTGCTCACTCTTAGATGTACTTGGAAAACACCGATATGTTCTAAGTGATAATTTCCCAGACTTAAGGTTAGATCTAGTTTTTCAGGGAAAGTTAGAAATCCAGATTTCATATATATAGGTATTCTTATTTTGAAATACTATTTACCTATTTATAGATTTTACAGCACTTCTTGTGCCAAGAAAGATGTATCCATGAGTTAGATATAGCCTGTGTGACCTGCCAGTTCATAACTATATTTTAAAGGATCTCTAACCAGAATGAATAACAAAGACATAAGCACTCTTCTTCTAGTCACCTAAGGTCTCATTTAATAATAAAAGTCTATTTAAAATGTTTTTGAAATCACATACAAATATAATGGGCAACACAGCCTAGTGCTCTACAGCTTAGACTATAAAGTCTGAGAGATGTCATTCAGGCTTTGTCACCAGCTATGTGACCATGGGAGTGTTACTTAGGAAGTGCAGACTTCCTGAGGAATTTCTTTAAGGAATAAATAAGATTACATGTAAGTGCCATCACCTGGCACATAGTAAGCACTTAATATGTGTTAGCGATTTTAGTTCTTAGAGTAAAACAAAAAATGGTTAATGTGTAGAAGTCTTGCAAAAGAAAACATTTTATTTAACAAGGTTGTTTTTTTTATTTCAATTAAGTGTTTTAAAATAGGGAACAAACTATTTTCTGTTCTCTTTCTTCTCACTTATAGTCTATTTTCTGATGCATATCCTGGGGCTACTTTAGAAACTGATGTAAACTCTTTGACATAAATTTCCAGCTGCCAGTCTCCTTGATGTGATGTAGGTTGATGGAGTAGTGTGATTCAGGATGCCTGAATAGTACAACAAGTTATGTGAGAAAATGAGTAAAATGTTGTTATTACAGTGATCTAAGTGCCAAGAGTAATGTGTTAATATGTTTATCTGTGAATGGACAATCAATGAATGAGAAGCATATATATTCTTCCGTTTTACTCTTGAAGATCACAAAGCATTATCTCTCATTTCAAACTAATTTCCATGTAAATTGAGTGGTATTTGGAAAATGATGGTTTGACTTTGTGAGAAAGAAGTTTACTCCAGCTTGATCTGCTGGAAATCCAACCACTAATCCAAGGTAAGTAAAGCCTGAATGGCCATGTTTAGGTATCTCATGTCGTTTTAGAAGTGAAACAACAACCAAAAAAAAAAAAATAATAATAATAAGTGAAACAACAACAACAAAAACTGGTAGGTACAAGAAAGATGAGATAATATTATGTAATCCAGAATAATATTGGGCATTCACAATAAAAGAATGAAAAACCGCCCTGATAATATTTGCTGTTTTCTTTCAACCTACTTGGCCAAGGAATCTGGGTTAAATCTTCTCTACCATATGTGCCAGAAGCACACAGGGATTTTCCTCTGATATTCTCTATGAAGACTTGGTAGAGTCATAGAAGGTAAAATTTTATAAATATGTGGGGCCCTTCTATGACTGGGTCCCCCTGGAGTTCTCAGACTTGCTCACACTGAGCCGCTAGAAATTTACTAGTTACAGTTCAGGTTTCCCTACTTGGATGCTGGTTCCTGTAGAGGTTTCAGCTCATGGGTTTCTGCTGTGATAAATTGTGATTCTCTGTGTTTGCCTGTCTGTCTCTCCAATTTTGGGGGTAGTGATTGGTCCTGTGACCAATTCTCTGATGGATTTAAGAAGAGTTGTTGATTTTTCATTTTGTTCAGCTTTTTATTTGTTGTTAGGATGGAGTGGCAACTTTTAAACTCCTTCCCCACCGGACCAGAAACTATAAGTCTATGTAATATTTTTGATCTCTGTGAGTAATCAGTAGCTGAATTATCAGAGTCTGAAATAATTTCAGAATTTCTGGTTAGTATTTTTTAGCATAACAACAGATTATTCCTCACTATGCCTATGTAGAAGCAAATTATACGTGTATTATTAGTATTCATTGAATTCAAGGAATTGAGGACATTTTGCATAGTTAGGGGTGCTGGGCAGCAATCCATTTGAAAAATGGAAGCAGAAAACCCCAGACTGCACTGGTTCCAGTGCAAAATGTACACATAAGCTGCACAGAGTGGTGCAGACCCCCATTTCACCCATCACTGCTGCACCAAAAACTCTGCCTCAGTTCATTTGCATGGCTCAGCAGGTGTGCCTACGACTAACAAAGAAGGAAAAGCCCAAGTTTGGTTGGCTTATATATAATATACGGAGGTAAATGGAAAATGGAATACTGTACAGACTGATCAAGGAGAGACTGGAGTGAAGGGAAGTTCCTCAAATGGCTGTGCTTTGAGCAATGCAGCTGCTCAGCCACTTTGTTTTGTGAGAGAAGTGGTTGGATATTAGACGTATATACCTACTCATAGGCAGTTTCAGTTGGCTTATTTTGTTGGTCAATGGCCTCGATGCACCAAGACTGGAATATGGCAGATAAAAAAGTCTGGAGAGATGCATGTAGACCTATGTGTCTATGGAGCGGCCACAAGGTGTGGTGGTATTTCTCCTTCATATTAGTGTTCACTGCAGAAGAGCCATTGGTAACAAAAAGATAAGATTATTCTGTCAGTAGATGTCAATGAGCCTCTGCTCACAATGAACTGATGAACAGAAGAGAGTAATCACAGTAGCAGAGGCAGAGTTAATGCATGGACACAGCAGCATTTCACCAAGACTGATCTAGCTACTGCTGTCCCCAGTTGTAAAGTCTGCCGGCAGTAGAAACCAACTTTCAACCCAGTGCTCAGGGAAATTAGTTACTTGAGAACGAGTTGATTATAAGGGACTCTTTCCACCCTGGAAAGGGCAATTATTCAATCTAACTTGGATATGTGTGTGTGTGTATGTATGAATATATATATGTGTTTCAGATTTGTTTTTTTTTTTTTTTTTAACTACAATACCTCAGCCAGTACTACCACTCAGAGGGTTGCAGATCATCTCATCTACCAACACGGAATCACATATAACATTGCCTCCGACCAAAGGAGGTCAGATGGTGCCTACAAAACCATGGGCTCTACTGATCCCACCCCATTACACCAAACAGAAGCTTTCAGCCTGAGAAAGCAATGCAACAGTTTCTACAGAGAGAGCTGACGGAAACTTAGAGATGACACCCTACAAAAATGAGGTATTGTCCTTTAATTGTAGTATACTCCTTAAGCCAGTGATCTTTATATGATCTTGTGTCTCCAAAAGGTAGAACACAGGAGGACAAGAACAAAGAAGGGAATGCAGTTGTGAACTCATTTACCAGTACTCTCAGTGAGCAACTTGGGCAATCTGTGCCATCTGTACCTATAACGTTAGGCATTCTGAGTCTGAAAGCCCTAGTTCCCAGGTTGCAGGGGTGGGGATACTTATACCAGGGAACATAATAATAAATAGTCCAGTAAATATAAAGCTACAGTTGCCACCTTGTCACACTGGCCTCTTTATGCTAGTAAGCCAGCAGGCAGAGAAAGGAGTTACCATGTTGGCAAAGAAATACGAACTAATTATCATAATGAGGTAGGAGTGCAGCTATATAAATGGGACATGGGAGGAATGTGTTCAGCACTCAGGTATTCCACAGAGGCACTTTGCATTTACTCTGCAATTTTAACTGTGAAAAGGCAAGTAGAACAACCACAGCCTAATAAGGACATGATGACTTGGGCCTTAGACTCCTTCTCAATGAAGGTCTGGATTACCCTGCTAGATAAACCACCTAGACCAGCAGAGGTGCTAGTCGGGAGGGAGGGGAAATTAGAATGGGTGGTAGTGATGAGGATGGGGATGAAAAGTAGCAGTTAAATTTCCATACCAAGTGCAAGGACTGTAGTTGGAACTTATCATGAACCCAAATCCTAAAGAAATTATACTAATGGATAGAAGCAAGTAGATCTGTGTTGTGCATGGGTAGATTGTGTAGGACACTGCTGTGATGTTGCCCAGTCTCCCTTTCTTGGGCCAAAGAAAGCACCTGACCTGCATTTAGTGTTGGCAGCTAAAACTCATGGTTGCCTTTTTTTGCCAGAGAGTTGTTTTCTGCCATTAGGCTGCTGCTTTGCCTGGGAAGTTCTATGCCCCTTATGTCCCTCCGGGGGGAAACCTAAAGCTATTGACTAGTTCGTGTGGAAATAAATCAGCCCCTTGACTAAAGAAGGGAGCAAATATGAAGTGCAAGGAATGTTCCAGAGCTCCCTGAAGGATCCGAGTGCAGGCAGACTCCAGCTGAGAATATACCCTTGTATAGTTTGTTGCCTGCCTCATTGTGTTTCTCTCATTCCATTTCTATTGAGAGTACTCTTTCAATAAATCACATGTACACAGATATTTATCTATGGCTCTGACAGTTATCTGAGTGAAGAAGAGGAAGAGAGAGAAATAGAAAGAATGAATCAAACATGATACCAAGAAATCTGGTTTGGGCAGGTGTGAGATTGCTTAATAAAATGAGAAGGACTGAGAGAACAGATATGGAATCAAGTGGAAGTCAAATCTTAGGTTTGACACATGTTATATTTTATATGTATTTGGATTGTCAAATAGTTTGATACATAGACCTAGAGTTTAGATGACATGTTTGGGCTAGAGATATAAAATCGGAAGTTCTTGGCATATAAAAGGTATTTAGAGACAATTTCCTTGCAAAAAGCATTATGTAAAAAAGAGGGATTTCATCATGTAAAGTTAGAAGTTAGGTAGAGGAGGTTTTTAAAAGTCTGAGAAGGAGCAACTACAGAGGTAGAAAGAAAGCAAAAAGAGTGTGTTACTTTACAAGGCAAGGGAGAAACACCAGAAAAAATAAGAGAGAGAGAGAGATACATTTGCAAGTTGTCATGCTACCAACATGTTAAATTAAGTATGATGAGTACAGAATAATGTGCCTTAACTTTTGAAATATGTAGGTTTTTGATGACTGTGAAAGAGAAATTTCAGTGAAGTGATAGGAAATAGACATGAGATTGCAGCAGCTTGAAGCATGTATGAGGGGAGAGCATGAGTGAATCATGTTTGTTGACAGCACTTTTGGGAAGTTTGGTTGTGAAGTGTGGTGGAGAAAAGAACTATAGCTGGGATGATTTGTGTGGTCATGTGAGGTGATTTTTTAGGAGTGGAAATACTACATTAATAATAATTAATAGCCATAGATTTCCTACTATGCACTTGACATATAATAACATTTAATCCTCACAACAACATCATAAGGTACATTGCATTATTATCCCATTTGTAAGTGAGGGAGTTTAAATAACTAATGAATGGTTAATCCAAGATTCGAAGCTGGGCAAAGCCCATGTTCTAACCACCACGTTATACTCAAATATTAGAGAATTTTTGTATATTGTTGGGGATGACCTATTGGAGAAGAAGAGATTGATGATGGAATGAATGTATGAATGATCAAAAAACATGATGTACGAAAGTAGGAGACAGGCCCCAGGTTATGTCTATAGAGGGTGTTAGAATAGAGGACCTGTACTAAGTTTTGATAAGAGGAACAAAGAAGATGGGTGCAAATAAGTAAGTAGGTTGTAGTTTTGGTGATGGAAAAAGGTCTGATGAATTCTATTTTCTCAGATCATAAACTGAGATTGAAGGTCAGAGGAGGATGAATGGAGCTTTTCTAAAAATGAGAGGATGCAAGAAAAGATTTTAATTAGCTATCTCAAAGGATAGGAAACAGCAGACTTTCATATAGTGTAAGGAGTGCATTTGTGGTTTGTGATCTTGAATTTAGAATGAAACTAGTCTACCTGACTGAATCCTTTTCTCCACTTCTATTTAGCTACTGACATAGAGAAGGTTGAGAATTGACTGTTTTCAGAGTTGGAATGTTGGCAAGCCAGTCCTGTGGAGAGAGAGATGCCAAGAAAGGTGGGAGTATTTGCAATAGATTGATTATAGCAAATGTCCATAGACTCCGCTCTGGACAAAAATGAAGGTGATATCATGAGGCAGTTAATGTGCAGTGTAAAAAAAAAAAAAAAATGGTAGGACTGATGGGTGGAGTTTAGGCTGACTTAAAGAATGGTAGGGTAATCCGTGTGAGTTAACATGATACAGGGTGTGATCACGCAATGAGAAGTTGGATTGAAAGATTTTTTAATAAAAGCACTTTGGTTACAGTCCTGGGTATGACCTTGAGAGTGAAGACCTGAGGTGAAATGTAAGAGGAAAAGGACAATGGGTCTTAGAAGGACAGGATATTGAGAGAACGCAGCTAAGGTTAAGCAAAAGATGCTGAGTGCTCGTGTGTCTCATTAGGCTCACTTTTATGCTGCCTCATGCTGATGGAAGGAACGGTATTCTAGAAGTTACTGTATGGGAACCTTAGGCCTTGAATCCTTGAATTGACTGCCAACTGTTCTCATTGGTATCAATATGAATTCCATCACAACTCCTAAAGATGTTTGCCCCCAGGTAAGAAGACATCATCTTTAATTTCCATGCATCACCTGAAGCCCCCATTTCTCCTCTGAAAATCTATGTCTCATCAACTTTATACTAACCCTCTCTTAGGAATGTTCTCTTTATTTTGCACAACAAAACTTTAAGTTACTAATTATTATACACATTTTACAGTTGAGAAAACTGAGGTTTAGAGAAAGTTAAGTAACTTGCTGTTTTATTTTCTGTAAAGAACATGCAGATTTATAGGTATTCTGTAAAAAAAAAAAAGAAAACTGCTTAGACTAGATTCAAGAATAATTATGGTGATAAACTAAGGTACATGCTAGTCATGGTGTTATTGACATTTTTATTATTAATATTTCTAATTCCTAATATCTAATAATACTTGTATAATGATAATCAGGTTGATAGTCTAAGATTTATGTTTTTCATGGCTGATATTATTTTTAGTAATATTGATGTGAAACATAGTTGCAAGTTCTTGGGAATTTCTTCCATCAAGAGGTGGGGGTCTGTGTTTATTCCCCTTTAATCTGGAGGCTTCTGATTCATTTATAACCAAAAAATAATGTGTGGCACTCAGTAACTTCTGAGGCTATACTGATGTATTCATTTTCTATTGCTTCTGGAAGAAATTACCACAAAGTTGGAGGTTTAAAACAATACAGATTTATTATTTTATTTTATTAATTTAATTAATCTTATTTTATTTTATTTTTTAAAGATTTTATATACTTATTTGTCAGGGAGAGAGAGAGAGAGAACACACTGGGGTAGCAGCAGGCAGAGTGAGAAGCAGGCTCCCCACTGAGCAAGGAGCCTGATGAAGGACTTGATCCCAGGACCTTGAGATCATGACCTGAGCCGAAGGCAGATACCTAACCGACTGAGCCACCCAGGCATCCCCAGATTCATTATTTTAGAGTTCAGGAGGGTAGAAATCCAAAATCAATTCCACTGGGATGAGGTCAGCATTCTTTCTGGAAGTTCTAGGGCAGAATCTGTTTCCTTACCTTTCCTAACTTCTAGAGTCACCTACATTTTTGGCTCATGTTTCCTTCTGCCATCCTCAGACCACATTACTCCAACATTTCCTTCCATTTTCCCATCTCCTCCTTCCACCTTTGACTTCTTGCCTTCTTCATAAGGCCCTTTGTGGTTGCACTTAGTACCCACCTAGGTAATTTAGGGAACTCTTCCCATCTCAAGACCCTTAATTAATCACATTTGCAAATCTCTTTCTTCCATGTTAAGGTATTACATTCACAGGTTGTGGGATTAGGATGTGGACATCTTCTGAGGCCATTATTCAGCCTACCAGAGTTAGAAATAGCTTTCACAAGGTTTTCCTGATGTTCTTATCTCAGACCACCATACTTGAAAGATCACCTGTGGGTTCTCCAGACAACAGCCTAGCTGAAATGTGAGCTGACATCTTGGATGTCTAGCCCAGTTAAACTTTCAGATAACTGCATTCCCAGCCAGCGTCTGACAGCCACTGCGTGTTATTAGGAGGATAAATAAGTTAATACAAATGATATACTTTGAATGCAATGTGACTTGTGAGGCTAGTCCATAAAAGTTGACACAGCTTGGCTTGTTTTTCCTTGGACTCACACTGTTGGAACTCTGTTGCTGTTCTTGTGAAGAAGCCCAAACTAATCCACATTAGAGAGAAGCCCAAACTAATCCACATGGAGAGACCACATGAAGAGGTTATGTTAGGTAGGTGTTTTGGAGCTTGTCAGCATTAAGCACCCAACATGGGAGTGAAGACACTTCCATACAAGTCTAGCCATCAAGTCACCCCCAACTTACAATTCTTCCCAGCTAAGCCTTAGCTTATCTGGAAGAGAGATAAGGCAGCCCCAAAGTGCGTTGTCTAAATTGCTGAAATTGCTGTCCCACACAATCCAGTAAGTTTGGAGGTGGTTTTGTTTGTTTTTTTGTTTTGATTTTGGATAGCAATAGTCATTGTTTACATGGAAAATAAACTCAGAAAGTCAAACCAAAGCATTTTTTTTCAGTCAACTATTTCCCCACCCATGTAAGAGAATAATTAAAAACTGCAGGGAGATTAAATAATACACTGTTGAATATCTGTATAAATATAATGGCCCCTTCATTTTGCTATTGAATTCTATAACATTGAATATTTACAGCATTAAATATTGAACATTATAAAAATTGTAGGTATAGTTAAGTACTTTGCAGTTAATATTATTAACCTATTATACTTCTGCAATATTTTAAACAAATTCACTCTTTCCAGTTGATAATGAAAAGGGATAGAAGGAGGGAGACTTTAGAACTACCACTGAAGAAACACCAACCAGCATTGCTTTCCTTGCCAGAAATACAGGTACTGAGAGATCACTAATACTGGTGAACAAATCTATAGACAGAAAATGCCTCAACATTCTGGACACAGTCTTTCTTTGGCCACATATAATGCTTTTTGTTAGAAAAGGAGAGAAATGTATTCTCAAGAAATAATATGTTGAAGGATATTTAGTGGTTACCTAATAATAGTAAACTGGCTTGCCATTTATGCAGAGAACATACTAAGTTGGAAATTACATATCAGATTAATTACTATAAATGTGTGTGTATATGTATATCACAAATGCATATATTATGACTTTATACTATTGTCTTAACTCAGGCTGCCATAATAAAATACCATTGACTGGATAGATTACAAAACATTTATTTCTCACAGTTCTGGAGGCTAACATCTGGGATCAGGATGTCAGCATGGTCAGTTTTTGTTGAGAACACTTCTGGCTTACAGAATGATTACCTTCTTGCTATTTTTGTATGTGGTAGAAAGAGAGTTCTGGCTTCTTCTTATAAGGATACCAACTCCATTATGGGGCCCCCACCTTCACGACCTCATCTAAATCTAACTACTTCCCAAGGAAAGTATCATCACATTGTGGATTAAGTCTTCAACATATGAATTTGGGAGGGACCCAAACATTGAACCCATAACAACTCTATATTATCTTTAAAAATTAGGGGCTTCTGGGTGGCTCAGTTGGTTAAGCATCCAGGTCTTTTCAGCTCAGGTCGTGATCTCAGGGTCATGAGATCAGCCCTGCGTTGGGCTGCACATGGAGCCTACTTAAGATTCTTTCTCTTCTTCTACCCTCCCTCCCCCCCATTTGTGCTCTCTCTCTCTCTTAAAAAAATTAATGAGCAGAAGAACCTACCATCTCCTCAACTGTTTCTAATGTGCATATCCAGTATCTGTTTGGGGCAAGGCATCAATCCAGAACTCTAGTGTTTATGTTCTAGAAAATAGAGAATGCAGAGCAAATGATTTTACAGTATGAAAACCATGATTAGGCAGGAGGGTGGGCGTGTGTTATTTCATTATTTGCCTGGTGGTTTCATGCTATTTTTAAACACCAAAGGTTGTGTAATCTTTTCTATAGTGGAACTGAGCACTGTACTTCTACTGTTTTCAAAGACCGCAGAGGAGAGCATAATTACCTAATGATTCGTGTGTTGCCTGTAGGTAATACTAGAGTTGGCTGAAGGTAGAAACCTATTCACTTGGGATTTGACCTCTCTGACGTCTGGCCCTGTGTCCAGACTCCTACCCACTCACAAACAACCGCTGTTTGTTAGATTTGGGTCAGCCTATGACTCACCAGTCTTTAGAGTAATATTGTTGCTGAAGGAAATGGCAGAGTGGTTGGAAAAATCCATCAAAGTTTCCATTACTTAATTTAAAGGTTCTAGAGAATCTGCTCCACTAAGGAGATTGAATATTTACTGGTACCTAAGCTGATGGAGATTTTCAGATGCTGGTGTTATTCCTTTAATACCAGGCCTTACTTTCTAATCCAGTGTCAAAATTTCACTCTCCTGTACCATCTAGTCATTCTAACAGGATGCCACCTGTAAATTTGTTATCATCTCTACCAAATATCCGAGCTAAGCTAAAAACTGGACTCATTTCTCTGATGTGCAACTGCAATGTGGTCACTGCTTAGTGGCTTTTAAAATCAGTTCACAAAAGGGACAGCTAACACGTTGTTTAGCAAAAACCCATTTTTTTCAACATGGACACCTTTACTCCTCTCTTCTAGGTGATCTTTTTTAATATAAAGGGCAATTTGAAAAAGTTTTGAGGCAGAAGGGAAACCACTGCAGAATTTATATGCAATATACTAAAACTTCAATCCATTCAATTAATGATTATAATATGATAATCATATAATGACAGGTAACATTTACAAAGCACTTCACATAGATAATCATGTTATGCATATAACTTCATATGCATTATTTCTGGAATGAAGGTTGTGCATCCTCAGATTCTTTATAAATTGTGTGTGTGTTTGTTTTCCTGTGTGATATAACATGTATCTTTAATAAGTTTACATTTTAGAAATAGTTGTGAAATGAACTCCCATATAATCACTATCCAGGACAAGAAGTAGAATATTGCCACTGCCATTGCTATCTCTTATTATTGACACCCCCTCACAGAGTTTAATGATGATAATTCCCCTGCTTTTCAAAAAAATCCTACTTAATATACATTCCCCCATCATGCTTAGTTTGTCCATTTTTGAACTTCATATAATAGAATCATACTGCAGGAGCTTTTTTGTATCTTTTCTCATATTTGCATTTGTGAGATATATCTGTTTTACATGAAGCTAAAGTTCATTTATTTTTTGTAACTAATATTTCATTATTAATTATGCCACGATTTATAATGTGTTTGGACTGTTGATTAAATTTGGGTTGTTTCTACTCTGAGCTCTTGAACACTAATACGATGAACATTTTTGAGCATGCATCTGGGGATTAAGTGTTTTTCTAGAGCAGTGTTTTTCAAATTTTAGCATCAGAATTGTTCACCTTTTTAACAAGTTCCCTGGTGATATTGATGCTAATGGTCCCTGAGGCCACCCTTAGAACCTCTGATCTAGAGTATATAACAAACACTAGAATTACTAAGTCAGTGGAGAGGAGTATCATAAATCTTATAAAATTATCCCAGTTTTCCAAAATGGCTAGACCAATTTCTATACCATCGGGAGAGAATGTGCTATCCCATTGCAACCATCTAACGGTGATTTGTCTGCTGCCTTGTTTTTGCTTATATGGTGGGTTTGTAGCAGTATCTTACTGTGATTTTAATTTTATTTTTATTGTTGATGAAAAATTGGGGGATGGGGACAAGAATAGTAAGTTCATTTTTTATACACTGAGGTTAGGCTTGACAGAAGTTTTATGGGCA
Source organism: Potos flavus (assembly GCA_028534135.1). Classification (NCBI taxonomy): domain Eukaryota; kingdom Metazoa; phylum Chordata; class Mammalia; order Carnivora; family Procyonidae; genus Potos; species Potos flavus. The sequence goes on from CM052899.1 coordinate 88,405,543, forward strand.
AATAGAAATCTTTGAGACAGCCTGCTGATTGAATATATGAATTTGGGTCATTGGAACCGATAGCACTCTGATAAATAGATTGGAAAATTTACCGAGGATCAGTTCTGGGGAACGACATCATCACATCATGGTGGCATATTTCAATTTATCCTTCCATCATTCAAACCTTATATTTTAGAATTCTCTTTGTAATTTGCAATGCCATATGACAATATTATAGAGTCAGAGGAATGCTTCTCAAATTTTAATGTGGATAGGTGTGACTGCAGATCATGAAAATATGCAGATTTCAATGTAGTAAGTCAGAAGTAGGGCTGAAATTCTGCATTTTTAATGAGTTCTCAGATGGCGCTGATAATGCTGGTCTATGGACTACATTCCGAGTAGCAAATTTATATAGCATTTTTAGTTCATGGTGTTTTTAACTGAGTGGCATTTACTACTCTTCACAGCAGACAGTAGTTAAGTTCAACCACACAAATAAAAAACCTCTTTAAAAGTCTCCCATACCTTAATAACATCCAGGTTATATATCCTACCATAAGGATGAGCAAAGAAATAAATCCTGAGCAGTCTTGACCCTTGCTCCAAAAACACAGAGCACGAATTCTGTCAGACAGGCCAAGGTGTATGTGTCCACACGCCTTAGGTGTCTTTGACCCAATAGCTGTCATTAAGTATATCCAATGTTCAGGAAACAGCAGGGTAAGTGGTTGAATAGTCAACAAGGCTAAAAGTCAAGCGTAGATACAGAAATTGATGTAGAGTGATTTTTGCCACTGGAACTTAAACTGGCTGTGTCTTCCTCTCCTCTAATCAGAAGCAGCTTCCCTTCCAGCTGTACCGGATATTCTGTTTATTCACTTTGTAATTTAGTAGCAAGTGTCCTTTATTGAAAACTTCATTTTCCAGCATATCTTCAGGGATCACCATTAGACTGGTAACAGATTATCACCATCTGTTGGTGATTATTTCCACTATGGAACAGCCTGATCTAAGAGACGTGTCCTCTTTCACCAGCAGAGCAACACCTTGGGACAACTAGGTCAGCCTCAAGAGGAGATGCAAGAATTGCAGCTGGGTGTAGATAATCAATATTAAAACAGCCTGCGGGTTTCTACTTCTATTCTACACATGTCTTTTTCCAAGTTGGGAACTATAGAGTCTTTTTCACATTTCTGTTTTCTGGAATCTGAAACAGATTCAAGAACAAAAGAGAACCAACACCATTATTTTATGAAAGAATTAAAAAACAAATCATTTATTTTGTTTCCATTTAACACTATCAGATATTTTAAAAATGACATATTTATTGCTGCAGTTAGCTTATGATTAGTGGAAATTCACAAAACACAAATATAAATATATTACAAATATAAAATATGAATTAATTAGCCAGCAAAAGCCCATTTCGGGGTATATACACTACTGATAACATTTGAAATATGATTTTATATTAAATAAGAAATAAGTTGTATGACATCTGAATAACTACACAAGAACCATCCATTTCTACTCACTCATTAAAACTATATATGTTGAGTTTCCAGATATTGGCATGGAGGCTTTTGCAAGTATGAAGATAAATAATGAAAATACCTGTCTTCATGTGGCTTATGTTGTAATTACGCAAGGTATACAAGCTATTAAATAAAATATTTAATACGCTAGTGATAAATGTCATGGAGAAAGAAATAAGGGATATGTGTTAAGAAGTGATAATTAGGAAGGAGGACTTGTTATTTTAAATAGGGTGAAGTATATATCTGGACACTCATCCTTTTCCCCAAATACAATTATTTAAGAAACATTTCAAAGTTATCATTTTGGATATGGAAAGGATAATTTCAAGTGATGGTGATAATACCTTGTTTTTTCAGTGCAAGAATGGAAAGGAATAGAATTTTTCATTCCCTATAACAATGTTAACATGCATAGTGGCCTAAGCTACAAAGGACACTTTGGGGAGATGTCCAAGGTACTGAGCTCATGATAATTTCTAGAAGAGGCAACCTCCAACAGCTCCTTCTCAGTCAAATAATGAGACTCCCTAATCCACTCACCTTTATCCTCTCTCTGGGGTGGAAACCTCTAGAAATATCAGTTAAGCAATTTCTTTGCAAACTTTTTTTTAAAAAAAAAACTTACCAAAACACTGTCCTTCAATGAGTAATCTTTTAATTTTGGTCATTTCTTTGTTGAAAATATGAGAACGTATTTTTTCTTTAAAAAGTTCTACTTTCTGAAATTAAATCTTAACATAGAAGACATTCTACTTTAGAGTAGTATAGTGAGATAAATACATTTGAGCTCGAATCTTGACTATATCATTTAGAAGATTGGTGAATTGGGAAAACTGCTTAATGTAGCTGAGATTTTGTAAAATGAATATTATAATGCATACTTCATAGGATGTGAAGATTTAATAAAGTAATATGTGTAAAGTACCTCTTGCAGTACCTGGACTCTAATAATGGCTTTCAGAATGTTAGGTTTTTTTTCCCTCTTCTCTACTGTTGAGACAATTCTCCATGGGTCTCTTGTATTTCTGCATATCTTGTAAGCACAACCAATGACAACTTTTATGCTGGATTATCTTTTCAAGGATATTTTATATAATGCAGTCTCAGAAGTTTGAGTATTTCCTTTCATAGCAAAGGGAAAGCGTAGTTACTATCTATTATGATAAAGATAATATCTCCTTCGGGAGGACAGTTTGGGCAGGCTTGCTTTTAGCCTATAATAAAATATTAGTGTTTCCTAAGCTTAGGGTTGCTCTTGTGTACCGTAACTTACTGCACGTACCATTGATGCATGTATCTGGCTCTTGTTACACTGCCTTACGGGAACTGAAGCTTAGGAAACTAGTGCAAAAGTGATGATAACCCTGGCTACTAATTTTATGGGTAATAATCTTTCCTTTGCCTCTTACCCAGGATTCTCATGTCTTCTGCCCTTGTGCATGTAACTGTGATAGGCTAATTGGTTAGCTTCCTACTAAGGTAAAACTCTTCACAGACCCTTCACAATTCTTGTCACCTACACATCTCTATTCCATTGGTTCTCTATATCATCTACAGAAAAATTTTAGCCCTCATAATTTAATCCGCTTTATTATTTGGTTTTAAAGCTTAATTGTCATAATGGGAATCAGAGAATCTGAATGCGTCAGCTTTAAAATTTAAAGTTAGACTTCAGTTTCAAAATTGCTTATCTCTTGCAGGCTTTAATGCTATCTCTCCTAATTTCCCACAAAACTAATTATGTAGATATAGATAATAAGGAAAACATTCATAATAAACACTAGAGGTAGAAATCAACCCATTGCCAGAATCTGAAAATGTTCATTAACAACACGTTTATTTGAAGCACTGGGCAATGTGTATCTTATATGGAGCCCATCCCTCCAGAAAACTAAGAATTTGACTTAAGATTTTAGGAACCCCATCATTCCCTCAATGTCTGTGGACTGGCTCAGAAAGACAAAAATTACACCAACCAGAAGAGTGAAAAGCATCCTTTTAATGTGTGGGTGGTGTTTTCTCAAGAGAGCCAGTATGTTGCTTCCTTCATCCTACCCCCGTGTTTCACAGTTGTGTCTTTCTTCCTACATTCAATAAAACTGCGGGACAAGTTTGTGTAGGGGTTAGAGGGTGGTGAGCAATGAGGCAGAGGAGGGTCTGCAAGTAATCCTTTATGTATTTGAAAAGTGAAACAGATCTAGGAAGTGTCCTCATAGGAGTTTAGATTAGGAATTTGTTATCATGTACTGGTTTCTATACAGTATCAACAATTTTAATCAGAGCAGAAGAGCCATGGTAGTTTAAAAGATGATAGACACCAGTGATCTAGCTAGGAGCTGTGCACATTAACCTACAGAAAGGACATAGACTGCTTCTTTGAACATTCAGACCAAATTCCTATCTCTAAAAACATTTCAAAATAAGAACCAGAAGAAAATGCTACAAAACTATTTAGTATTCTTAATAGGATAACAGAAAAGATAGAGGACAAAGCCATGCATATAATCACAGAATAAAAAATATAAGGTTTATGAAAGCAATGCTCATTGATTCATTACTGCTGCTTCCATAATCTTGCATCATTGTTGAATGATGAATAAGATTAAAAGTCAGATGGATGAGAGAAGGAAATATTTCTAGGGAACTAAATGTAGAAACAAATCTGCAGCAAGGAAAGACTAAAAACTGGAATAGCTATTGATAGGAAGAGCAAAAGCATAAAACAAAGACACAAAAATAAGGAAATCGGCAAAATTCTCTAATATTATGTTAAAACATTCATAGGAAACTTAAAATCATGCCTACAATAGTTAAAATATGATGTAGGTCTTTTAATTCTAGGAGAAGATAAACCAAAGATATGGGTCAACATAAAATATATTTTAAAATAAACAAAGGAACATGGTTTGTGCACAAAGGAAAAATCTGTCTGGTAAGAGACAAATATATAAAGCAAAATATATGATCCAATATGATAATTGCCAGATAATAATTCCCAGCTTACCATGTTAGAGAAATTTGTGTAGTACTGTTCAAGAACATGACATGTTAACTGTCTTGACAGATGAATAGTATTTCACGATGGGAAGGATATTCTGAAGAATGTAAGAGCATTCCGAATAATTCAAGGATATAAGGTATTTAGGAAATAGAGTTTGATATGACATGAGTAGAAGATACAGGGAAGAAAATTGTAGGAAAATAGACCAGAACAATAGAAAAATACCACATTCCTCCCCTATTGGAGATAGATATGTATGTGTGTACATATATATATTTAACTTTTTTTAAGTTGTACAGGGAGTTAGCCATTGTACTTTCATAGAATGTAATGTGGTATAACTTTCACTGTTGCCTTGAATCTGTCTTCAGATATTTTATTATTTTATTTGTCTACATTTTATTTCCTGGGATAATTTTTAAATAGGAACATTTCTTACACTTCTTGCAAAGTATAATGAAGAAACCATTGCAAAGTATAATGAAGAAACCATCAGCTTTTGAGTTGGAGAGACCTGGCATCCAATTCCCATTGAGATGTTGACATTGATCAAGGCACTGAACTTTATGTAAATAAGGCATGCTGTGTGATAGCTTGTGACTATGATGGCTCTTAAATCATTTGACTTTTGGAAGGGATAGTTTTACTCTATGACTTAGAAATTTTGATTTAAGCCTATGTAATCTCCCATGTAATTTCATTACATCTTTGGGCCTGATGCACAGAGTAGGTGCTTAAATAAGTGTTATTTCCATTAATTTCTGTGTGTGTGTTCTACACTGTCAACCATGGATCTCTTTTAGTAGTAGGATCTCTGGAAATATTATTTTGACTAAATTAATGTCAGTAGCAAAAGAGGCCTTATATGGTGGTTAAGAAGGCAGGCTCTGCAACCTGAATACCTACATCTAAATCTTGGCTCTGCCACTGACCAGCCATATGACCATGTGGCACGTGGCTTTATTTCTGTTTCCCCAACAGTATAATGGAGCTCATAAATACTTACCTAATAAGGTGGTCATATATTAAAAGAGTTCATATATGTAAATCACTTGAAAAGTTGCCTGGAATGGAGCAAGTGCTTAATTCATGTTAGCTAATATAATTATTGAAAAGCTAGAACATGCTTTTGATGGTGGTTTCTCAGATGTGTCTTATGTTTAAACCCCTGTGGTTTTTAAAATGTTTTCCAGACAAAATGAGAGAGAAAAAATTTGCTCTATGTGGTTACCCAGCAAAAGTGTGTCTTCCTCAATAACTATTGAAAATCTCTATATTATATTGCTGTGATTAGGTCTAAATCCAAATTTCTATAGTCGGAATAAGGTCTTCTAACTCCAATGTCAGTTTGAAAGCCATCTTAATCATGCCATACCCCAAACTGAGGAGTTTTTAATACCTCAGTTCCCATATCTGAAAAATAGTCACAATAACATCTACTTCTATATTTGATGATAATCTGCTAGGATTAAATATAATGCACTTAAAGTGATGCCCTTATGCCTAACTTAATAACATTCTATTAGCTGTTGTTATTATTATCAATCATTTTCAGATTGTCTCCCAATTTACTACCTGATGGGCAATTTAACATTTATAAATATTTACTAGAATATGGCTATTGAATCCAAGAGCCAAGACTTTAACTGGTTTTCTATTGTAATCAAGCAGTACACCATGGCCATCAGGTGTACTCCTTTTACCCGTTGATGAGGCCAGGCTACAAAAACTTTAAATATGTCAATAACAGGAGAAATATCTTTTTTAGTCTTCCATTCTGCTCCAAATATTTATTTCTTTTGAAAGAAGAGAAGAAACAGGTCTTAGATTCAATTGGACATTGTCTGATAGTGATTTAAAACTGTACTTTCCTGTTTCTATTTCTCGCATTCCACTTACTGCTTTTTCCATTTTTTCCTGTTGTGGTGTTCAGTTAGATAAGAGATTAATTCTTGATGATAATCATCATTTCTGGGTGTAAACATTTTGCATCTTTCATTACAAATTAGCCCAGTAGCTTTTTTCTTCTCATAGTCCCAATTGTCAGTCTATTCCTCTTCCCAGGTGCATTTGTTTACTCTGTATGGCGAATATTTTATACTATATCCTATGCAATATTTAATTCAGCTAAAATGTCTGATGTCATTTGATTGTGACTGTGAAACTTATTTTAGAACATGTTTTCCATGAAAAATTCAGAATTATCACTTACAAAGCAATACTACGGATGTCTGTGTAGGCATCATGTTTTGGAGACAAGTTCTACTTTTCCAAATTAGTTCTGTCACTAAAAGTGAAAGTTCTTTCAGACTAAAGTTATAACACAAAACAAACATCTATACTATGACCAATTGTCTAATTCCAACTCAAGAAAAGCATTGATAGTTCTCCAGGAATATTTATTTTTTACAGTATACAATCTCTCAATGATGAGTTGTACAAAAATATACACCTTGAAACATTAACTCAGACTTACAATTCATGTACAAAACTCTTGTTTAGGAAATCAAGAAAATATATTTCCTCTCCCATTTTTTTTGTAATTTGGCTTTATTTAAATAGTTTGAAAATAGTTTAATTACGTGTGGAATAAGTTTGGGAAAGTATAATTCTCTCTCTTTAAATAATAAATATCAAATATCCATTTTCTTCAAAGTGGAGTTGCAATAGGTAGGTCCACATTGCTTTTACAGACATTACTAAAATATAATTGCAAACTCAAGGAAACTTTTATGTAAATGATTCTTTTAACCCTCCAAAAATTTAAAAATTCAACTCAATTTATTTGTATTAGATGGGATCCTGGCTAGTTTCCACTTCCTGAGGCTTTTTATTCTGAGTTTATTTGTAAGACTAATTATCTTCACCTACATAAACTTCCTGGATTTTGGAATACTTAATTGGCTGGTCAAGTGTCTCTGTTCTCCAGATGAAAGTTACCTATCATGCATCCTCAAAGGGACCCAAAATTTGGACCAGATGCCATCTACTCAGGGGTACAGGAGGAACTGAAGCATTAAATTGTTGGCAATATCAGCCAACATGTGTAGCTCATCACTGCGAACAAGTGTTCAGCCAAAGGAATGGTGTATTGTCATTGTGACCCACACGTGTTGGAAGAGTTCCAGAAATGACATAACATATTATGCATTAATATAGAGCAGGTGGCAGGTAGGCACCCAAGGTAAGCTAAATGAATGTATAACTTACTCTTGAAGTTGAATAAGTTATAGACTGACATAATTTAGATATGTAGGCAAATTCTTAGCAATAAAAACATAGGACTTGCATTTAGGTTCTTGTTACTCATAAATTGACCTGGAACTTACACAAAGACGTTGGATTTAAAGTGCTCTGAGCAACTCACGGTCACACAAGATTTGCCTTTTTTATCACAAATTCAGAATTTCAGGATAATTCTTATCTTTTCCACATAAAGGGGCATAATAGTAATTTTTTACCTTACAAGGGAGAGCAAAATCTTTAATATTTGCCTTTTAAAAGGTAGAATAAATAGGCAGCATCCGGAGATACACACAGGCAGGAGATGTTCCTAAACCTCCAATCTGAATAATCTGACTAAAGGAAAATCTCACATCCTTTTAGATTTCACAAGGTTCAAGGAAATGTGAAATATTTAACATTTTCACCTTAGTGTTTTCACACATAAAAGAGACACCTTTCAAGGGTAAGTAGCAATTTTTCTTTTCCTGTTGAGAGCTCGTTTTGCAACTCAAAGGGCAAATAAGGAAAAATGTTGCTTTGAAATTTTCTGAAATGATAGGATTCACATGCAACAAACTTCAATTCCACTGATTATTTCTGCAAGTGACCCTGAGTCAGAATATTAGTTATTGAGTTGCTGAGAATTTGGAAATTATCTCTTTTAATCAGTCTACCATGTATGTGAAAATCAGAAAATGTGTAAACATTTTGCATTGACAGAGTTCAGTTCTTTCTGTCTTAAGTTACACATTTAGTTGTCACATAAGTTTTAATTGGATAAAATTAGGTCCCTTATTTTCAATGAAACTATGTGAAGTTTTGGGTGTGCAGCAGCAACTTCATTCACTGTGGTTTTGATCCCTTGGAAATGAAAGCCAAAGTGATTTTTGCACGTATGTATGTTATTTTTTGGAAATGAATTCAGTGACAAGATGAGGCTGAGATTTGAAGATATCACATGTTGAATATAGAAAATATGCTGCATTGCTAAGCAAGGACAAGACCCTGTAAGAGCATAGAAGGCACCCCCAGAAGCAGTGGAAAAAGGCTAGAAAATTGTAGAAGCTTTCAACACCAGAGGGAAGAGTATATATTTAAACCATTAGTCAACAGGGAATGATTACAGGGTTTAGAAAAAGGTATGGCATGATTAGTGTTGTGCTATTAGCGAGAGCATTTTGGCTGCAGTGCATAGAATAGAATGCAAAGGAGAGAAAGGAGGCCTGGGAGTTGTGGTACTGTGCAGGGTTTGAACATCAGGCACTGGTTTCTGACGGATGTAGGTTTGAAACCCAGGCCAAGTATTCATGAATTCCAACCTCCCGTTTTGTACAATACTTGAGCACCAATCACATCCTGCCCCTATGGAGGTGGCAGCAAAAGCTGTGCTGTACCTGCTCCTCGGGATTCTGAGTCTAGCTCCACATAGCTCCTCAGCTCAGGCCCCAGAATTCCAGCAGCTCTCCATGGGCCTTTCCCCTAAACTTCTTGGTTCTGATGTTCCCAATCTCCACCATTTTGTTCTCCGAGCTCCAGCAGAGCAACTTCCTGCAGATATGTCTGGGTTACTGCAGCAACCTCTTCTTGCTTTTTCAGGCCTTCAGAGCACGTATAAGCCAATTTCTATGCGAAATCCCTTTATTATAATACCTACTATGGCTTCCATATTCCTGGCTGGGCCCTTACTGATAGAATGAGGGCAAACAGATACATAAGCTATGTAGACAACATGGCGGGAACAGAGGAGTGTAAAAGCATGGGCATGGTCAGGGAAGGGAAGTAGCTGGATGTGATTAGAATACATAGTTGAACAAGGGATATCCTGAAATTAAGCAAGAAAAATTAAGATGGGATTTCAATAATGTATTGTCTCATCATATACAAGCAAAACTGGTTTCTGTAACTTGGGTTACCCATCTAAGAATTTTCTCAAGTACACGATGATCCAGTGCAACTCTTAAATGTGATAGTCTTTAAAAATATATGAAAACTCGTAAGCGTCTCCATCAGGGAGTGGTCTATAGGGCCATCCAGGGAGATGTGTAGTAGGCAGGGGGATATGTGCTTCAGAGCTTCATGAGAGCAATCGAGACTAGAGATAATATTTTGAAGTCATCAGTATACAGATCACAAATTTTTGGAGGCCATTGAGGTCACCTAGAAAGAGGTCAGAGAGTGAGACAGCACAGTGCTTATGGATAAACATGAGAAGAAGCAATAGTTCCCATTGCTTTTCAATAGGGTCTCAGTGCTTTAAACAAATTACTTTGATTTCTGTCTCTCATGTATTATTTACTAATTCCTGCCTGTAACCCTGGAATAAGGTTACATACACCTGGAATAGGATACCTGCTATTTCTAGCAATACTTGCTGTGAAGACAACATTGGATAGTAGAATAGGCTTGGGCTTAGGTCCTAAAATCTTGAGTTTGACATGGGGTGGACATAAAGTCATCTCTCTGCTTCCTAATAGTTAAGAACCCTTCAACCTCAGGGATTCTCTGTTTTCTCTTGTGTAATATTAATATTAATAATAATAGTTTCCTCTCAGGATTGTTGTATGCATTAAGGGTCATACAACAAACATTAGTTGACAGCTACTAAATGCCAGTTGTTGCTAGGTTGTCACTATGGGTAAAAGAGGAAAAGAATGTGCAGTCCCATAGGGGAGACAGATATGTTATGAGGTAAATATAATGCAGTATACAAGGTAAAGCAATAGGAAATGTATAAAGTACAGGGCAGGGAAGGATTTGTAGATGACATTTCAGCTGTTGAAGCTGAATCTTGAGAAAACTATGTGAGTTAACTGAACGAAAATGGAAGAGTATAGTACTGGGAATTCAGTATCAGATTTTAATAAAGGAGGTTTTTTTTCCCCTTCTCTTTGACTACTTCTTTCTAGTCCCAGCTCAAAATTCACCCATTTCAGAAAGATTTCCTGAGCTTAATGGCCTCCTTTGTATCTCCCGTTAGTCCTTCATTCTAATTGCTTCATTACACATATATTATTTTTTTTATCATTTTGCTTTTGTGGATATAATTGATAGTTGCCTTTATATTTTAGTAGGTGTCCCTATTTTTTTTGTGTCCCTATTTTTTTTTAAATAGAAAGAAAATTTACTTGGGAAAATTATTTTAAGTATTCTTTTGATGTCTGTAACATCAAAATAGTAAATGCTTGATAAATTTTTAAAAACTTTTTTTCGTATAAATAGTAGGCTAGGCATATCAGTGAAAAATATATTTACCAAATGATTCTTAATTCTTGTTCTTACATAAATCGTAGAAGATCAAAAACTAGGTGGTCACACATCACAACATAAGTAATCTTCACAGTGTGGTAGGAAATGATGGGAGTAGAGGAGGGATTTTGAAATGAGAAAGTCATAACAAACTCTGCAGATGACTCTTTTCAGAGGTTTTGCTGTGAGCCTAGCAGAGGAATATGATGATACTTAAAGGGAAATAGAGTGGATGTGGGCTATTATTTATTTATTTATTTTTGATAATAAGACCCCCAGACGTTTTTGTATATTCCTGGGAATGTTCCAGTAAAAGGGGGGAAATTGATGGTGTAGGAGAAAGCCCTGGATTCTTTGACAAACATCTTTTCCCTCTTCTGTAAAATGCAAGGTGTAAAGCTGTAGATCACCACACTATTTTTAGCTTAAAAATTTCCGTTCTATGAGTCTTTCTTCTTTTGTTTTTTGGGTCATTATCCCACACTGATATGATTGTATAACTATTATGTTAGCATTTAAAGATAATTGCATTCCTAACAGAATATGAAGTAAATATATAATAGAATATTGCTCTGATTTTGTATCAGTGACTGTATTTATTTCAAATCATGAAAAAGAAGACTGCTCTGCTCAATGACATCTCTCAGATGTATAAAACATGATAGACTTTTCAGAATAGGTGACTCAAGAAATTTGAATCTAAAGGGGACATACTTTCAGTGATAACTCAGGCCGGGTTATTTTCCCTGTATTATGGAGGGGAGATGTGTGACCAGCTCATGTCTACAGGGATTGCTGGACAAGCTTTCATCTTCTCACTCTCAACATGAGGTAGACAGAGTACCCTACTTTTCAGGAAAGTGCTTCACAATCTGTGAAACGAAGGGGCAAATCCTTTGACTTTAGGTAAGATAAGCATGCATTTTTTTTTCATTCCTGGAAAGCAGGTTGGCCATGGCATCTCCTACTCCATTGACAGCTAGTGTTTTGTCTGCAGATTTTTAGGTCTGGGTGATTCCAACTCTTTAACCACCTTATATAGCAAGAGACTGAGAAGTTGATGTGTGCATCTTAGACATGAAATAAGATCTGCTTGATCCATGAAGTGAGGAAGGGGAGTTTTGTGTGTTTGATCCCTTTGGCCTCCCTCTGCTGTTTTAGAAACTCTGATTGTTGCAGGGTGTCCCCCAGACTACATTCATCTTCACCCCCAAAATTAGGCTTCACAAAAGAGACTGGTGCAAAGCAACATCATTGAAAATATCCTTACATGATCAGTGGTTTCAATTTGGAATCTGGTGCTGGTTTATGGAAGAGATGAGAAGGAAATTTTTCCTGTCCTGGGGATTTTGTATGTTTTTCTGTCTCTTAGATTTTTCCCTTAAAATGTGGTTGTGAAAAGCAGATGTTCAGTAAAGCTGAAAGTCTTGGAAATATTCATCATTGCATGGTAACCCAATACCTCAGGGTATATGCTGTCTGTAGTAGCAAAATGATCTTTTTTTCTATGCCTACCATGGAATTGTAGCCATTGAACTGATGCAAAATATGCCCTCTAAATTTAGCCTGCATTCAAATCCGTTTATTGTTTAAAGAAATCATGCAATGCCAATTAAAGACTTTTTTAAATCTTTCATAAATCAACTGCATATTTATTTTGCTGATTAGAATGAGTCAGATAAGAGCACTAAAAATTAAATTTCTGCCCCAAATATCACAAAATGAATACCTAATTCTCCTTAAAAACTTACTGAGATCCTAATTTTGCCTCTTAACAGCAGTGTCCAATATCTGGCATTTGGCAACACATAATGAAAAGTCATTGTAACTGCTATTTTGGTGTAGCATCATGGAGAACTAGAAATTTCCAGGACCTCAGTCATACCCCATTATTGGAAGGTGACCTTGAACTTCACTAAATATTCAAAGTCTCTCACCTACTGGCAACATTCAAAATGTGGAGTCTTTGTTCAATGTCTTGAAACTACCTTTATTTTCTGACATTTGTCTGTATAAGGCATGTGATTCATTACATTGGTTTTATATTGAAGAAATAAATTTGAAACAAACACTTTGTTACAGCAGAGGCTGATATTCATAACTGGTTTCTGGAATACTAGGTAACTAATCAGTCATGGATATATTAACAAGTTATTCATGCTGTTCTTGTTTTCAATATGAAGTAAATTTTAAAAAAGCCCTTTGGCTGGAGTGTCATGTGATATTGTAATGCTACAGTGCTGATAATAATTTCTACTGGGGAAAAATAGTAGCTGCCTTTACATTCACCAAAGTCATAAACAAGCATATTCTCAGTTTATATACAATCTTTCCTCAGTTTGTTACTTTCTGAAAATTGCTTTGAAAGTTAATTAGAACTATATAAAATATACCCAGCATGCTAGTCCCTAAGAACAGCACATAATTGGGGACTACTTTATCAAAAGCGCAGACTGTTTATTTCCCTGGCCAAATTTGGCAGTGTACTGCTATGGCTGCCACCCAGTCTTTCTTGAGTAACCCACCCACTTTCTTGTCCCTCTCTCTGTACCCTCCACCCCAATTTAATTTTAAATTGGTACATTGAACATTGTTGTACATTCATGAATGTATACTTAGCTATTTCTGGTTGCTAATTTTAGCAATATTATGTGGACTCTTGGCATAATGCATAACAACCAAGACAATGACCCATCCCAGAATGAGTTCAGTCCATGATCCATAATCCAACTATACTTATCAAGCAAAGTTTATTGGTCTGTAGACATAGTCCCTTTGAGCCATCCTTATCTTACACTGAATCATCAACTGACAGGTTCAGGCTAAACTACCAATAACTCCTTTGGATGCTTACATCCACCACCGAACGATGATGGCCATGGGTATTCCATGCTGTAGGCTGATGAGTGCTTGAGGTGTGTGGGCGGCAGGCAATGGGAGGGGCTGTAACCAATGGAAGGTGGGACAAAAAGTCAGAGGCAAAAAGTGAGTGAGTTGAGTGGGTTTGATTTTACAGGGTGATCAATCTCAACATTTTCTAGATGCCAGTTTTTCAAGAATCCATTAAAAGTTGTGATTAATTCTTTAGATCAAAACAAACATGCACATACACTAATTTTTTTGCATACAATTTCTACCAGTTGTTAGGTCTCCAGAAGTCTCAGGTTAAGCACCCCCACTGGGACCATTAGGGTAGGGATTTAAGAACAGAAAAAGATAGGGATCATTATATTAATCTAGTGAGAATCTCTATGAGAAAGAAAAAAGATAAGATAATGAGGGGAAGAAGCAAAGGGCTTTATGTAAACTTAAAAACAATGGTGTTAAGGCAATAATGGCAAGATTTAATGCTAACCAGAACTGCAGAGAAATTATCTGGAAGCTTTATTATCTTATGTGAAATTAAACGGTTGGGAAAATTGTTCAGAAGAACTGGAACATTTTCAGAACTCACCCTAAAGAAAATACAATTTTGACCAATCTTGAGGATTCTTGGCAGACTCTTAAAAGGCTCCCCTGGAGGCTAGCATTGCTGACCACATCAGAATCAGCACCAGCAGGGCTATGGTCACTCATGATAAGAGTTTGTCACCTTGGCTTTGGGATCTACTGAGAGAGTGAAAAAGAGGGACTAGAGTTTAGATTATAGGGAGGTATGCTTGGACCACAGTTGAAAATGAGCAGTTTCAAATATCCTTTAGCTATTCAGTGTGAAGGGATGCAAGGTGGGTGAAGTAGGGGTCTTCAATTGAACTGAGGGTTGGACAACATTTGGAAAGCTTTTGTCTACACCCTAATGCTGATTTGGTGTCATAAGAACCGAGAGACTCAAGTCCTATCTCTGGATATACCACAATCTAGTTTTACAAATTTGAAGAAATTGTCTCACATCTCTGGATCTCTTTTTCCTGAAAAAAAAAAAAAAAAAAAGGCCACAGGAGGCCTAAATGATCTCTAAGATTCCTTTTAACTCTAGAAGTCTATGGTTACTGAAGAGAATGAAAATCAAAGGGAAATAGAGCCATGTTGTATCAACAACGCCTTACTTACTTTCAAAAAAGTTCTCTTTATGCCTACTCTGATGCTTTAGATATGTCTATTCATAATTTTAAATAGATTAATGTCATAGATTTCATAAAACAGAAGAATGATATTTCCTGAACCAGGGAGATCTTGACAATTGTGTGTTTCTAACAGCAGTTGGAAATCAGTTAACTTTTTAAACAGCAAATACTGCATTTATTTACTCTATTTGCTATGTGGAAACTTACCACTGCCAGCTTCAGCCACAGAACATTCTATAAGAAGTGGTTGTGGTTTCCAAATGAGGGCAAGTGGATAGTGTTTTCCAAGGCTGCTTCAGGAGCATCTGAGATATGTAAGCACATTTTGCATCTTGGCACAATGAACTTGTTATGAATTCCCTGTGCCTGGCTCTCTGTCTCCTACCCCAATTATTACCTTCTTATTTTGGCAGACTAGAACAACTGAGAACTTCTGTGGGATGAAAGAGCTGGTTCCAGTGGTCTCGGTGGTGCCTCAAGTCTTCCTCTGGGTAGATTCTTTCAGAATGAGGCTGGAAATGCCACTTGGAGGATCTGATTCTGCGCTCCACATTAAGCAAAAACCCACTCCATGTATCCTCAACTGGAGCCTGGGTTCTCATATGATGCTTATTTTCTCTTAAGTGGAGCAAAGATTGTGCCAATAAAAAGTAAAGAATACTGATTTGACATATATTTAAAGCTGACGCGTACTTTGTATGTGGCATTTAGTAGGACACTGCTCAAGCCACACTTTGGAATATGCCTACCTGTCAGTGCAGGCTTCTTGTTGCAAATTTCCAGATAATTGTTTAAAATATTATAAATGAAAAAAGATTATTTATCATAATTGCTGAAGAGCTATTTTTTTAATATTTTATTTATTTATTAGACAGCCAGCATGGCGGGGTGAGGTAGAGGTGGAGGGGTGGAGACAGAGGGAGAAGCAGACTCCCCACTGAGCAAAGAATCTGACATGGGGCTCCATCCCAGGACCCTGGGACCACGACCTGAGCTGAAGGCTGCCGCTTAACCAACTAAGCCACCTAGGTGCCTCTGAAAAGTTATTTTTGATGGGGCTTAGCATCTGAGGTCCTTTAATTCACTTGGTGGTTAAAGTGTGGGACAAACAATAAAAGTAGGATGAATTCGGACTAAATAAAACAAGAGATGTGAGCCCAGTCTACTCTCTAATGGACACAAGCCGTTTACAGCAGTAGATTTTCTGGGTCTTAGGGAAGTTGAAGATACAGAGTTATTTAGCAGTATCTGTTGCTCAGTATACATAGTGGTTATTGATTATAGTCTGATTAATTGAATGTATCAGTTTTCTAATGTGGAAGGCCTATACAATCATTTTTTAAAGGAAATCCTCATACTTCTAAAATTGTTAGTTCCAGTTGCCATATTTAAGATGTGTCAATATATGGACAAATGGAAAGCCACTTGGAAGACAATGAATAGCCTGAGCCTAGGTTACTAGAGGAGAAAGATCACTGGTTTTTTTGTGTTAGAATACTTATATTCTGGTCTCAGCTTCATCACCCATTATGTGTATTTTCTTGAAGAACTTACTTTATTTCTATAAAATAGCATCTGAAAATGGATAGCTTACTGTTGTTGGCAAAATTGTAAGATGCTCCCTGTGATTCCCACTCCCAGGCATATATGATCTGTATAATCCCCCCCTTTTGAGTGTGGCGGCACCTGTGAATATGAGGGAATATTACTCCCATGATTATTGATATTATATATTCTGTGGAAAAGATGAAGAGATGGTAGTGAAGTAATAATGATTAATCTTGGGGAGAAAGGTAGTGACGGGAAGAAAGAATTATGTGACTCCTAGGTGCATATAATTTTCTCTTTCTTGATCTGGATACTGGTTACCTGGATGTGCACAGGTTACATAAATTCATGGAACTATAACATGTGTACTTTCTGGATGTTTATTGAGTTTCAGTGTAGCATTATAGCATTTGTATGTACTTTTAAAGAGCTATTTTTCTTTCAAATTATTAAAAAGTAGAATTATCTAAATGATAAAAAGTAAAATTATTTAAATAGAGATGTTAATTTGTTTTGAAAAATTATTTAAATTTTACTGAATATTTTGATTAAAGTAACAGCATTTACAAGTCTAGCATTTAATGTTCATCTAATTGCCAGTGAGAGAATTTATTTCATGCTTTGTGTATTTTGAATCTAGTTCCATGTATATTTATATTTAAGAGTAATATGATTTGTGGAATATTGCAAACTGTTCTTCAGCCACCTTCTGCAGCTGGTGTGAATACTACGCTAATTCATGAGTCATCACAGATCCAAAAATTGAAACACAAAAAGAAGGAAGAACATAGATGCTTGACACTACTATGAAATGGTGTTTCATTATTCAAGAATCCTACTATCTAGGAGGAAGAATTTTTAAATTAATTACCCTTTTTCCTACATAAGTATTGCTATCACCCAAATCCATTCCAACCTAACAAAAGCATTGCCCATTTCTGATATTGGCAAATGGACAGCCCACACATCTTCATGGCGTTCAGATGCAGTCACCAGTTGTTACAAGGACATATGGGCTGAGATGTGAGAACTATTTCTCTGGGGCCTGAATATTTTCAGAAATGAGAGAGGATGTTTGGAGTTCCAGGTCATATCCCGCCAGCCCTGGGAGAAGGGTCCCATGTGCAGAGTTGCCCATATGTTCTTTAGTAAATATATTTGTTCCTTTAATTCGTTTCTGATATGTGTGTTCTCTGAAGCGTAGAGCCCAAAGCAGAAGCCTTTTTTGCCTGCGTCTGAGGTTGAGTCTAAGTGACAGTGTTAAAGGTTTTTGAAAATTTTAGCATTTTGAAGAGGAGAGATTCATAGTGACATGTAATGCTTTAATAGAGGAAGGAAAT
This sequence comes from Potos flavus, assembly GCA_028534135.1. Classification (NCBI taxonomy): domain Eukaryota; kingdom Metazoa; phylum Chordata; class Mammalia; order Carnivora; family Procyonidae; genus Potos; species Potos flavus. The sequence goes on from CM052899.1 coordinate 88,423,490, forward strand.
GTGATTTTACTGCATGAAATAATGTATATTTACTATCTGTGTCTTGGAAAATTATCCCTCAGCACCATGATATTTATGCTTTGTATTTAACAACAAAGTGGTATTTGTTTTCTTTCCTTGTCTAAAGTACCCATTGTAATTTATCATTGATTTTCAAGTTAATATTTTTCTTAGTGAAAGTTCCTGCTTATTAATATTTATCAAAATAAGACAGAATATTTTTGTCTTTCTGTATTATCCTTTCTTTCAGCATTCACATTGTAGCTATATATTTCTTACTATGAATTTCTTAGAAAAACTCTTCCTAATAGCAAATATTGCTCCTGTTTCCTAGTACTGAATACCACTTAGTTAGAGAGAAAGGTGGCTCCTTTTTAAGGTAGTTAGTTTTTTTTATTCTTTAGTATGGATAGTAAATATGACATTTTGAGTAAGATTGTTCTTATTTTTAAATGAAAAAGTTTCCATGATGTTATCACTTACTGAACTCTTTGATTATAATATTAAATTCAGCTGGAAAGTTATATAATTGGAAACTGCAACTCATGAGGTGCTCTGAGCAGTTGTTCCTGCCATTACTACTAAATATAATTATAACAGAACAGTTTTGGATAGATTGTGGATCTGCCTTGAGTATTGTATAATGAGAACACGATTGTTAATCTAATAAATTTGATAACAAACAATTTGTGAGATGATGGTAGTGATTTCAATATAAATGAACTTAGCACTCGATTGTAAATGTTTCTATTAGGAGGAAAGCATTCAGAAACAAAAGTTACTTTTTATCACCGGATTTCATGGTAAACTGAATGGTCATATGTCTATCTCTTTAGAATTGGATGTTGCTTCTTTTAGAGGGAATAGAGAAATCATATCAGTGTCTAGAGATTATATAAGAATGAGGGGCACCTGGGTTGCTCAGTGGATTAAAAAGCCTCTGCTTTCGGCTCAGGTCATGATCTCAGGGTCCTGGGATCGAGCCCTGCGTCGGGCTCTCTGCTCAGCAGGGAGCCTGCTTCCCCCTCTCTCTCTGCCTGCCTCTCTGCCTACTTGTGATCTCTCTGTCAAATAAATAAATAAAATCTTTAAAAAAAAAAGAAATGAACCTACTAATTATTTCTCTGCTTAATCTCTTATAACATGGAATCTCTTAATATAAGCTACAAAATTAGAATTATATTTTTCTTTTAGAATATCTTTGAAAATGTAATTGTATTTTTACTTCACACAAATTAAAACAAAATATAAAACTATTCAGTGAATTGTTTCTATTTTAAATAATTTTGAAGTTTTGCCTTTTACATGCAACCTCAAAATTTTTTAAACTGAAAGTTACTCTTCCTTTACTAAAGAATAAGAAAGAAGAGCTTTGGAGTGTCAACCTTGGGCTAAGAGTCAAAGGTGGGGCATTTTTGTATTTCTTCAAACTTTTGTTCAATAGATATTTTTAAAAGTGTTTATTGCCAAATTAAACAGAAATCTTGGGTGTAATTTGGAAGAGGATACATAAATATAAAACAGTATTACATAACTTCTGTTTTTGGTTATGAGAAAACATTTTTCTAGACTTTGGATAATAGGCAGCTCACATTAGTCATCCCCAAGAGAGGAAGAAAAAGTGATACAGGTCCTATAATTGTCCTCTGTTTATTGCCTGGAGAGAGTTTTTTTGGCCATAGTGAAGAGGTGGGGACGGGGAAACCAAAACAAAGGCCAGGTATCTCAGTGCTTTGAGGAAACAAAGATGGATTTGGGGCAGGATAGGTCAGATTAGCAGGGCTGAATACCAGGAAGAAGGGAGTTGTACAGAGAAAGCTCTAAAAAATCTGCAGATGAGTCTTTCAAGTCCTTGATCCAATCATGACATGCACGTGAATAGGTGGAAACTAGCTGAGATAGAGAGAAGAATCACATGAAAAAGGGCTGGAATAATCCCCAGAGTTCAGATGGCTCCAAACTCAGAAGACGTCGTCAGTGAATTCTATCAAATATTAAAGGAAAACGTAATACCAATCCTATATAAATTTCCAAAAAACAGAGGAGGGGGAGAAACATCCCAAACGTTCTGAGTCCCAAATTAGCCTGATACCAAAAACAGAAATAAAAATTCAAAGAAAATTAAAGCTAATATTCTTCATTAAATGGACACAACTATCTTTAATAAAACATTAGCAAATATATTATAGAAATATTTACAAAATGGATGACACATCATGACCTAGTGGGTTTAGTCTAAGTAGTAGTAGAAAAGTTGTTTCATTTGAAATCAGTCAATATAATTCACCATGTTAACAACTAAAGGTGAAAAAAATCTCTATAGATGAATAAAAATCATCTGGCATAATTCAATATCCATTAATTCGTGCATCCTGATAGGTGACACACAATTTCATTTGTTTCATTACTAATCTGTCCACTTTGGTTCAGTTTTTGTCAACCAAAGATTCTACGAGAGAATTAAGCCCAAATATTGTGAGGCAAGGCTTGGCAAACTTTTCTGTAAATGGCCAGATAGTAAATCATTTATGCAATTGCACCTTGAAAGAAGCCAGAGAAAATGTGTAAAAAAAAAAAAAAAAAAAAGGCTATGGCTGCATTTCAATAAAACTTAGTCTATGGACAATAAGATTTGAATTTCATGTAATTTTCATGTATCACAAAATATTTGCTTTCTTTTTACTGTTTTCAACCAATTAAAAATGTAAGAAGTCATTCATAGCTGATGATGTATATAAAAAATATACATCAAATGGGGATGCCTGGGTGGCTCAGTCGGTTACTCACTTGCCTTTAGCTCAGGTCATGATCCCGGGGTCCTGAGATGGAGTTCCACATCAGGCTCCCTGCTCAACAGGGAGCCTGCTTCTCCCTCAGCCTGCCACTCCCCCTGCTTGGGCACTCTCTCTCCCTCTCTCTCTCTAGCAAATAAAGAAATTAAAAAATCTTAAAAAAAAAAAAAACAACAGAAAAACATAGCTGGCTGGATTTGGCCTGCAGGCTATATTTTGCTGACCTCTGGTCTAAGATGTCCACTGTATGTAATGAATTCATTTATTTCTTAGCATTTAGCCTGTACTATTCTTGAAAGAATTGAGAAAACTATCCCCAAATATGTGTTCCTTGACTCAAACATGGTATCCTGATTGAGAAAAACTACATCATACCATTAGGTTTCCCTACTGTAAAGTTACTTCACCCATTTGCAAAGTGCATTTCGTGGGAAGAGATACTATGAGCTAAATAAATATCCTTCCATATAAATAAGCTTTCAATTTGTTCATGTATTTATTTCTATCTATAAGGACTTGAGATTTCCTATTTCATCCAAAGAGTTATAATCCGTTATTATTTATTTTCATGCTTAAATTTTTTCTGCGTGGGCCATTGGGAACCCATGCATGCTGACCCCTATTTCTTTTTTACATGTACGCATTATTCTTTGAGCATTTCCTTTCTGGAAGAACAGGATTTTCTAGATTCATCCTTGTGCATGCTTAGTGCTGCAGCCCTGGACTTAGCCATTTTCCCCATGAAATTTCTGATTCCTTTTACTGGAGAGTGGAATTTAGAAGTCAGTATCTGAGAACTACATGTGCTTATTATTATTGGTGTGTTGCTGTACCCAGTCCCAATCAGTGGACAGGCATCCATGTGTGCTCAAACATACATATATTCGTATCTGTATTTACTTCTCTATCATCTATCTATCATATATATATATCATCTATTTATTGAAAGATAATACCAATTCTATACCAATTCTGTATATATGTGATCACACGAGACCTAATATACATGGTTCATGATAGTTTTCTGCCTTTCATATACTTAATTCTCTCCTCTGACCGTGAGAAACTTGGCTCTCATTAACCCACTCCCTTATAAGTCATCAGTCTCTCATATATGTTGCCACCACCTTACCCATGGAATGCTCGTTCCACACTGCTTTCTCCTATGCCAGGATGTTCCTCTGCACAAATGCCCTTTTCACCTCTTTTGGGCTCCATCACTCCACATCGGCTTACACAAACACCTCCCTCACCTTTGTTAGAGTTCGATACCCTGCATTGGGTTGCCCTATGCATGTACTCCCTTCTCAAACAGCTAAGGCTTCCTGCCCTGTGTGGACCCCCACCCTGTGAGAATAATATCCTCAGACAGCCCAGGCCGCCCTTCTGTGTGTACTTCTTCCTCATTCTGCTTGGACTCCAACACCCAATCTGCTCTGTCCGCATGTGCAGGCACCTTGCACACTCTAGTCTCCACATCAAACTGCCCTACCATGAGCCCTCCCCAACCTGCATGGCTCTGACATCCCAGTCCAGGCCTCCTCTCATGGAGAAGACTTCTTTCTATGGTCCTGACACCCCGCACTGAGCCACCCCATGTGGAGATGCCTTCCTCAACCAGCTCAGGTTCTGAAACGTCCTATAAGTGTGGATACCTTGCTTGGATTATGTTACCTGCTTCTGGAATACCCCCATGTGTGGAAAGCCTCCTTAACCCACAGGGGCTCCAATATCACATGGGAGGTTGCCCCCAGGTGTGGGTGCCCACCTTACCCTGTTTGAATTTATAACACTGTGCCAGCCTGCTCCCGCATATGAATGCCTCTTCACCCTACTTGGGACCTGAAACGTGTATGGGTAGTCCTACAAGGGAGGTGGCCTCCTCACCCTGCTTCTGTTCTAACCCTCCATCTGCCTCTCATCTGTGGGGCCACCATGTGGACTCTACACTGAGGCTGTCACATCCTACTGCCATTGCAGCCCCTACTCATTGCTAGCACAGTGACCTACAGTGGTTGGAAGAATGATGATTCCCCAAAGATGCCCACATCCTAATCTCTGTAACTTCTTAATATGTTAGAGAACATGAAGAGGGAGATTAAGATTGCTAACCACGTGATCTTGAGATGGGGAGATAATTCTGCATTATCCAGGTGGGCCCGATCTGATCACAAAAATCTGCATAAAGGAGGCAGAAAAGGGAGAACTAAAGAGATAGTGACCTAAGAAATACTCAGCCCAGTGTTGTTGGGTTTGAAGATGCGAGGGGACCAAGAGACAAAGGAGAGCAGGCAGCCTCTGGAAGCTAGAAATGGCGGAGAAATGGATTTTCCTTTAGAGCTTCTAGAAAGGAATGCTGTCCTGTTGATATTTTGATTTTAGCCCAGCGAGACCCATTTTGGATTTCCGAATTCTAGAATTATAAGACAATAAATTTAATAAGATAATAAATTTGTGTTGTTTCAAGCCACCGTGTTTGTGGTAATTTGGTATGGCAGAATAGGAAACAAATACTTATTTGTTCTGCCTCACCTAATTGCTCTAGGACTGAATTGTTCAGAAAGGGAAGGAACGAGGGAAAGGAAAAGAAATGTATGCCTTTTAGAAACAAAATCATAACCCCCAAATAAGTGATGTAATCATATAAATACAAAATAATAATATTAATTGTAACAATTCCAGGCAATGGAAGGCTGCTTTCAGAGATATTTCTGGGGCAGGAAGGGCCTTGCAGGATTCCTCAAGTCACATTTCTTAAGTAATCAAAGCTGGGCCACTGTCAAGGTCAGAATCCCTCTTATACATGGAGGATAAATATCCTTCGGTATGATGAGGAACAGAAAAGTCCTTAAACATAAAAAGGAATTGTTGTTTGAACAATATCATTCAATGTATATAGCCTTTCTGTTTATATTACCTCATCTAATCCTCATAAATGAACTCTCCCCATATTATTTTATGATTAGCTTATGAGGCTTAGAGACACTAAGAAATTTGTCCAAAAGCTGGTGCATTATCAACACTGAAGAACAAGTGTCCTGACTCTAAGAGCAGAGCTCTTTTTCTCTACTGTGATATCCCAATCTCCTACTTAGTTGTGAAATTTCACCTGTTTATCTCTTGCCAATTCATTGCCTACAATGTTTCTGTAACTCTTGTTTTATTTATTTGTATATTTAATTTGATCTTTTACTTGAGATTTGCACTCATTCACTTAACAAACCATGAATACAGAGCTGAAAGACCTTAGAAAGTGCAAAAATGGTTCTTAATGATAGGACTTGATTTTTCTTAAACTAAATGTACTCTGCCTGTTACTTAGGTCCATTTTCATTTCCAGTGCTCAGGAGAGAATGTGGTATACACTATATTCTTAAATTCTGCTAAAGGGAAAAAAAACATAATTTTGCAATGGAAGCGAATGGCCACCCTGTGGCTTTTCCATTAAAAGACTATTGAAAGCCAATTTAATTCAGTTTAACTGCAGTCTAGCATCTTAATAGTTGTAATAAAGAAAGTCATAAGGATGCTCATTGTCTCTGCATAATCTCAATAGCTCCCTCCAGAATTTTAGGGAAAATGCTTAAAATTAGCAATTTACTTTCAAGTTTTGTTTTGGGGGATGGCTAAGTGTACCTAAAACATGCATCCTTAGCTTTTGCAAAATATATTTTAATTGGTAAGGAATTACTAAGTGCAAAGAAACATATACCCAGTATCTCTGAATGCATAAATTTCTTTTTTTTCTAATTCAGGTATAGTGTTAAATTGGGATTTTTTTTTTAATAATGATAACATTTTTAAAGAAAAGTAATCTATTATCATACTGAAGGGGATGAGAGATAATCGAGTTTTACTTTAATGAATGGCACCATAATAGCCACTTTATCACAAGTCTATTTCTGTATCCAAAATGCCTATAACGGCACTCTATGTTGGTATGGGAATTATACTTTGTGTTTGAAAGAGAAATTAAATATAAACAAATTTATTTTTATCCCAGTTAGTTTTGAAGCAATTTCATGGAAACGGAGCATCCTTTATTTGTACACAATATTAATAAAGATAAGGAATTGGGACTTTGTGATTTGCTATTCTGCATTAAAGAGACTGTCTTAGGTCCAGAGGCTCTCCCTGCATGCCATGAAGCCTGTTTCTTGATGGTCAATTTGTCTTGAGCTGCTCAGGAGAAACCAAATTTCTAACAGAAAAATAATTAATCAATTCAAATGAGAAAGAGAATTATCAAACATGGGGTCTAAATTACTATATTCTCCTCCTTTCCTTTGAGAAATTAAAAAAAACTTGGAAGATGATGCAATTAATACAAAATCAGAATAAAAATTGTAGAATGATTGCACAAAACAAGTGAGCAAGCTGCGAGTATCCTAGTGAGCCATTCTTCTCAGGTACAGAGACTTATCTGTCAAGATATCAAACTGCTGGTCTGCTGAGAACACGTAAGCTAGGAAGTCGCCATGCAAATTGATAAATTTGAACACTTTTAACCTTTTTCTTGGAAGTCAGGACAATGTAACAAAGTATTTTTCTAACACTTTATTATGTTGATTTTCAACAATACAGTCAAAATTGAAAGCATTTTACAGTAAATACCAGAATACTCACCACCGAGATTATACTATTAATATTTTGCTATGCTTTATTATATCTCTGTCAACGTATCCAGCCCCCTCAGACAAAAAAAAGAATATATACAGTATAACACTATTTGCATAAATTTCAAAAGTGCAGGCTAAGCTGGTCTATGATGTTAGAAGTCAGGATGCTAAAAAAAAAAAAAAAAAAAAAGTCAGGATGTTAGCCATGCTAGGTGGAAGGGGCCATAAGGGAACTTTGGGCAGGGCACGATGATGAAAGAGGACTTCATTTTGACCTCAAGCTTTCTAATTAATTATTAAGTCTTCTTGCCAGCTTATCTCTTAACTCAGGCAGAAGACCCTGCAGGCACAGCATCACCTAATGGGAACTGAAACTACCCAGCTCAAGCAATAAAGACTGCCCTGAGCCAGCAAGATGGGGCGTGACTGACCCAAGACTATGATTGATTTGACCTTCACTGCCTACCTGCAAGTACCCACCCATCTTTGCTCCACATTTGCTTTATATATATTTTCAGGACTTTGGAGACAGTCTTTGAGATGTTAATCTCTTGTCTTCCAGGTGTTGGCCTCACTGAAATAATTCCTTTCTTGTTTTACCACCACTTGTTTCTCTGCCTTTGAATTTTGTCAGTGGCAAATGTCTGGCGAATGGGCAAAAAACTTTGGTCTGTTTGAGAGCCGTGTGTTCTTGTACCCCCAATCCTGGCTGCAATAGTGTTTTATTTCTTCATGTTAATGATAGTTTCACAGGGGTGTTCCATTTGTGAAAAATTCATTGAGTTTATATGTGCGATTTGCACAGTTTTCTGAATGTTTGTTATAATTGCAACAAAAAGTCAATACCAAACAAAACTATTATAAAGAGATTAAACTCATAAAATAAAATACAGAGGTCATCAGAGTGAATAGACATCAAACAGAAAAAATCTAATATATTCTTATTAGAGAGATGTTCAAAGCAACCTAAAACTAAAAACAGGAAATATGGGAATGCAAAGAGATAAACCAAATATGGATCAAAAAACCCCCCAAAACACTGGTATATTTCTTTTTTCTAACAATTAGTCTAGTCCATCCAGGATTAAATATTCTAATTTACATTAGCTTTCCCCACCACACACACATTTATTTTATTCACAATTCAAGTAGATTAAAAATTGGTAAAGATATCAAGGTGAATATTCAAGATAAGATACGCATTCTTCTTTAGCATGAATGGAACATTTACAAAATGATCACATACTAGAGTATAAAACCAGTATGTCAATAACTCTCAAATATCAAGAAAACAAAGATCACACTCTCTGACCACAATACAAATGAATTTCACAGATTTTAATTGTAAATCTCTAGATCTTTATTCTGAATGCCATATACTTGTTCACTCAACTGCCCACTCAGCATAATCACGTGAATGATGAATAAACATCTCAAGCACAGCATGGCTAAAAGTGAGCACCTAATTTCCCCCTGCCAGACTTGCTCCAGCCATAGGTGTCTCTGTCCTGAGGTTCTCAGGCTAAAAGACTTAGAGTCGTTCTTGTCTCCTTAAACCCACATCCAGTTTGTGAGGAAATCCTGAAGACTCTACTTTTAAAAATTACATCTCAGATAAAACTAGCTCTAGCCACCTGCACTGTAGTTGCCCTGATGTAAGCCATCTTTTGTCACATTACCTTCTAATAGGTCTACCTGTGCCCCACTGTGTCTATTTTCAACTACTGCAGCTGACATGACCCTTTCTGTGACAAGCTGGAACATGTTACCACTTGTCAAAATGCTGCAGTGCCTTCCCACTTCATTCAGAAGAAAAGTCTTATCATGGTCTGTAAGACTCTCCTCATCTTCCCCTCTACTACACTTCTAGTCTTCTATTGGGTTACTCTCCAATGCTCGCTCCACTGCAGCCTCTTTGCTGGTCCTAGAATGAATCAGGCATGCATTCCTCTTAGGACTTCAGCTCTACTCTTCCCCTTGCCTAGAAATCTTCCAGAAACATCCTTGGTGAATTGCCTCACCATCTGTAAGTCTTCCCCAAAAGTTCTCCTTCTTTCTGAGACCCCATTACAAACCTATTTAATATTGCAAACTTCCCCTCATCCCTAGGCCCTCTAGCAGGCACTCTGTATGGATTTGTTGAATATCACAACTTGGGATATGCAGCTAAAACAACACTCATCAAACCAATTATAGCCTTCATGCTTATTTTAGGGAAGAAGGATAGGGACTAAACATACCTATTATAGGGAAGAAATACAGGAAATAAACAAGCTAAGTATGTAACTCTGTGGTTTCCAGCTCAGATTTTGACCTGATTTTCCTGGTCATGTTCACTTGGATGGTCCCCAGATACTTAAAATCATCACATTCAAAAGATAAATCATCTTCAAACTGTTCTTAAATTCTTCATATTGTAAATAGTACTAATAGTCACAGTGATCTATTCTGAGAGGACATGGAAACATTCTTGACGACTCCTTCTACCCGACTCATCTCTTCAAACAATCACCAATTTTTGCAAATTTGCGTTCCTCAACACCTCGCAAATCCACTTACATTTCTATGCTGCTTTGTCCAAATACCAAGATCCAAGATCCATTCACAGCAGTTCTCACTTGTTTTGCTTGCTGCCTTTGTAATTGTTCTTCCTGACTTCAACCCAAATCTGCTCCATATTCTGTTCACTTCATGGTAGCTGCAATGGTCTGAATTGTGTCCCCTCAAATTTGTATGTTGAAGTCCTAACCTCTAGTACCTCAGAATGTGACCTTACTTGGAGATAGGTAACCAAGTTAAAAATGAGATCATTAGGATGGGTCTTAATCCAGTATGACCAATATCTTTATAAAAAGGGAATTGAACACAGAGATAGCATAGAAGGAAAATGATATTAAGAGACACAGGGAGAAGATGGCCATCTAAAAGCCACAAGGAGAGACCTGGAACAGAGCCTTCCTTCACAGCCCTTAGAAGGAACTAACTCATCCAACATCTTTGCTTTCACTTCTAGTCCCCAAAACCATGAGAAAATGAATTTCTGTTGTTTAAATCACCCTGTCCACAGTCTGTTGTATATATATATATATATATATATATATATATATATATAGCCCCAGCACAGTAATACAGTAGCCAGTAATTATTTTTAAAATGTATTTTGAATACCTTTAAATTATTCAATAGCTACTAACTCTTGATACAAATATACAAAGACTTTGTCCTTAATGTATCTCATTTCTACTCTGTCACCTTTCTTCTCATGTTTCTCCCTATCCCCTGGCACCCAGGGACTCTGACAGCAGGACCAGCAACCACTACAGGGGTAGAGAGTGAAACATATTTCTATAGATGTGTTGTATTTTTCCACAGAGTAGCTTTCTGCTTTATTAAACAAAATCTTAAGTGATTCTTGAACATCTTGTGTCAAACAGTAGTCTGAAGGATAAAATTTTTCACATTCATAAATATTTTCTCCTTTAACAATGTGACCAGAGGTTCCTTAAAAGAGCAGATTCTCAGGAGGTTGTTCATAGATCATGGAGTACTTTACAGAAGAATGGAAAAATTGAAGTATGCTAAAACACTGCTGATTAAGTTTCAGTTGGAAATTAAGGTTAAGCAAATGTAATTATAAAAAGTAATAAACAATTAGATACATGTCCTTTAAAGATTTTATTTATTTATTTGACAGAGAGAGAGAGATCACAAGTAGGGAGAGAGGCAGGCAGAGAGAGAAGGGGAAGCCGGCTCCCTGCTGAGCAGAGAGCCCGACGAGGAGGGAGGAGGGGCTCAATCCCAGGACCCTGAGATCATGACCTGAGCCTAAGGCAGAGGCTTTAGCCCACTGAGCCACCTAGGCGCCCCAATACATGTCCTTTAAAAGATTTTAAAGCAAACATAAATCTAAAGCACTGGAATATTGTAATGTCTGGTTCAAAATGAGACATCTGCCAACCACCATGCCACCCACTTACCCTCATCTTTATAAATGCCATCTACAGATGTTTGCATGTGCCATATCTCCTTCCTATATGGAAGTCTTCTTTTAATGCACCATCCCCAGTCCACCGAGATATTCTTGATTTTCCTCCTAGCACATACATTAGCTCCTTCTTGTAGGTATCTCTGTTGGATGCCCCTTTGTCCTGTTCAGGTATCAGTCATTCCAAATATTCCCTGAAGGTCTACTAAGTGCCAGGCCTGTGACAGGAGCTGAGGATACAGTGATAAAGTTAGAAGTGGTCCTTGTTTTGGAAAGCTTATAGACTAGTGGTAGAGTCAGGAAAACAAAGTGAGTTAACCACATAAAGGGAATACTCAGTGACTATGATCTGTGAAGCCTGTTACAGCCAATGAAGATTTTGCAATATAAGCTGAGATTTGAAGGTTTAGCAGGATCAGAGGACAGTAGCAATTAGAAATGTTCAAGGGAAAATGGTCTAGACAGTAAATTTAGGGTTCATTTGAATAAAATCAGTATTTAAACCCATAGGATTGGATGAGATCATCTATGAAGGAAGTATATACGAGGAAAGAGAGGATAAGGAGGAGGAGGAGGGGGAGGGGGAGTAGAGGGAGGAGAAAAGGGAAAGAAGAGGGGAAGGAGGAGGAGTTGTGGGGGAGCAGAGGAAGAGGAAAGAGGAGTGTCCAAGAAAACACCTTGAGGAAAACCAACATTCGGGGAGGAGAGAGAACTAGCAAAAGAATCTAAGATAAAGTGTCTTCTGAAGTAGGAGAAAATCTAAGAGACTATGGTGTCATAGAAAAAAGAACAGGAAAGGAGTAGTCTACAATATCATATAGAACTGAGAATTTGCGTAAGATGCAGTTGGAAAATTACTTCTTAAATTTGATTACATGAGGGCCATCAATTATCTCAACAAGTGCCTTTTTATGAAGTGTAGATGGAAACTGCACACAAGCTGGTTGAAGAGTGACTAAGAGATAAAAAAAAATAGGTAAAACACTTTGAAGAGCTTGGCTATGAGAGGGAGCAGAGAAAACTATTTCGTAGTAAGGGTCTCTCCTAAGTGCCTGCATGGACACCCTCTAATATATTCATCCTGATCCACAACATGCTATGTGATTAATGTTTGTGTTTATTCACTCACATTCATTCATTCAACAAATATTTATTGGACCAGGCACTCGCCTGCATGCCATATGCCCAATTAAATTGTAAATCTGAATCTGTATCTATCAGTTTCACAGATACACCTCAAGATCTTAGCATAATACCTCTCAAGGAATGGGTACTTGTTAGTTTTCTTTCATTTAGCAGTGAAATTTTGAATCAAACTACCCAGTCACTTGGGGTCATTGTGTTTGACTGGTATTAACAGCCATGAGCAGGAGCTTGGTATCCTGCTTCTGTGACCACTGAGGAAGGCCTCCTCCCTTTTCTTTCCAAGGCTAGATTGTTTGACATTCACTTAGATTCTCTGAGACAATCCCATAAATTCCTTTTCTGCTTAAACTAGTCTAAACCAGATTATTTTATTTTAATCTAAGAGGATCTTAACTAATGCAATTTTTCCCATTATAATCGTGGAGGAAATTTGGCTTTGTTAGTTTGGGATCCACAGATGGTCTGGGAAAGGTCCAGACCAGGAAAGAGAGGCACAGAACTTAAAACCTGCCTAACATCACTGAATCAGAGAGGATCCGGGACACATCCAAACAGTCTAGTTCCATGCTTCTTAGTCTTAACCCCTAGCTCGACTGAGACAGAACTATAAGAACTGATACAGTAGATACAACAACATGTGTGTTCACATATTAGGGAGACATTCAGAAAAGGTGATCTTCTAGAAAAAGAGAGTCAAGTCCAAATTTCAGCTGAGTTGGCTTGACCAGGCATAGAGTTTACAAATCTGGAAAGGAGTCCTTGAAATAATTATTTTGAGTATTTATTCTACCCCAGTGCTTTTGACAAACATTGACTAACATTTTGTAATAAGTTGTATTCAATGTCAAATGGCTGGAGGAGGACTATTTTCTTATTGTCAGCTTAACACTCACCCATAGTCCTTCACAGACACAGTGTAGGTATTTTTTTTGAAAGTACATAAAGAGGCTAAATAAATGCCTGCGGACAACTGCAAGATTCTCCTTTCAAAGGTGTTTTGAGTCTGCTTTGGTGAATAAGCTTAAATTATACTGTGTATAGCATGGTAGCAAAAACCAAACATACCTACAGACTGAATTCAGCTCAGAAGTTTGTTACTCTGCTCTAAGATTTCAAATCTACTCCTAAAGCTTTGCCTGTTTTATCTCTAATAACCATATTGGAAATACTCCTTAGCAATCCACTATTAAATGGAAAAAAAGTCACTAAATTAGAATGCTGCTACTTTTAAGATTAATTTGCTTTCAAGCGTAGTATATTTAAACACAGGCATGATCTGTGATTCACAAAACATATTTTGAAGAAGATCGCCTTGCTTGATGCTATAGTGGAATTTGAATATTTGCCTATTTATTTTCATTTTTATTTTTTTTAAAGTAGCTACATCCTAACACCAGAGGAAGAAGCTGGGAGGAAAGGCTATATTGTTGATTGGTGGGAAAGGAAGCTCAGAGAAAATGTTACCTTCACTTTTCTTTCTTCTGTGTTCAAGAGAAGGAAGATTATCCTGCCTTGGTGTCAAAGAGGCATGACCACTTTTCAGAGGACATTACCCAACTGCATTTTCTCTTTGGGATGGACAGACCCATAAAGCCTTGACCACATCACTCAGCACAGGGAGGTTAGGGTCCTGCCACCTTCCCTTCTTTTTCTCCACTGGGCCCTTTGCAAACCTTGAGCCTCATCTGTGGGAATGGGAGTCCCCTGCCTGAACTGTCCCATACCACAACTCCTTGCCCTGGCCAGAACTGCCCTTCTCTGGCCTACTACTTTTGTGTAGCAGAGGCATTACATTTCATGAGGTTTGGATACAACAAAATGTAATTATATTTCAAGCCAATTCAAATGTGATGCTACTTGCAAACATCTTCTGGAGTGCTAGTGAAAAAATTTTTACCACACACACACACACACACACACACACACATTTTCCCTTCTTAGCCAGAAAACTGGTACTATGGAAAAAATTGTGCTAAGCACAGAGGAAATGTTAGAATTCATGTTTTGGGTAAACAGAACTTCTTTCTTACTTAGCAAAATCTATAGAACACATTTAAATTTTATAACACTTCTGTTCATAAGGACAAGTACAGAATGTAGGTCAGGGGAAGATAATGGTTAACAGTAATCTATAGGATACATTCCACCTTCCCAGAGAACTTGAACAGAAACCTCTTGTCCAGACCTTACTCATCTAATATTCAGGTACATTTCCCTTTAGACTGGACACATTGGAATGACAATGAGTGTGGTTGTGCATGGAAGGCTGTTTATTTTTTCCCTATTTTTGTACATATCTACTTAAAGAACCCGAGGGGATATAAGGAATATTCTTTTCCTTCAGTGATTCACAAGCAACCATGACTATTCTGGAGCTTAAAGAAGAGACAAAAAGTTAAAAGTACAGTATTTATTGTAAAAATAGAATTTCAAACATATTTACAGAGAATTGTAGATGGTGTCATTTTCATTATGAGGTGCCAACCACATTTCACAAAGAGAAATATGTGTAGTATCTCTAAAACGGTTATTTTAGCTCATATTCTCCCAGGATCTACTACTCTAGTTGGAATTGCCTTTAAGACCAATTGTCCGGTTTTCATATTGAATATTCCATAAGGGGTTCCACACTTTTCTATTGCCAAGTGAGGTGATCTTTCACTCATATTTCCACAGATGCGAGATAATATCAAATGGGAGGAAAACTGAAACCAGTGGTCTCTAGAAGTGGATATGACTTTTATAAGCATGTGAAGCACAATACATATTTAATACTCCACGATTTCTCTGAGCTCAGCATAAGCTTTTTAGCATAAGCTCACATATGTGTTCAAAGGGCTGGATGATGTCATTTAGCTGGAAGGGGAAATGACAGGTGTGTTCCATGACATTTTAGAGGTGCAAAATGATAAAAAAAATAATTAGACTTACTTAAATTCTGTCCTTTGGAAGGTATATTTCAGAACAAACATAACGAAAATAAGATATGTTGCATCATTGTCCGTTATTTTACTCATGAGATATCAGCATTCATTTTGAAATAGATGCATCTTTCTTTTAAATAGGGAAAGATAAGAAAAAAAGTAATAGATATTTTGACTAGATATTGGCATGGAAAGTTCAACTCTGTTTCCATGGTGGCTCAAAGGTAAATCTACAATGTTAGAAACATAGGAAATATCAGTGATCTCTCCTGGCGTTAGTAAATTACAAAAGATAGTTTCTGTACCATGCAGTCAAAACACTGTGTAGTGCATAATTGTAGAAGATAATTTGGAAGACTGCATTCTTTCAGATTAATGATAATCTTCTAAGGGGATGAATCTTGGGACTTTCATCCAAATACTATTATAATGTGAACAAAATGCTGTGTCTACAGAATTAATCCAGTGGTGCCCATGAAAGTGAACATTACTGATACCATTGTGGCTAATGGCTGTGTCCTCAGGCTAACAATGTTCGTATCTAAATTTTAACTTTCCTACTGAGATTACATTTCCAGAAGGTTTGGGGACTGAAGTGGTTTTCACAGTTATCTCAACACTTGACAAATGGAAAGCAAAACATAAATCCAAATAATGTAATTAGAAATAACCGAGCATTTGCTCACAGCTTAGCTGTTCATTTTGGTATCTGCCACCACCCTGCATATGCTGTATGACTTTATGCTTTTACCTATCAACTTCAATTCTATTTTGAATTTGATTTGTTGCCTTTACTTATTAAGAATGCTCTGCAAGCAGCCTACAGATTCAGGAAATCTGATCTGACCTTCTGCATGGACTAGGAAGTTATCTCATAAAATACTCCAGATGGAAGTGAAGGAGTTGTGTTTTAAAGGAGGGGTGAACCCAGAAACAAGTTAGAATATGTGTTTCTTCCATAGGAGGTAGATGTTACAGTTCTATGCATATTTTTGTGCATGTGTGATATGCTTTTATATTCTGTGCCTCATAGTACCCACGTATAGAAAGAAGTTGGTTGCAACAGGGCACAAAAGGAAGTTCAGAAGGTACCTCTTACTAATAGTATAGTGACACATATTCTGGTTCATTCGATTTAAAGATAAAGACCAAAATGAATTTGCTCAAGTTCTGTCTGCAATGACTTGCAATCCGTGTTTTAGACTAAAATAACAACAAAGAGGTTTGATTTTTCAGACCATTTCCATAGGTAATTCTTCCCTTCCAATGACTGCTTGGAAAGCAAAGGCCAAGATTCACCAAGTAACTAAAAAGGAAAAAACAAAAAGGTGAAAGAGATGGGGCACTGTAAATTTTAAACCCACCTCACTTTACATGTTCAAATCCAAAGCCAATGATGTTTATATCCTTAAAATCTTTAGCATCGCTCCGTAGCTATGCATACCTTTTTCACTATTTGACCCATATTTTCATCATTTCTTGCCTGAAACACTATAAATTAGTTTCTACCTTGCCAACTTCGATCCCTTTGCCTTCTCCACACTTCCACTAGGAGGATCCCCATAGAAATGCCTGTATCTGGTCTGTTATCGCTCACCCCAACGCTTTCATTGTCTTCTCTTTATTTTATAGTGATATCGGGACTCTTTGGCTTGACACTGAAGACCATTTGTGACTTGTTTTTTCTCAACCTCTACATCACCAATCTTGTCATTCTCTGTTTTTCTCCTCAAGCTCCAACTGCTCTGAAATGCTTACCAGTCCTTGAACGTGCTCACCTTGTTCCTGAAGCTTTTTACCAGCTGGTAGTTCTCTTTTCCCAAAAAAGACAGTCCCAGTGAAATGACCTGTGAGACTTAGGTATATTTGCTCATTCCAAATGTCATATCATCTCCTCGTCTTTTTCTGACCCTCCTTAGTTCCCATCCTCTCATTTCCCAGGGAGAATGAGGCAATATGCTATGGTTGGGAGAAAAGGGGTCAGAAGTCAGTTAAATTTGGCTTGAAATACTCACCTACCGTTCCTAGCTGTGTAATCTTGGCCAAAGCCCAAGATTTCTACAAGCTCTATTTCTACAAGCCCCAGAATGGTTGTGAAAATTAGATGAGATTTGGTATGTAAAATGAATGTACAACACCTAGAATACTACAGAAATTCAACCCACTTCTCTACCTCTGTTATTCTGTACTAACATGTATATACATATTATAGGACATTTATCACATTGAATCATGATTGAGCATTCCTGGGATATAGCATCCTTGACTATTTACAATTTATTCATGTATATCTGCTGCCTCACACAAAATCTGTACATATAAGGCACTTAAAACTTGTGGTATGAATAACTATAATCTGTTGGTCACATAAATACATGAAGATGTTAACTATTATAGGGCTATGTACATAAATGGATGAGAAGAAAAGTTCAGTGTTTTATCAATAATTATTTCTATATGTTAGGAAAACAAATAGAGGACTTCAGTGTGATAGAAAACTGTAGTGCTAGAATTTGCAATTGAAGGTATGCTTTATGAGTCATTTACTCAGCTTTCCAAATTTAATTCAGCTAGGAGTCACTCCACAACCTCAGTTAAATCAGGCATCTGACAAGAATAAGGCTATCCCACAATTTCATTTTCTGGTGAAAGTAAGTATAGAAAACAAGCACAGTTCATTGACAAGGGGTCAAATGTATTATTCATAGGAATGTATTAATGTTAGGAAATGCTTGTGACCATTGAAATTATATAAGTTGATTCGATTTGAAATACAAAGTTGTAAAACTGTAAATATATAAGCTTCACATTTAAAACAAATACTGTTTAGAAGGAATATCAAGAAATATCAAGTATTGCTAAAATAAAAAATGTAGACCATATAAAATACTTTTTTTTTTAAAGATTTTATTTATTTATTTGACAGAGAGAGAGATCACAAGTAGGCAGAGAGGCAAGGGGGAAGCAGGCTTCCTGCTGAGCAGAGAGCCCGATGAGGGGCTCGATCCCAGGACCCTGAGATCATGACCTGAGCTGAAGGCAGGGGCTTTAACCCACTGAGCCACCCAGGCGCTCCGAAAATACTTTTACTGAGGAGTACTAAAACAAAAATCAAGAGTCAAGGCTAATGTTCATTCACTCATTCATTCATTAAAAAAAAAATCAGTCAGTCAATATTTATTAAGTGCCTACTCTGTTTAGATAATGCTAGAATTGGGAGATAAAATGTTTGCAGAAAGAAGGTCATAGGCATTGCTCACACAGAGCTTATGTTTTAATGGTGGAGGCAGACAATAAGCTAGCAAATATATAAATGGGTATAGCAATTGTAGGTTGTCAAAGGACTTTTATAAGATAAAAAGTGCTATGATAGATATAAACTAAGAAGAATCTACAGTGGGCCTCTCTCAGAAGTTGACTTGTAAGCTGATTACTGGATAAGTTAGCCATTACAATTATGGAGGTCAGGGGTTTTCCATATTTTGGACACAGAAAGGACTAAGACTCGGAAGTGGGAAAGACTTATAATAGTCTAGTAATGTCCAGAAGGCCACTGTGCCTGGAAAGTAATGAACAAGGGGAATGGTGACACCAGAGAATATGTGGGGGCCAGTTATTCAGGATCTTAGAAGTGATGGTAAGAAGATGGGGTTTTATTTTAGGTGCCATGACAAGAAATGGAATATTTTAAGCCGAGGAGTAATCTACTTAATTTTCATTTTAGAGAAAGAACTCTGGCTTCTGCAAGAGTAGAAGCAAGCAACCTAGAAGACATGGGCATTTCTCTCACAGTTAGATTGGATAGAGAGGAGGGGCAGAAGAGACAGTGAATTCGAGATCCTCTTGCAGGTAATAGACAAGATTGCTGCTGAGGGGGATATAGGAAAGGGAGATTGGTTGAAGCTCCAAGATGGATAGTGATGTCACGTACTGAGTCAGAGAAGATGAGAAGAGCAACCATGTCGGAGGTGGGGAATAAAACATGCGAGTTCTATTTTGATCAAGTTTAAGAAGTGCATGGATTGTTCAAGTTAATATTGTTACAGTAGGCAGTTCGATTTTAAAATCAAGGTCTAGGAGCAGCAGTTCTGGGGTAGAGATCTAAATGTGTATATCATTAGAATTTGTATGGTAATTAAAGCCATGATAAGAGAAGGAGATGAGAGCAAAATGTCCCCTAATCAGGCATTAGAGGGGAAGCCACTGGAGCGCCTGGGTGGCTCAGTGGGTTAAAGCCTCTGTCTTCAGCTCAGGTTATAATCTCAGGGTCCTGGGATCGAGCCCCGAATCGGGCTCTCTGCTCAGTAGGGAGCCTGCTTCCCCTCGCCCCTCCCTGCCTCTCTGCCTACTTGTGATCTCTCTCTCTCTGTCAAATAAATCAATAAAATCTTAAAAAAAAAAAAGAGTCTAGATAAGAAATAGGAATTCATTTTCTGTTAGACAATTCTTAATAGATCAGAGAAAATGTCCTTGTCCGTATTTGGCAAAATGCTGAATTAAAGTACGGAAATAGTATAATACTATTAAATAATAGAGATCTTTGACCTACTGACCTTGTTATAGCAGTAGCACTTCAGTCTTTGGTTAGAACTTTCCTATGTCTAAGGGTGATTCCAAGTTAACCAACAAGTGATTTCAAACGCCGCAGTCTTGCTGACAGACAGGTTCGAGTATTTTGCATGAAAGGTTGCCAGATCTGACTTCTGAAACCACTAAACCTTTGCCAAAGCGTTTACTTCTGGTAGTACCTGTGCTTTTGTGAGCCTTAAGGCTAGATTTCGGGAACAGGAGAGAGATGCAGAAGCAGCAGGAAGACAAACAGTATCAAACTACTTGGCACCTCAGAATTCCACCTCAGAATTCACTAGGCTGATTCTCAAATCACAATTTTGATGATAATTAAGCTGAGGAATTCACTGCAAGTGACTTGCCTGAGGTTATGTGGATGATTCCAAGCCAAAGGAGACCCTGTGACTCCCTATTCCTCTGCTTACACTATAAACACCCCAGCAGTTTCATTATTAAAATACAATTGCTGCCACATGGAAGCAAAGCCTAGAGGACTCAGAGATCCTCAGTCTGAGTCATTAACTCTGAAAACCTTTTTTCTGTTTATTGGTTCCCCACGAAAGACAAAACTCCTTTTGTTTTTCAATAGATTTGCCTTCATAAGTTTGCTGAAAACTGACCTAGTTCTTTTTAATAGACAGGAGGTGGTAAAATTTTTGTTAGTGCCCTTGGCAACTTTTTCCAAGAATATTTAAAGTTGTCCACAAAAGGTAAGAAGCGTTGAAATAAAAGATCTGCTTCAATTCACTTGCCAGCAGTTATTTCACTGCCCAGTGTTTGAGATAGAAGAGCAATGAGATTTACAATGAACAATTTTAATCTAAACTCAAACCTAAAATTTCGAATGGGCTACTTTTCTCCTCTGGAGGAGAGGAGAGCCGGATGCTGTAAAGTCGTTGAAATAGCCTCAGAAGAGTGAGCTGTGGAGGGAGGAGTATTATGCAGAGCCAACGTTGATCAGTTGTTCACAATTACGTGGACCTGATAGTCCAGCAAAGCCAGGAAGTTCCCATGATTCTATGTGGATGGGCAAGACTTCCACGTGGTTTTTGTTCTTTAGGACATACATCACTAGTGGGACCGAATTTAAGGCAGAGTCCCAGGGATCGGCTGCTCTGCTTTCCAGTTTCCTCTGAGCAGAAAACACAGGTGTGGCTTTGGTTTCACAGACAAACTCTGGGATGACCGCTGAGGGGACACTGCTCAACGTGACGCAAAACCTGCACAAAACCTGAATATTCACATTGACCCAGTGAGTATATCAAGCACTCTTTGGCACTGCGAATCTAAGAAAAATATTATGAAAGGGCCTTATATAATTTTCTTGCTATGCAGCAGGTTGAATAAAATCAATGGTCATTTAAATGAAATCTCATAAATAAAATTACATGGGAATAAAATTTCTTCAAATATATTACATACATATCTCATTTAAAGTTAAGCGATGCTATTGTATCATTCTACAAGTTAAGAAATAACAGACTTGCAGAGGCCATGACTACACAGAGACAATGAAATTTAGACTCCAACACGGGACTTGCATATTCACTTCTCAATGCTTAATTTACTGAAGAAAAAAGGTAATTCGTGCTATTCAGCTGGGTGGAAATTTAATGGGTAAATGAGATAACAAGTGAGAAGAGGCCAGAATTTATAACATAAGAGAGGATAGGAAAGACTTGTAGGAGACGAAATTTTAGGTCCAGATTGTCACACCAAGGTCTTTATTCTGTAGATATTGGAGAATGATATAAAGCAAGCAGTGACATCATTAAATTATGAGTGGGAAAATTTGTCTAGTAGTGTCATTCTAAGTATAAAAGGAGGGAAATAAAATCTCAGTAACTGAACCTCAGATGGGGAAGGAGTGCGCCTGGAATCAGGGACCCCAGATCCGTCAATCCCTCTCCACCTCTCATCTCTCTCTCCCTTCACATAACAGTCTTATTTTCTCTTTCAGTAGACAGGCAGATGTTGTATATAGGGCAGTGGGATATGTCTGTACAACAGTCTGGACTCATGTTTCCACAGATTTACAATCAGAAAGGAAAGGAATCTTCTTCCTGTAGCTCCCTCGTGAACTCTTGTGGGGAAGGACTCCAATTGCTTCACCATGGGAAGTGGTTACTCTTCAATATGTTTCTCCAGTCAGAGTCAGCACTTGCCTGAAGAGTGACACAGCATAGGAACCGTTCTGCTCCTGGAATAATGAAGGAAGAGATAATAATAGCTAACCACTGTCACTACCATCTGAACCTATAAGGTGAAAGAGATGGGGAACCAAAAAGACTCATGTTTAGGTAGGTCCTGGGTGGCCCAGAGGCCAGGGCTACCTACAGAAAGTACATGGAAGCAGAGAGAAAAAAACAAAAGAGTGAGCAACATGATAAACTGACTTTCAAACATGTCCAATGTGACTGCTGAAGTGGACAGAAAGGAAAGTGCAATGAGGATCTAGAATTCAGAGGCTGGCAGAGTTAGAGATTTGGAGGCCAGCTAGAGAGAGTCTAAGCTGTGAAAATAGATGGAATCACCTTAGCAGAACGTGTGTGAAATGGGGTGACATTGAAGGGTGAATTGAAGAAGACGGTATCCTGACTACAAAAGCATTCCAAAAGGCAGGGGAAGAATGAAAATCATTCAGTGTCTGAGAGGAAGACTTGCTCAACCCAATTAAATTCACCAGAAACTGAGGAGAATTAGGACTGATACAAGGCTGAACCCAAATCCAGTGACCAGGGAGGGCATGATTTTAGTGGGAGAGTTTTCGCATGGAGGCTGATTGCTCTTGTTTGAGGAAACGAGTGAAGGCCTCAGTGGAGAGGACACGATGGCGGCTGCACCAGCGACAGCACTGGCTGTGCTTGTGTTCTTCGTGACCCAGTTCCCTTTGTTCCCAGCTGTTCTCTTAGCCTTAGTTGCCAACATATCTGTCAATTTGTGAGTCACCTGATATCTTTTCTTTTTTTTTTAAGATTTTATTTATTTATTTGACAGAGAGAGAGAGAGAGAGAGAGAGAGAAATCACAAGTAGGCAGAGAGAGAGGGGGAAGCAGGCTCTCCGCTGAGCAGAGAGCCTGATTCAGGACTTAATCCCAGGACCCTGAGATCATGACCTGAGCCGAAGGCAGAGACTTTAACCCCCTGAGCCACCCAGGTGCCCCCTGATATCTTTTCAATAATCTTATTTGACTCCAGTTAGCCAGAGTTGGTTTCTGTTGTTCATGACTAAGAAACTTGTCAGGTACACAGATTTCATCAAATTTCACATCTTTGAGCTTCATCCTGTATTCTAAGGTAAGATAATAATTCAATGGTATAGGTTCAAGATATTCTTAAATGGCTTTTTAATGTTAAATAGCCATTTCAATGAACATCTTCTCATTGTACTAGGACTAATATGATTTGACTTCTGACTAAATTTAAGGTAAGCTACCTCCTGTCTAGTACATGAGTCCTTTGTTATGATTAAGAAATATATATCATTTAATTTAATTCCAACTGATTTCAATTCCATGTAAAGTTATTGAATCACTATGACTTATTTTCATTCTTTTTTCTTCTTGTTAGAGTTTAGGAATGTTTTCATTCTTTTCATTTAAAAATGTTTATCTTCTAATTAATTATTAATTTAAATCCCAGTTTTTAAGTTAAAATATATACACTCTTGCCAAATAGCAATTGTTTTAAATTTAAGTTTCTCCATATTCAGGAAAAAAAAAATGTTAACAAATAAAAAGTGGACAGGTAAGATTTCCATAGTATTTCAAAACAATGTTTTGCTTATTTAATTCGTTTACTATTTTATTTTTATAGATAAACTTAGGATGTATTGACAGGAGCTTATAGAATGCATTTGAAATTGTAATGCAGTTATTTAAAATTGTTTAAGGTTAAAACATCTTTTTTTTAATACAGAAAATTTATTGTTACAGAAGTTTGCTGTTATTCTTTGCTGAAATGGATAAGGGAGGGAAAAACATTATCTTATTAACTTTTTTATTGTTATATTTTATAGACGAGGTAAGGAATTTATAAAAGGAAACACCAAATATCATATTTCATGTCAATTTTGTGATATAAATCAGGTGCATTTATAGATTCAAAACTAAGCTTGGCAAAAACCTCAGAAGCTGGGGGCTAATGACCCTATAAACTGTAAAATGTGTTAACAGCAATAAATTCCTCTTCTTTGATTCAAAGGGCATTTGATTATATTCTGCACTGTCAGGGTCACACACATCGGAGCTCATCTTGGAATGATAAACAAGGCAGGCCTGTAATGTACACCAGAGAGTGACAAGACACACCTGTCGCTACAAGTTTTGAGACAAAATAGGCACATGCAGACAGCTGTGTCATCTGTGAATGAGTTCACTTGCATGCTCAGCAACAGGCAGGAAGAAACTCCCTAGTCAGCTCAGACTTCAACATCGCAGTATGTGCAATGTTACATCTTTGATTTTTATGAGATCATTTTGAATTGAAAATTATGTCAAAGTCCACATTCATAAATTTTTTATACTCTAAAGAGCTATTGATCCCAAATGATTTTCGTTTGGTTTATACACATTTGAATGTATTTTAATAACTGTTATATAAGTGTTAATAAATACTCAATTGGCAGAACATGAATTATGATACAACATTCCAATAACTTGTCCAAGACTTTTCTGTGAGTATGATTTAAAAATATTCTAAGAATTTGATTTATATATCTTTAAGAGGGCACATTTTTTTGCCTTACTTGAAATTTTTCTAGCCTAGAATGTTTTACCTTTGTCACTGAGGTCTAATTGTGCTTATCTCTTAGAGAGAACCACTGCAACACATCGTCCTCTAAGGTTTGTTTCAAGGTAACTAATTGAAATACAATTTTTATCTTAGATGCTTATTTTTAACACACGGTACTTGTGCTAGTCTGTTATTCAAGGAATACTTATTGAGCATTTGATAGTACACACTATTTGGAAAATATGTAGGGAATGGTTTCTTTTTTCTTCTTATTTATATTCTAAAGAAGGCCTGTACAACCTTCTTGAAAGATTGTGGTGTTTTGTTGATTTCTTTATATTCATCTTACTCTAAAAAAATCTGAAGCAGATCTGACATTCTCGAATAATTTATTTTATTTTCTTTGGTCTGATTCTTCATGATTCTGAGAGAATCACAATCTAAAAAACAATTTCATATTCTCGTATAAAAAAGTTATCTTGACAAAATTGTTATATGCAACTAATGAATCGTTGAACCCTACATCAAAAACTTAAAATGTACTATAAGCTGGCTAACTGAACATAATAAAAAAATAAAATAAAATAAATTGTTCTTTTAACTTAGAAGTTTCAACTTCCTGTCCTTGTTGTATTTTGACCAAAACCATTAAACTAATTTTAAACTTATAATTTTCATTGACAATGCTCCTTTTGAAATGACTATTTAGTGAAAAAAACGTTAATTTTACTAATTCATTATAGGTGATATAAAATAACCTATTATAGGGTTAACTAATAATTGTTTTCCATGTTTTATAGTATAGTTGAGCTGGATTTTAAATATTTTTGATGTACTAATTTCTGAAAAAAGAATTTTGAGTCATGAGATAGATTCAATAAATTGCAGTTGCTTGAGAAATTCCATGAACCAATTTAATAAAGAGTTTAAAAATTTTTAAGTAAAATTAAAGAAAATGAGTATGACACATATAATACCAAATGCTATCTAATGTTCAAATAAAATAGGACAAACATGAAAGTTATGAGAATTAGAATTATTTATACATTTATGCTGACAAAGCTAAATAATTATTTGTTGTTTTACATTCTATCTTGATTAAAACTAACATTGACTATGACTAAGGGAAATGTTAGTTTCCCTTAATATTAGAATTTCTAGAATTTCTATAATCTTATCAATTTCTATAATCTTACCAGTCATGTTCTTTTTTCTTATGAAGAGTATTCAGATGTAATCCTTTCTAATGCATGCATTAATGGCCCAAGAAAAGTAGAGGCATAAGTTTCTTTCAATTTTATGGAATTTATTCAAATTTATGGAATAAATAAATTTTATTTGTGTGATTTCTCCGTGTTTTCCCATTGTTAGTATAAAGCTCCTATTTGCTCTTAATACTGAATTTAATTTTTTAATATGTTTTTGTTCCCTTTCAGCAACTTTTCAAAAGTCAGGCCATTATTATTCCTTTGGTAGATTTTAAGGGAGGGCAGTTGTCATCTATGGCAAATCACCAGACAATATTAACTATACCAGGTGAGAATAATGACAAACGTGTGTGCAAATACATGTAGGAAATATGGAACCCATGCATATATGGATCACATTCCCATCCTCTCACAAAGATCCATCTTCTTCGTGTCATGTATGTGATACATTCACTAGGTATTGCTTCTGCAACATACAATGCTCGCTATGTTTCTGGCATTCAGTAGATACTGAAATAATAATAAAAGAGTAGATTTTCTTTTTCTTTTTGAAGTTAGTGGCTCTATAGAAGTTTTTACTCTCTCATAATATATTGAAACAAGTTGCTTTGGGATAGAGCTTAAAATGGCTATTTTGAGTCTCAACAAATAATCTTCTAAATATTTTGAAAAATTAGAAAACTAGGATTTCTGTCTCCCTCCAAAATAAACAACTCTCTTTCTGCTTGATCTTGGCAATGTAACAATTACCTTCTTGCCACAAGAGTTTATAATGCTTGCAATACACAGCTGTGGTCTACAGATGAATTTCTCATCAGCTCAGTCATAATAGGTGTAAAAAACCTAATTTGGGGCAATTTGTCATTGGAGAAAGTGAATATAGTTTATATTAATAAAAGAAACTATGAGATACATCCCACGTGTTCTACAGACTGTGGAGCTGTATGAAACTCTTGTAAAAGCAACATGAGTGTATCCAGATATAGTTCGATGGGGCAATAAGACCACAGCCATCAATTACTTAAAGAAAGCCTGTCTGGAGACAGTCATGCCCAGCACCTGAATTCACTTTAATGGTGGAAGTGGACACATATGCTTAGGGAGTTCAAATCCTTTATGAGTAACACTCACTTATGATATATGGACAGAATGCAAAACCAGATTTTTTTTTCTTTTAGCAATGTGGATGTTCTGAAGTACATGCTTTATACACCTTTTTGAATGTAGTAATATTGTGATGGTTACTTAGAAATGCTTAGAACCTGCTTTGGTATTGTTCGGTATTGAACATAAGAATTGATACTTTCACAGAATCTGGTAGAAATAGATGTTCCATTTGCTTTTGGGGGGGAAGGATTTAAAAATTAGCAACATTAACTGATACTGAATATTGAAACAGTTTGCTCTTGACAAACTTGGTTGGAAGACTTTTATCATTCTTGGACAGACCCATTCCCAGGAGCACCTGTATTTTCAGTATTATATCTCACTCTCATTTTGAAAAATGATAGAGTGAATGATATTTGGTGGTGGAATAACATGGTGTAAAGTTTATTGCTAAATTCAGATTGGATGGACTTACTCATTTTATAATGAAGAGATATGGAAATTTACTGAATACCCAATATTCTTATATTCAGAACATTTTTAGACACAAACATATTCATATTTTACTGGGCATACATTCCTTTTTTTCATTTTATAACAAATACTTAAACATGAATTGAAATACCCAAATCACTATGAAGGGGACCACTTAGTAGCTAATGGATAAAGATTATCACTCCTATCTGAAATACATGTACTTTTTCAGAAAATAGACGGTGATTAAATAACACCTTTATTCTGATTTTGCTAAATTAATTATAGGTACTTTACTATATATACACCTATGTATATGCGTGTGTGTGTATATATACTTGGGTTTGTACATACCTATCTTTATATGTTAAATAATTAAATTTATTTCAAGTGTTAAATATACTCATCATAATGTATTTAAAATAAAACATAAATGCTTAATCTCAAACTATGTTATAAAAAATAAAGACATCACAATTATTAAACTATGTTTACTTGTTCTAGAAACTACAGTTTTCTAAGACTCTTCTCTAGTATCCTATAGCCCATCATCATCTTGAGAGACTGGTAAATTAATTTAATGTTCTTTGTTCTCTCCAAATAATATATCCTAACTGGGTAATTTTGATTTTTGTTTCGTTTCTTTCTTGTTTTCTATTACCTCTATTCTGGCAATGAAACCACTCAGCAGAAAACTGGGAAACCCAGAAATCAGACCCATGAGATTTGTGGAATCTAATAGAGTCTCACTGCAGGAAATCAATGAATAAATCCTCAATACAACAAAAAGATGACAAGTCCCTAAAGGTTAATATGTCCATGGTTTTCAATTTTAAAAATACCAGTCCTTCCTCCCCAATCTCTAAATATCTGGACAGCACCATAGTCTATGCATGGTGACAAATACAGTGAAATTAAAAGAGCAAACCATACATGGAGGGCACACAACTTGGATAGTTACGGATAATTTTCTTTCCTCATCTCCTTGGGCATCTTACACAATTATTGTTGAAAGTTTCCCCTCTTATCTGAACCCCCAAATCACCTCCAGGAAAACAGCTCTTTGGATTTGAAACTAACTTCCAAGCATCATGGTAGCACCTGAGGCAAGTCTGGACCACCCTGGCTAGTGTATGTGCCACGGTCGACCATGGGCCTAGTTCATGCCTTCGCTGGGGAGGCATTCAGTCACATTTCTATGTTGCTGGGAGTCACTAGTATTTATTCTCTTCTCATTTTGTTCTTTGCTTCTCAAATCTTAAAATGAACACCTGAGAAAATCTTGAATTATGTGAGGAAAGAAAAAAAAATAAAATTATGGCTACATATTAGCTAAAAGGAAGGAATAAACCAGTGTGCAAATATGCGATTTTTAGTGCGAAAAATGTTAAAGAAACAGATATGTAGCCCAACTGAATATCAAACACAAAAAAATTAGACCCTGTCGGAGCACCAAACTATAAAATTACTACCAACTGGAAATGGCAGAATCCTATTACTTGAGTCATTGAAAACAGAAAAATTCTAGGTAGTGTGTGGGTGAGAAAGCTGGCCAAAGGTTTGATATATTTGTCTTCTCTATATTATATGATGCCATGAACTTCAGTTTTAAAAAAACAACAGAACAGAAATACTGTGAAAAGTGTTCAAATTATGTGTCTTTTAAAATACTGGAGTAGAGATACCTTTTCAATGTTAGGTAATTCTCCTTTTCCTTATTGTTACTTTAGGTAATTACCTAAATAGTATAAACTAAATTTAAGGAAAGGGACTGATAATTTTCACCATCTATTCCATCATTTCTCTTTTGTTATTTTCACTTTGAATTCGAAGCTACATCCATAAATCAGTTTAATGTCTATATTTATGGCTGGCAATACACATGGCATGTGGGACAGTGCAGGGGGCCTCAGCCTCAATGTTGAGCTCTTACAGTGATTCATGAAGTAATGTTTCATCTTTGGTATAACTTAGGGATTTAGGGACAAGGGGAGCCTCTACAGGAAGGGCTCCAAGGAGATCAATGTTGCACCAAGATTATGATGCTAAAGATTAAAATAGTAGCAGGGAAAGTTTAGAATTGAAAACTATGAGGGAGGTTAGAGGAAATGAAAGAAGGCTAGGCTCTCAGATGTACAAAGGCTACGATAGAGTGGCTCTGCTTGTAGAAAGTGGGAAGGGAAGAGGTAATTATACTTGAATTGTACAATTTACTTATACCAAAGGTTGTAAAGACATCTGATTCAGTGCTTCTGTATGAAAACCAGAGGCCCTTAAAACTGGAGCAATTTGGTAGGGTTATAAAATGGTACAGCCACTTGGGAGAACAGTTTGGCAGTTCCCCAAGAGGTGAAGCACTGTGCTTCTATATAACACCGTGATTCCACCCTAGGTCTATTCTCCCAAGAGTATTGAAAATATTTACACACTAAAACTTATACACACATGTTCATAGCAGCATTATTCATAAGGACTAAAAGGTGGAAAGACCTCAAATATCCATCAACTGAAGAACAGATAAACAAAATGTGATATATCCATACAGTGGAATATTATTCAGCTATATAAAAGAATGAAGTACTGACACCTGCTAGAGTATGAATGAACCTTGAAATCATGCTAAGTGAAGTCAGTTATAAAAAGCCACATATTATATGATTCCACTTACATGAAATATCCAGACCAGGTAACTTAATAGAGACAGAAATTAGATTAGTAGTTGCCAGGGGCTGGAGAGGCAGGAAATAGGAAGTGATTGCTGGTAGGTATTGGGCTTCCTTTTTGGAATGATGAAAATCTTCTGAAAACAGATAGTGATGATGGTTACAAAATTCTGTGAATTCATTAAATATAACTGAATTGTATACTTGAAAATGATAATGAATAAACTTGTCAATGGGCAAAAGTCTTGTAGTGTTACAGTGGTAAGACAGTTTAGGAGAGCTTTGCATTAAGTTGTTTATTTTTAAAAACAGAGGATTGTAATTAATAAGTTATAAATACACTTCTACTTCCAACATCCCATTATTTTGTGTTATGATTAGAGATATTTCTTTTTTTAATATTTCTTTTATTTTAGAGAGAGAGAGAGAGCATGCAGGGGGAGGGGCAGAGAAAAAGAATCCCAGGCTGATTCCCTGCTGAGCACAGAGCGACTTGGGGCTCAATCTCGCCACCCCGAAATCATGACCTGAGTGGAAATCAAGAGCCTGTTGCTCAACCAGCTGAGCCACCCAGGTGCCCCTGACTGGCGATATTTCCAACTATGCTATACTTAATGTAGACAAATGGAAAAAATATTGCCTATGAGGGGAAATATAAAAAAAAAATGCCATGAGAACATAATACACCAGGTACAAGAATTACTACAAATTCACTGTGTAAATATTCCTAGTTTAAATTATACAAACACTGTTACAGTTGTGTACTGGGGAGCATGTGATCAGGCCAATGAGTTTAAACCGAAGACTGTTTTGGGAAAATGAAAAAATATCTTATATAATGATCATAATGGAACTCAATAACCCATGAGCAAAGGAGAGATTTGGGGTACAATAATCACTTTTTAGAGCAAACAGTTTTTAACATTAAAAAAAGGGAAGCAGAATATGCTTTATTCTAGATGGGGATAAGGAAGTGATGCAGAAAGTAATTGTGGGTGAAATACTAGGAATCTTTGAATTAGGGTAAAACAACTGTAACATTCTACTAACTCAAGGAGGAATCCAAAGGAATTCAGTTTGTGATTATGCAATTTTAGAAATGAGA
Organism: Potos flavus; assembly: GCA_028534135.1. Taxonomy (NCBI): domain Eukaryota; kingdom Metazoa; phylum Chordata; class Mammalia; order Carnivora; family Procyonidae; genus Potos; species Potos flavus. Next base: position 88,454,816 of record CM052899.1, read on the forward strand.
ATTAACAAAAAATGTGGGCAGTGGCTGGAGGAAAAAAGTGAAATTGAGAAATGAAAGATAGAAGGTCTGAAAACTATCTGAAATGCTTCAGAGGTGGTCTAAGGAAAATGATCAAAAGAACCTAGGACCTGAAGATCAACCAAACATATATGCAATTGGGAGAGCCAAAAAGACCAATGTGAATAGAAGGGCAGCTTTTATAAAATGTGGAAAGGTAATAAAGTCAAGGTAAACCAGAATGCCTACCGAAAGTGGCATATATGATATAAATTTGGAAACAGGTGGATCAAAAACAACAAAAACAGTGAATAACCACTTTTGAAGAAAATTTTAAAATTAATTTAAAAAATATGTTCACAAGGGAGAACTTGGACATCTTTGGGATCACCGAATTAGCAGAACACAAAACTTGCTCTTTGGTACAAAGGGTTTCTGGTGAGATAACTTTTTTGAGATTTTAGCCAATGTTTATAGAAATTATAATCTACATATATACATACATAATTTTTTAAAAAGACAATATAATGCTCTCTAGTTTGTCCATTGGTTTACTTGTTTATTCCTATGCCAATAAAAGTCTTTAACATAGGTTTATTTTATTTTGGAAGCTAAGGCAAATTTTTCTGCCTGATTCTTCCATCGCCTCAGAGAATTTTTTCATGGATCATTCAAGTCAATTTTCAACCTCTGTTTTGATTTCCATTACCATGGGTGAGTCTTGTCTCTCCTTGAACTTCATACAAATGGGATCACACAGGATGTACAATTTTATATCCATCTTCCTTCACTTAACATAATGTTTTTAAGGATTCATACATATTGCTATCTAAGACAGTTTTTCATTTGTTTTGTTTTGCTTTTGCTAAGCAATATTCTATTGTATACATATAACACAATTTACTTATCCATTCATTTAATGAAATTGGGGCGGCTTTTATATTGGAATCTTTATGAAAATAACCTCTATGTCCATTTTTTGTAAGTTCTTTCTTATGGATTTATGGATTTATTTATTTCATTTTCCTTGGACAAATGTCTAGGAGTTTAACTTATTCCTTAAAGGGAAGGTATATATTTAACTTTATAAAAACTGTCAAATATTTTTCTAAAGTAGTTTGTCATTTTAACTTCCGGCCAGAAATGTATTAGAGTTCCGATTGTTCTTTATGTTCCATCCACTAAACCATATTTAGTTTTTTCAATCTTTATAATTGTAGCTATTTTTGTGGGTGTTCAGTGGTAAATTATTATACTTTTAATTGTATGTCTTTGATAACTACTGAAAATAAGCAACTTTTCAAATGCTTACTGGACATTTGTGTATCGCCATTGATAAAGTGTCTGTTTAAGAATTTGCCTATATTTTTATGGGTGTTGTTTTTATGTTACAGATTTATAAATGTGCTTTAGAGTTTTAGATATAGGAACTGCATATTTATACATAACTCTGTTTATATACATTTTGTCAAATGTGTGTGCCACAAGAATTATCTCCCAGTTTGTGACTCTACTTTTCATTCTCTTAGCAGTAAATTTAGTGAGCAGCACTTTGATGAAGATTAATTTATCAAGTTTTGCTTTTATGGTTATTGTTTCCTGAGAGTTATATAAAAAATCTTTGCTGACTCCAAGTTCGTGAAGATATTCTCCTATATTTTCTTCTAGAGGTGTTATAATTTTAGCTGTTATATTTGATCTATAACCACCTCAAATTAATTTCTGTTTCCAAGGTAAAGTAGAGGTCCATGTTCACTTTTTAAATATTTTTATTCAGTTCTTCCAGCACCATTTCTTGCAAAGACTTTTCTTTCACATTCGAATTGCCTTGTTCACTTTGTTGAATCGATTGCCAATGGATAGATATATGTCTAGGCCCTCTCTTCTGTCCCATTGCTTTCTATGGCTATCCTTATGTTAATATTACATTGTCTTAATTATTGTAGCATTATGGTAAATCTTGAAATAAAGTAGTATAAATGCTCCAACTTTGTTTTTCTTTTTCAAGAATGTTTTGACTATACTAGGTCTTTTGCATCCCTATATAAATTTTAGTATCAGCTTGTCACTTTATAAAAAAAATACTTTGGAATTTTTATTGGAATTGGAATCCAAACAATATTAATCTTTCAATCTATGAACATGGTATATACCATTATTTATTTGTGTATCATTTAGTTTTTCTCAGAAATGTTTTAGAAATTTAAATGGAAAGTTTTAGGATGCCTTCTATCACATTTATTCCTAAGAGTTATGATAGAAAGTGAAAGTTTAAGGGATTGTTCGTTATTTTTAAAGAAAAGAGTATTTCATAGACAATAATGTGTTTTTTCTAACCAAACAAAAATGATTTCCAGTTCTCTTTCTTTCTGTGATATTAGCATCTGTGTTGCATTGCCTCTTGTCAACTTGGCAGCATAACTACAGTTTTGAAAGCTGGAGACTCTGTTTTCCAGAACCCCATTCCCTGAATGATTCCTTGTAAGATTTGCAAATGAGAAAAACTCCTGCATGATTTGGTAGATGAAGTAAAACAAAAGTCATTCTTGGCAATTTTGGCAGCCAAACATGGAGGCTTCCATAACGATCTTAGTAATCACAGTATGCAGACATTGCACCGTCACAGATCTCTCGTGAGCTTGTACTTCATGATCATGACAGATGCAGCAATTTCTTGGACGTTTTCATAAGCTTCCACTTCCCTTCCTACATCAGTGCTTTAGGCTGATGTGATTTATAATTGTTTCTCTGATTCCCTGGATGCAACCTTCCAGACATTTACTCTCCTTGCTTCTGTTTACATTAATGTGAACTGTAATTCCTATATTAAACCTCTTAGTTCTACAATGCTTAATTGGCTTTGTTTCCTGGCTGAATCCATACTGATAATAGCAGCCAGGATAATAACTTCTTAGGTTCATTCTTTAATTGGAGGTTGATAAATTAAGATATTCTAATTCTATTATTATTTTTTATGCATTAAATAGAAAAGTTCTATAAGGAAAAACTTCCCCTTATTACTTCTTTGGTTACCCTGAAGTACTATTTGTAGAGAAAAGGCATGATTAATATTTGGTTCTTTTTCTTTATTTATCATTTTATTTTTATCAGTTACTACTTTATATACCAGGTTACCTAAGTAATAAGTTGGTTTCCTAGCATCCATCTAAGTTGGCTGTTAGAAAATTAACTTTGTGAGGTAATTCCTGTTTTTTCCCGGGCTAATGCAATTTGCATTTCAGATATTATAATTTTAAGTTCTAAATTTTATTTTTAGATTTTTAATCTCTGCTGAGATCCCACATTTTTTGACTCATTATGATTATATTTTTCTTTAAGTCCTTGAACTATATTTGTAAAAGTTGCATTAAAAATCTTTTTTGCTAATTCTAACATCTGCACCACATTGTTGTCTATTTTATTGACTAAATGTTTCAGTATCACTATAAATGCATGTGTGTAAAGATACCAGGTGTGCTTCTCTTCATTGTTGTTGTCAGTGTTACTGATGCTTAAATTATTTTGTGTTTGGATAGTGGGTGCCTCTTTGAGCTGCTTCCTGGATCTCATGGGTGTGACTCCTGTGGGATGTGAAAGCGTCCTTGCTCTCCAGTAGGACAAGATGCTCTAGATGGATTCTGTATATTACTCACCCACAACTGGAAAACACCCATTTCTCCAAGAAGTTCTGGTTCCTTTTAGTGAGTAATGGCATTTAGAAACCAAATTTATAACTCCAGGGTACTTCCTGTTACTATTTTGTTTAATATTTCTAGGCTAATCAGTGGATAGATCTAAAAGATAAGTGGACTTTTTTAGTTGATAAAAATTCATCATGAGTTTAGTACTTTTCTAGTTCACTTTCAGGATTATAAGATTTTAATTAACCTCAAAGATCTTAAATATATATCTTCTCTCACATTAGAAAAATACGAGTTTTCAATGTCATAAACGTAACTACTCATTTTCTTTATCCTATAACAAAAGATAAACAATTGTGTCAGAGTAAATATACCAACCCTAGTATAAAAATATACTTACTAACAGTTATGTAAGATTATTTTTATATTTCAATTTGTTCTTAAGTTATGTTTTATTGGGGCCATATATTCAAATTATTGCTTTGAAAAGTCACTCAGTATAATTCTGGTTCAAAGTTGACATGAATATATTAGTTAGAAAATGTTAAACATTTTCCAAACATTCCAAGACAGTGTTCTGACATGATTGACTAATATTCAGAGGTAAAATCTACGCTTTTAAAAGAAGATTTTAACTCAATGTACTGGAACATGTCATAGTTTCCATTTGCTTGAAACAAAAAGTTCCCCTAATATGTTATTATAAAAATGTTTAAGCATACAAAAAAGTTGAAAGAATTGCATATGAACATCCTCATACTAATTGCATAGATTCTGCAATTAACATTTTGTTATTTTTGCTTTATTGCATATCTACCACTCTGGCCACTCCTCTGTTCTCTACTCAGTTTCTCTTTCTTATTTCAAAATGCACCTTTTCCCTAAATACTTCAACATACGTATCATTAACTATCATTCAGTATTTTCTGAGAGCCCTTTTTTAAAAAGTAAAACTTGCATATAATGTAATTCACAAATCTACAGTGTATTATTTTCTGAGTTTTGACAAATGAAAACACCTGTGCCACTTCAGCCTTTACCAGGATATGGATGAATGTTCACATGAGGAAGCACCAGTATTCCAGAAAACGGTTTCTTGTATGGTGCCTATGGGGATTCCCTGATCTAAGTTCATGAAATAAATATCCAGAAGGCAAAATCTACAGTTAGCTTATGGATTAATATTACCATAAATTGCCTAAATATCTGTATTAATTTAAAATAGTCCTATGTTTTGAAGGACCTGGATGGTTCTGTCAGTTAAGTGGCTGACTCTTGATTTCGGCTCAGGTCATAATCTCAGGGTCCTGGAATCAAGCCCCCAGTTGAGCTCTTTGCTCAGCAGGAGGTCTGCTTGAGGATTCTCTCTCCCCCTGCCCCTCCTGCTCGCATCCTTGCTCTCTAAAATAAATCAATAGATCTTTACAAAAAATAGTCTTTGTATTTTATAGTTGTCTTCTAGCAACATTGTGGCATTTTCAGTGTAGAAGGCTCTTGGATACTAAAGAAGTCATTAACACCCCATAATTTGGTTGTGTGATGGATATACCTAAGTCTGATTGTCATTTAAACCGAAGAGCTGATTTTGATGCTAGAATTTAAGCAGCCTGCTCTAGCATTCTGTTCACACTAAATTCCTAGGAGTGTTCTGCAAATATTACACCTTGTGAAGGATTGCAGCAAGTGTGAAAAGGGAAAAAAGTGTGTTTTGATTTTGTGTTTTAGCCAAAGAACAGAGGATACTACCAAAAAAATTAAGTTAGAAAAGTAACAATGGACATTTATTCTTATTAATACTGTTTTGAAACAAACATTTTAAAAAACAAAATATAAGAGATAAAATTGCATAAACTTTCTGAAAGCAGAGACAGATCTCTGTTTTTTTTTGTTTTGTTTTGTTTTGTTTCGTTTTTGTTTTGTTTTAAATAGGAATACCTTACATCCTCCTATGGTGCTGGGCATTACAAACTTGTGCCATTATGCGCACGAGGACAAAGGTGCATCTAGTGAAAGCATATTCACTTCCCTATCTAATTTTTTGATGATTATAATATGTTACATGGCCTTTTAAAAGAGCAGTTGGTTTCCTTTACCCTGACAATTAATCTATGCTACGGGAGAGCTTTATAGTAGACCAAAGATGATTTCATAGGAGTAGAGTTAAATTGTATATATAAAGGGAAATTTTATTAAAGAAAATCACAACACAACACAAACCTTTTAGTATACATAGTACAGTAGAATGAAAATCTATTTTTTCAAGAATATTGGAAAACATACCAATTTATTATTTATTCAGTAACTGCTAGGAAACAAAACACAAGGAACACATTTCTTCATTTGACTTTCTCTGAAGCAGAGCCAAAGAATTTGGGTGCATGTCACTCATTAAGGGAATGCTTTCAGGACACAAGGAACAGGGAAGTAGGATTGGCTAGGAGTCCTGAAACAAACGTTAAACTGTATGTTAACTAACTGAAATTTAAATAAAAACTTGAAAAAATTGGCTAGAGGAAGACACAAAGCAAAGATATGGTCTCTGGGAGCACTGGAAGATGAATTAAACTACAAAGATTATTTCACCTTAAGGAAAAAGGGAACTGACTTTTGTAATTTCCAAGTCAGTAAGTTATTAGCTGGCTGTAGGCCGCATCAGCATGCAGGGAAATATAACATCCTTGGTGAGGTGGCTTCTGTTTAGCCAAGGGAAATTCTACCAAGAAGGGGTGGTTATGAGCAATTAACAGCCAACACTCAGAGTGATGGAGGTTGCTTTTAACCAGCTGGTAATGGGATGCAGTCAGGCCACCAGCAGAGTTCATTATAGCATGTTAACAAAAGCATTATTATAAAAGGGTTATTTTTACAATCTCTTATTTCTAAAGTTACATCTCTGTAATTATGGAGAAGCAATTTGCTATAGATCCCAGTCCTTGGTGATTGTTTGATCTCTTTGGTTTCAAACAGTTCATCAGTATATCAAGGTGGAGTTCATAATGAACGAATCCACACACAGAAGTCTCTCTGGCAAATTGTGAATTGTGGTGGTTCTTATTTATACTTACTATTGGTAGCTAATAACTTAAAAAATATAAACTGAATTGGAATATTTTCCATCTCCCTAAGATAGTAATGAAATGTAAAAGCCTAAAGAAATGCATGTAGAAAGTCATGACTCTTTAACATTATAAATACACAGATTTAGTTGATATTTAAATTTTGGAATTATATTTGGTCCAAAAAGATCGGGTCCAAACTATTCTAGGTCAAAGATTATGTACTACCCTTCTTCATCCCCCCCAATTTATAGTTGAAAAGGTAATATTTTCAGACAGATGATTATATTTTATGAAACATGTATGGAGAAGGATTGGGAGAGCTGAAAGACATTTTCATTGAGTAGATGGCATTTGGGCTCAGATTTAAAGGATGACACCCCACAGAGGTGGAAGATGATCTGCAAAGAGCATGTGAGATCTCTTGTGGGAGCTGGGAGTTATTCAGTGGAATGGTGGGTAAGATACGAAAGGCATGAAGATAGGCTTGTAGCTAGAAACTAGAGCAGAAGGACCCCAAGTTTCCATAACAAAGTTTAAATATTATTTTAAAGGCTATAGGAAGAAATTGAAGAACTTTAAACTGGAGAGTGATACCATCATATCTGTGTGTTAGGTTGGGATTCATTTGCTTTATTTGTATGATCTCTGGCATAATATCTTGGATACCACGTATAAAGAGTACAGCCTATTATTTTACCTATTAAAATATTTAAAAATATATTTTAAATATATTTTAAAGATTCCATACACTTCACTCCTTATTGTTTTACTTCTGACAAGAAAAAAAGCATCATTCCTAGGAAAGAATATTATCAAATGTCCTTTTCAAAGTAGACATGGATACAATGCCCTCTGAAGTTCACATGAGCAGTTTTTCACGTTATGGCCATAAAATCATGAAGTTGACTTAAGTTGGGCTTGACAAACACTTCTTAATGAGATACAATAGAATGAAATATCAGAAGTATAATCTAAGTAAGGCTAAGTATTTCTCTAAAAAAACTTGATTCAGTTAATAGAAAGTGTATGTGTGAGTGCAAGTGCATGAGTATATAGCATCACAACATAAATTGTGTTTTTGCTATGGATCATGACAAGAGAATTTGGAAGTCTCTGGTCAGAGAAGTGATATTGGAAGTGCACGGCAGCTCACTCTGTATGTAGCTCAGAGTTATTTCTTACCAACTCTCATTTTCATCCTCTTAAGTCTTAGTCTTCCTAGGGATCTGATACAGCATTGTTCTGTGTATTAAAGGAAGAGTAAGACATTTTTAGTGCCTTTCCTCAAGCAAATTTTTTGTAGTAGGACTTAAGGCAGTCCCCACTCCTCTAAGAATTTAGTTTTGTGTCTTGGATGAGTTTCTTAATCTTCTCATCCTTGAAATGGGGGTAATAAAATGAGACCATAAAGTAACAATAGTTCTTTAAATAAGATAATATAAATGAGGTACCTAGCACAGTGCCTGGCACATGCTGAATAATCAATAAGGATTAGCTAAAATTGATAGAGTTTGTTATTTAACATGGAATGGTTAAAAGACTTCCACATTAAAATGAAATAGTAATTTATGTGGCTTCCCTTGATGAATCAGAAAAAAAAAAACCTAGTAGGTTAAAATAAAAATCTTTGAAACTTCTGCAGACTACCCAATAAGACAGCCAGCTGGTAAATATGCTATTTAGGACCTTTTCTGTACTTTTATTATTTCACGCTGCAATTTTTCAAAGAATGATCTAAAATTATAGCTAAAATCAGTAGGTAAAAGTTGAAATGCAAGGTATACCAGTTAGTCTTTTTACTTTTCATCAATATTAAAACTAATGGTAAATCATGAGAGTTGCATCATATTGTCTCCCAAGGCATCTAGTTGTGTGAATAATTTAGTTATTTGTGGAAATAATTCATCAGCAGAATCCACATATTTACCTCATCTATGCATATAATCTTTCCTTATTTCTGGGAAATCATTCACCTGGATCATTTCTCATAACAAAGGCTTTATTTACTTACTTTTAAATTTTAAAATATTTCATTGCTAAAAAATGTTAGCCATGATCTGAGCTTTCAGTGAGTTGTGATCACTGATCACAATAACCGTAACAAATGTAATAATAATTGAGAAATTTGAAATATTGTGAAAATTACCAAAATGTGGCACAGAGTCACAAAGTGAGCAAATGCTGTTGGAAAAGTGGCACCAATAGATTTACTTGACATAGGGTTGCCACAAACCTTCAGTTTGTAAAAAATGCAGTATCTATGAAGGGCAATAATGCAACATGAAATAAAACAAAGTGTGCTTGTACCTAAGAATGGAATTACTGGGTCATATAACTCTTTGCTTAACATTATGAGGAACTACCAAAATGTTTTCAAAAGAAACTGTATCATTTTACACATCCCTTAGCAAGGCATGAGAGTTCTCATTTCTCCACATTCTCACTACTGCTATATTTATTTTTAATCAGTAGCATTAGAGATATCTTTACTGTATATCTATAGGTATTCTTGGCATTATTGTTCTGATTTCTGTGACAAGTTAATAAAATAAAGTCTGGTTTTGTACCAGGAGACCAATATCTTTGGTGAGGTTATAAACCCTTGGTCTACCTTTTCCATGTACCATGATCAAAACAAGATGGCTTACTTCAAAATGTGCTTATGAACTAAATGATGAATTTGTGTACAGAGGGAAAGGGAAATAAAAGCAGGGAATGAATTGTAAAAATTGATCTGCACAATAAATTTTTTAACACTAGATGCTAAAAAAAAAAGTTTTGGCTGTTCCATTTTGCACATTACTTTTGGCTTTACTATTCCAATTTTTATTTGAGTTTGAAGTGTAGTGGACAGGGAAGGACTCTGTAAAGCACCTAGCACAAATTGCCAACACTCTGTAAATGACCTACTGCTGACCTCTGGAAGAAAAACTGAACTAGCAACCAAAAGCACATGCAAGAAGGATGCTTGTGGCCCATCTAGGGAGGAAAAGGTGCTTAGTTGCTTTTTTTTTTTTCCCCTTTCTTTTTGTTTTCTATAACAGGTCACGTTGTACTCCTACTTACAAAGAAAAAAAGAGAAAAAAAACATCCAAAAAAGCATGTCCATCTGCTAGCATTTTCCATCTGGTAGTGCCCTTTGAGATGCACAGTGTGGGAGGAAACAAAGCTAGAAGCACTGTCCTGACCCGTAATGTAAGGGAGGACATTTTCTGCTCAAGCATTTTTTTTAAAACATCGGTACATAAGACTTTATGATAAAAAGTATGAATGGGGTTTCGTCTGTGGAGGGGACACAGCTTCTTCTTAGGAAGTAAATAAATGGTCATACACACATTAGTGAAGAGATTATATGCAGTTAATAAGGTATAACAAAGGAGAAAATGCGTGTGAGGACTCTATTCTGAGAAAATAAAACCTATAGAAAGACCGTCATCAAACTTTGCAATAATGGGTTGTTCAAAACCCAGTGACTTGCTTCCTTAAATTACTCACAAAAAGGCAAGGTTGGAAACTTAAGATCTGTGGCAGAGAGAGAAAAAAATATTTAAACTTACTCTAACTTTAAGCTTACTTTTTATTAAGTATGATTTTTCTCACGCTTACTTGAAAATGTCTCTACTATATTTAAAAAAAATCACTAAAATAAACAGAATTTCAAATGGAAATAGTTAATTGAGAAAGTTCCATGATAAGCTATTATGTTTAACAACTGAGGAATGAATGAAAAGTCGTCATGTGGGAAGCACTGAGTTAGAGATCCATCTTCTGGGACTGAAAGGAGATTTCCCTTCTATTATTTGTGTTCATATTCAAGAAGTCTCTGACGGGTAGAATTCGATGGGGCTGCTAGTGCCATTCACAAAATCTGCATCTTTCTCAACTAGAAAGGACTTACAAGGGATACCCTTGGGATGCTTGGAGGATTGCTCAGTGACTCACGAGGACAGATATCGAACCACAAAGAGTCTGGGACCTTAAATATTTTATTTATTCTTTTGACAGTTTTCAGGAATATCATGCCTAATTTTCCCCAAAGAGATCTTTTTCCCTTACCGAATGAGAAAAGTTGCTGAAATTAAAGGGATCTGGGGATCTCTAAGAGATATTTGGAGAAAAAAAGAAAAGAATAAGATGAGTGTTCTCCCTTGTGGACACTATCAGGAGTTCACAGAATAGACAATTAGGTTTTGGAATGTAAGGAGACTACTATCTGTCCTACCCACAGAAGAGGGTTTGGGATGAACTTAATTCTGATTATGTGATAGAATGTAATGGTATGAGATGAAGTTTAGAACTCTATTGAATCAAATGGAAACACACATACCACACAAAAACCCTTTCACTACATTTTCATTCGTCCCCCCTCTTTCATGGGAATCACCCTCAGATGGGCCTAGGGGATGACAAATTGAAGTGATTGCCCTAGGTCTTGCTCTTTGCCTCTCATTCTCCAACCCCTTAAAAGGATCAGACATCTGGGGTGAAAATGGAATTACTGAATTGGTTGAGGGAGAAAGGAAGGCAGAAAGAATGTTGTCACCAGCCAGCGCTGAAAAATTATCTAAGGTACACAAAGCCTTCAAACAACGGGTCTGAAGCTGGCTACTGTGTAACTGCGTCCACCACCCTGTTTCTACCAATATGTCTATAACTTTTCCATAATTCTTTTATGATTCTTTCATGTTTCTGTTCAACATTACCATCTTTTACAAGATTTCACTTGTGTGAAAAAAATAGAGGTCAAAGCATGTGGTAATTCTCCCCCAGGCGCCACACTTTCTAATAGATGATATGGCCAACTCAATTGTCTTCACAGATTCTAGAGTAACCAGAAATATCACTGCAGGCAGGCTCTTTGACGTAGACTTGTAGAAGTCTATTAAGTTATCTTAAGTAGTTATACTTGGTTAACCCAATCATTATTTCTCATGTTTACTATATACCAAGTTCTTTGCTTGGGATAGGCAAAGTCAAATAAGATATATATTTTGTCTTCAACCGGGGGGTAGTTTGGTGGAGAGATTTATAAGTTTATCTGAGAAGCATTTTAACACCATAACTACCATGATAGATGCATAAAAATATGGAGAAGTGAAAGCTAAAAAATTGTGAATATAAAAAACTTGAAGAACGATAATAATTAGAGTAACAACTTAGTTTTGAAGTAAAGAAAAGTGACCAATCTCTGGTTTCTTTAGTTTGTGAAAGTTATGCCATCAATAGTGTTATCTTTAAATATAAAAGTTACTTTTGTATAATTTGACTGAATATCTGGACATATCCCAAATGTGTGCCTATATCGTGGAAAACTTACAAAAAATTTCATTGGCAGTACCGGAAATTATGCTATACCAAAAAAGTAGAGAACAGAGAGGAAAATATACAATGGATGAAATAGATACTCGTTTTTGGTCTGAATAAAATTTCCTAAGGCTCTTACCCGAGGTGCCACAGTGAAAGTGCATTTCCCCCTAAGACAAAGAATAAAAAATGGGTAGAAAATGACTAGATTTGGATAGCCTATACAATATTAAAGAGTAAAATGGTATTTACCTAATACTCTTCCTTCAGATGATTTCAAGTTTCTGGAGTATATATTTAAGGCCATTTTTTTTCCCCTCGGAAATTATTTTACCTTAAGCAATAATTTGTTAATAGTTAATTATAAATAATGCATCGGGCTGAATTCATTTAAATAGTTTTATGTGAAAAGGAGATATTAGTAACACGTTTACTGTGTAGATAGATAAGAAATGGTTGTCATGTTCACGCTTACTATACTATACGACCTAAATTTCTCAACAATAATCTCTATGACTTATAGAGATTAATAATATTTTTTTTTCTGTTCTAAGATCTTCTCTTGCCTCAGAGATGGCCAACCACAGCTATTAATTCAGGAAGGCATCGAAAGTAGGTGTAGATTTGGTTTTACGAAGCTGAAAATGTGGGATGTCATTGTGGAAGTGCTTAACTTCACATTTGTAACGATCCAGATCACATTTCTGGGCCACGAACATCACTCATATCTTTACTCAAAATATTGTAATGCCTCTGTAGTCTGTCGATGTTCCTTCAAAGTTAGGGTTTAGATAGGTGTTATTGGCTGTGATGCTCAAAGCACTTAACAAGTGAGAATTGGTATTTGCTGCCAAGCTATCTTGCTAACATCATTTTCACTCTTTTCTGCTTTTCTGTTTATCAAGTCGTTACTCTGTTATTCAAACACGAGATGTCAAAGTTTATTTAAAATAATGTGAATTTCTAAAATTAAATCTGATAATTTGATCTCTAGATCAGTTCTTGATTGCATGCACAATTATTCTGAATGATTGCAAAAGTATCCTTATCATCAAAAATACTTGTGTTTTTAGTGGGAAAATCAAATTAAGCGTAAAATATATTAAAACAATTTTAATGATCTTTATGAATGATATTTTATGCATATAAATATGTTAAAAGGAATGTAGGAACCCTAAGAAAGATAAGATTATACTGTTGAGTGACACTAAAAAAATATACAAAATAAACACAAATTTTTCCATGCCTGCATTTTTCCATTTACTGTAAAGAATAGTTTCGTTTTTGCAAACATAGCTACATGTATAACCCATCATCTCTACCTCCCATTTCAGCTATGAATTTTTTTAGTATAAACCACAGGCTTAATTACATATAAATGCTAGTTTGCAAGAATTTCCCACGCGGAAATACCTAATATGCAAAGACTCTCAAGGTTTTGGAAATAATACTTTCTTAGAATAAAAGCTGATTTTGTATCAAATTCTCTGGAAAAAAAGACTGCACTACTCCAATTTCAACACCTTTCACAAATGAAAAAAATAATCGGTGCAACATTTAGTATTAGAACTCGGGAACTATCATGAGGATCTCTGAATAGAAGGCCAATTTCATTGAATCAAGGCAAATTTTTGAATGAGACAGAGGTGATAAACGAATATTTCCAGCACACAAGAAATTATCTTTATTCAAAAATTCTCAGATAACTATTAATCTGTTTCTTTATGGAGCTTCAATGAGAACATTTTTGTGGGTTGCATTTTACTGCTGTATTGCTTTGTAACAAGAGTTCATTAATTCCATGCAGATTCCTGATCAGAGTGCTCTAGGGTGTAACATAGGAATAAAGGTCTTTTTCATACATTTGGAGATTATAGGACATTCATAAGTAAATATGTGTATATTTAAATAACATTAATATACACATATTAGAGCAAAAATAGCTACTGTGAGCCATATTGAAGCAATTACACTTGCACTGCTGCATCTCAGGGTAGGTGAATTAGACTAAACTCATAAGCAAGAGTTTTATTTTATGGTTAATCCTATAATCGCAAGATTTGAGTTATCCCACACCGAAATGTAAATAAATGTATTATTCTTGATCCCTAAGGATTATTATTACTATTATTATTATTTTTTTTTTTTTTGCTTTACTCCAACATAACCAGTGGCCTGAAATGTGGGAAAATAAATGTGAATATTCTAATCACGAACCTCCTGATTTCATTTTAATATTATTTCATTACATAAGACATAAAAGGTAAGGTTTGGAAATATGGAAAGTAGAATGGCATAGTGCAAGGAACACTGAAATAAGATCACAGAGAACTCTATTCTGATTCCAGAAGCTTGGACAAGTTCAGCCTTTCTGGGTCTCAGTTCACCCATCTGGAAAATGTGGTGATTCATCTCGATGGGTACTTGTAACTTTAATTTGTCCATGCCTTTCTGAATCCAGCCAGGAAGGAGCAATGTAGATGAGTGCATTCAGGTCCTTGGGCTTGCCTTTCACTGTGCTTCTTATCCCTGAGTTATCCTCAGTGTTACTTCTCATCATCCGGTAAGGTAGTGTTATTTGGCAAAACGGAATATGTTTCTGATTTTGGTCACATCTGAAAGGAATTTTTCCTGGAAGAAAGATTATGTCAATACCCTTCAAAGCATTATGCTTCTCTCTGTATTCCAGATCTCATATTATTTTATATGAGAAAAGTTTGAATTTTGTCTTATGACATGAGAAAAACCCTTGAGATCATAAGGGAAAAAAATTTCTGAACCACCAAAAGTCAGCAAAGGGAGAAAAAAAATCATATAACTAAAAAAGTAAAGTGGACATAGAAATCAAGAAAGTAAAATTTTAAGATTCAGAGTCATAAGCAAAAAGTTAGAAGCAAAAAGCAGAGCAAACATTGATTGTGGTGTAGTATTTCAGATGTTCAATCTTATACCAGCATAGGTACAATCTCACATTTTGAAAAATATGTGTTGATTTCACTTTTCCCCCAGTTTAGGATTATACCCAAAACTGAGACACAATTTAGGCTAAAGAAGATAACACTAAAGGGAAGGATCATGCAGTTTGCACAGATCTGCTTTCTCAGGATACGGTAACTTTTTCCATCATGCTCTGACTGATATTTGTGAGGTTAAATGGCTTTAGTGTATTTGTAACGCCACTAATATACACGACTCATTGTGTACTATAGAAAATAATTAAGTCAGTATTAGTTTCTGCCCCTCTATTTTTGTCTAGAAAATGGAATGTATGCAATATGTATATGAGATTAACCATTTAGAATGTATCAAGAGATATAAAATGTATTGATTCTACTCAATCTTTTCATTCTTATTGCTTTATCCTACTGCATCCAATAATTTCAGGCCAATAATAATATTATCATGAACAATATGAGGACTAAATACACAGAAGACTAGTATTCAGATATTTATGCCATTAGATGATATTCCACTAAACTATATTCCAAATACTAGATTACAACTGTCATCCGTGTGGTAGGTATATTTTTCTGACATGTCTTTGCTGTGGGAATGTTTTTTCTCTCATTTTCAAGATTGTAATCTTGTTCTGTATTTCTGGGGTCCCTGCCTCTCAGAGCCTTCTGATATCACTTTGACTCTTTCCTATTTTCCATTTTTATCTTTTTACCATGTAGATATTGTTGCTTTTTGTGGTTTGGCGCAGCCAAATAGTTTTCAGTATATGGGATACCTTGTCACTTGGTTTGATTGAAATAATTTAAAAATTATTTTTGCTTGTTTCTTTTTGTTAACCTAGTTTCTTGGTTTATTGGGTCATTCTGGAAGACTGAAAACACTATGCTTCTGCTACTGCTGCCATATTGCCTGTCTCTCCAAATTTTTATTAATTTTTTAAATGATACCGTACCATCGACCTAGGTCCTGAGACCTGAATCAGGTATCAGGATATACTTTAGGTCTGCTGATCCAAGTAGGAGCACAAATAAGGCGGCTCAGCAAAGGTGGGGCTTCATATATTTAGATTTTTAGCATGTGACACAACATAAGGATGAGCTTTATTTTATTTGCAGTGTATTTTTAATGTGTCAATGTCACTCTCAGAGTGAGAAGGGCACTAGAATGGGAGAGCATACATATGTTAAAAATGCATCAGTATATTTATTTATAATTATATAAATTGGGTGCTTAAAGGACAGACTGTGTCAACAGGATTACCAAAAGAAAACTTAAGCAAGGGCATGAGGCTTTGTGACACACTTATTTATGCCTGAGGATGAAGTACATGTGTGTGCTTGCACGTTTGTGTTTCCTTCCGGAGAGAAGGTACTAGAGAAGAGAAAGCTCTAGCTCCGAAATAGTACATTTAAAAGTGTGAGGCTTCAAAGGTTGTTAGCATCGCAGATGTCGCAGTTTTCCACCCCTGAGAGGCAGCAGAGTAATCTGCTCCAGCACCCCGGCCTTGACCTGGATATACCCAGCTGTCATCATCAGTATGAAAAGTAAGCTGGTCCCTTTGCTGTCTCTCAATGACTTCTCTTGCAAGGTGACATGGTGACGAACGCTGTGTGACTCACCATGTGCTGCAGCTTATTTTACTTCCAAATGGATTTGGTTGAAGACTGCGAATGGTTCAGAAAAAAATACCCAAGGAAAATATCTTATTCCTCTCAGGCCCCCCGGTGGTGCTATTACCCAAATTCGGTCCAGTTCCAAGTTATTTAGCTCCTGTACAGCACTGTGTCTCACTAAAAATTTGCGGTATTCATTCATTCTTTGTATGTCACTAAAATTTCACTGAAAACATACGAAATGAATCAGTATACAACTAAATTGTAAATGTTAATAAAATAGGAACTGAAAGAAATAAAGTCAATCAACTGAAGATCAAACAAATTAGCACATTATGATTTGACTGAGAAGTATATCTTATTTGTGATTAGCCTGTTGGCATACATTTATTTATTTTTTTTGACATGCATTTAATAAGGGAAATCAAATTCAATGATTGTTGTAAAATATTCGCTCAATACAAATTAACTATTGGTGATCATTTCTCAAAGTATACAAATATTGAATCATTATATTGTATACCATGAAACTAATATAATGTTATATGTCAATTATACCTCACTAAAAAAAATAGAGAGAATTAGTAAAAAAAAAAAAAAAAATTGAGACTTAAGATTGAGTAAAGAAATGAGAAGGAAAGAGCTATGACAGCAGCCTCTGAGGACTTTGGTTACTCCAGAATAGTGGGTGATGGAAATTAAGAAAATTTGATTGACACTCCCTACCTTTATAAGTTCATTTTTTCTTTCTCCTTTCTTGTCAAAGACCACGGTCTCATTTTGGATTTTCTTTTCTTCTTTCTGGAGCTAGTGCTTTAGAAGACAGGTCAATGCTGGCATTCAGCATAATGATGGGTTCTGTTTGGTTAAAGTCTGAAGCCATTGTGCTGAATAAACAATAGTAATCTTGGCTGCAGTAGGCAAAATGATGTTCACAAAAATGTCAATATTTTGATCCCAGAGACCTGTGAATATGTTACCTGACATGGCAAAAAGCCATGAGAGAGAGGGACACTAAGGTTAGGACCTTCAGATGGGAAGTTTAATCTGGATTAGAATTAGAGGCCCAATTTAATCACATGAGTCCTTAAATGTGGAGAGTATTTCCCAGCTGCAGAGAACCAAAGAAATGGCATGGCTGTGTGATAGGGACCCAACTGCCACTGGTGGCTTTGAAGATGATGTAAGTAGGCCACCATTGGAGGAGTGCAGCCAGCCCCTAGAAGCTAGGAAAGACAAGGAAATAGACTTTCCCTTAAAGCCACCAGTAAGGGACACATCCTTCCCAACAGCTAGGATACAGCCCTGTGAGACCTATGCCAGACTTCTAACTACAGAACTAAATAAACGTGTGTGTTTTTAAGCCACTAAATGTATGGTAATTTGGCAGCAATAGAAACCTTATACAGTGGCTAATATTGCTTGAGTACTTACTATGTATCAGGCATGATGGCTAGTTGTCTACATGCCTTACTTATTTCTCACAGTCTTATTTTACACTGAAGGAAATTGAGACTGACAAAGGTGAAGTAACTTTCCCAAGTTTAAGCAGAAAGAAGCCATAGAGCGAGAGTGTGAATCCATACTCTCTGTTTCAGATTCTGAGCTCTTGACTGCTCTCCTTTCCAGCCTCTCATTGCCTTGCATTAGATTTCCATTTATAAACAGTGTTATCTGGAGGCATAAGGTCTCTAGAATTTTCTCTATAAGTAATTCACAGGAATAACAGTGCAATGTTGTTGGGCCTAGGCTTGCCTTCATTAGGGGAGATCTGAAACTATTTAATTAATTCTTTTCTTTTTTTTATTTAAGGATTTTATTTATTTACTTGACAGAAAGAGAGACATCACAAGTAGGCAGAGAGGCAGGCAGAGAGAGAGGGGGAAGCAGGCTCCCTGCTGAGCAGAGAGCCCGATGCTGGGCTTGATCCCAGGACCCTGAGATCATGACCTGAGCCGAAGGCAGAGGCCTTAACCTACTGAGCCACCCAGGCTCCCCTGATTAATTATTTTCTGAAGTAAGGAGAGACTTTTTTCAAAAGGAATATTGAAGTAAGGGCAGGGGGACTATAGTAATAGAGGGAATGCTCAAACCATAGACCACAAGCACCTCCAAAAATATTTATTTCTCATGAAGTAAAAGAGTATGGAATACTTTACCAATTACTTAAAGATCAATAACACATTTATAGAGAAAAATAGGTCTGGAAGTTTCACAGGTTGCTTTCCTGCAAAAAACAAACTAAAACAATGAGAAACGCTGAATAAATTTTTTTTAAAAACTCTTCTTAAGGGGCGCCTGGGTGGCTCATTCGTTAAGCATCTGCCTTCAGCTCAGGTCATGATCTCAGGGTCCTGGGATCAAGCCCCGCATCGGGCTCCTTGCTCTGCGGGGAGTTGCTTCTCCCTCTGCCTGTCCCCTGCCTCATGCTCTCCCTTGCTCACTCTCTTTCTCAAATAAATAAATAAAATCTTTAAAAAAAAAAATAAATAAAAGTCTAAACTTTAAAAAAAATAAAATAAAACTCTTCTTAAAAGCACGAAAGAGTTAGTGAGATAATAAAGAACCACCTGATCAAAATCTAAACCAAAGTGGAATCTAGGGTCCCTAGCTTCAGTTTGACTCCATCTCCCAGGGCCCTCTCTTTGGGATTAAGCATCTTTATCTGCACTATCAATTGGTCTGAAAACACACCCCTATTCCCCACACTTCCTATCTCCCTACTGGTGGCACTTTACTCCCAGACGTTCTCTGTGCACCTGGATGCTTATCTCAATTCCAACTAAAACAGCCAGTCAACTTCAGCTGTACTATTCTCTGTTTCTTGAATGCTCCAGGCATGCTCCAGCCTCAAGGTCATTGTGCTTGTCGCACTCGTCTGGAGTGCTATTTCTCCAGAAATACACAGTCATTTCGTGTTCATCCTTCAGTGAGGCCTTCCCTGGCCACCCTGTTACCCATGCAATTATTTCAGTTCTACTTTTTTTCTGAATTATTTTTTTTTCCATGAACACACATCATGGTCTAGGTAACAATTAACTTGAGCACCCACTCCTGTGTGTGTGTGTGGGGGGGGGGGAGATGTATGATATACTTGGTTATGGACCCTTCTCTCACTAGAATATAAGCTCCCTGAGCAATGCGATTTATGTCTGCCTGCTTTGTTCGTTGCTATGTCCCAAAAAATTATGTGTCACAGAGTAAGTGCTAAATAAAATTTATTAAATGCATGAAAGAATCAAAACAAATATAATTCCGAAGATAATAAATAGCTCCAAGGAAAGACAGTACCCAAGCATAAAAACAACAAATTCCAAGGAAGTGATCAGAAAACTACCTAAGATGTTAATTGTAATATTTTTTATAATGTTGAAAATGGTGAGCAATCAAAATAGTTAATACAAAGTTAAATAAGTCTTAGTATGAATTGAAGTCACATTTCATGTGAAAGTTAGTTTCTAATATCAACAGTTAAGAATTTTGGAATATTCAGAATTACCTTTGGAAAACTAAATTTGCTATAGAATAGATTTGTGTACCATTGCCCATTAATTTCAACGGGGCCACTTTCTTTCTACAATGTTGTAACACATTGTTGCTTCTCAGTTTTAGCTTTTTATTTTTTTGTCCCTCTCACTTTAATGATTTACTTATTTTTTGGCCCTCCACAATCATTTTGACATTTTAATGGATTAAAAGAAGATACATAAAATTACATTCAATATATATAATTTGATTTTTTAGTGAATATACCGAACATATAAAATTGTACATATTTAAGGTGTACAACATGTAAATTAGATACCTTTACATATTGTAATATGATTGCCATTGTAAGGGTATTTAGCACCTCTATCACATTACATAATTATCCTTTCTTTCTGATGTTTGGAATAATTATGCTCTGGTCTTTCAGCAAGCTTGATAATTATAGTACACTATCTCTATTCCTATGCTGTGCATTAGATCTCTATGGCTTATTTACCACTCACTGTACGTTTGTACTCCTAAACAACATTTATCTTATCAACCTTTTCCCCAGCCCTTGGTAACCAGCATTTTACTCTATGTTTATAAGAGTTTGGCTTTTTTAGATTTCACATATAAGTGATGTCATATAGTACTTGTTTTTCTCTGTCTGACTTACCTCACTTAACATTTGGTGCTTGAGTTTCATCTATGTTTTCACAAATGGCATGATGTCCTCTGTTCTCACGGTTGAATTACATTCTTCTATGTATATTCCACTATTTATAATATATAAATTGTTATTAATATATCACTTCTTCTGTATCCATTCATCCATTGATGGACATTTTAGGTTGTTTCTATATCTTGGTTATTATGAATAATGCTGCAATTAACGTGGGTTTACATATATCTTACTGAAATTCTGTTTTCATTTCCTTTGAGTATATCCCCAGAAGTGGAATTGTTGGCTCATATGGTAGATTTATTTTTAATTTTTTGAAGAAACTCCATATTGTTTTCTGTAGTAGTTGGACCAATTGAAATTGCTAGCGGTGTATAAGAGTTCTCCTCATCACACCCTTGTCAGTACTTATTATCTCTTATCTTCTTCGTGATAGCCATGCTAATGTTAATGTCTTTATATTTATGTTCTACTGAATCTAATCTTTTATTTTCTTTATTGTAAATTTCATTACTTTTGTACTTAGTATTTAAACTCTCACTCTTTGATACTTAATTATTTTAATTATCTTGTTAAACTGAATTTTATTCTTTCTTTTATTACTTGTTTTTATTTAATCACTTAAAAATGTAAACTTTATATGACTTTACAATTTCCCTTTCCTACTACTCTACATCCTTTGTTTTTATGAGTTGTTTTTAGAACTGCCAACAGGCAGGAGTTATGATAAGAGGAAGCCCACACCACCAGGCAATGGTTTGGATCTCTTCTTTTTTGAGCAACTATTCCTGCTCTCAGTATCCTCTTAATGGTTACCCTAGGAGTATTAAAAATTTATTTTCCAAAATCGTTCCATTCCCACTAATCTTCAGAGATGATGCTGAAGTATCACTTGACAGGTCTTATGTCTTTTAACTGACAAGGCAGACTCCAAGAACTAGAATTTGTTACTACGTGCCTGCCCACCCCTGCCACAGGAAATTGCCAGCTGCTTGATAGTTGAAGGAAAGTCTTCTTAGAAAGCAGAACACTACAGCCAGAGAATGCATCCAATAGCCAAAATAGGCATGAAACCAATCATCTTCAAGGGTCAACACCAAATTACTGCTCTCATTCTGACATGTATCAGGTTTAGAAGAGTAAGCAAAACACAGAGTCTTGGGTAGGCAGGAGGTAAGCAAGTGTTAAGGATTGGTGAGGCAGGTCTCTGCGTAGTAGCAATATGACAGTGCTTTTAATCAGTACCAAGTGTGCTACAGGCGAATGAAGGTAGGACACTGCAGTAGAGGGACTGAAATACTGGACACTAGTCGTGGCACTAAACAAGGGCTTTGGCTTCATGAATAATCCAGGAAATTAGTTACATACTTGAGGGACAGGATGAGGAGTTTTCCTTTGGAATATGGTAGAAGGCTGGCTGTCAGGGACAGACTAAAAAGGAATGGTAATTGCTGCTATAGTGTCGATCCAGTCTCTACAGTTTCTTTTAATTTGCTAACCAAAATCATTTTTATTTCCGGAGTCCAAGGGAAAAACAAATATCAGTGTGGGAGTCATGGCCCCCTACCCTGAGGATGAGGAAGAATGCAAAGTCTGGGAGACATGCAAGCTTGGCATCACTCAACTCTTTCTGTTATTACTATTTAATTTACAAAATCACTTTCAGTATAATTATTCCCAAACACAAAAGTGATTTGTGCATGTCACAGAATGCTGGCAGGAGCCTTGCCTTTATTAGCCAGTGGTGTTACAGGTTTCATTAAATTTGCTAAACTTACCGTAGACCTTCTAAATTGGCTCAAAAATATCCTTGTATGAATTACCAACATTTTTATGACTTGAAACAGGTTCCCAGTTGTGCACTAATTAAGTCTCCTGCATGTGAATCAGAAAGTGACAGCGTTCCTCTATTTTGTCTAGTAATAGCTCCAGAATAAGCTAGAACAGTTGCTCATAGATGGACATCACTTTCCATCAAGTAGTTAGAATCTGTTGTTGTTGGGCCGTACCCCAAGTTGGACTGGTTTTACAGATGAGGTGGTTTAGGGCTGCAGGGTGACCAATCAGGAAACTTCAAGAACCCAGGGAAAGACAGAGGAAAAGATATGAGGAGCAGTTTCCTTTTCAACTTTCCACTGAAAGTAGGAGTGACAATCTTGTCATGCTAAGTTTACCACTCTGAGAACACACAACTTTGATTTAGAAGACAAATAGCTAACTATAAAATTCAGAAGGAGTGAGAGTCATTTCCTTAGGA
>CM052899.1:88478297-88673926 GCA_028534135.1 Potos flavus
ACCAATCAGGAAACTTCAAGAACCCAGGGAAAGACAGAGGAAAAGATATGAGGAGCAGTTTCCTTTTCAACTTTCCACTGAAAGTAGGAGTGACAATCTTGTCATGCTAAGTTTACCACTCTGAGAACACACAACTTTGATTTAGAAGACAAATAGCTAACTATAAAATTCAGAAGGAGTGAGAGTCATTTCCTTAGGAAGCAGTAACATTTGGACTACATAAACTTAGACTGAGTCCTACTTAACATTCACCATCACTTGACTGCACAGTGATGGCAATATTTCCCAAATCAATTTGAAATTCACCTTGGAGCCTCAATTATGTTGCTGAGGTATTAATTTTAATTCTTAAAATCCTTGAAAATGCAATGTTCCTTATACTAAAAAAAAATTCAACTCATGATATTACAAAAATAGAGGTAAACAGAATCAAACTTTGCTATTTTTTTTCCACTTCATTTGGAATTGCAGTAAGACTATTTTTGTTGAAATAACTTCCTAGTTATCTAAATATGTGGGTGAAGGTGTGAATATGAGAGGAAAGGATATGAAGAATTAAAGTTGCACCACTCCTGGCATTCTCACTGGCCCTTATGGAATGAATGGAGAAGACCAGCTTTCTTTGACATCCTGTTGTCCCTCCTGAGTCCTAACTTTTGGCAGCCTAAAAGGAAGGAAGGGAAGAGGTAACACTTCTTCAGAGGTGTTTCGGCTTCCATCCCTGCCCCTCACACCCCTTTTTTCCTTTTGGATTTTTGGTCTTGGCTGCCAAGAATATAAATTTCATAACCACTGCAAACACAAACTCTGCTCGGTAGTCATTCAAATTTAATGGAAGAAAACAAGTGAAAGTTATACTTTCTTGCTCAAAATTTATTAACTTAAAGGTGACAGAGACTCTAGGGTGTGTGAAAAACATGAAAGGAAAAGAGAGTGATAGAATGTGGATCTAGTATCTAATGTTTAAGAATAAACGAAATAAAACAAAACTAGAAAATCTTAGGTGTTTTTATATTCTTTGTGGAGCTCTTTCATTTTCTTTTCCTTCTATATCACACTATAGGGTTTTTTGTTTGTTTGCCAAAGACTCAAACTGAGAAAAATAGTTTTGAAAATGATAGAAATTGGGGTGCCTGGGAAGGACCATTTGTCAAGCGGCCAACTCTTGGTTTTGGCTCAGGTTGTGATCTCAGGGTCGTGGGATAGAGCCCTGTGTGGGTCTCTGTGCTCAGCGTGGAGTCTGCTTGAGATTCTTTCTCTCTCCCTCTGCCCCTCCCACTCATGCTTTCTTTCTCTTTCTAATATAACTAAATAAATCTTAAAAAAAGAAATAAAATGATAGAAATTAATGTTCAGTCACCACGAGATCTTTCTTTTTCTTTCAAAATAAAATTAGTTTTAGTATTAATCTTCAAATTAAAATTAGGCTACTTTTCTAAGTACAGAACAATACCTGCCCAGAATATATTTAGTTTGAGAACATTTATTACATCAGGAAAGTAGATAAAAAGTTATTTATAGTCCCCATACCAAGATATAACTATCGATAGTATTTTTGCATATATTTCTTCAGATTTCTTCTATGTGTGTGTTTACTAAAAATATGATCATATTTTAAAGTTTTTTGTAGTCTTACGTTTTCATGTAATAGTATGTGATGGCCATCTTTTCATTCAAAAACCATGGAGTTACAGCAACATTTTTAAAGGCTACAAAATACTATACAACATGGATGTTCTATAAATATTTAAGCAATCACTAACTTTTAGGCTTTTAAGTTATTTCTTAGTCTTTACTATTAAAGTTTGTAGCCCATTGTCATATGGTAAACCACTTGTCTAAATGAAGAGATTTACCTACAAACTCAGAAGAGATCAGAAAAGTATGCAACATGCTGGCAACCACAAATGTCAATTATATGAAACCATTAGTCCCAACAATTCATTATCATTTAATACCACCATGGAATGTATTCATCCATTCTTGTACTTGATAAGTATTGAATACAAGAATCCAGGCATGGCTCTAGGCATGGGGATACATGAATGATGATGAGACAGTGACAGTTCGGTCTCAAGAGGCTTATATTTCTTTAGGTGGATGCAATCAATAAACATGCATATAAATAAAATAGTAAGATAGAGATTGTTTAAGAGCTTTGAATAAATGAACAGGGCGACCTGACAGATTTGAACTGCAGAGATCTACTTGGCTAAAATGGCCCGGATCAAACTCTTTGAGGACTTGGCATTTGGTTGATGCTTGAATAGTGAAAAGGAACCAGACATTCATGGAACAGGAGGGAGGAAAAGAGAAAATAGCAATTGCAAAACCCCAGAGCAGGAAAAAGCCTGGCTGGAACTAAGGAACAAAGAGGATTCCTGCACAGCTGGAATGTCACAGGGAGGTGCAGCATGACAGGAGGTAGGAGAAGATGGCCTTCCTTACCTGCAGAGCCTGCTTGACTCTGCTGCAATGCTGGATTTTAAGACAGGTGTTAAAAAAAACCTTGGAAAGATTTTTAAGCAAGGAAATTGATTTAACAAGAATCAACTTTTCAAAAGGTCATTCTGGCTAAGCTGCTGGAAACAGATTATGGGGAGAAGAAAAGAAGCTGAGAGACTGTACGAAAAGACATTTCGCCAGTACTGTAAGTAGGTCCACATAGGTGTGGGCAGAACAAGTAGAGATAAATGGGCATTTTCAAGTATGTTTCAGCAGCAGGAGTAATGGGAAATGCTGATGGATTAAAGATGAGAGACAAGGAAAATAAAGGAAAGAAGAATTATTCATATATGTTTTCCTTCAGCAGCAGCGTATTTGGTGGAGTAATTTATTGAGAACAGAGAGCCTTGGGAGAGAATGTATTTTGAAGATACACTGAATTAGGACTCAAAGATCTGGATTACATGGGTGACTTAAAATGGGCTTGGAGCTCAGGAGGTTTAAATTTAGACAGTACTTAACATCAGAATGGATAAGATCTCCTCAGGAAAGAATGTAGATTGAGAAGAATCTCAGGAACCAACAATGGGACATTCCAAAATTTGGAAATGAGATTGAGAAAGAGGAGACAGCAAAAGATGAAAGAAGAGTAGTAACTGAGTTAGAAGTAATGCGATAGGGGGTGACATCATGCAGGTTAAGAGAGGAGAACATTAAGGTGTCAGTTGAGTGGTCTACCATGACAGACGAGACCGCGTTAGGACGCTCAGGTATGCAGACTTGGTAGTAATGTGAGGTTCACCATGAAAGAGTGAATGGCAAATTTCTTTTTCTGGCAGTAGAGTGGAATAGATATACAGTAAACCCCTTCCTCGTATAGCATATACGAAAACAATGTATATAATACATCTGAGTAATATTTTGAATAAAAACCAACACCTCTTTAATGATGGCTGAAGACAAGTGAGGGAATTTCTCAAAGGCCAGAAACTATAAGAAGCTAGATGGGGCAGTCGCTCTGGGGGATTTGCCAGTCCTGGGAACTCAAGTGTCCCAAACAGGCAATTTCATTCATTTCTCTTCTATTCCTTTGTGGAATGTGACCTTTAAATTTTTTTCTTAGATTCTATGGTGTGTCCTGTGGAATCCCCTGGGCTCTGGTGATATCTCTTTCCACATCAGATTCCCATACCTGTCAACCCAGATCAAATTTAGAGAAGCATGTTTCCTCCCTAACAGGTGCAGATTTTCTAAGTGGAAGATCATAGGGGAATTTAGACAATTTGAAGAATATTAAAACAAGAGAGAAGTTAAAAATAAAAGTCTACTGCAGTCAATGTGAAAAAAGTATACATCTAATGATCAAAACATCAGCATAGATGCAAAATGTTAAAATAATTAGCAAACCAAATCCAGAAATTTAAATAAGAGATTCTGTTCTTATCACCTTGGGTTTATTTCAGGTATGCAAAATTTCTCCAGCTAGGATGTCTATGAATACAATTCTCTGTAAGAACACATTTAAAAAATGTATATGATAATCTTAATAGATGCAGAAAAAAATTAGTTAAAATTCAACTTAAAACTCCTTGAGTTTTAGTCAGGGAGCTGGGCTCCCTGGCATGGGCTGCCAGCTAGAGATTGCACTTTTCAGGATCCCTTGTAGCTAGGATTGGCCATCTAAGTTCTTGCCGCCTCAGTGTGAGCAGAAGTGATGTGAGTAACATCTGGGTCTTGCCCTTGTAATGAAGGAGGCTTCCCTTCCCACCTTTCTCTCCTCTTTTAGCTTCTGTTCTGCATAGACCGATCATATGCACAGACATTCTTAGTTCACCATAAAATTAGAGCCACTCAAAGTATACCTCTTAACTTTCTGTTTTGTATTGTCATTGTGGGTGTTCTTTATCTGTGCTAGTAAATTCTAAGCTTCCTGAAACAGAAAGTTTAACTCGTTCTTCTTTATATTCTTTTAGAAGCTGACACAAAATTTAGTGCACGGGAAGTATTTTTAAATATATATTTAATTGCCCTCAACTTCATTTTCCTGTTCCTGCTGCTAGCTAAATGTGGTGCTATTTGATTGAGGCAAATTCTTAGCAAGCTAAAAAATTAAGGTACAATTTTGAAAATTTGAGTCCATTTATATCCTCATGTTACACTTAATTGCAGAGATTTAATAACCATTTGTCTCCCTGGTGGAAGAGAAAAAGCCTGAAGCCCTTGGAAGCCAGAGCCAGAATGTCAGGAGCTGAGAGGTTTTTGCTGAATATTTTTGAACTCAACTCTTAATTCTTATAACATGTAATAGGCAGATAATAAAAATCTTTTATTTCTTGGCATTCCTAGACTAAATTATAAAGAGATCCTGTATCGATTTAGGATAGATTTTCATGAATGTCTTGGAATTTGTAGATACATAAAAAAGATGAGATGCTTCTCTATTTCTAGAATCATTAAGCAACAATTATTTATCGAATGATTACTAGTAGTGATCTAACCGTCAAGAGTAGTTTAAAGCTACCTCTACCCAATTTCTTCATCTGTAAAAAGTTTTGAATTAGATGACTACTAACATTCTCCCAGTTATGAAAGTCCATTTATTTTGTTTTCAAAACTGCTTTGTCATTAAAAAATATTTGTGGAAATAGTATAATGATTGGTCTCTTTAAATATAGTGACTGTTAGAGCCATCCAGGCTAGCTCTCGGTATATCAAAGGTGTATGAATGAACCTGGACCTGGATGGGTCTCCACCGTGTGGTAATGTGTTAAGTATACCACAGGGGGAAGCAGAGAATGAGCCAGGTGAAGAAGGATACGTTGAAACTCTGCTGCATAAAACCTTAGAGTATTGAAAAAAAAATGAAGTCTTGAGAATAGACAATGCATGTAGTGAATGATTCAACACAAGCCAACAAGTATTTATTGGACACCTATAATATGTCATGTATTTGGGATTACATCGATGAAAAAAACAAAGATCCCCGCTCTCATGGAGCTACATGCAAGTAAAATGATGTTTTACCTTTTGGAAAACCTCTGTCAGATAAGCCACACGAGAAAAGTAAAGAAGCTAACAGGTCCCCCAATGAGAAATTGGCATTAGAATTCATCACAGCAGGAGAGAGAGTTGTAATAGAAACCTACATGAATTTAGATAGAGGGCCCCATAAGTGGCATGTGTATATATTGTGTTGGTGTGTAGAATCTTGACAAGCACAAAAGCATTCCTAACAGTCATGAGCATAATCAGTGATATGTGATTTTAGGAAACTAGAAAGTTCATAGTGTTGCATCTGATGACCAGTGTTCCCAGTAGTGATGCCATTTTCTTTTTTTACCCTACTAACCAGCAGCATCCTTAAGTCACCACCTCTGTTTCAGAAGCAGATGAGCCAACTAAAGTTTGGGACCAGGCCTCGAATATCCCATTTGCTATATACTAGAGACAGCATGGAATATTTTAACACGGTACATTACTTTGTACTGGAGCAATTTTATAGGACAATTTATCAGTACAGATTGGGTTCCTCAAGCCTATTGTGTCCTTTGTGACAATTTGCTTCCTAGGTAGAAATGTGGACATACAGGCTCTGCATCCGATACACAAACCACATGAATAAAGCTTTAAATAATGTCAGGGATGTCTTTCACCAGCCCCCCTCCAACAGCTGGATGAGGGCTGGAGCTTACTTCCCTGACACGTTCCTCAGTATCTGGCGGTGCCATCACTAGCCGGTTCAAAGTCACATCGTGCATGACTCTGTGTCTTCTGTTCCAGAGGAGGGTTCAGTAGGTTATTTCCCACATGGCCCTGCTCAGTATGATATAGCCATATAGTGTTTCAATTCAAAGACTTCAAGAGATATATAGGAGGAAACATATAGTCTAGGAATTATGTAAACGAAACTTAAAAGGTTTTAACTTTGGTAACCTGACAGTTTAAATACATCTTAGCTCAGGCTCTCTTAACCTTTTCATGTAATCTGTTTATTAGAAAAAAAGATATTTCTTAGTATATTGCTAGAATAGTCTTACACGTGTTGGTGTTCAGTTCCTTTTCTTTCTTGAATTATTCTTGTTAGGTTACTCATGATCCAGAGAGAGAATTAATTATTAAGCAACACGTGAGTGGTGAAAGAGTGTGTGTGTGTGTGTGTGTGCGCGCGCACGTGCGTTCGTGTGTGTGTGCGTGCGTGTGTGTGTGTGTGTGTGTGCGCGCGCGTGTGTGGCAGGGGTGGGGGAGAAGTCCAAATTGGTCTCTAGGAGTGAAGGATGCATTCCTGCTTCTTCTTCTTTTAAATATGGTTCCCTTTCCAGCAAGTCCTGGCATAGAAACCCTGTGAGATTTCCCAGTTCGGTTCAGTTTGGGGCCTTTCCTGCCCTGGAGTTGCCAGATATTGTTGTCTGACACATCTTTGAACCTGAGTTGAGCCAGAAAATTAGGACCCTGGAAGCAGAGTCCAAGTGAAGGAACAGATTCAATACAACCTGTCCGGGAGTCCGCGCGGCACAATCGCGGCAACCTCACTCAGGCCAGGCTAGTGATTTGGGCCAGTGTATAAAATCCTCTGGAGGTGCAAACTCAAAGCAACAATTTTTAGGCAGATATTTTGAATGAAAAATGATCCAAATAATTTTATAAACAAAGAATCACAATAATAATGTCTTACATTTATACAGTACCTGGCATCTTTCAAGCGTATTTATGTATACATTTCAATGTGCTGCTAGAACAGTTATACATTATGGATTTATGCCATGTAGGATTTTCTCTGATTTGGGTTCATATAATCTATGCACACAGAACACTAGGAGCTTGCCTGGTTCCACTCGTTTTTATGCAAGAAGCATCAGAAGTTAGACACAACTTGAATATATTCAAGACAACAAACCATACATACGATGAAGTGGGAATTAGTAGACTCAGAAGGCAGGGTTCTGCTAGGATTATCATTATCTTTGTTCATGATTTTAATTTAGAAGCTGTGCCTCCCTATGTCGATGTTGCACCTATCGGATCAGGCCAAGACCAGCCACAGGGAGTCACACAGTTGTTGCTTATCATCCCGAGATGCTGTCCACAGAAGGTCTCCAGATACTGTTGGCAGTTTCATGCAGTAATGCAGTTTTCATATGCAATACCCCTAAGGGGAGTTAGTCACATCTGCAAGCAGGCAGATCGGAGATACATGAGGGGACTGTGGATTGGCCTAGCTGATCATGCTCAGCTCTTTCTTCCAAACTTATCAAAGGGATAAATCATTCTTCCTCTCTTGAGGAAAAAATGAACAAGAAAGCAGGGAGAAGCTGAAAAGATTCCTTTCACACGGTTTTCCCTCCAAGAAAGAGATTGGAAAATTTCCCTTCTTTATGGAAACAGGAAGAATGGGAAAACATAAGCTACATTGCTTTAGTAACTATATTTATCTGGTAACTATGCATATTTGTTTACTCTAGCTGAGCTCACTTCACCACATGATTATTAGTTCCTATTAGTCCATTTCAACAGCTATGTTTGAATTTCTGTTCAGCAAGTCATACAGGAACCCAGATTCAGTTACTAATTTTGTGAAGTATTTTAAGCCATAGACTAGCCGCGTAACACAGCAGAGTAGATGACCATTTAATAAATATGATCCACCATTGTGTTGTTTCCAGAAAATCCACCAAGAAAATCTATTCTTTTTTAAAAAATTATCTAACGCTGTCATTTTGCCTAGAAAATTTATTTTTCATATGCTAATGAACCTTGTCAACCTTTGCAGTGGGCTGTAGTATGCGGTGTTTCCCGCCGTCTCCAGTGTGTAAAGTTACAAAATTGGTGTTATATTTCAGATAAGTTAGTTTTCTTCAAAACAGAACAATGAGCCAAACCCTGTCTTACAAGCTTATAAATGATTCTTTCACTCAATGGACATTAGGTAACATTTAATTTTTAGAAAACAAACTGTATATACACAACTGATTAAAACTCACTGTAACTTTATTGTTGGGGCATAAAATGAACCCTTTCAATGGCTTTTCAAAGTTGCAATGAGTGTCATGTTCTTCTATTACTTAAACAGCATGGTATACAATATATACATAGATACAGATATATATAGTATTTATACTTTCCATCTATCTATCTATCTATCTATGGAATTAACTAAAAATAAGGGAAAAAATTGAGCCAAATTTTGGGTATAGCCTTAGATTTTTTCTTCCTAATTAAATTTTTTTTTTTTTTTTTTTATTTGACAGAGAGAGATCACAAGTAGGCAGAGAG
Organism: Potos flavus; assembly: GCA_028534135.1. Lineage (NCBI taxonomy): Eukaryota > Metazoa > Chordata > Mammalia > Carnivora > Procyonidae > Potos > Potos flavus. The sequence continues at coordinate 88,487,013 of CM052899.1, forward strand.
AGAGAGGGAAGCAGGCCCCCCACTGAGTGGAGAGCCTGATGCGGGCCTCGATCTCAGGACCCTGAGATCATGACCTGAGCCGAAGGCAGAGGCTTTAACCCACTGAGCCACCCAGGCGTCCCATTTTCTTCCTAATTAAAATTAAGTCTTCCCAAGTAAATATATGCAAACATCAATTAACATGATACCATGGTGTACTTAATGCCTGTTATTTTGTATATTCTATGCAATGCATTTGCATTTTTTATATGTTACTTTTATCGCTATGACTAAGAAGCAAAATTTATTTAATGTTCTAGGCAAACCTAGAACCTAGTTTTTTCCTCTCAAGGAAAAAGGTTTTTTTGAATCGTTATGCATTAGAAATATTTTAAAGGGTTTTTTTTTGAATCGTTATGCACTAGAAATATTCTTGAGAAATTAGATTTGACTGCCATTTTCTGTTGACTTTTTCTGATATGATAGATATAAGAGGTATAGCTAAAAAAAACTGGTCTCAAATATACCTACTGTAGCAGTAGGCTGAAGCCTGAAGGTTAATCTCAGAGAAATAATGAGAATGGCTGTCGCGAAGATTGTAGAGCTGAGGCCAAAGACATTTAATAGAACTCAGAAAGGTAATTCTTACTGACTACAGACATAACTAAGAGTTGTTTGTAGTTAAATAATAGCAACTACTATTTGTTGAGAAGGATCAGTATATCATACATACTACGCTAACACTTTATGTGTGTTTAACCATTTGATCTGCAAAACAACACTTTAAGGTAGATACTGATAATAACTGTCCCCATATTACAGATGGAGAAGTGAAGAGTGGAGATAAAGTAACTTTCCCAGGCTTTCTTAGTGGTGGCGAAGCCAGGATTCAAACACAAGCAGTGCAATTTAAAAAAAAAAAAAAAAGGTAGGAAGAAAAGAAGAAGATGAAAAGAAAGGAAAAAGAAAAAGGAAATTAAAGACATACAGTTTGGAAAGAGAGAGAGAAAAAACCTTTATTTGCAGATGACTTGATTCTATTAGTGAAACCCCTGAGGAATTAAAAGAGAACCTACTAAGAGAAAGAAATAGATCTAACAGGTTTCAGGATGCATGATCAACAGACAAAACCACTTTATTTCTATATTCTAGTAATGGAAAATCTTAAAATAAAATTAAGAAAATAATTCCATTTTTAATAGCATCAGTAAGAACTTAGGGATGAATATAACAAAGGAAGTTTAACAGTTTTATACTCAAAGCTATAAAACATTGCCAAGATAAATTAAAGAAGATCTAAATAGATCAAGAAATAATATTCATGAATTGGAATACTCAATATTATCAAGACGTCAGTTCTATCAGATTTTATATAAATTTAACATAAACCCTATCAAAATGTAAAAAATTTTTGTTTTTCTCAAAATGGACATACTGATCCTAATATGTCTGGAAATATAAAGGGCTTAGAAGAGTGAAAATAAACTTGAAAAAAAACACAAAATTGGAGGACTTACACTACCCAATTTTAAAACTTACAATAAAATCATAGCAATTAAGACAATGTAGTGTGGGCACACAGATCAATGAAACATAACCGAAAGTCCAAAATAAATTCTTATATTTATTATCAATTGATTTTCAAGGAAGATACCAAGATAACTCAATGAATAAGGAACTAAGTTCCTTTCTAAAAATAGTTGTTTTTCTTTTGTGGATATCCAATTGGCTCAGCTCCATGTGTTGAAAAGATTGTTCTTTTCTGCAAGTCTACAATTATTTCAAAATTTAAAAAAAAAGAAAAAACAAACATTATTTAAGATTTTCAGACCATGTTTCTTCTCTAGTACTCACAGATGTCTGAGGCCAGGAACTGTGGGACGTGTTCATGTCTCAATATACCCTCTGGCTCTGTACCTCATTTCACAATGCTATGCTGGGGAGTTGCCATAGTGACATTAAGCAGAGAACTATCACAGCTTGTTTATATGCTGTTGGGAAAGGGAGAAGGGACTATTAATGCTGTGGGAGAGAGATGATTGCAGGAGCAGGTTTTGAGTATGTGAGGGACATGGGATCCAATGCATAAGGGAAAGGATTGTTACAAGACAGGAGCACACCCAGGTCCCTGGGCCACTCTGGTGGAAAGGAAGACAGTGCAGACAGAAAAAGAGGCAGGAACATCAAAAGATATGGTGCTGGGAACGATGAGGTCATTCTTGTTTTGTTTTGTTTTGTTTTGTTTTGCTTTGTTTTGTTTTGTTTTTTTTATTTTTTTTTCTATCTCTTTGTTCAGTGAACGAAGAGGTAGAGTCACTAGCTCTGTGATTGTAACAACAACAACAAAAAAAGGTGTGAATGTGTCTTCCTAGAGAATAGAACAAACGATTGGCTGTAGAAAGGTAGAAAGATTATGCAGCACTGGTGAATTACTTAAGGCTTGCTGTCATAAATTTAAAGCACACCCCAGTCAGCACGATTGTATTAAATATAATGCTTATGAAGCAGATGGGATTTGTGTAACCGGGTCTGCGGTTTTGCCACTCCAGTGTGATGGAAGGAAAAGGGAGCAAAGTAATCAAGGGTGTGTGAAAGGAGTGCTCATTATGATGTGCTATGGTACCCAAGCTCAATAACAGAGGAAATAAGAAAGAGGTAAACATAGAAAAGTTTGTTGAATCAGGCAATATAATGGTTATTGCTTAAAAAAATCATCCCATTGAAATCACTAGACATTCTGAAGGAGATAAAACAAACATTTTTTTTTAAATGCAAAACTGTGCTCACAGATATAGAGTCAACCCACAGAAGCCAAAATGGAAAAGTGAGCTGAACCCAAAATGCTATGATAGCATGAAGCCAGGGTATACTATGGATACTTCCCACCTCAACCTTTAGTTTCAGGGGCCATATTTGGGGAGAAGACAAGTAATAGAGGAGATCGAAACTTAGACTACCAAGTGAAACTTGGAACATTTCAGGGTCTACACCCTCAGTGAAAAAGTCAATTGGCAAAGTAAGTAAGTAAATAAATAAATTTAAAGTAATAAAAAATCATTAAAAAATCTAATCTCTGCTTAGATTGAAAAATATGGATTTGTAGTTTATAGCCAGCTAAATGACCATTCGAGATCAAGGGTAACAAAGACATTTTCATATGAACCAAAGCAGAGATGCTAGGTATTTACTTCAAAAATACAGACAACAAATCCAGAGAAAAATGTGAAATCCTGGGAGGAATGGTGATAAAAGAATCAAATGTAAATATAAACAAAAATTGCTGTATACACACACCCAAAATAGTAATATCTATGGGGTGCTGCAGTTAAAACTTGATAAAATAAAAATAAAATAAAAATGTTAAATTTCAAGGCTGAGTACAGTGTCTAAAAGAGTACAGACAAAATGGCACTGAAACATTTAATCTGAAAGAAAGCAAGAAGAAAGAAATGGGGTGGATAGGAAAATAGAAGAGAGAAAGCACAAAAAGGGGTAGAATAATTCCAAGTATATTAGTAACAATAAATGTAAATGGACCAAACTCCTCAAGTAAATTCAGAAATACAGTTGACCATTAAGCACCTTAGGGGTTAGGGCACCAAACACTTGTGCAGTCGAAAATCCATGTATAACTTCGACTACTCCAAAATGTTAAGTACGAATAGTGTGCTGTTGACTAAAAGCCTTACTGATAACATAAATAGTCAATAAACTCATATTCTGTATATTGTTTGTATTATATACTGTATTCTTACAATGAAGTAAGCTAGCGAAAATAAAATATTATTTAAAAATCCCAAGGAAGAGAAAATACATTTATAGTATTATACTGTATTTATATATATAAAAAAATCTGTGAGTAGACTTGTGCAGGTCAAACCTGTGTTATTCAAAGATCAATTGACTATTGGAAAAATTATAGCTCAATGTCATTTCTAAGACACCCTCTTAAGATAAAAGCATAGATATTTTGTAAGGAGAAAGATCGAACATATTAACTAAAAGAAACTATGGCAGCTACATTAATATCAGACAATACAGTCATTAAAGTGAATAGAAGTACCAGGGAAAAAGGAGATTATTGCTTATTGGTGTGGTTCCTAAAAGTGATAATGGGACCATCAGTGAAGAGAAAAACTGTAAGATTTCGCAAATATTTCAGATGAATTCTTTAGAGGTATAGCAGGTGGAACTGTCTGATGGTAAGCACATCCGAGAAGCTAAAGTTTTAAGAGAGAATATGTTCATGTAGCTGTCTTTCAAGCCCATGATTCAGGGTGGGCAAGAAAAAGGAAGCTATAAGGCTATAAGTTAAGTGGAACATGAGCAGGTTTAAATCTGATTATAATTGAAAAATAATGATACATGAGATTTTTAAGAAGTAGAAATAATATTACAGTTTTAAATGTTTCTTTATCTTAGACTTGGCAAAATGACAAATTTAAAGAGAGAAGAAACATTCTCAGGGAAGTGAAAGTCTGATTTCCTCAATGAATTTTTTTATAAACAGGATGAAATGAATTAGTAGAGCTGATTTACTGAGGTTGCTCAGGAACATGAATCTCATGTTTTGGAATGCTATTATAATGACAATACTGGATACAGTTTCCTTGAGGCATTTTTAAGAGTCACTTTTTGGTGTGAAAGAGACTCTAGGTATCAGGAGAAAATAGAGGTTTGCCCTACATTATTTTTACATTTACTTTTCTCCTTCAATTAATAGAAAAATGCAAGCATCCTTTGAAAAACATTGTTTCTGACTAATTCCTAATCTTAAGATAATTGTTGTTCAACGTGAAGTCATTAGAAGGGGAGTGGTGAGGGGTGCCTGTGTGTCTCAGTAAGTTAAGTGGCTAACATCAGTTTAGGTCATGATCTCAGAGTCCTGGGGTCAAGCCCTGCATCAGGCTCAATGGTCAGTGGAGAGTTAGCTTCTCCCTCTGCCACTACCCCTGCTCATGCTTTCTCTCTCTCTCTTTCTTTGAAATAAATAAATAAAATATTTTTTAAAAAAGAAATGGAGTGGTGAGTTTACATTTAACTTACCACATGAGAAATTAATTAGATGTCCTTTTAATTTTCTCCAAAAATAAAAGAAAAAATGGATGCTAAAAATAGTCTAAAAAAGAATGAATGTCCCAAAGTTTATTTTGCTTCAATGCTTCGAGTATCAAGTGTCCTTCAATGTATAAAAATTAGATTCTGATTTTATTCTGAATGACCACCATAGTAAAATAGAGTTAAAAAACCAAGCAAAATCAGCCTATGGGAAGTTAAGCAGCTTTCAGATTTCGATTTCTCTATGCATTGAATCATCAGTGGTCTTTGATAATTACAAAATGAGTCTGAATAATTTTTGCTACATTATATAAATATTATTTTTAACTGCAGTGATCTCCATGGTTTATCACCCACACACAAAAAAACAAAAAAACAAAAAACAAAAAAGCACCTATGAGAGCCATCATAAAGTATAAAAAAAAACAAGTGATTCAACTTAAGTGAACATAACTCAAAAGGAAATATTAATTTCCTTTTCTTGAAATGGGAGGAGTTATCATATATATTTAGGGACATGGTTATTTTTTCTCTGGTTATTTAGTGAAGTATTAAAAAACAAATGTTTAGATAAATGTTTCTCAGCTTAGCCAATGTAATTATTAAATTGACATTTCACATACTTTATTAAGACTTTTAGTAAAAAGCATACATATTCTTTTTTTTATTAACATACAATGTGTTATTTATTTCAGGGGTACAGGTCTGTGATTCATCAGTCTTACACAATTCACAGCACTCACTATAGCACATACCCTCCTCAATGTTCATCGCTCAGCCATCCCATTCCTCCCACCCTCTTCCCCTCCAGCAACCCTCAGTTTGTTTCCTGAGATTAAGAGTCCCTTATGGTTTGTCTCCCTCTCTGGTTTCATCTTGTTTCATTTTTCCTTCCCTTCCCCTATAATCCTGTCTTGCTTCTCAAATTCCTCACATCAGTGAGATCGTATGATAATTGTCTTTCTCTGTTTGACTTATTTCACTTACATATTCTTATCAGGTATGGTTTGTGACTTTATTAATTGAAAAAAAATATTTATTGACATTATTAATTGAAAAAACCCATGTCACATTTTTAGCGCTTTGAATCAATATAACACTCTCAAAAATGTATATTGTACTTGCTACCACTTGTCTTCTTTATAACAAGTCCAGCAATTCTCTTCTCTATTGAAACAAATTAACTCTAAAGTTTATATTCTCTAAAAAGAATAGAGCTAATTAGAAGAGAGCATTTTCCTATATCTTTAATTCTTAGGCCAGAATAATACTTTTGAAACATTAAGTATATTGCTTTTGCTTCCTTGGTTTAGTCCATGGGAAATTACAATAAGGATAAAATGTAGATTAAGAAAAAAAAAATGCCCTGGCCTTATTTTTATTTTTTATTTTTTTTATTTTTCCTAAAAAGTCTGTTTTGTACTTCCTTTTCCAGTTAAGATACAGAAAGTCCCAAGAGACAATTGCTCACATCCTAAAATGCAAATCTAGATAGTCCACAAAATGATAAAATTTGGTAATTTATCAGTAGTTTAGGATGCAAAGAAAGCTAATTGAGCTGATTTCCAGAAAGCAATCAACTCTTTCCAGAAAAGAGAGGCCAATAACTGAAATCATCTTTAGACATGCAATGATAAGATTAAGGAAGCCCATCATAAGTGGGGGTAAGTAGAAACCAGCAGAACTTCTAATGGTGTATAAGGGCTAGATTGAGAGACTGAAATCCCTGGAAGTTCCAGCTACAAAGGAGTCATGAACCCACCACCAATGTTCTCTTAGGAACAAACAAACAGAATTTGTTTTTCAAAGGTTGGAAATGGGGCAGGGGAGATAAAACATTGCTCCATGAGGTACACAAGATAATTCTCAAGTGTATTATGGCAGCCTGCAGAAAAAAGAGGGAACGACAAGAAATCTGAGAAAAATCCTTCAAGTGACACTGATTCTCACAGAATGCTAAGCTGCATTTAAAATATGCCACTTGAAATCTGTGGTTGTGAGGAACTGCATTTGTGAAAAAAATTTGGTTACATAGAATTAAAATATAGGACAAGAAAAGCAAAAAGTATAGGAAAGGAAAATGTAATTAGCTATTATAAAGTTCTTACAATGATTGTGAAATAATATAAAACTAGCATATTATTTGAAATATATAATATAAAATACAGTATATAATATATAGTACATAATATATATGACTATATATAATACAGAATACATTATTTGACCTATAAATAGTATATTATTTAAGGTAGTCTGTCATAAGTTAAAAATATACTTTGTAAGCATAGAGCAAAACAATATAACATGAAGAGATACATCTCTAAGTCAATATGACCCATGAAACTGAATACAAAAAAGATTATGTGAGTCACCTAAATGATTCTAGGAAAGGGAGTACAAAGAAGGAAAGAAGAAATGGAATTTTAAAAGAAAAGGTAGGCATAATGATAAAAATTACATTAAGTGGAAATGGACCAAATACTTTAATTAAAAGGTAGAGGTAGAGATTTCCAGGCTTAATGAAAAAACACAAAACCAAACATATAATAATTACAAGAAAAATATTTAGATTTAAGTTGTGGTAGATAGACTCCCAAAGTAGTCCTATGATTCTTGCCTCCTTGTTCTCATACCCTGTGTGATCCCCTCTCTTTGACTATGTGTGTGATTTGCTTCTAAACCATGGAATACAGCAAAGATAATGGCATGTAGACAGAAGATTTGAAAAACATTACCAATGAATTTTACCTAATTGATATCATAGACTATACATAGGTATTTATGGTAACATTTCCAAATAAACATGGAGCATTCACCAAAATAGACCATATTATAGATTAGAAACATGTCTCAGTACATGTCAAAGATTGGGAGAATATGACTTTTGCCTATAATGTAATTAATTAGAAATTAAAAACAATAAATTTTCTATAAAATCTCCAAATATCTTTACCTTAAGCAACAGATTTCAGAAGACCCCATAAAGCAAAAAAATCTTATGAGTAATTAGAATATATTTTGAACTAATGATAACTAAAGGATAATGAAAGCATTTGGCAAAATACATGAAATATAGCTAAAGCAGTATTTTTAAAAGGTAATAATTTCAAATGGCTATGTTAGAAAGAAGAAAAATGTAAAATAATTGTATGTATTTCCATCTTAAGAAGTAAAAAACAAACAAAACTCTAGCAAATGAAACCCAAGATAAGTAGAAAAAAGAAAATAAGATCATTGAAGGCAGCTACCAATAAAATAGAAAATAGACAATTAAAGAAAATGAATAAACCAACGTTTGTTCTTTGAAAAGTAATGTCATTATTAAATATAAAGATAAAAATATTACTAATATCAAGAATAAATAAGAGATCTTTTTAATCATTAAAAAAATATGGGAATATGATGAACAATTTTATACTAATGAATTTTGCAACATACCCAATATAGAAAAATCATATGAAAGATGTGAATGAACAAAATCAATATAGAAAGAAATAGAAAATATGAATAGTCCCACATATTGTAAAAAAATTAAATTTGTTATTTAGAATTTTTCTCAAAGAAAACTACAAGTCTAAATGATTTCACTGGTGAATTCAATCAACCTTACATGAAAGAAACCCTACCAATCTTGAACACATGCTTTGAGAAATAGAAAAGAATACATTTTTCAACTGACTTTATACTCAAACCTTAAAATGCCAAATCAGATAAAGATATTAGGAATAAAAGAATTACAGACCAATGTACCACATGAATACAGATGCAAAAATTCTTAGCAAAATATTAGTAAATCAAATTCAGCAATACATAAAAAAATAACACAGCATTTCCAAGTAGGGTTTATCCTAGGAATTCAAGATTGGTTTAGAATTTAAATATTAATGATTGAAAGTTACAATCTAAATAGGATATAGGAGATCAACCATGTGATTACTCCAATAAATAACTCTGGATAGGTTATTGCTGCAAAACATGTCCAGAAAAATAAAAGCATGGACAACCTTTTGTAACTTCTTGGGGGTCCCAGCGTGGATCAAACCAGAAGAATGATTCTCAGTCCCTCAGAACCGAGTAGTGGAATGAATGAGACATTGAACCTGTGGAGGTCATACAGGGAAGAACGAGAATGATAATGTGGCAAATCTCCATGGACAAAAGACTAAAGACAGATAGATAACCCAAATACCAAATGATACCTCCGATACCCGTGAGGCTCAGGAACTTAGCCCCAGACTTCATAAAAGCTGGGATTGAACCTCAGTTTTATTGAGATTAACATTCACTTTCCTCAGCAAAAGGAAGATTATAATGATAACATTTTTGGTGATAAATTAGTGGTGAAAACATAGAAACTAATAAGTGAGAAAACAAGTGATTATTATTACCCTTACCTATAATGGAAGTAATAAGAAATTGAACAAGATAAAAAATGTCAACATAATATTCTGTACTGTGCAATGGTGAAAATATTTACATAGTCATAATAAGGCCACCAAAAATTATAATGTCATCATATGGAAAAGATGGATAGTGTAGATACCTGTGTGTGTGTGTGTGTGTGTGTGTGTGTAGCTGATTGTGTCTATCTTTCCATGTAGGAAGTTAGTAAATGATATTTTTATTGGAAAATCAAGAATTAGCAGTGTATTCGTGTTGGTTTTTTTCCTTCCTTTTTTTTACAAGCATTGGAAACAGCTTTTTAAAACTATATACATGCATAACTTTGATAAAATATTGCATTAATATATCAGTATAATAAGATGAATTTACACATTTATTAAATACTATTGAAAGACAGTATCAGTGACACATAAGAATATATAAATGGGTATATATATCTCCTTAAATAAAACACCTGAGTAATTTAAAATTTAACATTAGTAATTAGTAATTAACATTAAAATTTAATTGTAGTAATTTGTGTTTTGCGTGTGTGTGTAATTTTCAGATTTTTAATAATGGACACATATCACTTTTTTTAAAGTTAGGGGAAATAACCCAATAGAATTATTTTAAAAAGAAGAAACAATCAGAATGGAAATGAATATAAGTAATATCAATAGGACAGAAAACTTTCTGTCAGGGTTTACACATTTCTAAATATCCCTTAAGCACACATACACATGCACACACACCATTGTGGTTAAGAATCAGTTTCTGTCTTTGTGGGAGAAAAAAGGGTGACCAATGTAATCCCTAGCAGAACTACAGAAATGTAGGTCAATGTTAAAAGGGCTGACAGTCTTCAGAGAGAAAGCACAGTGTCTGTGTCACCATCATTGCGCAAGACCCACGGAGATGTCCCTTCAGCCTGGTGAGAAAAAAAGAGCCAGAGAAACGCAAGGGAACTCAGCGTATTTGGCTAATAGCTTCCGCTGGTTCAGATGCAACTGCACAGCTTCCTATTCATGCCCTGCTGAGAGCTGTCAATTATCTTACTAGAATTCCCAATTATCAGAGGCTATCTTTGTGTCCATTGATTTTCCCTTTTTCTTTCTTTTTTTTTTTAAGATTTTATTTATTTATTTGATAGAGAGATAGAGAAAGAGCACAAGCAGGGGGAGCGGCAGGCAGAGGGAGAGGAAGCAGCAGACTCCCCGCTGAGCAGGGAGCCCTATGCAGGGCTTGATCCCAGGACACTGGGATTATAACCCAAGCCAAAGGCAGATGCTTAACCCACTGAGCCACCCAGGCACTCCCATTCCTGATTTTCTTGAAAACTGAGAACAAGTGACTCTCTCCTAGACCCCACAAGAATCACGTCAGCAGAGCCTTGACTTACGGGAATGAGGAGAAAAAAAATTCAAGGGTTATTTACCAAGCTTCCTATAAGGACAACAAATGTTCATTATTATAACTGTTTTTGTTACTACATTTTCTCCCTGGAGGGATCCAAGTTTATAAAACTCAGTCTGTTTAATAGTAGATGTCTCCAGAAAAGAATTAAAGGTAGGTGCCATGAAATTTGAGAGGAGGGGAGAGAGTGGTTTACCCAAAGTGGGATTAAAAGAGCTAGCAACACTTAAACTGTTGTCAAGAATGGCCCATTTTTGTGTCAAAAATAAATTAGTCCTTGGGAGTCTGCTTTAAAAATAACTCTGTGATCAATACTCTTTCTGATAGTATTTTTCTCTCTTTCAAACCAAAAAAGCAATTGATCTCTCTGTAACTAAGGTTAAATAAGGTTTTCAGCAATATAAACTAGAATCAAGATTTTTTTTTAATTTGTTTCCTCCAAAGATGGGATTCTGAAGGGAGAGCAAGAAATTGGTTTTTGTCTCATATTCATGAAACAATTTTATTGAGTAAAATTAACTCAAAAGGATGTCAGACAGCAACTCTGACTGCAACCCCGAGTTAAATGAATATGTTGTATGCTTGACATCTAACACCGAATTCCACGAGTTCTCACACCATTCTCCGTTTAAAAAGACAACATCTGACTGTTTCTTGGAGTGATGGCAAATTCCACTTGGACACCTGCATGCCAGATGTGCGTAGCTACACATGCACACTGCTATTCTGCCTGCAATATTTACCACCGCAAACTGCTTTTCCCCTTTGGCTGAATTGAGGGGTAGAGCCATCAGAAAGCACCACAGCTCTTACACATTTTTTCTCATTACTCTTTTATCTGGTCATTCACATGTTTTCAGTTTTCCTTCTAACTCTGTTTGTACATAACAACTCTTATTCCAAATCCACAAGTCATCTCTTTCTCCCTTGTTTAAAAAAACATATATATTGAGAACTGGGGATTAATTGAGGCATTTTTAATTTATTTTTATTTTAAAAACATAGGCAGTGACAAATGGAAGGGGATTATGCTTCATTTTTTTTCTGTTGGGTCAAGCATAGGCAAAAGAATAAATAGATTTTTGAAGTTTTAATGAATCTACTCCAAATCTATTGAAAGTATTAGACCATGTCTATTTTTAAACATTATTTAATAGAAATAATCAGTTTTTCATGTTAAATCAGGGGTTGTTCTTTGTCACAGGTCTGTGCTTCGGGCTGGGAGGGAAAGTCACGCAACAGATGGATGTTAAAAGTGGAAAGATCAAAGACTGACGTCACTGGAACGCAAGGTCTAGGCGTGGAGGGCCAGGTGGACACCAGAAGGATAAAGTTAATACGCTATTTTGCTGCTACCAGCAGGCAGGAAGACCAGAGCAAACACAGCTACATGTGCAGAAATCCTCTATCGGCTGTTGGTAATTTGCTTGGATTATCCCAAATGGCTTGCCTAAATCCATCTCATATAATATTACCATGCAAATCCATGGTAGTCCTTGTACCAAATCGATGTGTTAAGTTTTAAAATGAGCTGTGAATTACATGTCAAAGGTATTTAGGTAGTACTGCTCAGATAAGTCCCGAACCGGTGGCCAAGGACTAATTTTAGCACTATGAAATTCCATGGGTTTCATTTTCAATATAAAATATTGAGTTTGTTATTAATGCAGTAATAAAAACATGTATTGAACACAGTGGTGGGCACTAGTGTAAGCATGTTACGTGTATTATGTCACTTCATATTCACAACTGTTTTCCATGGTAGGTAGTAATGCTCTACCCATTTTGAAGATAAAGGAGAAAAAAAGACTGAGAATTTAAGTAATTTCTTAAGGTGATCTAGCTAGGAAATCATGATATTGAAACCCAAGCCATGTGACTTGGAAATCTTGCAACCACACTTGAAGGATTTGGATTGGTACTGTAGTTCAGTGAGATTTGCATGAGATTTGTCATAGCAAGACTTGCGTCTTAATGATTTATAGATACAAATCTCATCAAAGTTATATTTTATCCAATTAGGAGAATAGATCGTGTCCTGACTTTTTGAATATACAGTTCTATTTTTTTCTTCACTTTAATATCAATAATATCCTGTTGGATTTAAGTTCTGATCTCCCACTATTCTGGGATAGAGCCACTAAACTATTTAGAAAACGTCACCAAATCACCTTTGAAGTAGGAGCTTTAGCTAAAGAAATTTGCACATGTGTGTTCATGATCCATTACTTATCAGAATGATATAGGCAGATGGATTTTATGCAAGTAAATTCTGAAATATTAATGATAGAAGTATACATTAGAACATTCTAATCATTCCATCCAATTATTCAACTATCCTCATAGCTATCTCATTGTCTTTTAAGTTCAAGTAGAATCCTTTCTGTGCCAAGTGGAATTATCAAAGAAAAATATTTTCAGATAAACTGTCATTCCCCAATTACATATTATTATTTTGCCTCTCATGTGATACTTGTAAATCTAACGTAAAACATATATGCTAAACTTCCCAAATAAGCAGATATATTTTGAAACTCAGAACTACTCATGAAAAAGAGGCATGATGTATAAGTTAATGTTTTTCCTGATAACTGGTCAGCCACCCACATGGAATCCAGAAATAAATGCCTTTTTTTAATTTTAGGTTTGCATTATTATTCTACCCAACACGGAATCCACAGCAGATGGTAATGTGTTGCAGCTTCAACCTATTATTGGTCCTCAAGGGTAATAAGACTTTATATCTATATCTAGGTTCTCAAGCTTTTGCATGCATCAGACTGCTGGGCACAACCCGTAGGGCTTCTGACTCAATAAGACTAGAGTGGGGTCTGAGTGTTTAAATAACTGACAAAGTCCCCTGGTTCAGGGACCATACCTTGAGAATCATTGGTTGAGAGTATTGGGAAAACCCTTTCTATTCTCTAAGGGGAAATCTCCCTGCCTTTGGTCTTCTCTCTCCTCTGATGATTCCCATTGTTTTCATCTTTATTTTTGTTGGGTCCCTTCCAACACTTTTTCCTCCTCAAATCTCACTGATGCATCTGTTTTTGTGTCTGGTTTAGGGTCTGGGTTGTCCTTCATTTAGTCCAGTCTTTTCCACTGCTGATGGCATCCCGGTTAGGGGATGGGGGAAATGCTCACGGTAGTCTCACCTCAGAGTAAAATAGCCACAATCACACACTGCCAAATCCAAATTTCTTTTATCATATTCACTCCAAAATATTGTGTTAGAAGAATCGAAGGCCTTCTTTTATTATTCTATTCTGTTTGTGCCAGAAGGTTCTCCCTGGAATAAAGGTAGAATAGGTTTTCTGTGTGGGCCGCTTGTGAGAACTACAGAAAAGCATTCTCATGGTATCATGATGGCAGGTGAGAATGCTTTTCTGATGAGGAGAACCAATCATGTTTTTATACCTGTCTGACTGCAGTGTCTCTCTTAGACCGATGTTATTCTCTTAAGTTTTGGGTGAATTCCGTTTTTTCTATTACTACTTGTTTCTCATCTGAGTTAATGGATTTGAGCTGTGGATATAAATTTCTTTTGTTCCCATTCTTATATTGGGGTATTTTTCACCAAGGCTTTCTAATTAATTTTCCCAATTTCTCTAAGTTCTATCCTGTTATTTATCTTTCGCTGGTATTTCTGTTGATAATTTACTTTTTTTTTTTTTTTTGTCTTCTACTTAACAAGCATGCATCCTTCAACTACCAAGCCTTTCTTAAGAATCTTTTCTCTCCATGAGGAACACAAAGCAATATGTAAAATTCCAGGGGCCTAAGACTATGCTTCTAAAGTTGGTAAAAATCCAGCAATACGGTTGGGTCACAATGCAGAATAAGACTTCTCAGATCAAATAAATATACCAATGGTTCCAAGTTGCAAGGAGTTGCTTTATCCTTATGAAAAACTCACCTGGGGGGTACCTGGTGTCTGTCTGTCTCTTGATTTCAGCTCAGGTCATGAGTTCAAGGTTGTGAGATCCAGTCCCACATTGGGCTCAGTGGGGTGTCTGCTTGGGATTCTTTCTTTCCCTATCCCTCTGCCCCTCCCCATGCTCTCTCTCTCTCTCTCTGTCAAATAAATAAATCTTTAAAAAAATAAATAAAATCCTTAAAAAAAAAGGAAAGAAAAACTCCCTCTGGCCTTTAATAGCCTACATTTATTAGTTTATATTGGTTAAGATTTGAGGTAAAGAGTATTTTAAATGTACTTATATTGGTCTTACCTAATGATTCTCATAAAAGGTGCCCAGTTAATGGCTTCCCTTTCTAAAATAACTGGAAAGAAAACATTAAAAGATGGAATGTCCTGGAAAATTTCAATCTTAGACATGTCTTTATAATCACTGAAAATACAGAATTTCTGGAACCTCCAACCTGTAATAGTTTTATGGCACTAAAACACAAGTTTTAAAAAAACTTTTTATAAAATAAATAACCATTACAGGGGAAAAACGTTTCCTTGGCCTTCCTGGGTTACTCAACTGGACGTACAAGGCTGCTAGAGAAGAAACCTTCTACTTTAAGTGAATGCAAAAATTTCTGTGTTTTGGTAATGACCATGCTTTTTAAAATAACATTTATGACGACTTAACATCATTAAATATAGTCCTCAACCTTTTCATCTATATTTTGTCAACTTACAATGTAAAGAAACAAATAATGAAAAGTTCTCATTATTAACATTGCATTGACACTGAAATATCTGAATGTCTAAAAGATCTGATGAGCATTTCTCAAAACATTTCCAAATTCACTGATCTGATTAACAATGAATCTAACCTTATTACCTACATGAACTTTGAGTAAGAGTTCCTGATAGTGCATATTGATAAACATACTGCTTTTTTCTTCTAAATTATATATGTTAAAGTAATTGATTTTTGAAAAGAATTTTCTCTTAGCTCATTTGTGAGTTTGTATTCCTATGTTCCCATTTTTTAAATAAAAAATAAAAGTTACACCACTTGTTTCATGAGTTTATTCTTGATGACCTGGTATTGGAAACTTGAAATTGTTTGTGGGTCATGGAAATTTGTACCGATAGTTCAGTGAAAGAATTCTCACCCTGATGTGATAGTTCTATTTTCAGAAATATATCTATGGTAATTTTTTTTAAAAAGTGATGCCTTTGGACATCAGCAAATATTTGTAGAAGTGACATAGATGTTTCAAAATAGATAAATGCATTTCATCTCTCTTTTGCTAGACTGAGAGAAATAAGCCATTATTCTTTATGATAATCTTGAACAGTTACATGTATAGTGGTTACACGAGATGGCACAGAAAGTAAAATAAATTTCTTTTTTTTTAAAGATTTTATTTATTTATTTGGGAGAAAGAGAAAGAGAGAGAGAGAGAACATGAGAGGAGAGAGGGTCAGAGGGAGAAGCAGACTCCCTGCTGAGCAAGGAGCCTGATGTGGGACTCGATCCTGGAGTCTCTCTAGCTCTCTCAATAAATAAATAAATAAATAAATAAATAAATAAATAAATAAATAAAATTTTTTTTTAAAAAAAGAGTCCTTTGTATTGTTGTTAATGGCCTTCAGTTTGGAAGTACATTTGATTCTGGAACAATTTAAAGATGAGGTAGAAAAGAAAGAGGATACTCAGTGCTTGACCTATATGAATGATGTACTTTTATGGGCTTTTGCCTTCGTTGATGTTGGCCAGAAAGTTTTTCCTGAACCCCCCCCACACCCAGCCTTTCTGAAGTTCCTGTTCTCTATACACTTAATGCTTACAAACACTTGGTATATCCTACGACATAGTGTTCATATGAACTATTCGTTTGTCTCTGCACTCAAATGAGTCCTTCAAGATGGAGGTTGAAATTTTTTTTTCATTTTTATCTCCATCACCTTACCTAGTTCAGGGCTTGTTACTGAATGGGTATCCAGTAAATAATTCACTGAATGAATGAATTACATTATCTGTGCTTTAGGAACCGGGGTGAAGTAGGAAATGATCTATGAGGAGCAATAAAGTGGACCTTCATGTTTTAGTCTAGGTAGCCAAAACCATGTAGAAAAGCAGCATGAATTCTGGGACAGGAACCTAAGTTGGGAATAAAAAATGTGCCTGTAACTGGAGAACTTCTTAAGCTATAACTCTCAGGAGCCCCAGAGTAGCAGGTGATGAATGTTTCAGTGGAATGTTTCAGTTAGAATGTTTCCAGTTGCAATGATATTAACCGTGTTAACTCTGAAGGTTGACATTAATAATATAAATTTATCTCACATATCAAGAAGTGAGGAGATAGGGCTACTTTAGAGTATTAAACTTAGCACATAAGTAGCTCACCAAGGGTCATATTTAAGCTATGACACCTTCGGTGTCTTGATTTTTTACAAGTTTGTTACTTCATGGTGACGAGACGGCCATAGCAATGTCAAGCACCTCATCTTCATAGAATGGCTTCCAGGGTCAGGAAGAAGTAGTTTTCTTCAACATAATATATACTACTTATCTTCCTTTCCCAAAAGATATTCAACAGAATCCCCGTCACAGCTCACTGGCTAGAATAGGGTCATATGAGGATAATGAGGATAATCAAACCAATCACGGGCAAAAATGATTTCCAACCTGGAGCTACAGAAGTGTCCAGTTTCCTCTGAAATCATGACTCCCAAATTCATGACCCAAATCTAGGTTCCATAAGCAAAGAAGATTGTTTGGAACTTCTTTATATAGATAACCAACAGTGAGTGAGAAATTCCAACATTAAGCTTTTGTCTCACTGAGCCTGATGAAGCATTATATTAACTCTAAACTTCAAAGGTCTTATAAATTTGCTAAAGTGAGTAGAAAGGTTACTCAGCCATTCATTTGGACAGGATCTCTCTGTCAATCATATTTGGGCCATCACAAAAATGTCCAAGATATTCTTTCTTCTAAGCATAATGTATTTTTTGATCTGGCAACTGACCTATAAGCTAGTGTTCTGATTTCTAAGTCCTGAACATGACTACATGTTTGTCTATGATCCACAGACTATATTTTAAAATCTTGTCACTGGCCTTACTTGAGCCAAAATTTCTTACATGATTTATATTGATTAATGAAGTTCCAATATAGGAAGTTTAGAGGAATTAAAAATATGTTCTTCCCGAGTAGAGGACAGGCATTATTCCTCCTCTAATCCAAGAGAAATAGCAAACTGGTCTTGATATAAAATGTATACTGTTAGTCATCAACATCTCTCCAACTAAGATAAAAAGTGTTTATCTACTAAGTGACTCAGGCAGAGTTGACTGTGAGAACCTTCAGAAGATGTTAGGTAAATTATGAGTAGTTTGGGAATGGAGATGTTGCCTGGTAAATTATTTTAATAACAGCTCATTTGAAGATAATATTAATCTATCATAATCTACAGAATTCCATTTAATACAAAAAACTATAAGTAAACTAAACACAATTTTAAACTTTTTGTCTGATATAATAGGTCTTAAGAATTGCAATTATGTAACTTTCCATAAGAAACTTATTAAAGTTCTCCTACTTCAGCATCTTATGAAATAAAAATCCTTTATATAAAGTATAGCGTAACATCGTGTAGCACATAATACAAGAAAAGGAACCCATATATGAAATGAAAACAATAAATATAAGATTGACCTCTGAATCACTAGAAAAAATTTGGTGAGATATGACTCCCCATTACGTCCCTATAGGCAGTTGTTCCCCCACCCCCACTGTAGACATATTAGTTAAATATGAACATACCTACAATTTATCCCTTTTGTGTAGAATATAGGAATCCAACATAACTTGCTGGAGTTGCCTAATAATAGGTATGTGCCTTTATTTGTATTCATTCCTTCATCCACCTGTCTTTCTTTTTTCCCTCCCTCTCTTTTTTTTCTTTTAGTATAATGGTCTTTCAAAGTGAATAGAGTTTGTTTGAATCCTACTCTGCCAATTGCTATCTTTTTGACCTTGAGTTAGTTGATTAGCTTTCTCATATATTAGTTTCGTTGTCTGAAAATGGCAGTAGTATTACCTAAAGAGTTGTTCTGAAACTTAATATTGTATATAGTGGATAGCACCAAAAATGTAGCTTAAAATAGCATCTCTAAAATTCATCAGATGCTTTTTCTAGTAAATGGTAAGAAATCTTCCTGGTTGGCCTAATAATTTAATATTAATAACATATTTAAATATTATTCTGCACAAAGGGCATTTCAAACACTAAATTACTACCATAGGATTTGGACATACAAGAAGTGAAGAGTCCCTGCACTAACTAAATCCTCAAGGTCTTTTAATTTCTAAAAGGCAGTAACTATAGTTCTAGAAGATTTACTCTAAATTCACTAAATAGAAATTATATTTGACTAAAAAATAAGAACTGTACAAATGATAAAACCTATTTCTTAATCTGACTGTATAAAATAAAAAGTTAATTCTCTTTCACTACTGAAGACACATCCCTTAAAAACTTTGTCAGTTGGACCCTGCCCTGTGAATATTTGAAGGTTTTGATGAATGTGATTAGGATGATATAATTAAGTTCCTATTCTTGATTATAATTAGTGTCAAACATTAGCTAAAGAATAAATTCAGCCTTGGTCCAGATTTTGTCTTCATTTGAATTTCTTGTTCCAAGCACACAGGGAACAATCCAGAAATTTAGAATGTGATTGAGTGGATGAATTACTACAGAATGAATTACATCATACTTCTCAAATGATGAAATAGGCAACAGAAAGAATACTACAGAATATAAAACTAATATAAATAAATATAAATATAAAATTCTGACTTTGGTCCATTTCTATTAGATTTGTGCTAACTCCTTATTCTTCTCTGAAAAACAATAATCTATCTTCAAAGCCTCAAGGAATGGAAGAGCACGTTCAACAGGTTTTGATGTGAAGAAAAGGGCATGCTTTCTAAGAATGTCTGTTTTATTACAGTCACGGTTGTCACCATAAATATGATTAATTGGCTTTTTGTCACCCACAAGCTTTTTAATTCTGAGACAGTGGCAAAGATGAATAATGAAAAGACTTCATCATTCTGTAAAGCTACAACTTTAAAGAATGCAAATCTTATGATGAAAGAAGGAAGTTGGCTAAATTATGTGCACACTGCAATTTGACCAATATTGTTTTTCATAATAACTACTCTTAATGTGCCAGCCATATTTCCTTCCCTGAACTAAAATCATATTTCTTTGAAGTGACAGTGAATTATTTTTTCCTGTCCTCATTCACTTCAGTCAGGTGGTGCTGAATGATTAGAATGAAAACCTACACATTTCAACACATGCATTTTCTTTTTTAGTGCCTTCAGTTATCATTGATATCAATTTATTTTGGTCAAAAACATCTTGCTCTTATCTACTTATTCCTAGAACATTTGGTGTAGGTTACTTTCAGTAAACTGATGTAGTAAATTACTTTCAGACTCAAATATCTTTTAAAAAGACCAACAGATGCTTTTTAAAAAAAATTACTACACTTGTGAAGATACATTTGATTAATAAGAGATTCTCATTATTTAATAAAAGATCCTAAGTCATACCCTGTAAATTTGAAAAAAAGGATATCACTACATGATTTCACCCACGTTATGAATCCTGTAATACATTTTTATATTTGTTTATACATATTTTGGATTTGAAACTTAAGTATAATTGTATAGATAAAGTTTTCATATTTAATATCTTAATATTTGTGGGATTTTTTTTCTAATCTGGAAAACATAATGTCAAAGAAATAACCAATTACTTCATAGAATTAAATAAACTAAGCATAGTCATTCTCTTTCTTTTAACTCATTAAACTACCTATAATAACTTCAATGAAAAAAAAAAATATCCAGAGTAAAAGACTGAGAAGTCATTACTGCTGAAATCCAGAAATCCATTCATTCAAGGCTTTTAAAATATTTTCCTTTCTCCCCTTTGCAAAGTTTTTCATTTGTTTAATATGGGTAAAGAATATTGTAAGAAGATAAACTGGAAGAAGTGCATAGTTTGGAGGGATTAAGTTGAACTGTTCTTTTATTTTTAAAAGAAGGTGGGCATGGACTATTTTATATTATAAGCTTTTGGTTTCTTATGTTAAAAAAGTACATAAAATTATTTAAAAAATTGGCACTGATCTCACTGCAAAAGGAGCGAAGAAAATTAAAAGCTAGATTATAAATGCAAAGCCATTTGTGTTTTCCCCCAACTTATGAAAGTTATATGCTTTGTTTCATAGATTAAAATACATAGTGTATTTGAAATGAAACACATATATTTAAGGACAGTTTCCGTATGTGAAAATATAAAACACAGATATACAGTGGACTAGGAAATTGCCACTGACAAAGCTATATTTACAGTTAAATATGAGAGAACAAAGCTGACAAAGGCAAGGGATAGAATTTTCCTTAATCCTTTAGCAAATATATATAATCCTTCAGCAATATATATAAAGCACTTGCTTGGTGCTAGAATCTTAGAATGATCTTAACTAGATGCAGTTATTTTTGATACAATACTTTTTCAAGAACAAAACATGAAAGTCAATGTTAAAATGATGTTCTCTTACATATCATATTTATTATATATCTCTTTTTATATCATCTAATGTAATTAATGTAATGACTATTTATTGAGGACTTACTGTGTATATGGCACCATGTTATCCTGGTAGGCACTTCAGGATATGTAAAAATGGAAAAGAGAGTGTATCTACACTCAAAGATTTTGTCCTCTAGTTGGGAAAGACATAAGGCACAAATACAAGGTATAAGGTAGTAAATATAAGAAAATTCCTGACACAATGATGTCAATGTTCATAGACAAGAAGAACCACTGTCATCTGGGAATCTGAGAAAGCTTAATGAAGGAGATGATGTTACAACTCAAAATACATCATTTTGTACCATGTGGAGATGAAAAGCATTCATACTGAATGAAGCAACTTGAGCAAAATCCAAGAAAATATGGGTAAAACAGAAAAAAAAAAAAAATTGAAGAGTCCAGGAGTTTAAACTTTACTGAGCACAATAGGTACATGAAAATCTTTGACAGGAAAGTATCATGATGGGAAGTGGCTTTGCAGCAGGGTTTTCAATGCTTTGTTATGCAGAATATTAATTTCTACACGTCCTGCTTAAAAAAGCTTTATCTACATCAATTCATGAAGATATTCTCTAATACTATCTTCAAGAAGCTTTACTGTTTAACCATTTCATTTAGATCTTCAGTCTACCTGGAATTGATTTTTGTAGACGATGTGAGGTAGAGGTTAAGTTCCACCTCCCTCTGAAAGGAGTGTAATGTTGATTTTTCTAACTTCCTGGTTCTTGGAGGAAGCTTCATTATATGATCAAAATATTAAATATCACTGATTGGGAGGAAGGAAAGAAGGAAGGAAGGAAGAGAGAAAGAAAAGAAGGAAGGGAGAAAGAAAGAGAGAAAGAAAGAAAGGAAAACCAGAGAGTTTGGGAATCTGAAAACCAAGAGAATAAATTATATCAAAAAGGAGGAGGAAAGAGAGTAAGAAAGAAGAAAGAAAGAAAGAAAGAAAGAAAGAAAGAAAGAAAGAAAGAAAGAAAGAAAGAAAGAAAGAGAGAGAGAGAGAGAGAAAGAAAGAAAGAGAAAGAAAGAGAAAGAAAGAGAGAGAAAGGAAGGAAGGAAGGTGACATGACACAGTATTTTATTTTTTCTTGATTGGCAAAGACTTTTTCAAGACAATAATATTTAGTTTTAATAATTAGAATGGTCTAAGTATTAAAACAGTCTTTTAAAGTCTTGGCATTGGAGTTGTCTTTTGAGAAATCATTTTGGCACTCCAAATCAAATATTTTAAAATATCCACAACCTTTGACTGTGTAATTTGATTTCTGTAATCTATTTAAAAATAGAGAAAAAATGAGAATAGCAAATAAAGAAAATAAAGTGGAAAGGAGGAGTAAAGATTGCTGGGTTAGTGAGTTAAAACTTTAAGAGGATAGTAAAATTGCCTAATAAGGTGATGTTTGATCAAAGACCAAAGAGAGGCAAGAAACTCGCCAAGTGGATATGTCTGGGAGGAGAGCATTCCAGGCACAGAGGTCAGCAGATCCAAAGGTTTGAGTGGGGATTATGGCACGTGTATTTGAGGAAAAGCGGATGCCCAATAAAGGAGGGAAAATAAAACTTAAGTGAGGTCAGAAAATCGCTAGAACTGGATCGGGGTCCTTTTCCAGACATTGTAAATGACTTTGGTTTTTACCATGAGTGAGACCAAATCTACTGGCGGGATTTGAATTGAGGCATGGCATGATATCACGTATGATTTCACAAATTTACTTTTGCATTTGAATGGAGTGTAGAGTATAAGAAATACCAGTCAGATGGAAATGCATGATCTAGGCCAGAATTCATGGTTTTTCAGGCCATAGTATTAGCAGGGAAGTAGGTAAGCAGGGACAAGATCCTGAACGTATATGGAAAGAGGAGTTCACAGGATTTGATGACAGACTAAACATGGGTATAAAGTAGAGATGAAGAGGAGTTAAAAAGATTCTAATGCTTTTGGCCTGAACATTAGAAGAATATAATTGCCATTAGATGAGATGTTTAAGACTATAAGAGAAGGTTTGGGGGAAAGATAAGAAATTTGAATTTGGCATAAATTTGATGCTTTCAGGTGGAATAAACAGTTAGATATACAAATGGCATTTGGAAGAAAGGTTTGGGCTACAGATTTACATTTAGAAATCACCATAGAGAGGGCATTTAAAACCAATAGCCTGAGTCAGGCTAACAGAAGCAGAGGTGGAAACGTGGGCTGATCCTTAGGGCTCTCCAACATTAAAAACATGGTGATATGAGGAGAAGCGAACACAGGAAATTTAAAGGGGTGCCTGGGCGGCTCATTAGGTTAAGCAGCAGACTCTTGACTTTAGCTCAGGTCATGATCTCACGGTCCTGGGATCAAGCCCAGTGTTGGGCTCTGGGCTCAGCGGGGAGGATGTTCAAGGATTTTCTCTCTCTCTCTCCCTCTGCCCTTCCCCTGCTTGTGCTCTCTCTCTCTAAAATAACTAAATAAATATTTAAAAACAAACAAACAAAACAAAGGAAATTAGAAAGGACAGGAGAATGAGTTATGGGGAAAACCAGAGAATTTGGGAATCTGAAAACCAAGAGAATAAATTATATCAAGGAGGAGAAAGTTTGTAAAATTGTGTTCTAATCATTATGATGTTTCTTCATGTAACCATTAGAATCATATTTTTTGGAAATTATTAAAAGATGTGGAAAATGTTCCTTATCTATTAATGTAGAAAACTAAATATGAATTATGATCCCTGTGCTGAAAAATCACTGTATATGATGTATATATGAATAGAAGTAAATGACTTAAAGGGAGTACACCAAAATATTAGCAATGTTTATCTATAGACAGCAGGATTATGGACAAGTTTATTTTTTAATATTCTCCACATTTCCCCCAAAATATTAAATAAGATGACTTACTCTCATAACCATGACTAAACAGACAAAAACTGGGGTTTATTTAAAAAACTTGAAATGGGCACTATAATTCCTTTGTTTGTATCCAAATTTTATTTTGAAATATTTCAATACTAGAGAAAAGTTAAATTAACAGTGCAGTGAAACTCATCTTCCACCTAATCACTGATTTGCTTTTCTCCGTATATTATGTGCACACACACAAACACTCCTGTATTTTGGCTTAGCTATTTGAGGGGAAGTTGCCAATACTACAACTTAGCTTCTAACTACTTCACCATGAATCTCCTAAGAACAAGGACATTCTCTTGTCAAAATTAACTGATAAAATAATATTGTCTAGTAGATTCTTAAAATTCCAATTTTCCAAGAGGCCCTAAAATGTCTTTAACAGTGTTTATTTCTTAAGTTATTAATCCAGGATTCAATTTACAATCATGCATTGTTTTTAGCTGCCATGTCTATATGTCACTTTTGTCTCTTTTAATCCAGATAAGTTCTATTTTTTTTCTTTTTATTTGATCTGTCATGATATTAAGAGATTTTGAAGAGTCTAGGCTGGTAGTTTTGCAGAATGTCCTGATACTTTCCTAATGATTTTATTCCAGTTAAAAAGCAGAAATAGCTACCTTTCAGAGCATCATGTCTAGAGACACATGCTTTCAGTTTGTTTTATTATTAATGATGGTAATTTTGATCATTTTGTTAAGGTGGCATAGCAAAATTTCCACATCGCAGAGATTCTTTAGTTTCTTTTCTTATTAAAAAGTAATTTGATACTTTGAGGCAGTATGGATAACCAGTTCCCCAATAACTTCGCACTCAGTGGTTTTAGTATCTCTTCAAAGTTTGCCGCAAACTGGAAGTTTTCTAGTTCTCTTTTGGCTTCAACATATATTAACCAACATTTAAGATAAAGAATTTCCCCTTCCAATTTTTCTTCTTTCTTTTTTCTTCTCTCTCTTTTTCTTTCCCTCCTCCATTTCTTCCCTTCTTCTCGGGTTATTGGCAAAATTCATTTCCTTCAGGTCGTAGGACTGAGGCCCTCTTCTTTCTCTGGCTCTTAGCAGGGAGTTAGACAACTCTGAGAGGCTGCCTAGAGTCTTTGCTATATAGCCGTCTCTGTAAGCTCTCACAGCATGGCAGCGTCCCTCTTCAATCCAACAAGGGAAAAAAGTTTCATTTCAGTGGGCTAGGAGGATATTGTTTGATGTAACACAAAGCCTAATTAAAGGAGTGAAAACCCATCACCTTTGTTATAAAACCTAACCTAATTAAGGAAGTGGCATTGTTAGAAGTGAACTGTCAGTTATTTTACCAACAACAAAAGATGGGGTTAGGGGCACCCGGATGGCTCAGGTCATGATCCCAGGTCCTGGGATAGAGCCCCATGTCAGGCTCCCTGCTCGGCGGGGTGCCTGCTTCTCCATCCCCCTGCTAGTGCTCTCTCTCTCTCTCTCTCTCAAATAAATAAATAAATAAATAAAATATACATATATATTTTTAAATGGGTTTATTCAGGAGTAAAAGAGAATTGCCATCTGGGACAAACAAGCTGCAGCAAAACTGTAGGCAAGTTCAAGGGCCAAGGACAGGCACACTTTTTTAAGAAGAAAGAAAAGGAGTAAGTTTGGATGGTTGTTATAAATTAAAAGTCCATTAGAACAAACTGGGAGTTTGAAGTGTTGTGGGTTTTCATTAGCTGAGCTGTTGCCTGGGGAGGACAAGGAAAGCATTTTTCCTTCATGCGGGAGTAATAGAGTAGTACCCATGTACAAGGTCAAGTCCATGTAAGGTCATGTTTATCTCTTTCTGTTGGGTCTACAAATTGACTATGAGTGGGAGGGCATGACACTTCATCCAGCCAAACCTACCCTTTGACATTTCAGTGAGGTTTCCCATCGCTAATTTTCACACATTCTATCATTTTTCCATATTGTATCGATTAAAAAGCAAATCTTAGAATGGCCTACTCACAAAGAGGAAGAGATTTTACAGAGCATGAAGATGAGGGTTCACTCTAGGATTTGTTCTCCATATATGATGTTTTTGCTAACACCTTTTTAAAATTTAAAATATTTATGAATGTCCTTTCTAGACAAAGTAATAATTTATATTTCCATTTACATAGTCATTTACAAATTTTTTATTAATTTCTAGTTTTATTGCACAGTGATTAGAAAAAAGAGGTTTTTATGATTTCCATTTTATGAAAATTAATAATACTTTCATTGTGACCAATTTATGCCCTCTTTTAAGAAAATAGTCTATATGGATAAAGATGATATTGATAGATATATATATATACATACACAATGGAATATTATATAGCCACCCAAAAATGAAATGAAATATTGCCATTTGCAATGATGTGGATGGAACTAGAGGGTATTATGCTATTTGAAATAAATCAATCAGAGAACAATAATTATCATATGATCTCATTGATATGTGGAATTTAATAAACAAAGCAGAGTATCATAGGGGAAGAGAGGAAAAAAAGGAATAAGATGAAACCAGAGAGGGAGACAAACCATAAGAGACTCAATCATAGGAAACAAATTGAGGATTGCTGGAGGGGAGTGGGATGGGGGTATGGGGTAACTGGGTGTGGACATTGGGGAGGGTATGTGTTGTAATGAGCACTGGGTATTATGTAAAACTGATGAATCACAGACCTGTATTCCTGAAACAAATAATACATTATGTATTAATTAATTGAATTTAAATTTTAAAAAATTGGAAAAAAAAGAAAATATTCTATAGGTGCTTGAGTGGAAGATAGAGTCTCTAATAATCTGATATTAAAGGTTAAAATTCATAATATAGCCATAATATTTGTCTTCATTAGTATGTTCTTCAGTTATTCTCTATTCATATTTTTTGTCCATTTGACTTATCTTAAACTGATATAATATTTTTATTAAGACTTTGTTTTTTTATTTTTTTATTTTATTTTTTTTAAGGTTTTATTTATTTATTTGACAGAGAGAGAGAGAGAGATCACAAGTAGGCAGAGAGAGAGGGGGAAGCAGGCTCCCTTCTGAGCAGAGAGCCCAATGCGGGACTCCATCCCAGGACTCTGAGATCATGACGTGAGCTGAAGGCAGAGGCTTTAACCCACTGAGCCACTCAGGCTCCCCAAGACTTGGTTTTTTTAAAGCAGCTTCAGGTTCACAGCAAAATTGAAGGGAAGGTACAGAAATTTCCCACAATTCCCATCCTCCCACCATGTATAGCCTCTCCCATTATCAACATCCTCTATCAAAGTGGTACATTTGTTATAACTGATGAATCTATATGGACTTATCATAGTCATTTGAAGTCCACAGTTACCATTACATTTCACTGCTGGTGTTATACATTCTGTCAGTTTGGACAAATGAATAATGACACATATCTATTATCATGATATCATACTGAGTGTTTTCACTGTCCTAAAAATAGCTCTTGTGCTCTGCCTATTCATTTCTCCTCTGCCATCAACCCCTGGCAATCACTGACTTTTTTCTGTCTGCATAGTTTTGCCTTTTTCAGAATGTCATATAGTTGGAATCATACAGTATGTAGTCTTTTCAGATTGGCTTCTTACACTTGGTAATATGTATTTAAAGTTACTTTTTGTCTCTTTAGGGCTTGAATGTTCATTTCTTTTTAAGGCTGAATAATATTCCATTTTTCAGGATGTACCAAATTTTATTTATCCATTCACCTACTGAAGGACATATTGGTTGCTTCCAAGTTTTGTCAATTGTGGATAAAGCTGCTATGAACATCCATGAGCAAATTTTTGTATGGACTTAAGTTTTTAGCTTCTTTGGGTAATTACCAAGGAGAGGAATTGCTGGATCGTATGGTAAGAATATGTTTAGTTGATTTTTGTTTGTTTGGGTTTTTTTGTTGTTTTTAAGGTTTATTTATTTATTTATTTATTTATCTATTTATTTCAGAGTGAGAGAGAGAGAGAGAAAGTGCGAGGGGCAGAGGGAGAAGGAGAGAGAGAATCCTAAAACAGACTACCCGCTCAGCACAGAACTCTGACGTAGGGCTCAATCCCAGGACGCTGAGATCATGACCTGAGCTGAAACCAAGAGCCGGACGTTTCACCGAATGAGCCATCCACGCGTCCCTACTATGTTTAGTTTTGTAAGAGATCTCCAAACTGTCTTCCAATGTGGTGGTACCATTTTTCCTTTCCACCAGCAGTGAATGAAAGTTTCTGTTGCTCCACATTTTCACCAGCATTTGTTACTATCGGTGTTCTGGACTTGGGCCATTCTAATAGGTGTTTTAATTTGCATTTCACTGATGACATATGATATGGAACATCTTTTCATATGCTTATCTGCCATTTGTATCTCCTCTTCAGTGAGATGTCTGTTAAGGCATTTGGCCCCCTTTTAAATCTAGTTGTTTATTTTCTTATGGTTGAATTTTAAGATTTCTTTGTACATTTTGTATAATTATCCTTTGTCAGATGTGTCTTTTGCAAATTTTTCTTCCAATTTGTGGCTTATATTCTCATTCTCTTGATGATAGCATTATATTGAAAACTCTTATCACTAGGTTATTTCTGACTCTTTTATGAAGGTATATTCTACAGACTATGACTCATAAATACAAACAATTGTCGTGTCTTCATTGTGGATTATGGATTTCATCATTAGAAGTGTTCTTTTTTTATATTTTATTCGTTGAAACTTAATCCTGACTATCTGGATTGTCTGATATCTGGGTCGTAGATCTTGTTTCCATTTGCCTGATTTACCTTTGCCTATCTGTTTATTAGTAGTCTTTCTGAGTTACTTTACTATAGGTATGAATCTTATATACAGGAATACCTAGGAGACACCACAAGTTCAACTCCAGACCACCTCAATAAAACAAATATAGCAATAAAGTGACTCAAATAATTTTTTGGTCTCCTAATGCATATAAAAGTTATGTTTTCACTATATTATAGTCTATTAAATGTGCAGTAGCATTATGTTTAAAAAAATGCATACACCTTAATTAAGAAATACTTTATTGCTAAAAAATGCTAACCACCATCCGAGCTTTCAGCCAGCCATAATCTTTTCGCTGGTGGAGGGTCTTGCCTTGGCCTCGATGGGTGCTGACTGATCAGGGTGGTAGCTTCTGAGGGCTGGTGCGGCTGTGGCAATTTCTTAAAATTTAACAATGTAGTTTGCTACATTAATCTTCCTTTCACAGAGAATTTCTTTGTAGCATGTGATGCTGTTTGATAGCATTTTCTCTATGGTAGAACTTCATTCTAAATTGGAGACATCCTCTCAAACCCTGCTGCTGCTCCATCAACTAAGTTTATATAATACTCCCAATCCTTTGTTGTCCTCTCGACGATCTTCACAGTGTCTTTACTAAAAGTTGATTCCATCTCAAGAAACCACTTTCTTTGCTCATCCTTAAGATGCAACTCCTCGGGGCGCCTGGGTGGCTCAGTGGGTTAAAGCCTCTGCCTTCGGCTTAGGTCATGATCTCAGGGTCCTGGGATTGAGCCCCACATCGGGCTCTCTGCTCAGCAGGGAGCCTGCTTCCCCCACCCCGTCTCTGCCTGCCTCTCTGCCTACTTGTGATCTCTCTCTCTCTGTGTCAAATAAATAAATAAAATCTTAAAAAAAAAAATTAAAAAAAAAAAAGAAGCAACTCCTCATCTGTTCACGTTTCATCATAAGATTGTGGCAAGTCAGTCACATCTTCAGGCTCCACTTCTAATTCTAACTCTCTTACTATTTCTGCTACATCTGCAGTCAGAACACACACATTTATTGATTAAGTTCTCTGTCTTTTATGGGCATGGTGTGTGGTACCCCAGAACAATTACAACAGTAACATCAAAGATCACTGATCACAAATCAAAAGAACAGATATGAAAATAATGAAAAAGTTTGAAATATTGCAAGAATTACCAAAATGTGACACAGAAACATGAAGTGAGCAAATGCTGCTGGAGAAGTAGTGCTGATAGCCTTGCTTGATGTGGGGCTGCCACAGCCTTCAATTTGTAAAAAATGCAATATCTGCAGAGCACAAAAAGCAAAGGGCAATTGAATAAAATAGGCCTGTACAGTGTGGAATGTGAATTGCTTTGTGAGTCATTTGAAAAAAAATATGGGTAAGTTTAGCCCATTTACATTTACTGATATGACTGACAAATGTGGTCTCAACTCAATCATATTATTTTATGTTGTATTTGCTATGCTGCTCAATGTGGTTTACTTCTACTATTCGGATTATCAGCCTTACCATAAGCTTTGACTCCCACCTCATATCTATGTAACAACTAATAAGATTATTTTATTTCCCTCCTCTCTTCTCATATTTTAACCATAATGTTTTTACTTTGTGAGGCAGAAGTAACATTTCTCTCACCTTTCTTTCACTCTTCTGTTTACAATTAGCTATATCTAATAATCACCAGTAGTCCTTTGACAAAGCTTCTCTAGTCATCTTCCAGTTGAATGAAGCTTATCTCCTAGTAGATTTATCTGGGTGGGCTCATGATTATAGTTTTGAGTTCTCACATATTAAATACTGGTTTTCTATAGCCTTCATACAGAAAGGACATACTGGGGACCCTGGGTGGCTCAGTCGGCTAAGCGTCTGCCTTCAGCTCAGGTCATGTTCCTGGGGTCCTGGGATGGAGTCCCATATTAGGCTCCCAGCAGGAAGCCTGCTTCTCCCTCTGCCCCCCACCCCATGCAAGCGCTCTGTCTCTCCTTCCCCCCGCCTCTGAAAATAAATAAATAAATAAATTAATTAATTAATTAAATCTTAAAAAAAAGGACCGACTGGATGTAAAATCCTAGGTTAATTATTTTCTTGAGGTGTTTTGTTTTTGTTTTTGTTTTTAATTCTTTTTTATTAACATATAGTGTATTATTTCCCCCGGGGTACATGTCTGTGCATCATCAGGCTTACACAATTCACAGCACTCACCATAGCACATTCCCTCCCCAATGTCCATAACCCAGCCACCCTATCCCTCTCCCCCCCACCCTCCAGCAACCTTCAGTTTGTTTCCTGAGATTTTTGCTTTTGTTTTTGTTTTTTATGTTGCCTCACTGTGGTTTTGATTTGTGTATTGTTGAGAAATCTTGTGTCAATGCCATTTTCATTTTATTTGTTAGGTGATTTGGGTTTTTTGCCTGATATTTCTAGTTATTTTATCTATCTTTAACCTCTAGTGGACTACTTTGGATCAATTTTCCTAATGACATGACTAAACATTTAAATGTCCAGATTCATACTTTCACTCATTTTTGGAAATTTTCTTAACTTATAGTTGTAAATATTTGTTATATTCTATCCCTGTACCTTTCTTCTTCAACTATCCAACCATATGAGGGTTGTGTCTTTGTTGCCTATCTTCTGTACCAATCACACTCTTTCTGATTTTTACCTTTCCTTTATTTTGTTGACACTATCCCATCCATTTTCACACTTTTCCTTAAAAACTTTGCTTATAGTCTTCAATCAGACCTATACTGATCTTGTAATTCAATATAAAATTTTTTAAAATTTTTGTCTTTTGCTACTGTTCTTTTTCCCCTGTATTCAATCAACATTTACTTACCATTTACCTTTTTTTGTCCATGTCTTTTCTGACCTTTTGAATATATGATTTGAGCCTTTTCCATATTTGAAAATTTAATTTTCTTTTAGGGTACCTGGATGGCTCAGTCAGTTAAGTGCCAGATTCTTGATTTTGGCTCAGGTCATGATCTTGGGGTCCTGTGACAGGCTCCATGCTCAATGGGGAGCTGGTTTAAGGATTTTCTTTCTCTTCCTCTGCCCCTCCTCCTGCTCTCTCTCTCTCTCTCAAATAAATAAATCTTTTTTAAAAAAGAAACATTTTAAAAAATTTAATTTTCTTTTTGAATTAATATCGGGAGTATAATTCTTATCAGTTAAAATGTTTTGTTTCCATTCTCTGCATTTTTTCTATGTTAATTTTGTATGAATATTATCTGCCATGATCTGTTTATTTCATAAAGTCTTATTTTCCTACATTAGCAACAAGATCGTGCGCAAACCAGAGAGGAAGACTTCATCTGGTGTACTATGATCCTTGCTTCCAGAATACCCTCTTCTGTTAATTGAGTTAGTTCTATATTCTTTAATAGGTGATACTTTTTTATGGGATAGGAAGAGGAGAGATGTTATGTGGCTATTTTGTGATATGTTTGTTTGTTTGCTTGTTTTTTCAGGATATGTAGTTTTCTTATTTTGTTTTCTTCTTTTTATTTATTACAAAATCTCTGAGCGGCAGCATCTACTTCTAACTCCTCCATTCTTTTCTGGTCTACTGCCTCTTGTTGAAGTCTCTTTCATTTCCTTCCTTTTGAACAACAATGTCAGGTGTTCTTATTTACCAGGTCTCAGTCTCTTTCTTAGCTACCCACTTAAGGTGGGACTTTTTCTTTTTAATTTTTTTTTTTTTTTAAGATTTTATTTAGTTGACAGAGACAGAAACATCAAGAGAGGGAACACAAGCAGGGGGAGTGGGAGAGGGAGAAGCAGGCTCCCCACTGAGCAGGGAGCCCCATGCGGGGCTGGATCCCAGAACCCTGGGACCATGACCTGAGCTGAAGGCAGACACTTAACGACTGAGCCACCCAGGCACCACGGGACTTTTTCTTTTTAAATGTGGCCTTATCTATGTTTGGTAGATGCTTCATGTTCCTCTCCTCTTTTCCGCACAATCTTTACTGATTTTTTTGATCCGCTGTGAGTGGGTCTAGAGAGGGCTTTTCTGAATTGAGCTGTTTATCTGTCTGCTTATATGTAATGTAAATGTTTTTTAATAGGCTCTACTTCCTGGTTTTTCTATGCATCAGTCGTAGACTGATTTGCTTAATGATTTCCGTAGTTTGGGGAGGATACCTGGAAAGACTTAGATGTAAGTAGCTTCAAATAACCCCCAGGAATCCAACAACTCTTCATCTTCTGTTCTGAGTATGAATTTGTTTGAATAATAGATCTATATGCCCATCTGGATTTTTGTATTTTAAAATGTTCTTTGAAATTCCTGTGTGCTGTCTTTTATTATATTCACCTCATCTGGTATCCAAATTTAATTGTACCCTTCTAAAAATTATTAAAATTGCCCTTGTCAAATGCTTTACCATGTAGTCACATTCTGTTTTGTGATCATAAATGAAAAACAGAAGAAAAACCTGGTGGTTGGGGGGGGGGTGGTAGAAACCCTGAGGACAAACATCAGTAACAAAAAGAAGACTTTCTAAATCTAGAATTTGGCAGTCTCCATAATGGGTCACTCCTGGTTTGTTCCTTATAGCTTCAGGGTTCTTTTAAACCTTGAAGTTATCCTGCTGTTTAGTGGTCTAAGCTATTATGCATACTCCTCACAAGGAAGCAGTTACATTTTTCTGAAGTAAAGCAAAATAACTAAATCCTAAATTTTGAGGAATTATCAGTGATTACTCATAGTGGTAATGAACTCATAGGAGTTTTGATAGAAACCTGCCTCCTCTCTTCAAAGAGAGCATTTATATATTCCATATTTTTAGACAAACAAAAACATCCAAAAAGATTCTGTCTTTTGTACAACTGAACCGTGTGAACATGACACTACATATAAAATAATAACGTTTTATACTTCAAGTGCACAGGCATCGATTCTTTAAATCATTCCATTACTCTTAATGCTGTCTATTAAAGATGTCATTTTAAAATCTCTAGGTTTTTTTTAAAGTTTTTATTATGTTATGTTTGTCATCATATAGGACATCATTAGTTTTTGATGTAGTGTTTATGATTCATTGTTTGCATGTAACACCCAGGGCTCCATGCAATCCGTGCCCTCCTTAATACCTATCACCTGGTTAACCCATCCCCCATGCCCCCTCCCCTCTAAAACCCTCAGTTTGTTTCCCAGAGTCCATAGTCTGTCATGGTTCATCTCCCCAGCTTTTTAAGTTCGATGTTCTAATGTCAATTCTGTTATGCAGCAAACACTAACACCATCATTTGATTGGCAACTTCTTGAAAATTGAGAATTCCCAATGTATTCATTAGACAAAGTGCTTTAAAAATATATTTAGCTTTCATACTGCTCACAAAAACATGTTTGAAAAAGTATGCCAAAAAATAACGATATGCAGTGTTTATCTGGCAGCCAACATTAATGAATGTTTCATTACCATGAATCACTTATGGATATTATGATGCTCTGAAGTTTGTATATTCAGACCTCAAATAAATTCTCCTCATGTTTTCTATTAAGTTTAATTTTGTGGGTGACATTTGGGAGATTTGCTTGAATTATAGTCATGTGCAGGGTTCCGGGGATGAAGAATGGGTGGATGGAGACTGTGAGTTTAGTTTGGGCATTATTAGTGTATTTGGAAAAGGCTTTTCTGTTATTTATATAACTTTGACTAAAAAACAAATATCTATCCCTTTATTCTCTTATTTTGTTTTTCCTCACTGGCAAGGATTCATAGCTATTTTGGGGGTTTTAAATGACAATTAAAACATCAGAAATAAGTGGGTATTGAAATGCTATGCAGCTGCTAGATGTCTTTAACTATTTATGGTTTTATTTGCATGTGTCCATGCAATTAATTTTAACATCACTTAATTATTGTATTGGGTGCTTACTATGTACCAGGCACTCAGTCTTTACATATTTGAATCAATGCAATCTTTACAACATGAGGCAGGCACTGTTATTAGCGTACTATATATATATAGATAGATGTATAGAGATATATTTAAACTGTGCTTTTATATATATATATGAAAACTAAAGCTTTTATATATAAATACATATATTTATATATATATATTACATATATATTTTATATATGTAATATATATATTACATATATATATATGTGAAAACTAAAGCACAGAGTTTAAATAAGTTGCCAGATTATGTACACAGTACAGACAGGGTGGAATTCATGTCTTACTCCCCTCGACTTTCCTCAGTCCAGATTATGGTGGTGGCTCATCTAATCAGACTAAGATTTAGCATGATTCTGCTAAAATAAAACTCTTCAACTTGGGCCACATGATTAGGGTAAAATATAATTTATCTTTCAGGCTAGGATAAATTTGTGAGGAAAAGGAGTTACTAAATTTGTAAGTTTTGAAATATATATTTTACCAAAAATATATTTTACTTATAAAATAGTTCTAGTTAGAAACAATTTTCAAAAATAAAAAGATTTCTATATATTAAAAATAGCATACATCCATGTATACTACATTCTATTTATATTGGTACATTTTCTTATGTTTGATATTACTTAGCAAACCTGGTCCTAATACTATGTCATCAGTATTTTGATGAAGAGTTCAGTTCTTTCGATAGTTTTATTTTTACTTTTTCATAAAAATGCCTTCAGTATTTTTCAAAGTAGTACATTATAGTCAATAAATTTAAAATTGGTAACAAATTTCTTTGCTTTTTTTTCTATAAGCCATGATATTTATCATTGAAAATATATTCACTCTAAAGGTATTGGTCACAATCACAGAAAATTCTGCCAAGGGGTGGTTAATATGAACTCATATATGTGTGTGTGCACTGTCCATCAGGAATTTCTTTGAGAGACGTATTACAAGATAAAGCAATTAATTGTTTTACAAGATAAAACAATTAATTGTTCTTATTCATGATTCATTTGAAACCATAATTGCTGCACTATTTCAGACCTTAATTTTATTTCATTTTGTTCAAAATAGAAATTTTCCAATTAAAAATCAAAGCTCCATCAAAATCTTCTTCCCCTAAATTGAAATATTCCAAAGTGCAATTATAGAATTTTAAACTTAAATCGAATACACCCTGTGAACTTATCATTTGCTCAGTTGATCTCTTGCTTTTGTACTGAAAATGTTTACTATGTTCTTGTTTTCAAGTGTTTTTAGTAATTTAACAAAAGTTTTGAGAAGTGAACTCTTAGTGCTCCATTTGCTGAAGGATTTTGTTAAAAATTTCTGACTTGAAAAATGCAAAATCTAGAGGATTTGCTTACAAAAAAGATAAACCATTACAAAACACTTAGATTGATTTTCTAAATAGTTCTCCAGAATCTTACACATTTCTCAAATCCAAATGTTGAAGGACAGCAAAGGGAGAAGGTGCACACTATCATACTGGTATATGATAATTAACTCAAACTCAGCTTTGTCATTAAAAAAATTGTCATTCATTATTCTAGTGATGGTTATATGCAACTCTTTATAAATTTTCTCAACCACAACTTCCATTTTCTCCCATTATCTTGAGATATAATTGACATATAACACTGTGCAAATTTAAAGTGTACAACAGTATTAGTTTGAAACACTTACATACTGCAGTATGATTAACCACTGTAGCTTTAGCTGACATTTTTATTATATCACATAACTAACATTTCGTTTTTGTAGTGAGAACATTTAAGATCTAGTCTCTTAGCAATTTGTAAGTACCTAATACAGTGTTATTAACTGTATTGGCAATGCTGTGTATTAGATCCCCAGAACTTCTAACTGGAAA
The DNA here is from genome assembly GCA_028534135.1 of Potos flavus. Taxonomy (NCBI): domain Eukaryota; kingdom Metazoa; phylum Chordata; class Mammalia; order Carnivora; family Procyonidae; genus Potos; species Potos flavus. Next base: position 88,523,854 of record CM052899.1, read on the forward strand.
TTTATGCCCTTTGACCAACCAATATCTTCCCAATTCTCTCATCCTTCAGTCCCTGGAAACCAATATTCTGCTCCCTGTTTCTACAAGTTTGGCTATTTTAGATTCAACATATAAGTGATATTATACAGTATTTGCCTTTCTCTGTCTGATTTATTTCCCTTAGCATAATGCCCTCAAGAGACCCTCAAGCTTCATCCATATTGTCACAATGGCTAGATTTCCTCCTATGTCATGGCTAAATAATATTACATTGTGTGTGTATATATGTATATGTGTGTGTGTGTGTGTGTGTGTGTGCATCTATACCACATCTTTTTATCCACTCATCTATTGATGGTCATTCAAGTTGTTTCCATATCTTGATTATGGTGAATAATGCTGCAGTGAACACGAGAATAAATATCTCATCAAGATAATGATTTCGTTTCCTTCAGATATATACCCAGAAGTGGAATTGCTAGGTCACATGGCAGTTCTATTTTTGTTTTGAATACTTCTCCCAGGAATTAGTTTGTGTGGGAGCGCTGTTCATTTTATCAGCAATTGTCCTACACGCTCTTCTTAAAAGAGAGGTGTTAATTACACTTACGTTGCATTTGATAATGGTTGTAAAATGAGAGATTTATTTAAGATCAACTTTCATATTTAATAGAAAGTTAAAGAGATAACTATTCTCTGCTAAACAAGCCCCTGAAGAAGTTGGGTGGGTAAAGCAGAAATCCACCAAACCCATCTGGCCTATTCTAATGCGTTTGAATAAAGTTTGTTATAAAATTTGAAAATCCTGAATAAATGCTAAACTAATGGGAGATTGTGATAGAAGGCATAAACTAGGACTGTCCCAGGCAAACCAGGATTCTATTATATATTATAGATATATAGATATATAGATATATCATAAATATATATGAATCCATTATATATGTATAATGGATTATATTACATGGAATATATATATATATATAATATATATAATGGATTCACGGTGCACTCATTGATTCCCACAGCAGAGAGCTGTGGGCAAGACCATTCATTCTGGAGGGAAAGTTTGACCATGGCAGATACACTGATAGATTTGTCCAGGCACAAGTTGCTCTCAAATTTCAGGATATAGCAGAAATCCCAGTGAGGGGTGGCCATGGAGTGGAGACACAGGTTCTAAAGGCCCAGAAGTTCTGGAGGTGAGCATTTTCAGTAAGGAGAAAAGTTGACTTTCACATAATGGAGAGATAAACTCCATATGATGTCCAAATCATAACTTTTGTCTCCCTGGCTAACAGTAATGAATCAAGCCTCCCTTTGTTTATATTCCACAGTCTTGCATTCAGTGACTGTCAGTGTTAAAGATAAATTTCTATTTTAACTGTGCAGATTACTCTCTTTATTGTTATGGCTTTGTTCCTGTTCATAAAACTTTGTTATTAATTGAATCGTTATTTTCATGTAACACTGATTTAGGACATAAATAAATATGGAGAGGCAACACTGTACTGAAATGAAATGAAAGCTCATTAAATTAATTTTCTATTTCTATAGCAACAAATTAAAAGCAAATACTGGCCATTTAAGCATTTCCTTACTCCATGCATGGGCAATTTTAGCACAATATATCTCTGATCTCTCATCCTGAGTAGAGACAGAATCAAGAAAGAATGTTCCATGTCTGGAGAACAGTCCAAAAATATGCTTGTTGGAGCAGTAAGTAGATATTGGAAAGAAGTGGAGTGAGGTTAGAAGTTTGGTTAGAGCCAAATTTTGGAGAAGTTTAGTTTGTCTGTTATAAGTAAACACTGGAAGATTTTTGAACCTGGGAGGAAGATGAGAGAACGGTATTTGTAGAAAATTGTCCCAGCATTTGTTCACAACATGCAATTAAAAAAGTGGGAAAGGGAAGATGGGAAGTTCATCATCTTGTGAATATCAAGATGAGGCAGAGAGTGAACAAGTCAGTTCAATAAATGAGTTCGCACATACGCTAGACTCTCCCAAATTTTATTTCTCACATTTAAAAAAGTTCCCCAAACTCTAGACTGAAGTGTGAGTTTACACCTTTAAAAATCCACTTCTCAAAACTTGTTATATTTATTACCAAGAACATAATAAAAATCAAACTTTAATGTAAACTTCAGTTCTTTTTTTTTTTAAGATTTTATTTATTTATTTGACAAGGAGGGAGAGATCACAAGTAGGCAGAGAGACAGGCAGAGAGAGAGGGGGAAACAGGCTCCCCACTGAGCAGAGAGCCCGATGCGGGGCTCAATCCCAAGACCCTGAGATCATGACCTGAGCCGAAGGCAGAGGCTTTAACCTACTGAGCCACCCAGGTGCCCCTAAACTTCAGATCTTAGAGATAAAGTATTTCTATATTCTTTGGGTGGTTCTTTGTCTTCTCACGTTGCTAAAAAATATGTTAATTGGAAGTGCGGTGATTTCTGAAACAAACTATTCTTACCATGTCCAATAAGATAATTGGTATCTACATACTTCAATGTATATAATTCTTTATTTAAGCTGTTGGAAAGCTAGTCTAAAAGGACTTGAGGTCACATTTTACATATCTTTGGAACATCAGCCCCAACACAGTGCCTAATGTACAAGAGGTATGCAATAAATAGTGTATATTGGATGAACAAAGGAAATATCCCATCTTCTGATATGTCTCAAGATGAAATTGATTTGGTAATTGAATAGTCTAAACCACACTCCCTCTATATGTGTCCAATGTGTAGCATGTTATCTACAAGACTATAGGAATGTGGGTGGGCTTTGAGGATCTTATAGAGGTCTAAGACTATGAGTTTATAATTACCTGAAATACTTGGGGTTTATAGGGACTCACTATGTTTTTTATTTTTTACCATGAAATTTATGATTCTTAACAAATTTTTAACAGAAATACTTGAAGGAATAATTTCTGCTTCTATCATGATATTCTTTCTTTTGGGAACATTAAACATTTTTCAAATGAGACAAGAAAAATTTAAAAATATGGATTTTTCTCATGTATGAATAATTGAAACATTACTGAAATGAAATAGGAAATACATCATTAATTTTTTGTTATGTGAATTACACATCGATTCGAAAATGCATTGTAGTCTGTTAACCTGAGCCTGAACGCTATTACTGATGAACACATCTGTAGTTTGTCTTCTGCAGCATCAGTGAGATACATACCCATGCAAATAACATTAAAATTAAAACTGGCATGGGAAATAAACTGATTGAAAAAGTACACTGAATTTTTTCCATTTATCTCTATTCAATTTTGCTGTATGAAGAAAACCAGGTCTATTGTTTTTCCACTTCAACCAAATCACCATGCTGGCTTTGCTTAATTAAGTTGCTATATGGCAATTGTTTACCCTAACTCTCCTCTACAATAAAACCTATGGTTTTCTCTCAAAATGACCCAGATGCTTACTGCTTGCGCTAATTCAGCAGCACAGACTCACATCTGACCAAGCTTGATGATGATGCCAGTTTGCTGGGTTTCTTCGCAGGGAAAAGGTGGCTTGACAAATTAGTGTTGGTAAACAGATTCTACCAACACCCCCTTCTGCCTGGACATAGAGAACCACCCATCTCAGTGTAGATCCTGATCTCATTAGGAATTACACTGAAAGGCCTTTTGTGTTTCTGTGCATCACACACTTCTAAGCACAGGGAAAACATTCCATACTGTCTTTGTATGTCCAAAGAGAATGATGCTTTCAAGTCCTGGACAGCATTTTTTTTTCTGGAGTTTTTACCTCTTCCTTCTCCCCACTCCTTCTTTTATCTTCTTCCTCTTCTTCTTCTACAGCTTTTAATAAATATATGCACCCGTGTTTGGTATGGTGGTAACTGTATTTAACAATTCTCTCAACGTAGCTGCTGGAGGGATCCTGGGGGATGCAGGTCAGATCCTGCCACTTGTCTTCCCCAAACCCTTAGTGGCTCCTCCTCGCTCCAGGAAGGTCATGGTTTCTGAAATGGCCTAAATGTTCTTGCCCTAGAGATTGATGACAGATACTGCCCTAGAGATTCCTATGACTCATTCCCTCACCTCCTCCATGTTTTTCTTTAAATGTTGCTTTCTTTGTGGGATCTTCCCTGACCATCTTATTTTATTTATTATTTTAATATTTATTTATTTGAGAGAGAGCAAAGGCAGAAGGGGCAGAGAGAGAAGAAGAGAGAATCTTAAGCAGGCTTCCATGCTTAGCACGAGCCTGAGTTGGGGTTCTATCTCTAGGACCCTGAGATCATGACCAGAGAGGAAACCAAGAGTCTATAACTTAACTGAATGTGCCACTCAGGCGCCCCCCCCAACCATGGTATTTTAAAATGCAGCCCTGCCAGCAATCCCTCACCTCCTTCTCTATTGTAATTTCTCTTAACCATTGTCACAATTTAACTTGCTGTATGGATATTTCAATTATTTAACTTCCTGTCCTTCTCTCTCAACTACAATGTGATTTTCATAAGTATGCAATAGATATTTGTTCAATTAATGAGTATATTCATACCTACAAAATAATTGAAATAGTATGAAAGCCATTTTTCATACATTTTCATATGTCTGTATACTACATTACATAGAGTACACATATCCTAAGGTCATGTTCTATACACAAACATTACACTCACATACATGCAAATTGTATTTACTATAGGTCACTTAAGAGATATGCCAATTTTGCTTTTTGCATTATGTTTCTTATGTGCTGACTAGAACTGAACCTCATATTAAATTTGTCTCCACTGTAGCATGGTCCAATAGTTAACATTCTTTAATAGATTACAATAATTTAAACCCTTTTGATATCAACATTACAAAATGTATGGCCCTCAATAAGCATTAATTTAAGAATCAATAATATTTATAATAGTAGCATGTAATAATAATGGTAGTAGTAGTTGTTGAAGGGATAGTGTATCAAAATTATATATATTGTATATATGTATATTTATTAGGAATGTGTTTATGTGTGCATGTGTGTTGTGTGTGTGTGTGTGTGTGTGTGTGAAATTCGGTCAGATTTAGTAAAAGGAACATTTCTCCATAATCTATACAAAATAAATTGATATTTTTTTCATTCCCTGTGTGTCTTTGAGGGTAACTAAAGTTAATTTTTGATTTTTTAATAGGAGACTATAATGATAGGATTTGTAATTCCCTGCCTTCTCTTTTACGTGAACCTTATCAAGTCTCTTAGTTTCAATTATCACCTCTATTTGTATAATTCCCAATCTATTTCTTTAATCTTGACCGCTATCATGAACTTCAGTATCACATTTCTAATTGCCTACAGGGCATTTCCATTTGGGAGTCAGTGTATCACTGCAAACTCAACAGAGTCTACCATTACCCCCACACTTACCTGCTCCTCCTCCATTTACTCAAAAAAAAAAAAAAAAAGAAAGAAAAAGAAAGTTGCATCCTGATTTAGGGATTTAGGGTCACCACGCTTCCTTACATTCTAAAGTTCCTACTAATTTTTTCCTGAGTGATTATTTTCTAAACTTTTATTCCCCTTTCACTGCCATTTGTACAAACCTTCATCTTCAACACCTGTGTTACTCTAATCATTTTTAACTAGTCTTTTCCTCTTTTCTCCCTCTCTCTTAACTAGCTCTTCCTCCCCCGATTTTAGACAAATTTACTTTCAAGAAGTATATGACTCTAATCATGTTACTGCTTTGGTTAGAATTTAAAAAAATATATATTCTTGGGAAAAAAATTCTAATTCTATGGAATTGTTTTTGGTTCCAAATTTATCCCATTTTATTATTAAACATAAATTATTTTTCTAGCCCCAAAGTCATGCATACAATTCCCTGAACATACCTAGTTACTTTCCATTTTGCACTGCTTCTTTATAACTGCCCAATTCCTACCCAACCTTCCAGGCTGTGTTGGGACTTGACTTCCACTGTGAAGTCTTCTCTGATCACCATCGCCCAAGACAGTTTTACCCTCTCACCATAGTTGGCTCTAGTTCTGACTATGTCATTAGCTATGTGGCCTTTAACATGTCATTCTTCATAGATGACATTTGCCTCTGCAAAAAGAGAGTTGGGTTATATAGTCTCTAATACTTTTGATCACTCGAAATGAGACAAATTTACAACCTACTTTATTTATATAATTCATTTGCACTTGACTATTCACAGTTTCCTGTTACTGTTAAACAGTTTGATCTTCCTAAACTGCAAGGTCATTAGAGACAAAGATCATGACTATCCTCCTATCTTTGCACCATAGTTCTATATGCAGAGAGAAGGCAAATTAATAAAAACAAAGGTTTAGGGGCACCTGGGTGGCTCAGTGGGTTAAAGCCTCTGCCTTCGGCTCAGGTCACGATCTCAGCGTCCTGGGATCGAGCCCCGCATCGGGCTCTCTGCTCAGCAGGGAGCCTGCTTCCCCCTCCCTCTCTCTGCCTACTTGTGATCTCTCTCTCTCTGTCAAATAAATAAATAAAATCTTTAAAAAAAATAAAAATAAAAAAAATAAAGGTTTGGAACTAGTAAAATCTCAACTATATCACCTGCCATATTGGGTAAGCTTTAATAATAGATACTCACTAATTAACCTACTGATTCCAGGGTACTGAATCTGCTGTCAGCCAAATGTCTGAAGCTCTTAACAGAGTTATGATTTCTGAGGTCCAGATTCTCAAGAAATACTTTGCTGAATCCTAGGGAAAGTTGAGTCAACATAGAAAAGAGTGATATGGGAGGTAAAGTGGTTACCTTTTCTCTTACAATTTGTTTTCCCAGCGTAACTAACTTCTACATCCATCAGTTTGATCCCTCCCTTTGTTCAGTTTCTTTATCACCACCAATCCTGCCTTTATCACTTCTGGTTACCTCCATGCACAACTGTGTCTTTCAACTGGAGTGATTATGAGTTGTAACTATTCTGATACTAGCAAGGATTTTGAAAAAACCATTCTACATAATGATAGAATAGATGTTTCTGAGCATAGTTGTCTTACTGTAGTTTTGGAAATCCATTCATTTACATACCCCATTGCTGAGCCCGTACACGGGATACGAAGCAAGACTCCAGCAGAAAAAAACATGGGGACATTTCAACCTTGCCCTCAAGGACTGCATCTGGTTGGAGAGTCATTAGATCTATGCCATGCATTAGATCTACGTATGTTAAGGGCAGAATGCCATGAAGTTTCAAAGGAGACCGTGATTATAAACAAATGGGGAAAATCGAGAAAGGCTTTATGAGAGACTGGTGGAATTTTGATGGGGCAAGGGGATGGAAAGGATGCTAGAGGTGGAGTAAGCCCTGGAGGAGAAGCCAGAAGAAAGAATAGCCAAGGCTGACAGGGACACACACTGTGCAGTGCTTTGGATCTAGAATGCGCTTGAAATAGAACAGAATCCACACAGGCATTCTTAGCAGATGTCACACCATCAGTCCCACATTCTCTGCTCACTTTTGATACAATCCACTTTCTGGATTATAAATTACACCGTGATTGCTGTTTACATCCTTGTGTTCCAGGTCGCCTGTGAGAGTCTGTGCTGCCTCGCTCTGCCTCAACTCATCCTTTCCTGCTGGTGTAAGCTACATCTTCCATTTGTCATTTTCACTAAGTATAAAGGAATTGTTTAATTCCGAAGCTAATGCTGTTTGGTGGGCTTTCTTTTTAAATTTTAAAGAGTTTTTTTTTTTTTTAAGCATATACAATAGTGGGAACACAGAAAAAGATGAGAGAATTTTTCAGTTGTATCTTATCGCTATTGTTTTATTTCTACTCGCCCTTTTTTTCATTACATGCTCTGTGTGTGTGTGGGTGTGTATGAGAGATGGAGAGAGACAGAGAGAGATAGAGAGATTTAAAGTTAATATGCTTTAAAAGACAATAAAAAGCTCAGATATAGGGAAAAATGATAAATCCAGGGTTCAAGAAAGACACAATTACACGATGAAATTTTCTTTGCAATCTCAGTTCTTAAAGAAAAAAAAAGAGTGAAGGGAAAGAATCATTACCAATATGTCCTTAATGCATTTATTTAGATTCATCTTAATTTTTGAAAAGTCTCATGAAAATCATAATTTAGTTTCAGTAACGTCATGGAAAGCTTCCACCTTAAATTTTTTTTCTGATCCTTTCCACATTGTCTCTAAAATCTATGATAAAAAGATCTTCCTCCTTTTAGAGAATGTTGTTTACAGAGAACTATCTGGACAGACGTGGGAAAAGAAATAGATGTAAAAGTTCCCCAGAGTGCTCGATGAATTATTTTTGAGAGTTAATTACACAGCTTTTTTTTTTTTTTTTTTCCCTTCAAGTAAACTGCTGTTCTGCTATTTAGCAATGCTTTTCTTTTCTCTGGAGCTGATTTCTCACTGATCAAGTGGAATGACAACGCTTCTGGATTTTAGAAGTTTCTTAACTCTAATATAGCAATTTTCCTGTTTTAAAATTTATAGATGGAAATAATTATTTTAATTTTCCTTGAAACATAGTGATGATAAAAATAATCTTCCCACCAACAATTCAGGAAGTCTCAAATGAGAATTAAACAGTACATACTTCAAGTTTAAACAATGAAATGGACTCTTAACCTTTCTGATTTCATCTAAGGATTCTGCTTCCCATCGTGTTCTTAATTTGATCCCATTGCTTATGACATTTTTGGACTTCAAGTGTGGTTTCACAGTTTAGATGAGCTGCTAAACTTGGCACTGAGTAAGTTACAAAAACAAAGAGGAAAAAAAAAAACATTTTGTTCCTCCCGAGGATCAAGAGATTTTGAAAGACTATGGATGTTTTATACTAATATGTGTGTATAAATTTGTGAAGGAAAATATTTAACATTTTATTTGCTGTTAATTTGTTTCTATAGAAATGAGTGGAGATACCCCATCTTGTTTATTTGCTCTGTTAATGTTGAAAAATACTGCCTTAGTTGGTAAGAGTCAATATATAAAAATGGGTGCATAAACACAATAACAAAGCAAGGTTTTGCATTGAGATTGATGTTGATCCACTGAGTTGGCATCTACGCAACTGATACTGTATTTTAGAAAACATTCAGAGAATGGTGCATTTTTCCCTTTGAGCCTAGGGGGGCAGAAGCTTCATCAGCCATTATATGCAGCTTTACTCTTATGCTGCAAGATTTCTTCCATTAGACCCAGTTTCACTGTGTACAGATCTAATGCCTGAATGATGTACATTGGAGGGCATAAACACCACTGTAAATGTATGTGCAAATTATAGAATTACAGGATTGCCCTTCTCTGCCTGGAATCCTTGTAACAGGTAGAGATCTGTTCTGCAAGCTCAAATGTAGTGGGAACCTGGAAAAAGCTGATTCCATTGTTCCAATTCTGTTTTTTTTCTGTTTTTTTTCTCCGACAATTTGAGTATGTTCAACTTCAGAGGAATGCATTAAATAGTAAATGTAATAAAATAGAAACTTTGGGGGTTACATTTATAATAAAGTATAATGTATAATAATTTCCTTAACTATGTAAACATTATATAAAATATAAAGGAACATATTAATGTCTAAAGTTGCTTTTACTCCCCAAATTCTGTTTCTGCTCCATTATACAATTTTTGGAATCTGCTGGGTAAAAGTTGAGATGGTATACTTGGTCTCTGTTGGATAGGCTTATGTGGTGTTGTTATTTCTGTACAAAGTTATTTCTAGCAAGATTTCACAAGCTTGTAAGTGATAGAGCTAAGATTCAAACCTGTCTGACTCAAGATGCTAATAATCTTACCCCTATACTCTATTAACTTTCCTACATTTGAATCGCCAAAATTCACTTCTGTACCTAAGTTTACATTGACAATTTTGTGTTTTCCTTTTATTTAAGAGAGTTCTCAAATTTTATAGGAATCAAACTTCACAAACTTTAGATGAGTCGTTAGATCGGTACTATTTTATTTACACTGCAGAGAGGAAGAGACGACGACCAATACCACGTAACTTTCCCAAGGTTACACAGCTAGAAAGAAGCTAAGCAGGGGTATATTGACCCTGGTGACTACAAATCTAGATCTTGTGCTGCTGACCAGTAATCCAAGGCTTGTCAACTTTGCACATTCAAATCTCCAGGGGAGCTTAAAAATACCAATGCCTGAGCCCTGTCCCCGACCAATGATATCATCATCTCTTGAGATCCGAACTTTGGTATTTTTTAAGGCTCGCCAGGTGATTCTAAGTGTGCCTCAAATCACTGCATTATACACTACCTTATCAATGAAAAGTATAGGATTTTGTGATGGAACGTTTACAGTTTTTAAGACAGTCATGCTATATAAGCACTTTGATTGCGGGAAGCTGTGCCAACAAATTTTTCAAGATATTTGTAATATCTTCCCTGCTTTGTGTCCCTATAGCCCTTTAATCCTCACAGCTGGCATTACTTAGTAGCTATATGCAAGCTCAGCTCCATCACATTATGGGACCAACCTCATTCTTTGAAGCCTCAAGAAGGGGAGACTTGTGTCATCAGCCATGTAGCATTCCTTACCCATGGCCAATCCACTTTTCACTCTCTGCCCTCAATGTCTGTCATCACATTTAGTAATTATGTAGTCTCCCGTGTAGTTCAGCTTGACCAAATGGCCAAAATTGTTGCTTAATATTTACTTTTTCAAAATGAGCTTTAGGGGCGCCTGGGTGGCTCAGTGGGTTAAAGCCTCTGCCTTCGGCTCAGGTCATGATCTCAGGGTCCTGGGATCGAGCCCTGCATAGGGCTCTCTGCTCATCGGGGAGCCTGCTTCCCCCTCTCTCTCTGCCTGCCTCTCTGCTTCCCCCTCTCTCTCTGCCTGTGATCTCTCTCTCTCTCTGTCAAATAAATAAATACATAAATAATTAAAAAAAACAAAAACAAAAACAAAAACAAATGAACTTTAATAGTCATCAACTTATTCCATATGCCATCTTCATTTCATTTTCTGAGTTCTTTATACAAATATACAAACATTCCATAACTCATAATTTATCATTGGTGTATGTGTCACTTTTGTATGAGCTTGAAAATCAGAGATTTGAGTTAATTTGGGTTTAGAAAGTGAAAATTAGTATTTTAAATACATGGCAAAAAGCAAGTGAAAATAGTGGGAAATTATTAGGGAGGAACGTAATATTAAAAAATCTATTTCATTTGTTTATAGAAGCAAAGGAGTGCCTACTTGTTGGTTAAGTTCATCCATCTCTACTCTTTGCCACAGTCAGCACTATGCCACAAATCATCTTAGCTCTGAATGTGTAGATGTTGCTATTTCATACTATTTACAATCTCATATGCAACAAAAGAGGAGAAATGAAAAAAAAAAACTTATAAGGACTTCAAATTGTTTTTTTTCTTCTTAGCAGAATTTAAAAACATAAATGACCAATCTTCTTTGTATCCTTAGCCACAGCACAGTGCTGAGCATGTGTCAGGATCCCAAGAGATGTAGCTGAACTTGCCACGGTGGCCCCTGATCCTTTCCTGTCACCTCACCCACACAGAGGAACCCCTTGCTTCATGGCAGGGGCACATGTGACATCATTGAAGACATTCACAGTAATTCCGGAGTGTGAATTGATATTGGGCAGAGCGTCATCCTCCTGCTGAGCTGGTGTTTATTTACTTGCCTTTATTTTTGTCCTTGGTTTGGATCTCTATTTGACACATTTCATTCATATTTCATATGTACTTGATGCTGGGTCATTAGTTTTAAAACCCATTCATTGGAAATTTTTATCAATTTCGATTTAGTTTTGCTGCTGATGTGCTTCTGTGCAGATTGTAGTACGTAGAGAGGTAGAGAAAGTCGGGAATGTTAGATTGATTGAGCTCCTCCTCCCTGGAAGGAAACACCAGAAGTGGGTATAAAATATTTACTTGCAATACCAGACATATGCCAAGTATTCAATTATTTTACTGATTATGAGTTATAGTACAGCTGGCCTGGTTGGTAAGCAATTGACTTAACATCAAAAGGAAAAACTGAGATGGCAAATGAGATTTTCAAGGCAGGATACTTAATTTTAATAAAAATCCAAGGAGTATCACACAAAGCTCTAGCTATTTGGTCATGATGTTTTGTGTAATTAATTTGAGCAATTGATTGATGTTGGTTGCCTGACATTTGTTAGCATTACTTAATGAACTCGGGAAAATCTCTAACTTTTGAGTACTTTTCTTCTTCTAGACTTTGTAATATGACTAATAAAAATAACATTAAAGTATTATTTTAGTTTCCATTTAGTTGTCATTGTTTCTGGACTCCCAACAAACAGATCAATATGGGGACTCTGCAGAGCTGGGCTGGTTATTGGGGCAGAGTGGCTGGGGGGTGGCCATCTGTCAGGGGATAAAGAGAACCAAAAGAAAGAGGTGCCAAGATGAAAAGCCAACGTGTAGTATAACCAGCTTCTTTGCAAAGTGGTTAGAAAGAGGGGCAGGCCTCAAGCAGAAGGCCGAATGTTGGAGAAAGCATGACAGTGAGCCAGAGGAAGAAAGAAAGTCAAGAAAGGAGACAGGGCACAGGCAGTTTCCCCGGGCCCCTCAGTCTAGCTATATAAGCCACGAGAAACAACACTGCACTTAAGTGAGTCCAATGAGTTCAACTTCATATCCATAGCATAGCTATATCTTTTTACAGCCTTTTATAGATTAGAAAACTGCAATTAGGGAAGGTTCACTGATTCATGATATAACACAGCTAGTGAATGGAAGGTCCAATATTCTGGTTTATGTCTGCAGATTCTCTCCTTAGAGCTTTCACTGTGATTTCCTTATACCTATTGTCTCTGTGTTTGGTCTTACTCTTCTTATTCCTCCACGCTGATCTCAGACTTATTCTCAAAACTGGGGCTGTTCATATTAATTCATAACTCAAAACAATTTATTGTTTCCCATCGTAAAGTTTAAATTTCTATACATAAGTCTTCTGGTGACCTAGCCTTTCCTCTCTATGCAGCCTCACTTGCTATGAACTCCCCACCTTGTGCTCTGTGATCAAGGTGTGTGTATCCTCCGTCCCTAACACGCATCCTGCATATTGAAAAGGTCACAAAGAATTTGTGGACATATCAATTTTTACACTTATGCTATGGAAGTTAAATGTTTCTCAGATGACATTACTTGTCTAGATATTTGTCTCTTTCCTTTTCATCACAATCTCTAAGCATTTAATGTATTATCAATTCCTCACAAAACTCTGTGAAGTTACACAGATGCTCAATAAATAATTACCAAAATGAATGAATAAGTAAATAAGCATAAACTATGCTTTTTTTCCCCGTGTATAATATTATCTAATCGGAGAAAGTTCATCTTCAAACCGAAAGAGCTCAATCATAAACACAATTTTTATCTGGAAGATTGTACCCCAAATATGCCACTTTCAACATAATTTCTTTAAGATGCTTATGTCTTAAGACAGATCATCAGCTGCTTATATTTTCCCAGGACAAATGTGCACTTAAGAGCCTCTCCTAATTGAGCAATTGATTAATTAGCACTCGTCTACCTTCACCAGGGAGTGAGAATTTAGAGAGTATTACTGTGCTAATAAGCTCACACTTTTCCTATTTTAAACTGTTTTCAATTTTGGGAATACAAATCCCTGAGACAAGAAAAAATAAATTTTAAGTCTTTTCATCCATGCAAAATGCAAAGTAGGTCACCCCACCTGTTTCTCCTTGGTTGGTTCATATTTCCCTCTCATGTTTCTGTTTCAAATCTACAGTGTATTTGTTGAAGAATTTAATATCATAACATATAAAGTAACAGAGAGCACTAAGTTATAGACAGATGAAAAAGGAGGTATCAAAACCTCTGTCTTCTTTATTTGGCAATTCTCTTCGATAAGGAATTCAAATTCATGTGATCCCATTGATAAATAATTTGTACTGAACCAGTAGTAAATGTGGTGAATATACGTGTGTTCCTAGAATTATTACATTAGAGAAAAACTTAGTGAATTATACCCTTTTGCAAAATGAGTCCTCTGACGTTTGACAAAAACAAAGAAACAGAGAGTGATAGAAAATTTATCTAAGTGAGCCAGTCCTCCCTAGAAGGAAGTTCTGCCATGGAACAGGGCCTCTTTAATGGGTTTATAATGAGCTGCAGGTGATGGTCTAGGGCTGTGTTAAATTATGAGGCTATTAATGGTATTAAAGACAAAAGCAAGCAATCAGAAATCGAGTTTAATAGCACTTTCAAAATGACATTGACTCTAACGAAATATTTCCAAATCTGTAAAAGAAATAGGATTCCATGTATTTTTACATTGGGAAAATGGGAAATTTTCTTAAACATATATAATGGATAATCACATAAATATAATATAAATAACTATACATATAAATATATATTTGAAATATGAAATTGCACTGTAGAACTGACTGGTTTAATTCATCTTTATAATGCTCATTTAAAAAAAACAAGAATAGCAACCCCTAAAATGTTCTATTAAAACCACTCATAAGTCACAAAGTTTGCATTTACTACTTTGCAGTATATTGTTATTCAGTTTATTAACTTAAAGTAGGTGAATACATTTAATTATTATTAGCTGACATGCATATATTTCTTAGACTATTTTTTTTTCAAAAATGAGTGTCTAGAAATTGTTAGTAACAGGAAGGCTAATATTTTTTCTGTTACCTATTACCTCCTTATCTTTATTCTGTAATACTGGAAGTGGAACTCTGGAATAAAAGAAGAACCACCTACAGCCCATGACTTTACCTAATAAACCAACCACACAAGGCGTGAAATAAGGCATCTACAGAAGGCATTTTAAAAGAGAGTGTCATCCAGGCCCAAAGCTGGAAGAGCAGAGCTACAGAATCGAATTACGGTGTTTGGATCTGAAACAAAGGCATTATCCACCTGAAGATAGAATGTGTTCGCTGTTGTGCATGGTGCGCTCATCACGAACCCAAAGTGGGTCAGTTTTAATCCAGCACTTTTGAGAGATCAGGCGCAGAATTCAAAAAACTGGAGAGAGCCAAGTACCATTTGAAGGTATAGCTCGCAAAACAGTTGTAAATGGATGCTATCAATCGTTCGTCTCACTGTCCTTGCTCTGTTTCCTTTCTCAACAAAGGGCCATCTGAGGAAACATCCGCCTTCCCGTGTTCATTTCGTACTGGCCCTGAAGGAGCTAACCAAAATGGAAGGCATAACACTGACAGCTATCGTGGTACTCCGCAACGTTTCTTAATTATCTTATAAATTTATGTGTTATAGATTTTAAATTGGGATTTTTGGTTTACCTACCAGTCTCATCTGGACTTGGTTAGTATAAGGCAACCTTCTGAATCTACTCAACTCTGAGTGATCAAGGCACCTGGAATCTCCGGTTCAAAAATGCTTACCGCATAATTATGGATCATGGTCACTCTCCATACATATGGAGATATCCTGGAAGATACTGAGCAGCTCATGAACCGGAGATGTCTTTCTCTCTTTTATTCTAGGTGGAACAACTGAAATAAAATAACAAAAATCAATTCAATCCATGTCATAATGATGTAAAGAAGTCTTTCTACTCCATTTTGAGTAGAGATTGAAAGTTAGGTTAGCATAATAAAAATTATACTCAGAAGCAGTGATCACACCTCAACCCTTCCTGCTGGGCCCTGAGCACAGAACTGTATTGACACACCTTGGTTCCAGTACTTGTATCACGCTTCCTCTCAGGTTAGTTCCCAAACTAAAGGTCAAACAGACATTAACATAAAAACTTTATAAAATACACTGCTTCTTTCCTATAATTAATGGACAGTGCCTGGAATAAATGGACCTTGAACTCACTTAGCAATAAGGCAGCCTAGATTAGTGGTTCTCAAAAAGGAAACTTTTTGCTTCAAGGGGACACTTCGCAATGTCTGGAGACATTTTTGGTTGTGACAGCTCGGGGAGGGTGCTATTAGCATCTAGTGGTAGAGACCGGAAGTGCTGTTAAATTATCCCACAGCGTGCAGGACAGTTCCTACAACCAAGAATTATCTTGTCTAAATTGGCATTATCACAAGGTTGAGGAACTCTGGTTTAGATGATTGAATTATTTTAAAAAGGTGGTAATTGTTTCAGGATACAGAAAGGAAATCATAATAAACTTATACATCAGAAATTTTTTTTTCATCGCAGCATCTAAGTACAATAAAGGGATCCCTAACCCTAAGCCTCCAGAGGAAATGGTTGTAATTGATTCCATGGAGAACTTTTTATAGTTGTTCATTTAAAATGGTTTTACCATTGTGCTTTTATTTTCAATTTATAAAAACTTCAAAAATGAAAGATTTTGAGACATTACTGGAATTACAGACTAGTAAGCTAGCTGAGAAATGCTCATTGCATAAATCTTTTTCAATGGAGCAGATTCTCCTATAAATATTTTCATGTCCTTGCCTCCATCAGCAGGGCAAATGCATTTCCTTGATGTTGCTCAACATCTTCTCTCTGTACAACTATTCCTTTTAATTAGACAGTGATGCCCAATTTGATCATGACACTTTTTTTTCTTTTGTTAGTTACTGTGTTCGAGTGTTTGGCAATTACTAAGAAGGCTTCCAAAAACAAGGCAGAGCCCTACACAGGAAGTGGTCCCTAGGCAAGTCATAGTGTGTAAACAGTACAACTGACTGACAGTATAACTGGGCAGCCTGTGTTATCACAAGTCGTGCTGATAATAGCTCCACTCCATATTCATGAGTTTCGAGTTTTTCCTGTAGAAGACCAGTGCATTCTATTCAGAGAACACTGTGGCGATATGATCGCCGAGCGCACTATGCTGTGTGTATGCTAACAGCTCCACTGTGGCAAGCCCACAGAAGCCAAAGCTGGTCTGCCCCATATTACTCATCTGTTTGTCTATTGATTCAACAAGTAAATGGAAGTGGTATTTATTTATCAAGCATCTCCACAATGTAGCCACTTTCGTATTTTCTTTTTTCATTATTACACCGCCTTGAGAGGTAGTAGCATCATGTTTTACTGTAAACTTAGGTTTAGTGATTTATAAATGTCCCCACAATTTGAAAGCTAGGAGGCTATTATACTCCATTTTCCATGCAATTCTATTCTCCATCTTTCTCTGCCTTCGCCTGTGCCCTGAGAATCTGAATTCTACACATCCCATCACCCAATTCCTTTACCTTCTGGCTTCTGAACCTATTGGGTTCAGCCATTGGAAGGCACTAGCAGATCAAAAGGTGAGAAGAGAAACTCTGTGGGATAGTTATTCCCTCAGCTCTCCTCTGTGTCACAATGGTTCTGGCATTACTGTACTTTCCTACAATTCCAGGTCCTGTTGCGGGCCCTTTATCTAGGACCCCAATTTCTCTCAAGGTTCTGGGAAAATACCACTTACTTTCTTTTGCTTTCCTGGTCGAAGGATAATAATGGATTTCTGTTGGTAATAGTCCCAAGCTGCCTTAGAATTCTCTGGTTTCCTTAATCCTGCCCACACCTCTCTAAATTGTGTAATCATTAAAATTTGGAGTGTGTCTGCTGTGACCATGGTAGGGTAATGTCAGGATTTAAACCCAAGTCTGTCTGATTTTAAAATCTGAGCTCCATTTACTCTATCATGACGCTTGCCAGCCTATGAGAGTATTACAGTAGAAAGGACATGGTCTTCATTCCCAAGTTCTCCTGGTTTGTCTGAGGGGATCTACACTGAACTACTGCAAAAAAATATGGTAATGCCATAATCAAAGACTAAGGAAATACACCAAACTACATCTGTATCCCTGAAAATGAAAAGCAATGAATGACGCAGATGAGTCTTTGAAGACCGAATATTAAAACTTGCCCAACAATGAGTCCTTAGGGGCTACCAAGACTCCCTCCCTGTCATTATAGAAGGAAACCCAGACTCTCTAAGGAGGTGGAGGGACTAGGTAAGTCTCACAAAGTGCATTAGTGGTCAAGCTGGGACTAGATCCCGGCTCTTAATGCCAGGCCAAGGGTTCATTCTTCTTTACTACATAACCCATACAGGTTCTGAGGAGAGAGGCCTGAAAGAGCATCTCAGCTATCGAGTGGTGGTCTACATGCACCCTATGTGTCTTAATTAACAAAAAGGAAACTTCTCCACTTGAAGAATATAAGAATGGAAAAATTAAGATATAGTCTCCTACCTTCCAAAAATAGTCCACAAAATAGATTTGTGCACATGCTAAATATGTACAGAATCACCTTAATTTTGAAAGAGTCCTCAAAACTGCAAACTCTTCTAGAGAAATGGTTTTCTTCCCAACTTAATCTAAATCTTGACTGCTTTTGAGACTTCTTTTCCTCATTTAAAAACAGTTATAACTAACATATCCACATGATAGCAGAAAGAGATGCTATCGAATGCTCAGTGTGTCAGCATTTGTAATCTGCTTTTGGCCAGTGGGTGGTGAAGTGGTTTGTTTCAAGTTGAGAATTTATACGAAAACCCCTTTGTGTTTATTTTATTCAGAATAGCTTTCCCACAAAGATCCAAAGCAATTGAAGCACCAAGCCATCCCTTACTGCTCCACAATTTTGTTTCTTTTTATGTAGAGTAGTTTTGATATTCGAATTTAAATGTTTTTAAAGCTACTTGATTTTTATATATTCAAAAATTTCAGATGACATCAAATTGCTTATTATAGTTTTATTTAAATTAAGATCATTTGAATCACAAGCAATTGACAAGGTCTACCAAAAAGGGGACATTGAACAACCCTGTGGTCTAAATCAGAATGGAGTTGCTTTGCTAGTTTCGAGTCTGTTTTTTGGGAAGAGAGTGCAAAAGCAGGATGAGGGACGTTACTATTCCATTGGTTTACTTTATTTTCATTTTAAACTTTTAAGTAAATCCTACTGAACTGAGATTTATATTCTAGTGACTCCTTTTACAAGCACTTTGTTATTAGAGTAGAATTCAGGTGATCTCGAAAACTTCCAATGGCACACATTACTTTAAACCTTCTTATCCTTCACTCTAAACTAAAAAGTATGTCTTTACACTAAGTGCAGAGGAGATTTTTTTTAAAGACAATTTTTTGCTGATGGTTTCCAGCCACATGAGAGGCAAAAGTGCAAAATGTTTTCAGGAAAGGCTGCCCTTGTGACATTTTTTGGTCAGGGATCTGAAAGGCAGGCAGTAGAATGGTGTACAGAAAATCCTATTTTTCTGTGATTTCCCTTATGATTCTAAATGGACCAAGATTCAAAACAAAAATTCAAACAATCTCCAGTGTAATTTTGCCTTCACGTTCTGCATAAACATCATGGCCTGTCAACTCTCCCCAGTGGAATATATCAATCAGTGATCAGTCAACACACTCTGATAAGATAGATTAGTCCCTGGTAAGTGCCAAACCTTGTGTAACACGCTGCATATAAGACAACTAAAAGTGCCACTTGGTCCGAGAAGACCATAGAGTCTGAAGGGAGAGAGAGAGAGAGAAATGTCCTGAGAATTAGAAAGGAGAGAATAAGAACATGCTGACAGCCAAATATACTTGGCTGTACAGCATGCTAAGAGCCTTATGTGCATTATCTCATTTAATCTTTGCAATAACCCTGCTGCCTAAATTCTTCAGATGAGAAAGTCAAGGATTAAGAAGAGAGGTTATGTAATGCACCCAATCTAGTAGTGGCATGAAAGACTCCAGCCAGAAGTCAAATCCAGGAAATCTTGCTTATATTCCTCGAGCAAGGAGAACCTTCTGATATTATCACCATCCAATCCTCCCAATCAGAAAAGCAACGCTGATATGACATGAGCAACGAATCGGCAGATGTGTTTCAAATTTCATCACCAGTCCCCACAATGCCTCTTTTTCCGTATTGTCCAGGATGTGTATGAGCACATCGATTGCATTTAGTTGTCCTGTTGCATCAGGCTCCCTCAATCTGAAGAGTTCTTAAATATTACCCTGTCTCTCATGGACTAGATGCTCTTCGAGAGTACAAGCTTCATTCCGTAGGATGACCTCAACCTGGTTATCTGACCACCTTCAGGACCAGCCTTAGGTCTTGCATTCTTGCCAGGAATTCTGCAGAGATGGTGCTGTGCCTTTCCTAGGGCATCATGTCAGGAAGCACACTGTTGTGAGTTTGACTTTCAATTCATGAGTCTGCCCTGGTCTTTTTGTCAAGTTTGAGCCTATCGGGTTTCTCCACTGTAAGTCACTATTTCTCTCTTTTAATTTGATTAGTAGTTTGTGGAAGAATATTTTTGCAGTACACTTCTCAGCAAACCTTAAATCACCCCTTAGCATCGAGAGGTGACTCCTAATGATATCCTAATTACCGCTTTGATGATATCCAAATGGTTACTACCTGTCTTAATCATTTTCTCTACAGTTATTAGTTGGCATCTCATTGTCAGAAAAAGCTTTCCATTCTCCCCCGTGTTTCTTTATATTTGTAGGGTTTCAAGGATTTCTGTTTTATTCAATGAGTTATATAGTCCAGTAATCTTTTGAGATCAAATTGACCTAGACTGTTCAGAGGGCACGTGTCCTTGTCCTTTTGATATGCCCTCATCATTCCATAAACATTCCCTTACTTTCTAGCATAAATTGTTCCATGGTAATTATATATCTTCCCTGACCCAGCAGCAGAATCAGCTATTTATGCCCAAATCCATGACTCCTTTCGGTGAAAGATAGTATTTAGAACCCAAAGTTTGGATGCTCACTGTATTCATTGCTCTTGGTATCATTGCTTTTAAACTGACAAAGGTAGATAATTTACATATGTTCATATACACATATATATCCATATATACACATGAATATACATAATCTATAACCATTTCCATGTTTGTACGTATGCATTTAAACTTATATATGTATATGTATATACACACACATAAATTTCTTCTGACATTTTCATTTTCAAACCAATATCTTAAGGTTATTTTTAGCTTTCCCCCTTTCCATATCTATAAATCTCTTCCAAGACAGTGAAAAATCTGGTTCTCATCGTTTTCAGCAGTTTGTTTAATTAACTCTTTGTTCAGTGTGAGGAGTCTCTCAGCTGCTCAGACTGCCCCCTCTGCCCACCATCTCTGGTCCCCTTCCTTGCATGGCCCCACTTCCTCAGGCACCAGCGTCTCTACATCAGGTGGGGGAAGGAACAGAAGACTGAAAGGGATGGGGTGATGGAGCTGGCTGTGTTGTTTCCAATGACTTATTCAAACTCTGTATTGATACAGATGGAAGGCACATAATGACTAAGACAATTCACAGACTTAACCCTTGAAACCTTTATTCTTAGCATGATGACGAGTGACTTCAGTTAAAGTAGAAATAATCTGTCTTATTATACAGTTTGGGAACTAAGATATTTAAAAGATGCTTAAACTCTAAAGGAGATATTTGCGTGTTCAGAGAAGCATTATTCACCATGGTCAAAAGGTAGAAGCAACTCAGCTGTCCATTAACAGATGAATGGATAAACAAGATATAGTATAATATAGAATGAAATATTTCTCATCCTTAAAAAGAAGGAAATTCTGACACATACCACAACATGCATGAATCTTGGGGACATTATGCTAAGTGAAGCAAACCAGTCACAAAAAGACAAATACTGTATAATTCCACTTTCATGAGGTATATAGAATAGTCAAGTTTGTAGAAATAGACAGTAAAATGGTGGTTGCCAGGGACTGAGAGAAGGAGGAAATGAGAGTTGTTTAATGAATGTAGAGTTTCAGTTTTGCAAGATTGAAAAGTTTTGGAGATTGGTTGTACAACGATGTGAATATGCTTAAGACTACTGAGCTGTACATTTAGTAACATGGAAAATTTTAAGTTGTGTGTATTTTACCACAGTTAAAGTTTTTTTTAATGTCAAAAAATACTGGAAGGTAGAAGCACCCATTTAAAAAATGCCTTCTTTTTTTTTATGGTCATTTTGATTAGATCATGACACTTAAAGTCTAGAAATTGCATTTGAGAAAAGATCAAAGGAGGATGGGTTCTTTTGCTGAGGGCAATAAAGGACGAGGCAATCTGGTGTTTTCCAATATTGTATAACGATGGCATTACTGATACCTGTGCTACGAGAATATTATACTCGAAGTGATTTACTGAGAGTCTGTTTAGTTGTAGTGATAAGCAAGTTTAATTACCACGAGGCCCTTTCTTATTGGGTTGATAAGACACAGATGATACAGATCCGGACTCGCAACAGACAAGAATAAAATCAGAAATATAACTAGCTAACAATTATATACATGACAAACTTCTTATTCTATTTAGTTCTAAAATGAGTAAAGTCTAAGTTACAGATTAGCAGGGTGCACAGATGATCTGTTTGTTCAAATGGGTGAAACCGAGGGCACTGCACTCCGCGCCTAAACCAGTCTGCTACACCACACCACCCTTTCAATATAGAGCATTTCCAAGTTACAATAATATTTCAGGTAGAACATACTGTTAGGTTTACATCAATTGCTGTAAATAAATTATGTTCAGTGTGTTGACCTCCTTGTCTCTAACCACCGTTCCTTCTGAGTAAGCCACCATAAGGTGCATAGGATCTGGGAGAGCGCAAACTTTAATTACTGCCATTAGTACTCCAATGCCTAAAAGCCAGGACAATGTGTTTCAACCTTTTCCCCACTTTCTTCAGTGGTGTGAAATTTTTTAAAAAAGATTTTATTTATCTATCAGAGAGATGGAAAGAATGAGCAGGGAGAGGAACAGAGGGAGAGGGAGCTTGATGCGGGGCTCAATCCCAGGATCCTGAGATCATGACCTGAGCCAAAGGCAGACGCTTAACCAACTGAGACACTCAGGAGCCCCTTCGGTGATGTGAATTTTTGAAACAGGTGAGACCATGAGGAAATGAAGCTGCATGGTTTTACTACTCATATTGACTTTGACCAACATCACAGGAAGAACAGCTGGTAAGTGCCGTACCTAGAAGTTCTTTCTACCGTACAAGTCCAAGACAATTTAATCTAATCATGCCCATGGTGCAAATCCTTCTCATCATCTCCTGGGCCTTCCTCCAAATGGAGGTAACCAATTACTCTTCCCAGTTACTCCAATCATTCTTCCTTTTGTTTGCATGCTTTATTTCCGTGGTGATTTCATTAGCATAAAAGTGCACATCTTAGTTGCAATACAACCAGAAATCGTACATGTGTACCATCATCAGTAATCAGATTTTAACTCTATTTGGTTAAATTCTCACTTACGTTTTTGGATCATCTCACTTTTGTGATTACAGAAATATAAACATTCCGTAGTTTCCCCTTTCTTATTTTGCCTGTTTAGCCTCAAGATTCCGTTGGCCTGTTCTTGTTTCCTTGAGCTCACTGACTTCTTAGATTCTATTTCTGCTCACAATCTTAATAACTTACACTCCTTTGATATAAAGGATGTGTCTTCTAATCAGTACTATCCCCTCATCATATGAAATGACTCGTGACTTACAGAGAGGTCCTCAATCTGGAGGACAATACAGAGCTTGAAGCCAATGAGATATCCTGAACGTTATTGCTTGCTCGAAGTATTGTAATGCTAACAGTCACTAGACAGTAACGCTGAGGAGTGATGAGGAGTTTCCAAAAAGCCCATGGACATCCAATCGACTTTATCCTTTTAAAGTGCCATTAACGTATCCTGTTATTCAACTCATCCACAATGAACACTGCCCCAAACTACTTTTCTATAGGTTTATGCATTTCCAAACAGTGATCCATTTTGTATACCAACAAAATTTGCAGAAGCCTAAATCATTGAAAACTCACAATACTTTAGGCCAAGTTGTTTCTTTGAATTAAAAAAAAAAAATTCTAGACATGACCACAAAATGGTATGTATTTGTTCAAAGAGAAGCATTTCTAAAATAATTAAACATAAATTACCACTGCATAATTTGGTCAAAGGGTACATCTATCTGGATTCTGAAAGCATTTAAAGTCCAAAATTCCACATTCCCCACACGTCCTTTATGATTTTCTTTCAAGATAGAGTATTTTTCTAAGAATTGTTTTTACAGGAAAGACTAGAATTTATGGTAGGAAAAAATACAGTATTATCGTAAGGAAACAAGCCTGTGCTACAGGGCTTTGAACACAGATCTGCTCCTAGAGCCCTAGCCTGTAAGCCAGAGGGACATAAATAGCACTGGTGTATTTCATTTTTAGGCTCAGTTGTGGCCCAGCCTCCTTACGACAGTGCTCTGAATGCTGACAGGGGGCATTAAATCTTTGGTGGGTTTATGAACTGCAACGGGGAACTTTTCATGACGTCCTGGATCCCAGAAGTGAGACGCCAGTGGCTAATCTCTGAGTCACCGGGCCCCTTTGACCTGTTCTCTTCACACTTGTTTCCATATTTCATCTGCTCCGCGCTGGGGTTGCTTTATGATTTTGGTTAAGTGTGAAGAAAATCAGTGTGGCAGATGGAAGGAACTCAAGCTGTTCTTTACCAAACGCTAAATTTCTGCCAATATGTATTTTGTTTCCGTAGCGAAATCCCTGCTGTCGTTTTTCAGCATGTCCAGTAAGCCTTATCACTCGCCAGTTTAAGTAACATCAGATGGAATATTCCCTGAAGAAGACAAAGAAAGGGACTCCGCGTTTGGTTTTTATGTTAAAGACAACACAGATCGCCGCGCACGTGAGCTGAAACAAACAGTACTGTAGAAATCGTGCCAAGGGCGAGACCACGGCTTGGCTTTTGCGTCCCTGGTTAGAGACACGGCTGGAACAGGCTGGCAGCAGCTCTGAGTAATGTGAGGAGCACTGAACTCGGGGCCAGAGGATCCAGACTCAAACCCTGACTCGGCCAGCTCCTTACCCAGGCTGACTGACAGCTTCTCACAGCCTGAGTTGCTGCAACAGTAAAATCAAAATAAGGCAGCACTCAGAGGCTTTAATGACGAGTAAGTGAGAGAATGAACATACACTTATTTTGGGGTTAAAAATTATCTTAGGGGCGCCTGAGTGGCTCGGTGGGTTAAAGCCTCTGCCTTCGGCTCAGGTCATGATCTCAGGGTCCTGGGATCGAGCCCCGCATTGGGCTCTCTGCTCAGCAGGGAGCCTGCTTGCCCCTCTGTCTCTGCCTGCCTCTCTGCCTACTTGTGATCTCTCTTTATCTGTCAAATAAATAAATAAAATCTTTAAAAAAAAATTATCTTAGAAGGGATGTTGATTCTCTTGCTACATCGTTGTAAATACTTTTTGCTGATTTCACCTGCCTGTAAACAGAAAGTCAGTTAATTCACTGCTATGGCATCGATTTTAACTTCGAAACCGATTTTTGTGTCTGACTTGATGCCAAGTATCCAATTGGAAACTAAAACATTGTCGATAATCTGAATCGCATAACATAAACACATGCATTAGTTTACATAGAACATTGTTACTTTTTTTATTGCATTTTTAAATAGCATAATAGTTGAGCAGAATGGTCACCCAGACAGAAACTCTTTGTAAACTGTACCTTGTAATTTCAGAAACCTAAGAGCTAAGTTATCACATACCAAATTTTATGCAGTTTTAAAACATGACAGTTTTTATGAAAAATTAAGAACAAACGGTTCCAAGTTCTGATCCAAATAAATAGCTATCATTGTCTCTGTATGCAAGTATTTATATATAGATCTACTAATAAAAGAGAGAGGGTTGAAGCTCTATATGGAAAGTAATGAGATACTGACATACAGTGTATGAATATGAATACATATATGTGTGTGTATCTTCATATATATTTTGAGGTATATATACACACACACATGTCTGCATGAGACCAATGCCAGGTCCCCATCCCTGAACAATTAAGTCCGAATATATAGGGGTGGGGCCGCAGCACTAGCACATATTAAAACCTCCCCAGGCGATTTTAATGTGCAGCCGGGGTTGAGAATCACGGCTCCACGTCCATATCTTAAAGCCCTCAGTATAGCTGGTATTCTGGATGCACTTAAATTCCACTAGCCCATATGTTTCCATTCAGACAAGAAGGACAATAACAATGGCAATATTAAGAGTCTTCATCTGATGCAACTAATTCACTGAACTTTTCCATTGCCTCCAAGAAAATGAAAACAGACACCACTTATCCTTCTGGTTTCCCACGGCGGTGAATGGAGACACAGTGTGCCTGATGATCTTAACAAACCGATGGATGGTCTTCCTTCTTTCACCCAGTCACTACGTTGCTTTTAGTATTTCTGAGCGCTGTTCATGAAAAGTGTTAAAATGAAGGGGGTCTTATAAAGACAATGACAAGGAAACCTACTTAGGGAGAGAGATGTGAATGCTGAAGACAGGAAACCAGCAGAGGGGACGATTGGGGAAGAATGGTACACGCAGCACAGCATCCCCAGAAATCTAGAGAAGTCTCTTTCTGTTTCCGTAGCCTGGGAGCCAACACAAATGCCACCAGGGCTGTGCAGGATGGGGGGAGGGGTGGCGGATGCAGCCATAACTACTCTCCATGGGGCTCCTGTCATGCTCAGGAAGAACAACCACTTGAATTTTAGAGTATCGATACTGAAAGTCTTTTACTTTATGTCTGCAATTGTATGAGAGTTTGCGGACTGGTCCCATCCATAAGCAAAGAACCCACTTGAGATGAGTTTTAGTTAATGCAATGTTTGCATATGTGTATGTCTTCATAGGAAGTGTTATCTGATCGACCAATTAAAATTTAGACAGTCCTCTCCTCACTGGGACTTGAGACGTTTGAAACTAAAGAGGAAAAAGTAAGTCATAAATATAAACAAAAGATGACATGTCAGCCAGTAAAATGCACTGTTTTAATGTCCAAGTCATTTACGCTATTAGATGTGTAAGTCACCCTTAGCTTCCTTATGCAACTAATTTGCATATAATTGCTCTAATGTCCTGAAAGATTAGTTTTGGCCAAACCATGTTGTGCTTGCAACCACATGGGGATCTTATAAAAATGCAGACTCTGATTCAGTAGGTCTGGCTGGGGCCTGAGAGCCTGCATTTTTCCCCCACTACCAGGTGATGCCAACATTGCAGTCCGTTAATGACGTTTTAGTGACAAGGCTGTAAGAAAGAAAAGATAAATCAGAATTTATAGCACTCCTTTTGAAAAAGAAAGCCTGACCACATGGGCTCTCTAAAACAAAACATTTAAGGAATAATACAGAGTATGAACGAGAGACTTAAAAAGCAGAGGAAACTCAGCACCTGGCTTTGGAACCATCTCTGTTTGTTTAATGGTACTCCCGAGTATTTTCAGGTTTCTTTGTTGTCCTAACTACACTTCAGTAATTAGTAAATGTTAGAGGCATGCTGAAATTTGCTGCTTGGTCCAATAGTCAATCATTCAAGCTTCTATAAGGAAAAACATGCACTTTAATGCACTTCTATGATTTGTAGTTTCACAAATGTTGTTCTAATCTTATTCCTCACAGTTAGCAAAACAGGAATGCAGTGATTCCCTTATTTCAACACATAGCTCATCATTAATCTTGGGATTCTATTATAAAAGACTGTACCCCCATGAAATTAATCAACATGCTCCATGTTTTTCCTCCCTCCCTTTTTCCCCCGTGTCGTTCCTAGATCCAAGAAACCAATATACCAGTGTCTACAACAACCTCTGAAATTCTTTGCCTTGACAGAACATGTAAAGTTAGGACTTGCAGATTTTTCTTTGACTCATGTCAGAACAGACTAGCTATGCTAGATCTCTTGTCTCCTGCCAATTCTAGCAAGACTGATTTTATGAGAGGAAGGAAAAAGGGTGTGTGGCATAGGAAGACTCTGATTCCCAGCTCTTTTATTTCTGGGTCTAGCGTGACCTGAACTGGTCACTGAAATGTCTCTGAGTCTCAGGTTCCTCATACAGAAAATGATAGTATTAGTAATAAAAATATGACTTATCATTACTAATATACTGTAGGATATGACCAAACACATACATTTGATTAAAAAACTTCTTGAGCGAAATTATAAATCTTCATGAGGCACACATGTGAATCATTCCTACTCTTTTCTTGCCCTAACTTAAATGAGGTTTGGCAGCTGGGACTCTGGATACATGAGAACAAGGTTATGCGTTTTAGCCTCTGCCAATCAGTTTTATTCTCTGAGATTAGTTCACAAGATGTAAAGCCTCTTGAGGGCAGGAGCAATGTCTGTTACCGGCTGCTGGGTAACAGTGCCTAGCCTGTAAACATCAACCAAACACATAAATCAAAATTGTTTGCCTATGACACATTTACTTCCTTCTAAGGATAAAAGCCGAGAAGCTCTGCTTGGTGATTTGGAATTCAAAGAGCAATTTTAGCTTGAAAGCTTCATGATGACAACCAACGTGTTAACAGAGTGTCCAACCACTATTTCATTTTAATTTTTTCATGAAAGCAAGGATTCAGTGGAAGTTAGCATTTTTGAGCAGTTCTAAATCTTCGAAAATATAAGGGCAATGGAAATTGTAGGCAGCCAGTGTTGTGGTGTACACTTCTTCTCTCTCCTTGACCCCTCCATCCTTACCCCACCTGTCCACCAACAGCAAGCATGCCGTCACTACCTTCCAGACCCTCAAAGCTTACGCAGTCCCAGAGAGGGGCCAGGTGTGTGGGGTCGTGACTCACGCAGACTCACTTGGGCTTCAGGACCACCGGGCACGGCCAGAACTTCTGGGGTGGCATGGGAAGACAATGGAAGCGTAAAGTCCCAGGCACTAAAATAAATGCCTAAAAATAAAACTGTCAGTTCAGAACTTGGAAAGATCTAATATGTGGCTGTGAGAAAGAACAGAGGTTCTGGAGAAGAAAACATGCGAATTAAAGGATCTTATTCAACGTGGACCATTCTCTGATCTCGGCTTTTCCACAGTACCTCTGGCCTCAATTATTTCTTTATTCTACTAAGGAAAAAAACCTTTGTTTGTGCCTGTTGTTCTTTTCCCTCCATTTGTTTGTTAGCTTTACTGAATTTAGAAGATTGCCTTCTATAAACTTTTATCCTCAGAAATCGAAGTAAATCACAAATTGGAGAATAAAAAGGCAGTATTCCTCAGTTGTTTATGAGACTGATGAAATATCTAGCAACCATGAGCCATGACTGAATGCATAAAGGGTACTCCTCTGACCAGTGTGCGTTATAAAACAAAGGAAGATTTCGAAAGAGGTAAACTGGTGCAAGTACTGGATGGTGTTCTGTCATCCTATATAACCTAATATTTTTAACCCTATAGCAAACTCGATTCTGATCCTAGGAGGAGCTAGATATCTTTAGAAACTGCATTTATTCCGCCAGATAAGAAGTGTTGTATTCCTACCAACACCCCAAACGGTGCCTATTCTGGAGAGTTTCATCAGTTTGTAAGGGATCATAGCAGCCAAAAAGGGCATACATCTTATCATTCTCTTGAAATTAGTACTCACCCGAATGTTTCAGCCCACCCTTCCCATAAACTATTGTGAATTATAAAATCATTTTGAATAGACCACTGAAGGATGGTAAATGAAAGATAATTGAATGTGCTAGGTCTGGAACAGACATAGATTTTAGATATAACTAAGACTTTAAGAGTCCAAAACTAATTTCCTAAATGGTTTTTTGTGAAATTTTCCAAACTAAACTCCCTTTCTCAATACTCTGTATCGATTTTACTTTTTTTAAAGGAAAAACAATCAAAAACAGCGCACATTTCTGTCACTGTCTTGTCAAACACCTATGAGTCTTGTTAGATTCCTCTTTGCTTACTATAGTTTCATTTTCTCCTTTTGTTAAGTGCCCATAAGAAACAATCTAAACAAAGACAAGCTGGGAATTTCAGTAAGTGGCAAATGTGACTAGAGGTCTAGGCCTCTGGGGATGATATGAATCAAAGTACCTAAGCAATATACGGTGCAGTAATCAGCATGCGGAAAATGTGAAAACTGTACTTGGACTGATGGACAAAACAGAGGGGATCTTTCAAGTGAACAGACTCTTCTAAAAACTGCCAATTAAGTCACTAAATTCAACATCATCTCAAAATAGATTGAGACTCAACTTAATGGATCATTTATTCATCAATATTCTTGATTAAAACAAAAAACCTTATCAGTGATTTTAAAATACAAAGGGAATAAAATGTTTAGGGGAA
This sequence comes from Potos flavus, assembly GCA_028534135.1. Classification (NCBI taxonomy): domain Eukaryota; kingdom Metazoa; phylum Chordata; class Mammalia; order Carnivora; family Procyonidae; genus Potos; species Potos flavus. The sequence continues at coordinate 88,553,920 of CM052899.1, forward strand.
GAAGCTGACTTTTGCTGCAATATTAATGGGCGACATCTCACCTGAGAATGAGATCAAGTTACCAGGACAGGAATTCAGATGCAACCCTTACTGCTCAAGGCAGTTGAGAATTGGCAAAACTTCTTACCTTGATAAAGCTCTTGTGGACATAATGCTGTTATTATTTATTCCAGTTTACTTGAGAGGGTTGATTAAATGATAAGGGAATCAAAATAGCCACAAGGAGGTTGTAGTTTCAAATAGTTTTGAGTGATATTCCCATTCTCTCAACCAACAACATATTTTGAGGCCATCACAGAAGACATTTGATACACATTAAGATCACTTGAAATTTTGCTTTTATATTTGTATGTGTGTGTGTGTGTGTGTGTGTGTGTAACTTCAGGTAGAATTATTTAGCATACAATTTGCACTCTAATCTTTTTTTCTCCCTCTACCACACCCTAATTTTTAAAATGAGTATAAGTGTGTCTTAGCTGTAATTGAAAAATCTAAACAAATAACACTAACTGAACTTCAACTTTCAGAGAAATTTTCTAGAAAGATAATGGACTGCTCAAAGTTTCTTGAAATCTCTTTAAATCTGATAATTCACAACTAATTTTTCATCAAAAATCTTATTGTCTAGAGCATGAGTTTTAGAGTCAAACTACTTCCATGCTAAAGCTGACTCCATTACCTTATGTGACTTTACTGTGCTTCAGTTTACCCATCTGTAAAATGAAAATAGTATTGATACCTGTTGGGAGACAACTGCCCATAACTCTCATTTTTCTGCTTGTATTTGAGCAGAGACACTATATTTGTTATGGATTATATATTTAAGAATGCTTATATAAATAGGAGCTTGAGAAAAGAAAGATAATGTCTTCCTCACAAACAATAATGCTTACTGCCCATTACAAAAGTTTTGGGTTCCCTACACTCCAAGTTCATGTCTTATAATTCAACCCATTGTATGGCTCTTTTCACTTTGCTCTATAGGAAATGGGGCTGGGGGAACTACCTAAGAAAATGTAGGCACTTTGGCAATTACTATTACCATGAGTAATAAAATTGTCATTTGTTTCTGAACCAGGAGTCTCATGCTGCTAACATTCATGAAACTGTGGTAAACCAATTGGTTAGCTTGTGAGTATGGTAAAATCTCAGACTTTTCATAAATCTTGCAGATCCTACCTTATAATGTTATTTTGAGGGTTAAATGAAATAATGTATGTAAAGCACTTACAACCTTATCTGCCATATTTTAAAAACACAAATTATTTAGCTAGTATTGTTGCTGCTACTAATTGGTCATCAACTGTTTCAAGGTATAAAGACCTCAGGATATTGATGAATTCTAATTCCACTGGTGCTGACTGATGAAAAATACAGATTAGAGAATCACTAAGGTATCTTGTGATAGTATGCATTTTCCTTTTGAATTGCCTAAGAAAGAAGTGGTTTGTAGAGTTGGGAATTTTATGTCTATCTTGGACAGTTGCTTTAAATATCCAAATGATTTATTCCAAATCAAATTATATAAATAATTACTAGAGAGGGTTATGCTCTCTGTATCATTTTTTCCTGCTGAAACTGACGGTCAGCATCATGCTGATGTCCCTGTTTTAATCAGAGTTGAATATAAATTCATTTCACTGTCCTATGAAAATGTGTTTTAGTTGCCTGTCTTATCAAAATGCTATAAAGGAAGAAATGATGATTAGTGCTTATCCTTTTAACTTATTATTAGAGATGTTATGCAACCACATTCAAAGGTACCTTTGCTGAGATATTATTTAAATAATCTCACATGATTCCTGTTCAACCTCAACTTTCTTCTGTTAGAGTAAGTAACTTTCTTCTGTTTCTTAAGTTTCTGTGAAATTAATTTAAATGATTCTAACAAATTGATTGATCACACTGAGCTTCTGTTACATTCTAGAACATCAGCTGAAACGGAAATATGTCTAGACATGGCCTATGCATACACAATCTCATTAATTATGAAAATAATTCAATTGATCACATAATTCTTACTTTTTGAGAATTCAAGGTGCTGCAAGCTGAAGGTATTGAGAGCTAAGTGGATATTTTTAGGAGCTTTTCTATGGTTAATTATCACCAAGTGAATGTAAAAGATATGGAACTGCTTCCTCTATATATACTTTCTTTGGTCTTATGTTTTAAGGCTACCTTAAGATTTATTTGAATTTCAGTCATGGAAGTCATGGAAACAAGAATCATCCACCCATATGTAGAGTAAGTCAATATAAAAGAATTTATTCAGATAGGAAATGCACTCGAATAATAGTTTTCAAATTACTTTTAAAAAATTTTATTTATTTATTTGTCAGAGAGAGAGAGAGAGAGAGCACAAGAAGGGGGAAAGGCAGGCAGAGAGAGAAGCAGGCTCCCTGCAGAGCAGAGAGCCCAAGGCGAGACTCAGCACCAAGACCCTGGGATCATGACCCAAGCCAAAGGCAAACGCCTAACTGACTGAGCCACCCAGAAGTCCCATAGTTTTCAAATTACTTTTAAAATATGAAAAAAAATTTTTTTAAATGCCATGCTATAGAATATCCATATGGATCTGCCTATCCCACAGAGTATCCCATTTGGCACCCCTGAGATCCCTAAGCATTTCAAACACCAAAATTTGTAAGCCCCTTCTTCAGATCATTCTTTCTAATTCTCCCCAGGGGTGAATAGAGGTGTCATACCCATTCTACATGTACAGCCCAATTGAAGGGGAACTGACTTGTCATGTATTTAAGTACATACTTTGAAATGCAACTTGTTTGAATTCAAAAGTGCTGTCTTTTCATTTTTATGGTTATCGATCATTGTCTGGCTTCCATTTCACCATGTTACTCCCACATAGTGTTGACAGGTAAAATATGGGGTGACCAGCTATGGATTTCAGATAAACAATGAATAGCTTTTTAATATTGTTTTGTAATGTTGAATGGGACATATTTATCTAAAAGAATTAGTTCTTTATCTGAAATTAAAATTTAACTGGTGATTTTATATTTTTATTTGCTAAATCTAGAAACCCTCCATGAAAGGTTTCAGGAAAAGTGTCATTTTATTTGCATCAATATATATGAGTAAGTAACAGATTTAAAGAAGGTATTTCAAGAGCAGAAAAAAGCTAGATTATCTACATTTCTGAAGTCTTATTACAGATGTGAATATGCATTTTCTAAGTGCAAAGACAGAATTTAAAAAGTATTGAAGTCTGTCTTTCTCAGGAGTCCGTGTCCACCCAAGTAGGGCAATCTTCCTTTCTTACTGTTTAGTAGGATTGTCAAGCTCACTTGAAGAGTTTTACAGACACAGAGCAGAGTGCCATGGTGTGCGAAAGCAGAACATTGCCTGGATGTTCAAAAAATAATAATCTAATCTACTCCATTGTGAATGAGAAAACAATGCTACTATTTTATTAGCAGCTTTACTTGAAATTTCTCTGTATATCACTTTTTAAAAAAGGAGTATTGATATTTCATTGTAGTTAAGAAAATAGTTTTTAGTCAAGCAGGATAGGAACTTAAATCCTTTCTTCAATATTTATAAACTATGTGAATTTTGGCAAATAATTTACCTGCAACTCACATTTCTGGTTGGAAAATAGAGCAAATGATGCTTACTTCTTAGGGTAGTTGTGAAAATTATTTGGAATGTATTTAAAAGTACCTAGTATAGTTAATACCTAAAATACAATAAACGACCAAATAAATGGATAAGTATTGTTTTAGGTCCTGCCTAGTAAGATACCACATTTTCCAAGATTATTAAGGATTTATTTATTTTTTATAACTACCCATTTTTGTCAGAAATGCACCAAAATAGTATTTTATCCATTTCTGTTTTGAATCTTAACCAAGAATTCTGAAGTAATATTTCTGGATAAGAGTGAGATATTAACCAACCACTCTCATAGACATTAGCCAATCAAAATAGCTACAGAGACAATTAGATCACATGACCAGTGATAACCACATGGCACAGGCATGCTCCCCGGCTAAATAAAAGCCATATTCCTGTAACAGAGAAGGCAAAATATCAGAAGCTCTACACTAAAAAGCTCTACAAAAAATGATAAGGCCCTTACATAAAAAAAGAAACGCATTTCTTGAGAGTAATTAGAGTTGAGGTGACATTTTAATCCTTAATCTAAAAAGTCTGTATTAATAGGGGCATGATGCTTAATGGCACATCAGTTTAGACAAATAGAAGTAATAGCAGCAATAATGATAACTCTCTTTATTGAGTTTCCACTGGGTGACATGCACTCTGCTGCACACTTCACATCCACTTAATAATTTAATTCCATCAGAACCTTGACTTTGGGTTTATCTCTACTTTATAGGTAAGACAGATAGAGATTCTTAGGTAACTTTCCCAGGTCATACACAGCTGATAGTGGAAGATTCAGATTTTTTTAAAGATTTTATTTTTTTATTTGACAGAGAGAGAGAGAGATCACAAGTAGGCAGAGAGGCAGGCAGAGAGGGAGGGAAGCAGGCTCCCCACTGAGCAAGGAGCCCGATGCAGGGCTCGATCCCAGGACCCTGAGATCATGACCTGAACCAAAGGCAGATGCTTAACCATCTGAGCCACCCAGGTGCCCCTGAAGACTCAGATTTTTTAAGCCACATCTCCTTACCTCCAAAACCCATGTTCTTACACACTTGTTGTGCTGCCTTCTAGTACAGTCTAATAAAGTAACTATACAAGATCACATTTTGATCGAAATTATGTAAACAATAAAAAAGAGTCTTAGTCTATTTGATAGCCACCGCCAGAGTGATGGATAGGTAACAACTCAAAGGAATTTCATTTAATGGGTATTGCCAATCCAACGATTCAAACTCCAGAGGAAAGTTTGGGGGTGGAAGGAGCAGAAATATTGCAATGGTTTCAATTCTTTCCCCAAACATGGTAAAAATGAGCATGTTTCCACTTTGCTATATGTACTGAGCAAAGACAATATCGTAAACTAAGCAAATCTTACACAGGCATAGTCCCTCCGTCAGTAGCCATCTTAACTCTGGGATGTGTTTTCATTGACACCAAACCTCTCCAAGGACTGCATAATATTTTTGAATACTATTTTGTCCCTACTCAAAAGTATATAGTTTTATTTTGGATGCTATTTCTATCTGTACTTAAAAGTGTGTACACAAACATTACTTCAATTAGTTGAATCAGTGTATGGACTAGAATGTGTTCCTTTGCAGACTCCAACGTGACTCAGGTTTGGAAGAAATCCTAAGATCATCTTGACTAAACCTCTATCTCCCTCCAGGACTGTATAGTAATCAAGTCGCCCCTGGCAGTTACGTACGAGAACTAAGTACAGCCAGGAGGACATGGAGATCCCATGTATGGTTTGTCCTCTGATCAGAGGATCTGTAGAGGGATGGCTATGATCATGCAGATAGAACTGGAGGGATTCCCACCCCTTAGTTGGCTTCTACCAAAGAAGCTCCATAATTGGTTTCGATGTGACGATACATGTTTTATTAAGAAAATTTTATGGCTAAAATTATTTGAAAACCATAAACTATATAAAGACATACAGGAAAGAAAGACATGGCAGAGACTGCTAGCTGCCTACTAAAAATCCACTTACCCTTCATTTTATTTAACACAATTTATTTATTGTTAGCAGCAGCCAAGTACTTACCTATAAAATGCTTCCCTTTCAGCCTCTCTTCCTCCTCCTTTCTGCCACCAACGCAGACATGATTATTGGATCTGTTGTATCCAGCTTATAACTCACAAGACAATTTGAGAATGGAAGCTGAGTTCCATACATGGCAAGGCAAAAAAATAGAGGGAGGCTGGGACGATAATGAAAGAACACACCAATTATAATTGCCTGGATTATCTCTCTGGGTTGTTTCTCACATAAGAAAAAAGGAAAAGCCTAAATACATAAGCCACTGTTTTAAGCTCTTACTTTTGTAGCCAGATAGAATTCCTAAATAATACAAAAGATCATACTTATTCTTTCTCACTTATTTGTTTGTTTGCTTGTTTATTTATTGATATTTTATTTTGGGGGTGTGTGTGTATAAGTAAAGCCAACCTTAAGAGGAAACAATAAATTGCAATACTGTTAACATGGGCCGAAAAGCAAAGAAACTAAACTGTAGCTGGTAGAATTTAGTAAACATCTGAAAAGTTAAATATATATAAATTTGCAGGTTCTAAGATCCCAAAGTTTTCAAAGAATTAGAAAAATATTTACATGACCTTTAGTAAGAATAGCATTAATTTTTAATTAATAATTATTTATTAATTTTTAAATAATATATTTAATTAATATAACTTTTTAATATATAAATTAAGAGTGTTATTGTTTTAGCTTTTGTTTTGGCCACATTTGACATCATGTGAGATCTCTCTTGTACCTCTCAATGTCTCCCTCCCACTCTCAAGAGCTATTTCAGGTCCCTTTAGCAGTAAAGGAGTTCGTTAAGAAGAATTTGGGATGAGGAACAAAGGTTTTCAAATTACTAAACACTTTCCATTTCAAATTCTAAAAATGCTCCATAAAAGTATTACATAAAATTATCTACAAGATTCTTATAAAATAGCAAGTAATAGTATTTTATAGACATAAGTAATATCAAAAGAATTAGGCAAATTCAAAAATATTAACAAAGCAATAATGGTAATAAAAAGTAAGAGAGGTAATAAAATGTATAAATAAAATGGTCATTACTTTATGATTATTGGCCCTTCATGGTTTACTAGACACCATTTAGAAATTGATTTACATGAGTGTATATGCATATGAATATGTCTACAATCAGATGGTTTTTGATTCACTAAAATCAGTGCACTTGTATGTTTAAATATGAACACAATAATTGAGATGAGTTATAAGGGAGCAGGAAAAAATTACTTTGAAAAGTAGCTGAGGCAAGTACATATACAAGGGAGATATTCTTCATAGATGATATATCTTTAAATCATTATCTTTAAAAGATTTTCTTCAGTTCGAGGAAATTATTGTTTTTGATTACACATGTCACTAGTCAAATCAGCAGAATGGACAAGGGCAATTTGTGGATGGCAGATATTGCAAATAGATTATCCTCAAATTCAACATATGTTAGGGAGAATTTTCACATTTCATTGTGGAAAAAAGATTGGCCTAAAACAACTCTTCTTGTAATTATCTTGATATCAGTGATAAGAACAGTACTTTGAAGGCAAGGAGAGTATGACTAATCATTGATTCCTGACTAAATCTGCTTAAGTGCTGTTAACACTGTATTTTTATGAAATGCTTTTGGTGATTTTCCTAAAAGCAGTGGGTCTCAAAGCATAATCTGACAGCATCCGAAAGTCTGCGAGAGCAGAATAAATGTACTAACAATAGGATTCCGTGTGATCATTTAAAAAAAAAATTTGTTTCATTTTTTATAAGTGTGTCATAAATCTTTTCCTATTTCCACTTATCTGTTAGTAAGTGTTATCACACTACAAATAAACTAAAACATGAGTCAATAATTATTACTTAATAAGCTGGAAGTGTTATTAAATATTTATAGAATATTATTTCCAAGATGTGAAAAAATGCATATTTTAAAATATAGTCAAATTTTCATTAATTTACATAATAGAGTTTAACACAGTGGTGTTTTATGGTATGATTTAAAGAACAGCATGACTCCTATCTAGTCTACTGCCAGGCTTCTTTCAGAAGTTTGTCCTAAAACAATGTCATTAAAAGGTATCTCTGAAAATGGTCACTTATAAGTCAAATTTGGCCACTCTTGTCGATTTTCTCTTTTTAACTTCTTTTTATCATTAATTGCTTAGAGTGATTAATTCCTAACATTTTCCTGAAGAATCATGAATAAACAGGCCCAGATGAGATTAGAATATTGGTTAGACCATGTTAATAGACCCTTCTCAAAGTCTGTCACCAGAGATCCATTCGTATCATCATCAGCTGCCACCCAGGATACTTACAATAGCCTCCTATTGGTCTCCCTAGTTCCATGTTTGTTTCCCAATAATCTCTATCAATCATCATTCACCTACTCAAGCCAAAATATTTTCAAAGTACAAATCTGATCAAATCACTCACGAGTGTGCATGCACACACATATAGGCATGCACACACACACATTTTGCTTATAATACCTCAATGAATACCTCGTCCATAAAAATCTAAATTCCTAGCACAGCCTGTATGGTCTCTCCTCTATCACTACGCAGGAGTTACTCTGACTCCCTCAGTGGACAATAGCCATACTTATCATCTTCCTAGTTGTTGAAAAATCCGGCCCCTCCTTGCTACAGTGCCTATGAATATGCTAATCACTCTGCCTGGAATAGTCTCTACCTACTTTAATTGATTCAATAACATCAGTTCCGAAATCTTTGCTAAACAGTCACTTGCTTAGGAAAAACTTCCCTGATTTATTGGCCTATGTCAAATCTCCTTATATGATCTTACGTCTTCAAATAGTACTCATTCAAGTAATATTTTTACCTTTATTTATGTAATATTTGATAAATATCATTTTTATATCCTCAGGACTGTAAGTTCCATGAGATGAGGAACTGCATCCGCTTTCGTTCATCCTTGCCTCTCCAATACTTTGCACATAGTAGTTCCACAGTAAGCGGTTACGGAATGAATCATAATTACAAGCACTAAAAATTAGATTCATTTTACATAGATAATAAAACCTTAACAAAAAATAAAATAATAAAATAAAATAAAATAAAACCTTTTCCATATTCTTTTAACAACACAAATAATAAATAGAAACACAAATAATAGTTTTCTTAATTACTTCCTGATGAACTTACTTTGACTTTAAATGAAATATTACTTATCCCCACACTCAACCCAGCATGGATCCTAAACATCTATTAAACACTGAAGCATTATTAGTTTTTATTGGTCCAGATCATCCTAATAATGCATTATAGGAATAAAAGCACTTTTTCTTTATGTTAATTTACATTTTGGAATACACACATGTACACATTCACATACACACCGGTAGAATATCAATTCATCTTAATCATGAAAACATTTTACTAATAGAATGATCAGGTATCCTGGGAAAAAGAATATTTTCAATGTTAAAAAAAAAGACTATTCTCAACGTTTTAATATTCGGTTTTGTTTGTTAGAACATAATAATAAGAAAAAGACTCACCATCCTCCCCTAAAGACGCACTGTGTAACATCCCCAGGGTCTCTATCCTTTCTTATCTTTATTTCCATTATAGTCTTTTTCCTGTGGTCCCTACATTTGTCTTCAGCATTTCCCTGATTTTAGGAGTTGAATTATCACTGCATTTATTTCAGTTATTTCTTGAACGAAAATGTAAATGCTTAAGACTGATCATTTTTTTCTGTTCACTCCCCCATCCCCACCTGGTTTCTCTTTCTTGTTTTCTAAATAGGCTTCATCCTGCCTCTGGTATCATTTTTGACCCAGGTATTCTTTTGCAGAATGTTTTTCTTCTTTTGTAAAATTTCCAAATGGCTAACGTGTTGTTACTGTTATTATGAAAACATTTGCGTCAGTTCTTAATTTTGCTGCAATAATTTATTAGAGAATGTGGCCTATGTTATTTCTAATATGAAAATTTGTGGATTTTTTATGCTATAATAGATGAAAGAATTAAAAAGTGTTACTATTCCATGGGCACTTGGAAAGATGATGTATACTTTGTTGAGAATCTATCACATCATCCTTCAATATCATTTAAAGTTCTCTATATTTACTTATTCAATATTTTTAGGTGATGATTGATTGATGCAGGCTGATACCTTATATTGTTATCATTTTCTTGGCAACTGGCCTTCTGTTCAAATCTGTTTCATTAAAAAAATTAAAAAGAAACTTATTTTATTTTACAGATTGCAGTATATGCTATTTAGTAGTTAACATTTTTTTTTAAAGATTTTATTTATTTATTTGACAGAGAGAGAGAGAGAGAAGAGAGAGAGGAGAGAGCACAGGCAGGGGGAGCAGCCGGCAGAGGGGGATGCAGGCTCCCCACTGAGCAGGGAGCCCCGTGGAGGGTTCAATCCCAGGACCCTAAGAACATGACCTGGGCCCAAGCAGACACTTAACCAACTGAGCCACGCAGGTGCCCCAATAGTTAACATTTTTGACTCTATGTTATTTTGAACAGAATGCTTTAGCAGAATAAAATTCCTCTGTCTCAGGTACATCTCTTTTCCTTTAGTTCTGCTTTATATAATATTAAAATTATCACCTCGATTTATTTTTGTTTGCATTTATTTCATACATTACTGTTCAACGGTTTATACACACTCTTTCCGTATCATTTTAACTACATCTACTGCAAAGTGTGTATTTGGGGGGTGGGTAGGCAAGGTCATTTCTGATGTTTTCTTTACTCACCAATTCTCATGAAAGAGTAATATGTTATGGGAATGGTTAATGCATAGCGATGTGTGGGTCAGCCCTATCATCTTTCCTCTTTGGAATATGCCCGCCTGCACGAGCATGCAATCTGTTCTGCTTTCAGCCCATGTTGTAAGTTGGGTAGAAAAGGCATGTCCCCTACAAGGTCTGTGATCATCCAGCGCTGCCTGCTGGTCAGATCTTTCTAATTCAGGACTCAGTGTTTGGAGACTATTGTTGCTGCATACCTAGGCTGCATTCTTAAACCGTCTATCAGAAAAAGGTAGACTTTCTGATTTCTGTTTATCTAACCGAGTCTCACTTGAGTCAATTCGCCAATATCAGGAGCACTAGTCAAGGAGCTGACAAGGAGTGGGATCTGCCTCGCAGGGTTAGTTACACTTGCAGATAGAAGCTGAACATGCGGCTTTTTAATGCTGTCAGTTTGTGGTGGTCTTTATGTTCATGTGAATGTTTTTTATGATTGTGTAGTCAGATTTTAACTAACGTGGCCTTGGCAGGTAATTTTAAGAATTAGTATACTTCTGTGGGTCATGCCAAAGACCACAAAACACCATCATGCTATGCCAGATCTTAGGTGCATGTTAAATTATAGAAGTATAGCTTGGTCTGGTATTGTAGGCAGGGCTAATGCATGGAACGAATTGCTATAAGAAACCGATTTATTTCCACTCAAGACTCTCCTTGAACCAAGTACAGTTTTAATAATAATTTTTGATGCTTTGGATGTTGCTATAGTCAGTTCCACAAAGTTCCATGGGCACCGCATAGCACTAATGAACACTCAAATTTTTAGGGCCAGCCCTGGTAGAACAGAAGTGGCTGGCTGTCCTCCATAATATCTGTGTTTTCCCATTTCTATAGTGAAGTTTTGGCTAAGCACATTGTCACCCAGGTAAAAATACTCTTTTCACATTGCCTTCAAGCTCTCTGTGTCCATGTGATAGTTCTGACCAATAGAAAGGGAGCAAGAAATTATAGCCTAAATTTACAGGTCAGGCCCTTTAACAGAAAACAGATACATATCTTTAATATACCTACAAATTGATAGGAAATGAGGAAAACTAATTAAAAACTGGGCAAAAAAACTTACACAGACACTTCACAAAAGAAGATACCAAGTGTCCACTAATCATATAAACATATTCTGAATCTCAGAAGTTATGAGAGGAATGAAAACTAAAACCACAGTGAAATACCACTATGTAAGAAAAATGGCTAAAATTAAAAAGATTTTCAACACCAAGTACTGACGACAATGTGGAGCATCTGGAACTTTCATGCACTGCTGTTATGAGTGTAAAATGGTGGAATCACTTTGGAAAACTTAATGTTATTTTCTTTTTTTTTTTTTTAATTATTAACACATAATGTATTATTTGCCCCAGGGTACATGTCTGTGAATCATCAGGCTTACACATTTCACAGCACTTGCCATAGCACATACCCTCCCCAATGTCCATAACCCAGCCACCCTATCCCTACCCGCCCCTACCCCCCAGCCACCCTCAGTTTGTTTTGTGAGTTTAGGAGTCTCTTATGGTTTGTCTCCTTCCTGATCACATCTTGTTTCATTTCCCTCCCCACCCCCTACGGCCCCCCACGCTGCCTCTCAAATTCTTCATATCAGAGAGATCATATAATTGTCTTTCTCTGATAGACTTATTTCATTTAGCATAATACCCTCTAATTCCATCCACGTTGTTGCAAATGGCAAGTTAATGGTATTTTCTAATAAAGGAAACCATATACTACCCAGTGCCCTAGAAAGTCCACTCCTAGGTGTATACGAAAGAGAAATGAAAGTATAAACTCCCAAACAAACAAAAAACAAAAACCTGATAAAAGAATTTTCATAGACACAATCGTTTATGGTAATAGCTCAAAGCTACAAACAACTCACATGCTCAGAAACAGCCGGATAAAGAGATGTATACATATTAGAGATTATCCATATTAGTATCTTGCGTGATGCTGCAGTGAACGTGGATAGAGGGGAACTACGAGCAACAATGATAAATCTTAGAAACATTGATCTTAAGAAGGATTACACAATATAACTTATAGACTATATATCATTTATATATAGTTCAAACTCAAGCCATATTGTTAATGGAAGTATACATGGTTAACTGTAAAGAAAACACAACGATTATCTGAAAGCCAAGGTAAGGACTACCCATCTTCCATAGGAAAGGAAAAGAGGGGTATCAGTCATAAGAAACCCATGCAGGGATTCTGGCCTGGAGGCAACATTCCAGTTCTTGATCTAAATGGTGGTTACATGGGTGTTCATTAGATAACTAGTCCTTAAATCGTGTGTATATTTTATGCACATTTTAATATGTATGCTACATATCACAATTACTAAATGTTAAAAATGAGTTTGGGCTGTGAAATTAAACAAAACTGGGCAAGTGCCTTCGTCTCTTGAAATCTGGGTGTTTTAATCTACAAAATGGTGATGAATATGGCCATTTACTAGCATGTTTTAATGATTGAATACGATGACATAGTCAGGTCTCTGTGATTTTATCCCTCTTACAAGATAGTAAGTTAGTCTATTACTATTTCAAAGATGCTGACAGAAGGCGTGAGATTCCTGGGTCAGAAATATCAGGCTTCATTACTCATAGCACAGCAACTAGCATGAGCATCAGCATGACTGTGTGAGATATCCTTACCCAAAAGTTCGTTAGGAGTGACATGTTACAGCCTAGATGTTGCTATGTCCACAGAGGTTTGCCTCGTAGCTGAGAAGCACCAAGCTTGGGAAATCCACTGATTTGATAGGATGTAATAAAAAAGCCTGCTGTTTGTCCCCGAGGCAAATATCTCATCTTTCAAGGTCACTTACTGCTCACAGAGCCCTGAGAAATCACGCAGGTAAAGAGTGATCAGGGCTTTGCAGTCTTGCCACATCCTACAAGATGTGTAGGAATGCAAGTGACATGTGGTAGACTCCCTCCAAACTTGCTTAGTCCCCAGGCAATAGAGTCAACGCCTTAGGATGATTATATGATAATGAGAAAAACACATATAATACCTCAATTCTAAATTAAAAAGTACATAGAAATGGTGCTGGAGCAACCGGATATCCATACAGGGAAAAAAAAAATGAACTTTGACTCCTGCCTTGTACGATATGAAAAAAAAAAATCAAGATAGATCAGAGACATAAATATGGAAGCTAAAACTATAATGTTGCTAGAAGAAAACAAAAAAAATCTTCATGACCTTGGTGTAAGCAAATGTTTTTAACACTTTAACACAATGTAGAGAACTTTAATCATAAAACTTAGAAATAAAATAACTTGTTATCAAAGTTGAAAACTTTCGCTCATCAAAGTTTCCAGTAAGTAAGGAAAGGCAAGTCATATATTAAGAAATAGAGTTGAAGCACATATATCCGACAAAGGACTCATATCCAAAATATACGAAGAACTTCTAAAAATCAGTAGTGTGACCCAGAAGCTGCTGTGTGATCGGCTGCATAGATCTTGTCTTGAGATGTGGTAGACAGAATTTTAATATGATCCCAACATCCCCATTCCCTGGTGAACATGCTCTGTATTTAATCCCTGGGACTGAGAATATGGTGTGGACTTCAGTCCCTTATTAGGTTATATTATCTAGCGTAAATGACTTTAAGAAAGGGAGGCTCTCCTGGGTGGACCCGACCTCATAAGGGAGGCCTTCAAAGTGGCAGAGATTGCCCCGGATACAGAGATTTGAAGCATGAAAGGAATTTAGATGGAGAGAGATCTTCCATTGCTGGCTTTGAAGATAGAGTGTGCCGCATGGCAAGGAAAGTGGCCACTGCTTAGTTGCTAAGAAATAGCCAACAAAAACAATTCCGGAAACTCAGGGATTGAATCCTTCTACTCATCTGGATGAATTTGCAGGAAGACCCTGCGATTCAGATGAGAATGCAGCCAGTGACAACTTTCTTTCCACTCTGTGAGAGCCTTACCAGAGACCCAAACTCTACAGTAAGTACCCAGACCTCTGATCTACAGAATTGTGAGCTAAGAAATTTGTGTTAGCTGTATAAACTGCAACATTTGTGGTAATTTAGCAATATGATAATGCAGCAATAGAAAAACAAATACCACAAATATATACATATGTAGAATTGTATCAAGCTGGACACTTAAGATTTGCTCATTCTACTATAAATAAATCATATCTCAAAAATATTATAAAGTAAAAAGGAAGAAGTTCTAAAACAAGTTTGGGAAGTATTTGTAACGCAGACTAAGAATATAACCATGAGGCGAGAATAGGCACTTATGTATAAATTGGTCCAGCTGAGTGTCGGCAGAAGAAACGAACCGTTCTGGTTACCCGCATTGGCGCTTCCCTAGCTGACCTAGTCAGTGTCGCCTTTAAACTATAAAATGGGCAGTCTGATCCACACATTTGCCTCTCTGCTTGGCGGGAACTCCCAGAAATGAGGAGTCAAGGCTGGGAAAATGTGGATGCTCATTCTTCTGATGATTCTACTTTAGTACAGGAGTGCAACAAATTCAGGCAGCCTGCTTCTGGGCTGTTTTCCTTTCCCCTGCTGTCACACAGAGGCCTGGGCCCACCGCAGAGCAGAGCGTAGAACAGGGAGTCCACATTATTAGTACATAAAAGGCACCCAACAGACAAAGTTTCCTCCCTCTCATTCTTTCTCCAGCCTTCCACTTCTATGACATATGACATAGCCACTTTCTCCCACATCACGTTTCCCTGACAGCTGAACTCTTCCAAAAGTATGCTTTTATTTGCAACATTTTGTGATGTTTTGCTATTTTTTGGCCCCAGGAACAACACGTGGAAATGCACGGATTTGTTTACAACGCACGATGACATCCTAAATGTTCTGTAGTGTCAGCTAACAATTTAGTGAAGGTTTTAGTGAGCCAGCTTTGACAGGTGAGCTTCTCCAGGTTAAGGCTGGGAATCTCATGAACACCCTATGGCCTTGCTCACTTTCTTTTGAAATACTGGTTTGTTGTAGCTCAAGCAGTTCTTTAAAGGGGTCTAAATCTCTTACAGCTGCAAAACACTCTCATCATCCACTAGGTCTGCAGGGCTCCCCAGGGAACGGTGCGGCTATGGACAGCCAGCTGTAAGAGCAAACATAAATCTCTTTAGAGACTTACATGCTGTCATATTTTGCTAGGGCTTAGAAAGACTGAATGATTTTAATCATTTATCTCCATTTATCAAAATGCTCCAGCCCCACAAACCCCAAACCATTTTCAGCTGTGAGCTTAAATAGCAGAAACTTATCATGGAGTATGTTGATAAGCATGTGTTTGAATAAAAGATCCTTTTGGTCATAGGACATATTTTATTAATTGATGGCCATTAAAACAAACAAATAATCAAAAGCTACTTTATAGCTGATGTTTTAGAGTGTATGTGAATTTATTATGTACACACACACAGACACACACACATAAAATCTCATGAACTGCTTGACCAAGAAGTCACCAGCATTTCTGTTGTAAATCTTATTTTTAGCTATCTGTAAAAGTGTGAAAATCTGAACCATGGAAGCATAGATGTGTTCCATAATGACTTTCTTCCTTTTTTATACAATGACTAAATATAGAAGGAACAACATAGTACTAAATCTTCAAGTTAATATTTAAGATATAGGTATATGGTGTTCTATTATATCTCTTAATCATCATAAGAGCTAATGAAAATAGATATTTAATTTAAAAATTGGACCTTAAAGATAAATATGTCATTCAGAAGTAGTTGGGGGTTGTTTTGGGCATATCGTCTGTTTATTTTCTGCTAAAATTAATGCAACAAGATTTCTACAGAGTAAAAAGCCCTTATTATTCAGAGACAGATGGAAGGAGGAGCAAGGGGCTTCTTCTTTCTGTGTAATGCCCAGTTTGAACTTGGGAGAAAGGTGCTTGTTGATAAGACTGCTTTGCTTCCTATACCACAGTCCCAGGCTCGGGGAGATAGAGAGACACCCCATCAACCAGACCCAACACATCTCCTCCTTCCATTCAATGTGGCTGAACCGGAGATAAAGAGATTTCTGTTAGTATGACTCATTTTGTGAAAAACCACATTGATCTCACTAGGCAGAAACATTCATGCAGTTGTTTAAAGCAAGTATAAAAATGGTGCTCTGGGCTCTGGTGAGTATCATGCATAGCTTTAAATAAGGATTGTTCTTGTTAAAAGTAGCAAAAAGGTGAAACTTGATGGGAACAGTGGGTATATTGTATTGTGTTCTATGAGCAAATTCAAACATTTTATGTATTCAGAAGTAGATGTAAGATAGAAAAGGACAGAATAGGAACAATTTTATTTTTAAATTTTTTTATGGAAGTAAAAGAGGTAGAAAATAGAAAATGACTCCTCAAAAGCATAGACATTCATGGCTGATGAAGAATAGATATACTGGACAAAACAGACATCGAGAGATAAGAAGAGTTAAGAACAGATGTGCTTGGTGGAAGGATGCAGCCCTTGCTTTACTAATCCCCGTGATAAAGTAGATTAATAGACTGCTTGTGGCTAGGTCACAGGAAGGCCATCCGATGACCAAAAATTTGCCTGTGAGTGCTTTCATTGTCAAGTTACCCCAAAGCGCCAAATCAGAATGGGGTTCTATGGTATATTTTGGAAAAGTTTGACTCAGTTCATAGAATTCAGGTTGATTTCTTTTCAAAGCACCTTGAAATAAAACCAGGGTTAGATTTTTTTAAAGAGTTAAATATTTGGAATCCAACAAGTACCAGGTTATTACTAAATTTTCTGATATTGCACTTAAATAGGACACGTTTTCCAATGCAAATACAAAATTTTGGCAAAATTAGCTAACACAGACATTTAAATGCCTGAACATAAAGTTCTATTTTTTTCCGGAAAAAAAAAGCCCACCTGAAAACCTACATTTCCTACTTCTATAGTACATCATGCATACAAAAAAGCCGATGGTTCCGTCTAGACGATAAATCAAATTAAAATGTCTAAAATTATAGGGTCTTTGCCCTATAGACCTGTCTGGGTAGAAGTTTATGGTAGGAAATAAATATACTCATTATTGCAAGTTTTTATAACCCAAACATATATCACCGTTCATAACATGGATGAAAGATCATGTGCTCTGAAATCAGGCATAAACCTGACTCCCAGGTTTGCCTGTTATTATCTGTATAAATTGCACAATTTACTTAAAATCTCTGTACCTTGATTTCTTATTTGTAAAATAGGATTCATAATACTTATTCTACAGATGTTGTGAGGATTAGTGATACTGCATTTCAAGTAATCATCGCAGTGATCAATAAAAATAATAGTTTACAATAACACTTATATGTTTGTTTTTGAAGACTCTGTGTCAATTTAGATATAACAGTTCACAAACCATTTATTTATTCATTCATTCATTCATTCATCCATATACTTAACACACATTGTAGATTATCTCTAGGTTTGGGAATAAATAATACTAATAGGACATGAATCCTGACTTCTTGATACTCAAGTTTATCAAAGGTCTTGATAAAGTATGTAGACTTTAAAAGATTTGTGAGTTTTTCCAAAGAAAGAGTTATTTCCTTTTTTACATTTTGTTTCTCCAAAGTAGGTATTTGCTAAAAGGATCAAATATGAGGTTACTTTGGCCAAAGTTAGAACTTTTCTTTAAATTCTTGCTAATCCAACATAAGCAAAATCTGGACATGTTAATTATGTTTTAGAAATCAAATGAGGATTATAGAGCCTCTCCCACTCTAAATTCTCTGTGTTGAAGTAGGAAGAACATGGATTAATTAATATAAAAATGAGAAGGAGTTCACTGAGATGACAAAAATGAAAAAACAAATATGATAATATCCAGTGCTGTGGAGGGTGTGAGAGCACATACACGATCTTGTTTAGTAATTTCTGTGCACATCTAAAATTTGAGAGCCACTGTGGTTGGCAAAGGAAAATGAAGAAAACAAAGGAAAAGTTTTCTGGGTACTGAACTAACTTTCTTTTAAAACTACTAAATCCCCAAGTGGAAAGAGGATAGATGGAAAGTTCTAAAAATTTTCTGTATTTTTTTTTATATTGCTAAGTATCTAATCTTAATATTGTTGTAAATTTAAAAGTAATATAGCCACAGTTTAAGGAGGTAAGTAAGACTCTAAAGTCAGCTATAACATATAAATGTGTGAAAAAAGATCTTCAAAGCAGAACATCATATTGTCCCTCCTTCTTTCTAAGGCCAGTCCCACTCCTATACCTTGAAATCTTCCCAGTTGGGCTCCTTAGATGATCGATTTTCCTTTCTCTCCTTGACATTAACTTGTTCCTTTCCAAAGGAAAGGATTATTACATAAATATTAGCTTATTCAAGTATCTTTATTTAAAGTCAATATATAAATAATCAAGAACCTGTATAACTCTCCAGATACTGCCCTTTCTCTCCTCTATCCCCAATCAAATTTCTTCTATTTGTGTCTCTATGCTTTCTCTCACTCACTTTTGGGCAATATCAGTGGGACTTTCACTCTTAACACTCCTGACATGCTATTCAACAAAGTCATCAGTGACATTCATGACGACAAATTCAGCATTCATTTTCAGTGATCACTGTTTCACTCTTCTACAGTCATTGTTATTCCCACTTGGGACGCTTTTCTTGTTTGGCTTCTCCTCATCTCTTACTCCATCTTCTTTGCCACTTACTGTCCTCTAGTCAAACATTAAGTGTTGGATGTCCTCAAACTCAGCCCAAGATTCTCTTCATGTGTCCTTTTATATCTGGTCCTTGGGCCATCTCATCGATTCCGAGAACTTCAGTCACTTTTTCTACATTTAACCCTTACACACAAATATATTTCCAGTCCAATCCTCTCCCCTGAGCTCCAGACTCTTGCATATGGTCAATTACTAAATGATAGACTTTGTCCTATATTCCATGTCCAAGTCATTGATTTAGTATCCATTTAATTCTATAAACCAAAATCCCAGTCATCCTCCTTGATACCTTGCTCTTCCTCACCCCCCCCAAATCCAGTCTTTCATTGTGCTTTGCCTATTTTCTTTCTAAATGTGGATGAGATACAATCACTATGAGTTGGTGTCCACATATTCCATTCTAAACTCTCTCCAAAGCAGTCTGCATTGCCCCAGACGAAAACTTTTGAAGTATCATGCTGATATTTTACATGCTCCAAACCCTCAGCTTCAAACACATAATGGATTTCTAAATATTGATCACTTTTGAAACTAAAAAGGAATGGGAAAAGAAAATAGTTAATACAAGGAAAGAATTAAACAAAGAAGAACATGACCTTTGGACTTGGGGATAACCATCCTTAAAATAGTTATAGCTTCAAACTTATCATCTATAAACAGAAATTAATGATACCTACATAATGGAACTGTTGAAAATATTAAATGAAATCAGGTATAAAGTGTTAGGTTCCTTACCAAATAAATGCTTAATAAATACTAGTTCCTTTCCTTTCTGAGAAATAGAAAGGTGAAGTTGTTTCTGCACAAGAAAATAATGCTGGAATAATCAATCAGTTACTTGAGGGGACAAATATTTTTAAGGTGAGGCGATAAGCAGAATGAAGTGTTAATAGGGAAGTCCGCTGAGATGAATACTCAAATTGACCTTAAATTAAAAAAAAAAATTATGAAAATGATCTTGTTGAGACTAAGAGAACACATGCTCCAAATTATCAGTTCCTAAATGCCAAATTGAAAGAAATATGTATAAAGTGGTGTGAATGAGTCAAGAGTTGCCTGGTGATTTCCAATTAAACTGTGTATGTACAAGAATATTTCACACCACATGGAAAGGATGATGGGCTTGAACATTCAGCTAAGATCAAACAAAGACATTAAAACTTAACTGAGAATAGGAGTGAAATATATGACTTAAAACCAACCAAATGACAGAAGTAAAAGTGTTGATATTCACAACAAAACGAAAACCATCCTGCTCTTCATAGAACAGTTTTTATCTATACCTGAAACACTTTATACAGTTCTTTCTATATTGGCAACACTGAGCTTCAAACACTTAGAATGTAAATCAGTTTAACCTTTCATGCAGTAAACGAAACAAATATGTATGAAAAACCTAAGGAAGAGAAAGGAAGAAAGAAAGGAAGGATGGAAGGAAGGAAGAAGAGAAAAAAAGAAAAAGAAAGAAAGAAAGAAAGAAAGAAAGAAAGAAAGAAAGAAAGAAAGAAAGAATATTATTATATGATTAAATATTCTTCGTATTGCTCTAAATGGCCACCATAAATCGCATAATATGGATATGTCATAATTATTTAATAAATCATTCTCAACTTTATTTAATCATTCATTCAAAATCATGTATTATGTACCCATGACAAACCATTTGCTTAATGAGTATTACATTTAAGCAAAGGATGGTGGCAGAATATATGCCTCTAAGAACCATATTCCTGTCTACTATATTCAGTGGACAGTTATTTAAACATTGTCAAATTCTCTCTTACTCTTTTTTTTTATGCTCCATGCTGTCCTATTAGTCACAGTGTCTTCTTCCAATAAATGTTCAATGAAAACTATTGGTTATCAGTTTTCTCAAAAATACTCAAGACATTCGATGTTCTTGATTTAATTTTTTCAGTATACCTAAGCCTTCTCAATCATTTATTAACAATCTCCTTTATAAAACAAATGTGCTGGCTATTATTTATCAACTTAATTAATTTGGTCTTCAAACATAATTTTCCTTAGAATTTGGCATTAGGGTTAATTTTTTTTTCTTAAATATCTAAATGCTACCAACAGGAAAATATTTTTGAAACTAAACAGAAACTATATTTTATGTGGTAGAAAAATTCTTATGGTTTCCATAGGCTTGAGTCTGGCTGAAGCAAGGAACGGTGAATCACTAATAGATATTTATTTCCCATTGTGTAAAGCTGTTTGGATTAAACTAGTGTCTATACTGGTGCAGAATAGTAAAGAACATAAACTCTTCTTCACCTCCATATCATCTTCCTCCTTCTCCTCCTCCCCCCACAATTCTTTTGTTAAATGGATCCTAGTTGTCTATTCTTCTGAGATTTCCACCTAAGTTGGTTGGGAAAATTCCTTCTATCTGTGATGGAACAAAATAAAGAGTTTAACATCATCTAGATTTAAAAAGTCAAAGAAGACACAAAATTCAAAATATGGTAGAGCAAATAGCTATTATCTCTCTGTACATACACACACCTTTCTTTAATTTTTTTTACAAAATATATTAGTATATGCAAACAAATAATTTCTTCTAACTCCCTCACACTAAGGAGAGTAAAAATGACACTATTATTACAGCCATACCTTGTTTTATTGCACTTTAATTGTGCTTTTTGTTTTTTGGGTTTTTTTGGGGGTTGTGGGTTTTTTGTTGTTTTTGGGGGGGGGGTTACAAATTGAAGGTTTCGGTAACCCTGCATCAAGCAAGTTTTTCAGCACCATTTTCTTCACAGCATTTGCTCACTTTGTGTCTCTGTCACATTTTGGTAATTCTCACAATATTTCAAACTTTATTATTACCATTATTACTGTGTTCATTATGGTGATGTGTGATTGGTGATTATGGCTATGTTTCTTTTTTTTTTTAAGATTTTATTTATTTATTTGACAGAGAGAGAGAGAGAGCACAAGTAGGCAGAGGGGCAGGCAGAGGGATAAGCAGACTCTCTGTTGCAAAGAGAGCCCAACGTGGGGCTTGATACCAGGATCCTGAGATCATGACCTGAGCCAAAGGGAGATACTTAACCAACTGAGCTACCTAGACACTCCAAGACTGGTGATTAGGACTCACTGAAAGTTTAGTTCATGGTTAGCAATTTTTAGCAATAAAGCATTTTTAAATTAAGGTATCTACATTTTTTTAGACGTAATGCTATTGCATACTTAATAGACTGCAGTATAGTGTCAGCGTAACTTCTATATGCACTGGGGAAGCAAAAATTTATTTGACTCACTTTACAGCACTATTTGCTTTCTTGCAATAGTCATTTTATTGCAGTTGTCAGGAACTGAAACTGCACTATCTCCAAGGTATTCCTGTATTACTATTACTATTTTATATGGAAGTGTACTGAAACAGTGATAGTAATTGAGGCACAATTTCACATATTAAAAAAGAATACCCAGGCAATAGATGACAATGCAATACTGAAGCGTCCACCTTATCTAGTACTTGATATTTCTCTTAATATTTATCTGATTAGCAGCTATGGGGTATAAAGACACAGGAAATGGAAGAACAGTAGGAAATGCTAATGAAGAGATGATCCAAATGAGACACCTAACATGGGGATCTTTAGGAACAGTAGAGAGGAGAGAAAGGAACTGAAATCTAGTCAGAATTTTTAAAACATGGATATGTAAGGTATCACATCTAATACATTCTACTAAATTAGGAGCGGGTTAAAATAGACCTTAGATGGAGTTAAGGAATAGGGGATATAAAGAAGTAATAAAGATGTGAAGAAATTTGATATCCTGAATCTCTACTGAATTATGATAGTCCTAGCACACAAAGAGTGATAGAATAGTGTCCTAGCTTCAAAAGGAACTTATAATTTTGCTGGGAAATAATTCTACTTAATGAATCATCTATGTACTAGATACATAATCAAGTAACTGAAGAATCATCCGAATCAGAACATAATGAAGAATTAAATCTCCTAACAAGAAGTACCAAACAGCACCAATATTTCTAATTCAGTAGCTGTGAGGTAGGGTCCATGAGCAGACACTTTTAACAGACACCCAAGTTAATGCTGAGACAGATGTGGATATACTGGAATTTGAGAAACACCAAAAAAGTAAAAACTTCTATGAATGATCAAAAGAAAACAGAACTATTTGCACTGACACTTTTGGAGAAGAACCCATGGCAAAGGAAAAATTGGAAGGTTAGAGAATGTATCTTTTCCAAAGCTGAAAATTATAATCTTTATGTGTTTTTAATTGTTTCATTTTTTTTTTAAGATTTATTTGTTTATTTTAAAGAGAGAGACTGCAAACAGGGGAGGGGCAGAGGGAGAGGGAGAAGGAAAGACTCTCAAGCTCACTCCCCGCTGAATGCAGAACCTGTCCTGGGGCTTGGCCCCAGGACCCTGAGATCATGACTGGAGCCAAAATCAAGAGTCAGACTCTTAGCTGACTGAGCCACTCAGGGGCTCCATGATCTTTATGTGTTTTTAAAACTTTAATTATAAATATGTTCCTCTTTGAAGAATTCTTAAGCTTTTAAATATTGATATTCAGAAATATCTACATCACTAAATTTAAATGGAGCTTACAAACATACTGTGAAAATCCTTATTTCATCATTTTTTTTTTTTTCTGAGTAAAACATTACAGTATGTTAACAAGAGAAGCTATGGAATCACTTTGCCGAATGTTTGAAAACAGAGTCTCATTTCTCTGGCAATAGCTGTGGTCTTGCCTGAAAGTGGGAGTCTTAACTATTAAATTCTCATTCTAGTCCTACATTTCTATGACTCTGGTGCTGTTATATTCTCCACATCATGGCTTGATTAATTGCGCAGAAAATCCTTGAGTAATAATTAAATATAACAGAGGACCATGGAGGTAATTTTAAACCAACTGGTGTTGACACATAGATTATGTTTCATAAAAGTTGTTGAATGAATGAGTGGCATCCAACACCACGAATCTGAGTGAGCATCCCAGGAAGGTTAAGCTGAAGAAGAAAATGTGGCTGCGTGGGTAAACAACAGAACCAAAAAGCAGGGGAGATATAGTCAAGGAACATCATCCTCTATCTCAGCAACATTAAGAAAATAATTATGAAGACGCCTGGGTGGCTCAGTCAGTTGAGCCTCTGATTTTTGATTTTGGCTCAGGTCATGATCTTTGGGTACTGGGATGGATCCCTGTGCCAAGCCCTGTGCTCAAAGTGGAGTCTGCTTGAGGATTCTCTCTCCCCGTCTCCCTCTGCCCCTTCCCCTGCACGTGATCTCCCTCTCTCAAATAAATAAATCTTTTTTAAAAAATATTTTAAAAAAAAGAAAATAATTACAATCTCAGAAAAAAATAGTTGACGCATTTTCCAAATTTGAGGATTTGATAACAGTGTGTATTGATGAGAAATTACATCCATCCTGCAAGAACCATGCTCCTGCTTAATTATGGGATGAGGGAGAAATATAGCCACACGGAGTCTACAGCTTTTGAATTTTCAATGGGCAAGGAGTGTTGTTGTGTTGTTAATAAACACTGACTTTGACTCAGAAAATGATACATTAGGTCCTTTGAATTCTATAGGCCTCATACACTACATTATTCCAAACATTATATTATTACAGTACATTAAAATCTGTGTAAATAGAGTGAGAGAGAAGAAAGGGGGGGGAAGAAAGTGAAAATAGGAAAATAAAAGACTGAAAGAATATGGTGCATATTTGTTGGTTATTATGCAGTAATTCAACTTTTTAGACAAGTTTGACGCTGAGGTTTATATAGCTCTTTCACTCAAAGAAGACTTCTGATTTTGCATTCCTCTCCCTTGGGATCCTGTTGAAATACTGAAGTCCGAATATTACAAAATAAAATGAATGAAGCATGAAACTGATAGTTGGCACACAAATTCACATAATTTTACTATTTACTACTACTACTACTATGACTAGTTGATTTTTTTAAGTTTGCACTTACCAAAAACTATTCCAAAAAAATTTTTGGTGGGTTAGCCCATTTAATTCTCAAAAAACTCCTAGGAGGTATTTATAAATTTTATCCTATTTTACAGATGAGGACCTGAAACAGAGAAATTAAGAAATTCCTTAAGTTCATGCAAAGAACATGTGGTGAAGTGAGGAATTTCTCAAACAATTTTGAATCCTATGCTAGGCAGTGGAGAATCAGAAATGAGTAAGACACGATCCTTTGCCACAAATGTAAAACACAGGTCTTTGTTATTTTCAGAGCAGAAGTGGGGGACAAGGGAGAAGTTAGAGAACTTATGTCCTACCACCACAACTGACCCCCTTCCCCAAGTTTGGGTGTGATTCTGGTACAATCCCCCATGTCTTGGTGATGATGTGAACTATAACAGAGAGAGGATCAGAACCACCACTTACGAGATTGTACAGATTACCCAACCAGTGGAGTGCTCTACCATGGGGCTGCCTATAGGAATCAGATACTTTTTTAGAGCTCATTCTACTTGCTGAGCTTTGTTCTTGGGGTTCATGTCACCAAGAGGAGGTAACTTTGTGAAAATTTCAGCCAGAGAAGATAGCTGTTTCTAGTTTCGGTGAAGGTGTCGTTGAGCTAGAGCAGCCCGGGGTGGTCTGGACTGCCTGGATTTTGAAAGAACATGACCCCTGAAATCACAGATGCACAGGGTTCAATGGTATAAGAGATGGACAATGAACTTGCTCTGATGGAGCTCACATTCTAATCATGGGAGACAAGTTGACATAGGTATACTTATTACCATGAAGAAAATAGAGAAGAGTAATGGAATAGAACTGACTAACGCAGGGGCTGCTATTTGAGATGTTCTGGGAGTTTCTAAACCGTGGATAATAAAAAGCAGGGAACAAAGGAAAGATCTATAGAAGCAGCCTTCTATGCAGAGGAAAATCCTACAGTGGGAACTACTCAAATTACGAAATAAGAACTTATTATTCTATTTATTGAGGCACAGTGATGAATCACAAATTCATCAAGATAAATAGAAAATCAAAGGCAGCCTCAGATGACCTCTGAGGGAGGGACCTAACACTACTTCCTCAAATTGTCTCCTTTCAATCTCTGACTTTCCCCTAAAATGAGATTTCAGATAGCTATTTTCATGCGTACCGAGATAAAGTGCTAAGCCTAGAGAAGATACTGGTGTATTGGGGTTTAATCTCAGATATTGTGATACAATTACATTACATTTACGTGACAAAACAAGTAGACAAGTTAACCAGTTTTAGCCAGTACCCAGTCAGGCAAGTACAAGGGAGGAAGGAGTGGGGGAGGCACAAGGAATAGATAGATAATGGAGAGCAGAAACAGACAAATCACTTTGACTGTTCTTTTTTTTTTTTTTAAACATAACCAACCTTTCTCACATGAAGAATATCTTAGGTAACAACAACAAAAAAAAATGTTACCATCATCTTTTCTTATTTTCGGGGTTATCTGATAGATAATAGCTTAAAAGTATCTATAAACTGAAATTTTATATTTATTTTTAACAATTTTTTGCTTAACAAGAGTGCGGATGACAGATATAGATTTATTTCCCCCGAATGTCGTATCATTTGAGAAAAAGAAGAAATCAATTCAAAGATATTCCTATAGCTAGGTATGTTGTATAAATATTCAGGGGAGTGAATTACATTATGTGTGAGTTCAACAAACTATAGAAAATGAGGAATATGATTTTGAGTGACACAATCATTGGGAATAATATTAGAAAAAAATGTGCCAGGAGTCATCAGAGACTCTGATTTTCCAAAATCCATTCAACATGCAAATTTATTCATTGGCCAATTTCTATAGCATTCTTGGGATAGTGTGGCAAGCAAGCATTGGTGATCACACACTGAGGCAAATAATATGGTTTTGAGTTGAGAAATGTAACACACACAAAAAAACATATTTGTCTTTCCTTGGTGAACGAATAGGGTTGGATATTAAACACATCATATTTCTTATTTATATAGCATAATTCTGTATTTTTAGTGCAATCTGACATTTCATCTCTCTTTTGTTTGAGATTTTTATTTCATTTACTGAACCAACCATAGGAAAAGCAAGTATATCTCTACTTTCACTTTGAAAAATGGCATAGGGAAATATATACCATAAGATAGATTTCAGATTAATTACCTTTTAATAAAATAGCTGTGTCTTGGTTACATTCTAGACCTATAAATACTTACGGATATTTGAATGATGAGAGTTCACTTTATTATGTGCAAAGTGGTACCGTTTTACAATTAGGTGTAATTATTGAGAACATCAATGCCACCATGAGCTTAAGTATAAAAAAGAGCTTGTGGTATCTGCTCAGGATATGCAAGAACACAATTGGGTAGCAAGTGTCAAACACAGTTTGGTGTGAACTAAACAAATAGGGGAGTTATGACTCTCTTAGCTCCTATCTGCAAAGTCCTACAGAAGGATAGCTTTCAGCTTTGGTTACTCTACTGGCTCAACAATAAAACACAGTGCTTTTTATTAATATCAGTCACAGAATTTGAGATGAACACTAAGCCATAGTTAAGGTTCAGTAGCCCTTTCCCCATAATATCAATCTTGCCTTTCTTTTTTACCTTACTGAGGTTTTTATCATTTGTTGGGCACAGAGCTTCTGTTTTTTCATTTGAACATATGAATATTGATCTTTTTTCACCTTTAATCAACCTAAAATAGTGGAAAAGACTTGAAATAGCAACTCAACGAATATTAAATGCCAATCACGTTTCTGGAATTTGTTCATGAATATTTAAATAGCATAAACTTTACTAAAATTAGAAATTAGAAAATTTTAAATTTTTCTTTTCTTTTCCTTTTTTTATTGTCCCTTTCAACTATTTTCTTTTTTATTGTATACCACTCCCCGTTATTTCATCTGCAAGACTCATAGACTTATATGGACAGTAATGGCATCACCCCATCTGCTTAATTGGCAACGCTGCTGACAAACTCAGAGGCAAACGTAAATGTAGTGTACACCACTGCACATTACTGAAGTGACATAAAACCATACATGGAAATTCGTGTGAAAAAAAGATCTTGGCAAAAGGTACACTGGGAAAGAATAGGTTCATTTATCAATAAAAATTGAATTATGACATAATTTGGATTCAATTAATAGTAATATTAAGCCATTAACTTTCTATTGCTCTCGCTCCATTCACATTATATTTGAGTTCACTTAGCACACCATCACTGATTAGTTCTATTAAAATCATTATTATTACACCCATATACGATTCAAGGGCTTCCAAGTAACAGTTAAGATAAACTGGGGCAAACTTCAAACTATTTAGCTCAAATAGTTTGAGCTAACTAAAATCCCTGTATATTTAAATCATACACTGTAATACACTGGACACTAAGTAGGTATCTAGTAAATATTTCAATTATTCTTCATTTCTTCCATAATGTAATTCTAAGATGTGTTCTCCCTTCCTTTCTTTGTTCCTCCCTCTTTTTATTTTTTTCTTAATTCCTTCAATAGCTAATATCTTTTTTTTAAAGACTTTATCTATTTATTTGACAGAGAGATAGAGAGCACAAGCAGGCAGAGCAACAGGCAGAGGGAACGGGAGAAGCAGGCTCCCCGCTGAGCAGAGAGCCAGATTCGGGGCTCGAGCCCAGGACCTTGAGATCATGATCTGAGCCAAAGGCAGAGGCTTAACCCACTGAGCCACCCAGGTGCCCCTCAATAGCTAATATCTTACAGGACTGCCCTATAATTAGTTCCCTTTAGCAGCCATTTTCAACATTGGCTGCCCATTAGAATCACTAGCTAAGCTTTTAAAACATTCTACCTCTACAGATTCTGATTTCTCTGATGTGGAATGAAGGCTGCTCATTGGTATTTCTTAAAAATTCCCAGGCGATTGGAATGGGTTCAGAACTGAAGAGAGACAAGTAAGTCACTGTGATACAGTGAGGAGATCTAGAATTGGAAAATTCAGGAGGTGCCAGAGTGAACATACCTACCTAGATCTGGATGTGGAGTATATGTATAACTCTCCCAGGACAAGCCATTCTTGAGCAGGACAGGAGAGGACACACTGAAAAGTGGAAGAAGCAATGGAAAGCAGGAAAAAGAAGAACTTTTACATAAAGAGGAAAGAATATATGGAAACATGCAAAGTTTGGAATTGCCCAGGTAGATGAACACATTGGAAAGTAATGGAAGGTGCCTGGGCGGCTCAGTTGGTTAAGCGTCCAACTCGATTTGGGCTCAATCATGATCTCAGGGTGGTGAGATGGGTGTGGAGCCTACCTAAGATTCTCTTTCTCCCTCCCCCTCTGCTCCCTCCCCACCACCTCCCGGCCGCCCCCCTTGCTGTATCTCTCTAGCTCTCTAAATAAATAAATAATTTTTTTAAAAAAAAGAAAATAATGGGATAAGAAGCTAAAAAAGACCAAGCAGAGGCTGAACTTGGTGTGCCAAGCTATGTGTTTAGATTTTATCCTACAAGATTTAACAGATTAGTCAGATCATGCACACATTTTGGAAATAATCACCCTGAGAAAACGATGATGGGTAAATGGAAAGGCACCTAGAATGACATCAAGGAGGCCAGTCAGGATGTTCTTCAGGAATCCCAAGGTAAGAGAGAGTAGGGGAACTTGGGAAGGAAGGAGTAGTGATGAGGGGAAGAATGCGAGCAAGGGTTAACAAAGGGTGAAAGTTTGAGACGAGTCAGATATAAGTTCTCGGTTTCGGGCTTGAGCAATTAGTATGATGGCAGAGCCATTCTTCAGTATGGAAACTATGGCGTATGAATAAACTTTAAAAAGAAAACTGATGATTCACATTTGTACAAGTTGTATTTTAGAGATCTAAAAGATACCCAAGTGGAAAGATAAGTTTAACAAGCAGTAGATTTATGGGTCTGATCTCTAGAAAAGTCTGGGCTAAGAGAAAACATAGGAGTCATTCAGAAGGTTAATGAATTTTTGTTTGTGGATGGAATTCCTCAGGAAAGAGCATTTGGATTGAAATAAAAAGAGAACCAAAAACAGAGATCGACAGAACACCAACATTTAGTTGCCTATGTACATTCACACGGGCTGGTTTTCTGTTACTGGAAATGGTTGCCCAGCCAGAGATTACATTTCCCATGCACTTAGGAGTGGATAAGTGACTGGATTTCATTTGCAGAGTATGAGCAGAAGTTGGGCAGAAGCTGTGTGTGTCAGGTCCATAACAAGGCTTTTAAGAAGAGTGTATTTTTTTATGTGTGTTTTTCCCCCTTCTACCACATTTCAAAAATGAAAGGATCCTAAAGAATGCCAGAGTCATAAAATGGAAGGTCTCCTAGTCTCTGAACAGTCACAGAGTAGAAAGCCACCGAAAAGACCAGCTTTGTACTGTTACACGAGCAGGAATAAATTTCTCTTGTGCTCAGCCACTGGGATGACCACAACTAAGACAATGATTCTTTGCACCATATTGCTCATCAGATCTAGTCTCCTCTGCCTACCCTATGCATACAACTCCATTCCTCCTTCAAAGCTCAGTTCATTTTCTTCTTTTTTTGTGAGTTCTTTTAACCATGGTCACCTTCAGTAGTGATTTCCTCTTCTGAAGTCTTCGTATAATTTTTTATCACTCTTTTGGCAAATAACCATGCTATTTAATGTGCATTATAATTTTAATTGACTTTTTATGTATTTTTGGTTTATCTCTTTCTGGGATAGACAATCAGGCTTGCATTCAGTATATTTTTCATATATTTTTTTTTTCAAAGGATGAAAATGTTTTTTTCTCCATTAAAAAAAGGCAATTTCTAAACTGAACTCCAAAATAAAGAAGAAAGGAGGAGATTTTTGAATTTTAATGTCGATTGAACAATTATATAAAAGTTATGTGCTTGGCAAAAGAACTAAGCCTGTCTGTGTGTGTGCTTTGAATAATGATTATATTTTAGGAGAACAATAAACTATGGAGCCAACTAGATTTCTGTGTTCCTTAATCAGCCATCCTGAGAATTTACCTTTATTTTTGAAATAATTGTAGAACCCATCAGATGCATTACATTCTATGGCACTCAGTTTTTGATTTTGTAACTATCAACTGAAATCAGTAATAATTAGTTTACACTGTTTTGTATTATGTATATTTTTCTTAAGCTTACTATCATACTTTTAGGCCAACAAGTTCCATATTCTCATAGTATTATGATGAAATTATATATTTATATGTTTATATCATGCATTTCTATATTAATAATATATGTATAAATATATATTTATATAACATAAATATATACATATTTTACATTATACACAAATTTAACTTTAACTTTATGCTATGATGCAAAGGGTTAGATTTCCCAGGTCTGGGTTAATGGTTGGAATTAGAGTGGATGATGGAGCATTCTGTCCCCTTCAGACAAAGGGGTGGACGTTTCCATGCCAGGTCTCACACATCCTATAAGCTATCATCTCTGAAAGGACCTTGGCCTGTTGCCCTATAAGTGTTTTATTCCCAAGCTTGCAGCTAAAATAAATGACTCCACATCTTTATTTCCCATCTATCAACTGCACAGTAGACTTAAAGGCTAATTTGTTACTCTACCCCTTTGGAAAAAGAAAAGGTGATAAATGGTTTAATTAGATTTCTTTTTTAGAAGAAATCATTTCTGCAAATATGAGGCTGTAGAAATCATGCCTGAGGGACAGAATTAGGAAAAGAAAATATTTCTCTAGAAAAAGCATCAAAGTGTTATGACCATAGTGCAAGAATGATGAGACAGAAAGAGTACGTGTTGTTTATGACCACACTGACGCTAAGGCTCTTATTCCATGACAACCATTTCGGTGAACAAGAATAACGGGTCAGAGGATACTTTCAGAATATTTCACTGCTTTGACTGCAATGTTAAATCTTTATTTGACTTCATTATTTGTCACACAGAAGTCCATACTTCAAAAGAAAAATGGTGGAACTTTCAAATGAGTCCTCGCGCACATATATTTTCCCCAGCAGGGCACCAATGTGTTTGCAATCAGGGTGTAGCGCTGCCCCTCGCCTGCCTCACCTGCCTCGTGTGACTGCCCCAGCATGAGAAGGGAATGCAGGTTGTGAGGCTGAGTCAGCCCTTGCATTTCCAGTTCTCCTACCACAGCATCTGAAATCCAGGGCTACCTTGCCTAGAACTAATGACTGGGACTAAGTATTTTGAAACCTGTCTGTATCAGCAGATAAATGCTTTTATTTATAGTTCCTGAGTCATTACAACTTGAAATGATTTGAACACATATACCCAAAAGCACTACCTACAGGATGGCTTACTATTTTCATGTTCATGAATTCTGAGCCTTAATTGCCCCATTGGTTTACTGGAAATTAGTTGCTTATCTTCTAAGATTAATAGAGAATTGGGTTTCCATGATCCTAAGAATACTACTCTTTCTCTTAAGATGGGATCTATGCTTAGATCTGAATGAAATTCATAGGTTTGCGTAATAGCTATCCTAATGTTAAATTTTTCTAATAGAAGTGAGGAAACAAGTTGTTCAAAGGAATTGTAAAGAAATCTCACATCTGGTAAGTGAATAACACTTAAAACCAAATTGTAAGTGACTGATTCATAATTTGAATCCATTCCATTATAGCCATTGGGAAAATTTAATACTCATTAATCATCCAATAGGGGAGTGTATCCTTTACATATCAGTGTTTTTGAAACTTTCAGACGCCGTGGGCCACTTGATGGATGCGGATTTATACACACATGACAATTTTAAATTAAAAAAATACAATAGGTTCGGTATGACTTTTTATATAGAAAATTAAATATATTTCAAAAAAGTGAAATTAACAATGGCTTTTTAAATTATGAGGATGACATTGTTAGGAATCCATCACCGAGATTTTGTTTCAGGCTCAGTGTTATGTGCTTTGGACCAAAAATCGAGTTCTACATACTATGTAAGGATCGAGAAGATGCTTTTTCTTCCTCTTTATTTCTACTAAATTAGAAAATTCACAGTCAGGATGGTAGGGCATGAATGAGATCAAACACTGGGAGAGAAGGTATTGAGCATAATGGTCACAAGATTGGAGCCTGGTTCTGCCTCTTATGAGCTATATGACCTTGGGCAAGTTTCTTGACCTCTCTGTGCTTATTTCTCCAGCTGTACGGTAAGGATAATAACAGTGCCTAAATCCCAGGGCTTGGGTGAAAGTTAAAGCAATTAATACAGATAAAGGTATCAGAGGAATGCCTGGCACATAGCAAATGTTCAGGAGATATTAACCCTTGTTACCTGTTGATTCTGTTAGATCGTGACTAAAGTTGAGCCCACGTACAACACGTGGCCACACCAGTGGTTTGTAAGCCATGTCTGTTCTAATTGGTCAGGCCTGGGCCATAACAGTTGTTGAATATTTTTCAATACCACCCTTGGCAAATTCCTATATATTCACATAGGATATGGATATAAATATTACAAAAAGAATCTTCATTGAGCACTGCTTATTACACCTCATTAGATATATAAGTACTTAGAAGTTAAACATTTGTCAATTTCAAAATAAAGAAGGAGGCAGATTGATTCTAGATCCACTTATTTAGCAAAGTTCTTTGCAAAGTAGTTTTTCCTGTTATTTTAATGAATTTGAATGTAGTTTAAAAAATGTATGTCCAAAGAAATTTTTTCTCTAAGAAGTGAACCTGACAATTTACCTTTTAAAGAATTATATTATTCTGTATATTAAAACATCAAGTTATTTTATTCCTGAGTATTTGGTTCGATCTATCAAGATATTAAAATATTAAAGTTTATTTAGGTATACCACTTGAGCAAGCCATTTGAATTAAAATAAAGATCTTTAGGTAGAATTATAAGATGTAAAGGAAATTCTTTTAAATTCAATTATTTTTTTGAAAATTCATGTTTGTAATGGAAGGATATTTCTGTTAGCAGGTCTACTAAGATAATTCAGCATATTAGTACATAATTACTAAAAATAAAAAACTTGTAATGGACACTCGTCATAAGCATACATACGTGTTAATGTATTTAATTTTCACAGTAATTCATTAGCATGGGTACTATTTTTCTCCTCATTTGCAAATGAAAAGAGCCTTGGAGAGGAAAAACTGATTTGCTCACAACTAGTAGCAGAGAGGGTATTAAAACACAAACAAGTTTGACTCCTGAGATAATGCTTTTAAATACCACAATAAACAACCTTTCAACACAGAAATGACTATCTTTAACACCCATTCTTAGTGAAAGCTCTTAAAAAAATATAAAGAGATGAATACATTTACATCATTGTATGTGCATTTGTGTGTGAGTATATAAATCATAGTGTAAAAAGGAGAAATATAGCACTTACATTAAAGTCAAAAAATGTAATTTAATATTTGTTCTGCATAAAACTGGAAAGTAATTACATTAATCCGCATTTGCAAATGATTTCTTTGTTTACTTAGAGAGAAAACAAATCCACTAAAAGACTATTTTACAGGACCATTCAGGCAGGTAGATGGAATTCTAAGATGGTTCCTGAGATTTCCACCCTCTGGGGCACACACCTTTGTGTGTGAGAGAATATATGAATAAATGGGAAATCACTCATGAATTAGGTTATTAATCATTTGACTTTCTGTTAATCAAAAGGGTGAATATTCTGGGTATTCCAAGCTTAATTAAAGGCACCTTTAAGAGAAGGAGACACATCAGAGAGAATCACGCCCTGCTGGCTTGGAAGAAAGCGAACAGTCATGCTGTAACTACTTACAGGGGCCATGGGGCCATGTGGCAGGCCAGGCCATGTCCTGCCTTGGACACAGGGCCCTCAGTGGGGAGGACAGGTAACAGTCAAATGGCAGAGACAGAAGCTTGGTCTCATTCATGCAAAGAACAATCACCCCTCATTTGGGAGAGTTTAAGAAAAACAAAGGAGACCACAGATTACCACATGGGAGGCAACAGAGAACATGATGAAAAAGGCCCACTGGCATCACAGAGCAACAGATAGAAAGCCATCAGATGCAGGTTCTAAAGAACATGCAGAGGTAATGCAGTGATGGGGCCACACAGGGGAAGGGACTCCTGCAGCCACTCGCACTCAGAGCAGGTGATGTAGATCAGAGGTGGGTGAGAGGCAGTGCAAGGGCTACCATGCTGGGCTAAATCACATTTGGTGGTGAACTATTGGTATCCCAGAGGCCAAACTCATCCTTTTTCTGACTGAATCAATACGTCAGCACCATTTTGGAGGCCCGATCTCACACAGTCTCATGAAAGGAATATCACGCAGGCCAGTAAGAGTTGTCCTAGTTAGGGACTGATTACAAAGAATCATACCCAAATCTTCGTTTCCAAAATTGAAGAAATAATGAGCTTATTAATAATTATCTCATCTGCTAATTTTAGAGAATTCCACTATACTACAATACAATATTGAACTTTGAACACCTTAACATGGACATTTTTTGAACGCATGAATAGTTATATTGATAGCTTTTCTTTTAGATTAACATAATAAGAGCAACAATGAGAGGAAACATTTAAAATGGGATGCGATGAATCAAAACTGCATCTTTCCAATGGCTTGGCATAATTGCTATGTTCTTTGAGATGGCAGGGAAATTACTGACAAGAAGTATAGACAAGATTTTGGCTATGCCCAGTCATCAAGTTCTTGACCTTTCAAAATTTGAAATCCTGGATGAAAGATTTGAAAATACTCTCTAGGTGACTGCCTATGGTTTCCAAGGCAATATAAGAATAACTTTAGGCAGGAAAATGCATAATGTATACATATATCTGTATTGCTCTTTCTGATTGGCCCTAATAAGGATGGATTGGGGATTGCAAATCCAGTCTCTAAATTTAGAGTAAATTAACAAAAAGATTCACGTTTCAGTCAAGCACACCATTGTATGAAACTAATTGGTAACAGATGCTATTAGCTGCAAAAAAAAAAAAGTATAACTGGATTCGATGAGAATCTAACCATACAAATTACAGTCCAATTAGAATCAGACTTTAATAGGTGCATGTGGAAAATATTTTTGTGCATTTGATGTACCTCCATCCAGTACCTTCTGCCTCCTCACACAGTTTCCCCAACCTCTGTGTCCTCAGGGTGAATACTGACAATTGAGAATGCTCAGGTCTCAGAGTGATTACTGGGAACACGGTTAACAAATTTCTTCCATCTAACCAGAAGTTGCGTGGAACTTACTCCACCTCGAAAAAGCTTATAATAAAATCCTGTTCATTTATTGTACCAAATTTGGATTTGTGGAAAATTTCAATAGCTTTCCGGGTATTATCAGAGACATTTAAATGTCATCATCCAAATTCCATAAAACATATTTGAATGAGATCAGGTCTTCTTACTTAATGATCTTATTCCATAGATAAAATTAGGGAGATAGGAAACCAGGATATTGGGCCAGGGAAAAACACACAAGTAGTATATGTCTTAGTTTAAGTAAGTGGTAAATGAATAAAACCAGTTCTCTTAGCGCTTAATGCCGCCTTAAAAGTATGTCTGGAATACATGGGGAATGCCATTTTATACTCCCACCAATTACGTCTTAGTTGTTTGTACATCCTTGCTATCATTTGATGTTGTCAGGTGGTTTTTTTGTTTTGTTTTGTTTTGTTTGTCTAGTTTTAGCCTTTCTAGTAGGTATGGAGTGGAGTGGAATCTTACTGTGCTTTTAATTTGCATTTTCTTGATTGGTACTCTTTTCATGTGATGTTTTCTTTTTATAATTTTTTAGTTAGGTTTGCCCCTCCCTCTCAACTACATTATGAGTTGTTAGAAGGTAGGAACCTAATCATTGTTGACTTATTTTGAGGGAAAAATTTATCTTCACGTATAACCTTCTATCCTTTTCTCCTCATATATCACATCTTTCTTAGCTGTTCTCTTCACATCTCATAGTCTTCCCCAACCCCCCCAGGATTCTTTGACAGGACTGTCAAACCTGGGTGCTAACTTACCATCTGCTACACTCATAATCTTCTCTCATCTACTTCTACTTCCAGGTTTTACTTAACAAACAAAACAATGGTTAATTAGCAATTGGAGCAATAAAATACATTTATACGTCTCATGATGCTTAAGTAATTTATTTAAATAATGTAAGAATATTTCATTTTATGATTGATTTTGATAAATTCCAGAAAGTACTTTATCTGAAACTCAGCAATTTTTATTTCCATAAAGAATTTTTTCTCTTTCTGCTTTTCCACTTTCCATTACTATATATACTAATATTGTAATTTACTTCAGTATGTTTGGGACAAAAATAGAGACATTTGGAATGTAACTATGTCTTTAAAAGCCTCAATACCCTTATGACACAACAGGGAAAAAATAAAGGTGATGCAATCTTATTTGCAATAAAAGCAAAATAGTTTAAAATGTTGCTTTTGCATTTGGACCTTCAAAAACACGCTCAGTAATCTATAGAAAATAATGGTGTTTTAAAAAAAAAGAAAAAAGAAAATAATGGTGTTTTTATCCTAAAATGTTAGAGTGACTTTCGTACTAGGCTTTTGTATACACCAAATGAATTGTTGGGCTTTTAAAGAGGTGATATTTACCCTAAACGTTGTGAGGATTAGAGCTGGTGAAGAGCTTTGATCTCCAAAAGCAAACACAGAAATGCTAAGCAGCCAGCATTGGTAGATCACCCAGCCCAGAGGAAGCAGAAACAATCACACCCCAGACCTCCTTTAGGAATGTTGCTAATGCTACCTCAAGTTTCACAGAACTTGCCCTGGAATGCTTTTGTTTTTGCTTAACAATTCCTCATCATTATCAGCCTTTCAAACATAAACCATAGCCTAGTATGTTAATACAGCCCTATTCTTCAGACATTTCTTTATTCATCCTTCCTTTCTTCCACAAAGTTGTAAAAAAAAAAATGCAACTTTGTTAGTGGGTATAATTCAGGGGGTGTAGGTTTCTTTGCCAGGGAGGAGGAAAAACAAACAAACAATCAACAAAGAATGGGAAGCAGCAGTGAGTGCCTGTGGCTGCTCAGAATTCTGGGGATAAGAGTGTTACTTTGTACACATTGAGCACCACTAATCCGGAGGCTATGATTATCCCAGTTGCTAATATCTCAGGGAGGTTCAGAATTTGCTCCCGGGAGCAAGGCTTCAAAACCAAGACTTGCCATCCTAGAACCACAGATCTTTCCACTGTGCAGCTTTACCTGCCGAAGGGCGATCAACTTTCCCTGTTACCTTGACAGTTTAGTTTAATGATATTGAACTCTTTTCTCCCTGTAATCCTACCAAAGGAAAGTGTAATTCCCAAATAGATTAGAGCTTTTTTTTACGCTATAACACACCCCAAGATTACGGGTTTATTAAGGAATTTATTCAATTAGAATGAAAAAAGCAATCCATTCCTTAAGCTGCCTTTAGTTAGTCACGTGGATCCTGTCATAAGTGAACAACTAGGTGAACGTTTGACAGTGCTCTTTTCCTGGCAAAACTTATTTTTATTAATTTCCTCTTCTTCCCTCTCCCAGATGATAAGTTTTCAAACAAGAAGTCCTAAAAAAAAAAAAAGTCACTTACACATTTTTCTTTCCTCCAACCCCACAAACAATTGTAGGTTCTCAGAAGTATTGTTGACAAATCATGTTTTGAAAATACATGATTTCAGTGGACTTTTTCAAATATTTATCTTGAATATGCAATACTAACATTAAAAAAGTAAGTAACATTTCTGCTATTAAAAATATACGTGAGATGATCAAAATATGAGAACAAAATAAATATTATAAAGTATAGATTCTGCCTGTTTACTATGTTTACTATGTAAAGTTTGTTTTTTTACTATATTTACTATGTAAAGCCACCTTTGTGTTTAGTTCAATTTCTTCATTTCCTCGGTGAAGAGATAAAATGACTAAGCCAATTTTAACCAGTTTTGGAAAAAACATATGACTTTTTAATAAACTCTATTATGAACTGAATGTTTATGTCTCCCCAAAATGCATGTTAAAACTCTCACCTCCAATCTGACTGTATTTGGAAGTAGGGCCTTTATGGAAATAAGGTTAAATGAAGTCATAAGGGTGGGGCCCTGATCCCCCAGGCCTACTGTCCTTACAAGAAAAGTCACCAGAGAACTTGCTCTCTCTACCTCTGTGCATGTCCCAAGGAAAGGTCATGTGAGGAAAGAGAAAGCAACTGATCCTGCTACACAAGAGGACATGTCTCATCAGACACCAGACCTTCTGCTGGCATCTTGATCTTTGGTTTTCGGCTGCTAGAACTGTGAGAAAATAAATTTCTACTTTCTAAGCCATCCACTCGGTGGTATTTTGTTAAGGCCGTCTGAGCAGACTAATATAAATTCCTTATAAAAGGTTTTTACAAACACCTTTCAGTCCTAATTGACTTTAAATTATAGAAAAATCGCAGTGAGCTGCTGAAAATTGCATTGCTCTAGTTTATGAAGATTAGTAGGATGACTTGGGACAGATAAGAAAAGCTGTCCCTCAGGACACATTTCTCTTTCTTCCTTTAGCAATAGAACCCCTTCTTTTTAGTGACTGTATCCCTATCCTGAAGAAAGTCTATCCTTTCAAAAATTCGTTGCAGCTAAGTGAGGCCCAAAAGTTCTCCCAGGAGATCCTAAGTGAGGTAAAATGGCCAATTTCTGGATCTTGTCCTCAAAGAAAGGAGACATGCTCTCTACCGCACCTTCCACCTATATGCTGGTGGAATGCAGAAGTGAAGGCAGGAGCTATAGAGTCCATGTTGCACTAATGAGTCATTGAACACTACATCGAAAACTAATGATGTACCATATGTTGGCTAACTGAACATAAAAAAAAAAAAAGAATCCACGTTGCACATGACATGAAAAGAGGGTGTTGAGGAAGACAGGAAGAAAAACATGTTAGTGTAAGGTTTCAGCGGCAGGAAAAGGATAAAGGAGAGACTCAGAGGCGGCAAGTGGTTCGAGTAGGCTTTAATGGAGGCGCTCTTGGGTGAGGTTCCCAGGTCCGCCAGCAAATGGAGGGCTGAGGAAGTCACTCGTGGGGATAGGGGAGTGGGGTTTTTATTTGGGTTGGGGTGGGTAGGACAGGGTCATTTCCTTATATGGCAGGGTTTCAGGGCAGCTCAAGTGGAGAGTTCCGGTGTGGAACGTCCTGAAGAGCCATGTTGTCTAGCGTGGCAGCCATTTTGTGGAGTCTCCCACACCCCTGGGTCTGCCAACCCAACAGTTAGAACATGGATGTTTATGAGAGCTATCACATCTGCACTGGACTATGTATCCAGACTTTTGAAAGAGAGAGTAACGGATTTTAACTTTGTTTAAACCACTATAAACCAAGCAATTATATGTCAGGGGCTGGGAAAAAAACAAAACAAAACAAAACACCGAGGGTCAAACATTCTGGTCTTAGTATGACAGTTTTTCTGGTTCTATTGAGCTTTTAACCTAAAAAATAAAATGGATGATGATTATTAAAATATTTCAACATATTTCTAATGATAAGTGCTTTTATTTCATCAAACTTTCAGCTAACAAAAGATATTTTTCTTCATTCTGATTTCCACGGAATATAGCTAAATGTACAAGGAAAAAAAAGGTGGAGGATTTGTTTGTTCTTTATTAAAAGAACTGGCATGCATTTCATTTTTTTTATAAAACTATATGCCTTTCAAAATCAAGGACTATTGGGAGTACATTCTAAATCAACGCCAGGTTTGCCCTTTTGCCTACCAAAAAAACCCAAAACAACAACAACAACAACAAAACAAAACCCCCAACCCTACAGCAATAATGACATCACTTTCCTGATGCCAAAAAACTGCTTCAAATTTGATAGTAAGTGTTGCAAACTCATTTGTTATCCTTTGTTCACAGAAGCAGAAGTGACAGAATTATCCTTGTAAATTGCTTTGATAAATGTTATTCCTTTGGGATTAAACATTCCTGAACTCTTTCTGTTTTACTGATCTCTTTCATGCAATCCCTTTGACAAAGAGTAGATTCACAGTTTTGTATTTGGTTTTTTTTTTCCCACTGTTTGGAGATTTTGGTTAAATTTTCTGTTTACTTGCCAAATATGCTCTACTGCTTAGGGCTTTGTGTTTCATTCTCTAAAGCATAATAGCTATTAATGTAGATGAAGAACACAGCATTATTGTAAAATGACATGGAGAGTACACAGTAAATGTGCCTGAGTATTTTATTAGTTTTTTAATGCCGTCACTCATATAAACAATCCTTGCTTTTCAAATGGATTTCCTTCAAACAAGAAAAAATTGATCATTGCTATGTTTTAAAAGAAGCTTAACAGCTTAAATATTTATAATCCTGGGTTTGGGTTGAATTGTTAATACATAATAAATCACATTCTTCCTTCTGATTTCTGGTGAAGAGGGCAAGGCATGAGTCAACACATTGAGATAGTTATGGATATAATTCTGTAACCTCCAACATGATGAGTATTAAACCTGTATCTCTCAGCCTTGTCTTTGCTAAACTAGTACCTAACTAGTTTTATTCTTTATTTTAAGCCTGTTAGTGGACAAAAACCCTCAATATATATTAATCTGGCTTTTTTTTTTTTTTTTTTTGGAATATATTCAATTTGAATTTAAAAGTGTTCTATTTGGATTTCTGAAGTTGCTTGGAATCACATAACTATTTGTAATAATTTTTAACATTTTGATCATTTCAACTTATTGAAACTTTTTTTAAAATCAAGATTAATGTACATATTCCATTGTACTGAAGAAGTAAGTCAAATGATTCACCAAAGCTTCAACAGAATGGCCAGTTGGTACAGCAGTGAGACACAGTGATACCATATTCTTTCAATTTATCTACTGTCCCTGGTTCTCTGAATTAAGAAATGAAATCCACATAGAGAAATATTTCAAGCCAAAAAGGAGGAGGAGGCACATTATTTTTTTTCCAAATGACTGAATAGAATTTACATTATGCTTATCGATCAATAGATCTGGACCTTATTTAGACACGTATTTAAAAATGTGCCAAGAATATTCCAGAATAAAAATAGAGCACTCTGAATAGATCCCCGGGCTCAAGAGATATACCCAAAGCAAATTAAGGCTGCAGATAGAACAACCCAGGTG
This sequence comes from Potos flavus, assembly GCA_028534135.1. NCBI lineage: Eukaryota > Metazoa > Chordata > Mammalia > Carnivora > Procyonidae > Potos > Potos flavus. The sequence continues at coordinate 88,596,189 of CM052899.1, forward strand.
GGATGGAGGAAACCTTTTCCTGAATGTTCATTATTCAGGGCTCTTTCTGCCTATTGTTTCTCACAATTTGAACTGTATGACGCCAACATTTATATTGATCCTTCCTTTCCAATACTCACCCTCAAATCTCCTTATTTTCATCTACAATAAGATCTGATACTTAATTATGTTTAAGTATTTTCAAGGGGCATCTGTAAATGTGTTTTGGTTTGAAAGTGCCTGCTTCACATTAGTGATGGCAACAGTTCTTTCATATATTTGTTATGTTATAAAGCCCAGATAAATGTGCTCTTTGCCTCATGTATCTTCCTTTGAAGGCCATTTTGGGAATTTTTACCAGTACCTTAAATCTAATGGATTGTGTACATTACGCTTTGATGTATGGGACTCATGGAAAATGGGTATAATAGTATATAGGCTCACACTTCCCCAGAAAACATATAAAAGAGTTTTTGGAAAGGGAAAAAATATGTTTTAATTTTTTACTCAATTTAGTTCTTTAGTTCATATTTTAAAATGTAAATAAGATATGATTCATAATTGTATAACTATGTCACTAATATAGTCAGATGTTGGAGAAAATTTTATATTTTTGTTGCATGCATGTAATTATTTTATTGCGCAACCTCCTACCCTTACCCTCCCTTTCTCCCTTTCTTCTGTCCTGTTTTCTTCCCAATATATAATTCCTGTACATCCACTGTACGTAAAGCACTGCTCTAGTTGCTAGATTAAATAACATATTGCTTAATTAAAAGGCTATGATTTGTTAAAGAGATGTTTAACTTAAACGCAGGACTCTCATCTTCTGGTTCCCACTGAGGGATTTTCTCAGCAAGTCTCATACCAGACATCTTGGCCCCAGGGCCATGTGGTTTCATGTGAAACATGGAGCTCTTAAGCTCCGAAAAACTGCTTATTAGAAAAAGTGTTTATTAATGCCAGTGGAATGACTTGTTAACAATGTAACTATCCTTCCCCCAACCTACTACCATTACTCCTTCCTTTCCCCTTGGTAATCACTGTTTTTCCCCTCTTGCTTCTTCCCAATGACTATGATGACTTTTTTACCCTCACAAGGAAACACGAAGATGTGTTTAATCTGTACCCAAAATTGGCCTTGCCTTTTTCTGCACTTGCAAATGTCTTTAATCCTTCTGAATCAAACCACTCTCCCTATTATTCTATCGCTAAATTTAAAAGTACCCCATGACAGCTCTGAAGCAGAGACAGGAATCACTCTACCCAGATAGAGTATCTCCACCTCAATGTGTCTAAGATGGAACATTTCTTTTTCTTATCACGAGGAATCTTCCCCTACTTCTAAATCTTGCTCAGTGTTACCATCATTTCTCTAGTCTCCAAGCCTCCAAGCCTCTAGTTTCTAGCGTCCAACCCTCAGTCTCTTCGAATTTTCCTTGATTCTCCTTAGCCTTATATCTCCACCTTTCCAAATATCACAGTTTTGGTCAGTGGTCCTTTCTTTATTTGGTTTCAGATCTTTAGCATTCAGATTTGATTCCTATTTCTGTTACTTGTGTCTAAACATGATATGATAGCCACCAACCATATGTGACTACCGGTTACTTAAAATGGGACTTGAATGAAAGTAATAACTAAAATTTAATTTAATTTAATATTTAAATAGCTATTTGTTGTGAGTGGCTATTTTATTGGACCACACAGTTTTAGAGAATAAAACTCTAGATTTAAAAATAAGATTGTTAATATAAATGAGGTTTTTATGGAAATGAAGCCTTTTTAAGAACAAAGATGATAAAAACTTGAAATTCATGAGGGGAGGGAGTGTCTTTGTCCAGGAATATGTTTGGAGAGAAAATGGACAACCTCACTCTTAAATGACTTAGACCTTTACTGTCCAAAATAGCCACCCACCACGTGTGGCTAAATTTAAATTAAATTAGTTAAAGTTAAATGAAGTTATAAATACTCTTCCTCAGTGGTACTAGCTACACTTGAAGCTCAGTAGCCACTAGTGGCTAGTGGTTACAAACTGAGGAGTGTAAAATGTTTCCATTTTTGTGGAAAGTTTATTTGAACATTGCTTGTCTAGAGTCTGTTACACCATCTTTGTGTTCAGTATAAACTGTTACCATAGCTTTCTTGTTTACTGATCAGTTTGCAGGACCCCTTCTTTAAATAAATTCTAATGTCAGATTAATTTTACCTAAGTCCTGCTTAGTAAATACCTTGACCAGAAAATCTTTTAAAAATCCTACTGACTAGGAATTCATGTCGTAACTTTCAGCACCCAGTGTCTTTTCAATGGACCATGGTAAACCTCTTTAAATTTACCACACTATGTTCCCCAAAATGAATGCAAAAAGAAAACTAAACTCCAGTCCATTTCTCACATCCTAGCAAGAATTTCCTCCTCACCGTTCTTCATGTGGTTTACCAAAATCCTGAGCCTCATGTAACCCCCAACTTTCCACGAATTCTCTGGGACTCTCCTGCTGTCGGTTATCCCAGTCTTTTCTTCCACTCACACTCCCGCAGTGTGTCTGGATAGAAAGAAGACTTCCTTGTATTTGTCATGTGAACATGGCAGGTAGTGTCTGCACAGAAGTGTTGAGAGAAGCTATGAGAAGGCATGAGGGAAAGAGGGATGAGATTAAGCGGCAAGCAGAGTCATCAGTAAGATAAGGGGAGGATGCTAAACAAGACATATGCCTGTCAAGCCTTCTCTGGGTAGGTATTTGAATCCCCAAGTATTCATTCTGGGCACCTTACTTGTCATGCTCTCCTCTCCCCTCTCTGCATATATAAATGTGACTTTTCCTAGGCTCAGCTCTCATATTCAGCTTCTTTGGTGAAACCCTGAAGAGACCTTGAGAATCTTGTACTTTAGGAGTATGCTTTATCACACCACATATTATAAATTCTCTAAAAGCAATCTTGCTTCTCTTCATTAGGCCTAAAACCTTGCAATATTTAAAGATATTACTAAGCAAACTTTTTGTGAAATGAAAGAACACAATTGTTAGTTGCCATGATTCATTATTTTCATTTAAATGACTTCACTATAAAGAGAAAAAAATAAATTAGAAGTAATTTGAATTTTTCTTTGCCTTGAACTTTTGCTCAAATTTAACCCCCTTCCCTTTCATTTCATGAATATATCTTAAAAACTTGTAAAGATATCTGGATTGGAAACTTTCTCTTGCTGATCTAAAATGAGAAATTCTGGACTTAGAGCTTGCTATCAAAAGATTATATCACTGGGGTGCTTGGGGGGCTCTGTCAGTTAAGCATCGATTCTTGATTTGGGCTCAGGTCATGATCTCAGGGTCGTGAGACTGAGCCTCTTGTGGAGCCCCAGGTCTGGCTCTGTGCTCAGTGGCGAGTCTGCTTGAGATTCTCTCTCTCCCTCTCCCAGTGCCCCCCTTACTCTCTCTCTCAAATAAATAAATAAATCTTAAAAAAATATTATATATATATTATATATACTAAAATCCAGATCAAATTTGAATAAATACCTAGATTTCTGAAGATTTTAAAGTAAAGGAAATCACACTGAAAATAAAGCCCAGTTTATCCATAAACCAACTTATAAGAAATTGCCTTTGACAAACATGAAAAACTAACCAACTGCTCCTATTTGTGATTAATTCTTAGATTTTAACTGTGAACTAAAACATTTCTAATTGCTCACCTGAATATATAAGAAAAACTAGACATTAATTTAAGCAATCACTATAGGATCATATTGGTCACTCATTTTGCTTATTTTTTAGTTTATTAGAAATGCCAAGCACTAAGCTTTACCACAACAAGTATTCAATAACTGCTGAAGGAATTAGCTGCAGATATGCTGTCTTATTTTCCTAGCCACAAAAAAAAGACAAATGGTAGGTCTAAATACCATGATGCCCATTACTCACAAAAGGTTGCTTAGCTATTTTATTCAGAATGCATTTCTATTCATTACTCAGAGCAGCAATGTGTGGACAGGAAAAGAAAAATAAAACAGTTCTCAAGAAGTCCATCTAAAATGAAGTTGATGTTAAAAGGTATAGAAACCCCAAATTAAATGTCATAGTTGACTTTAGAATAGCCTAAAACCCATTGATATCCTTGCACATTTGATCCAAAGCATTATTTCCAGAGACTGAACCCAGAAAACATTGCTTAAGCCCAGGAGGCTTATTCTGGCCTGGGTCCAATGCTACTGAGCATCTATAATGCCTCTTTGACTATACATCCATTATACATAGTACTGACCTATATAAAGCTATGTGCATTTAATTTTATAATGATTGTTCATCTGTGGAGTACTTAAGTTATACATATACAAAATACATAAAGGTGGTAGTAGAAGGTGGAATAATGTTTTTGATGAAAGTGGTTGAAAATTGATTGTTTTAAGGACATGCTGCAACATGTTTCCACTGGCAGCAGTAAGGCTCTTAAAATTAGTCATTCTCTTTTTCTCTAATGACAGAAAGTAACTGAAGATTTCCATTGCTATAAAATAAATAATTATCATTTATCCTGAATAGCTAATATTACTTTCTTGCGATGTTATAAAATCAAGATGATTGACATATTAAATGTGTCTTACAGTTATGAAATAATGTCAAGAGTAAAAACTTTTTGGAAAGCATAAAAAGTAAGGAAGATGTATGTGTTGATCATGAAACAGTCATATAATAACCTAATGAACACAGAAAAATGGAAAGTGTGACAGTGATAACTTATGTGTAATGTGTAGACTCAAAACACTTTACTCCAAAATATTATTTAAACTTGGAGACTTTTTTGTGGGGATTATGTCAAAATTTATAAATGAGTAATAGTAACAGCAAGAATGTGACATTTCCAGTGGTCAATTAAGGGAAATTGGTCAAGGCAACATAATTTAAAGACAATCATAACTAGTGATGAAGCATGGTATTTTTTCTATAACTTGGAAACAAAAGAGCATAACACATCCAAAAACTCCAAACACATCCAGACACAAAGAGAAGTCAGAAAAGAAGACAATGATGATTTGTTACTTTGACATCAATGGCATGGCTCCTGCAGAATTCCACCTACAATATCAAGAAGTCAAGCATGGTAGGAAGCAGAAACTGGGAGAATTTCAAGGATTTGATATGATGGAAAAGATGTAGAATAGTGATTCCCTGCATCTCACTCATACTGCTTTGGCTCAGTATTTATTTATCAAATATTCATTGAGAACTATGTGTTAGGCAAATCCCAGTTTTCGTGAACCATATATTCTAGTGGGGTAGACTGATTATGGAAGAATTGACACATGGATAAAATAATTTTAGGTAGTAATGAAAGTCATAACGAACAACTAAAGATAAGAAGTGGTGTGTGGTTGATTACGCTACGCCCAGACTTGAGGCCTTAGGGGAGGTGCGATCTCAGCAGAAGCCTGGTTGAAGTGGATGAGGAAGACAGGACAGGATCTGGTAAGAAGAGCATCGCAAGCAGAGAAAGGACAAAAGCAAGGACTCCACATCGAGAACAAGCTCTGTATGCTTCTTAATCAGCAAGAGGGCCTGTGTGAGCAAAGGCAAGAGGAGAAGGACAGATCTGGATGGAGACAGAGTCAGATTGTGCAAAACATTGTAGGAGGGGTAAATGAGTTTCCCCCTTAGTGTGATGACAACTGTTCGTGAGTTTTGTTACCTGATTTACAATTTTACAAGTTCATTCTGGCTGCTCTTATAACACTACAGGGGAACAATAAGAAAACAGAAAAACTAGTTAGGACTCTCAAAATATTCCTGAGGAGAGATTATGGTGTCTTGAGCAAAGGAGAAGTGGGGGAGTTGGTGAGAAGTCCTTGGATTTAGATCATATTTAAAAGTTAAAATGAATAGGTCTTAACAATGGAATCACTACGAGGTTTGCAGGAGAGGAGGCAAGAATGACTTTATATGCAAAAACCTGTATCCAAGCAAATCTTTCTAGACTGGAGGTTTTTAAGATTTTGCAGGCTTGGAGGGCAATCATCAAAGAAGGATCTCAGGTAAGTTTTGAGGAGTTCCCACAGATGGGTTCTTTGAAAATCTTCTAGCATTTACTTGAACACACAAGTTCAGTAACTCTTGATAAAAATAACCACACACGTGGGGAGCCTCGCTGGCTCAGCTGGTGGAACATGTGACTCTTGATCTCAGGGTCATGATTTTGAACCCCACATTGGGTGTAGAGCCTACTTAAAACACAGACACAGACACACACACACACATAATTTTAAGTTCAGCAATATTATAGCAAAGATATTATAGCAAAGATAAATGTTGCCAGATGGATTCATGCAAACATATGTGACCCATGGACTTCTCTCAAACCAGACAGTGAGTGAATAAATGTAGCAGTTTAGTTATCCATCCTTGCATCCCAGCCTTCAAAAACAATTACCATTTGATCTATAGACCAGAGAAAGAGCAGATAGATAATTTTTATGTTTAGAGCACAGCTCCTTAGATCACACATGGTTTTTTGGAAGGGAACCATGAATCCATATATGTACCAAGTATTATCTGTAGACTGAAAAAATTAATAATTATTGTACAAATGTATAACATTTGAAAATATCTGGAAATCCAATGTGATTAATTACAGACACAATTATTTAAATGTATTATTTAATAATTAGTAGCTTTCGGCCATGTGTTACTCAAAGATCACACACCACAAATAACAAACTAGGAAATCTGCACTGTTGGTTAACCAAGAATATTGACTCTTTTTTTTTTTTTTTTTAACAACCAGGATAGAGGACCTCAGCACTGTGAGGAGCCTAAGATGTGTAAGTTCTCAGCAGAGGGGAAATATAGTGAGGACAGTCAGGGAAGCAAAGGAAAATATGGTCAGCTAGTTGGGCTGGTAACTGGTAGTCCTTGCAGTCCGGTGTGGCCCATGGAAGTGGGCCCAACAAGTTCACTGACTCAGAGTCTATAAACTCATCTGATACCTGCTACAGGCAATCACTGGGCTTTTTACTTTCTGTTTCATATTGGGCTCTGTAATTCTACACAGGCCTGGAGTCCTAAAGGCTTATATGGTTTGTATTTTATGATTTAGTACAGAAATATTTCTCTCATTCTAGTTACACTTTCCAAATGGTAGATAAATTGATTTAATAGTAATTTTGTATTTAAAAATTTCCATAACATCTTATTTTTTCTTATCTTAATACTCACCACTCATCTCCATAATTATGTTTTGAACCTACGGTCTTGCCTACCAGTTTTAAGCTTCATAAGGACACATTCCTTGTCTAGATCACTGCTATATTCTCAAGCCTAAGCACAGTACTAAGAACTGTTTAATGGACACATAATAAAGATCCACTCATTTAATAATTATTTTTTAGTATCTACTAAATATCTACTTGACTTAGGAGCTAGGGTAGAGCATAAGTAAATAAAAGTAGTTGCTCTTATGGAGTTCATATTCCAGTGAATATTTGATGAATGATGAGCAAAAAGTTTTTGCTTGATTCATAGTCTCATACCTACTTCCCAGGTGTGGTTTCAGGATGTTTAAGAGTCCCTCAGTTGTTTATTTAAATAATGCTGAAAAACTATGTCAGAAGACATTTCCCTCACTCTGTTTCTTTTTCTCATGCTCTTTCTCTTTCACCCTCCCTCTGCCCCCATCTCTGTTTCCCTCAGGTGGCAGACAGCTACAGGCCCACCCAATAGCCACTTTCCCCTTAATCCACAGTTACCAAATCGGAAATGTGCCCCTGGGAAATTCTGTACATCCCAGATTCACTGATGGTTGGGCATGGCCATACAACTAAGTTCTAGTCCACAAAACTTAACTAGAACTTATTGGTGGTACAGCAGGGAAATTTTTTCAAAAGAATGTTGCCTCTTGCAAGTCCCCCTTGCTTAGGGCCTGAGCTATTCTGCCACTAAACTCCACATTCTTAATGTTCGCTATACTATGACAAACAGAGAAAAGTTTTCAAAATACAGAAATGGACAAGAAAATATGATAGGAAAAAAAAGCATTTTTGGTATATTCAAGCCAAAAGGCAAATTTTAAAGATTGGTGAAAACTAGTAAATATAAGCTAAAAATAAAGGAATAGCCACATAATATACAAATATGTAATAGGTTAAGAGGAATTTTGTGCATTATTACATAGAGATAAGAAGTACACGTTCTGAATGTAGTCAGACCTATACATGAAGAGCAATTACTAATTGTGAGAACTTTGGCAAGTTACTTAAGCTCTCTTGGCCTTCATTTCTTTATTTTAAAATGGTAATGATGCTACTAATTTTATTGTAATATTCCAAGGATTAAGTTAGATAAATTTATGAAGTTTTCAACATCTAGATTAAGGATCAATAAATGGAATTTTCAATTAAAAAGGCAATATATTAAGAATAATAGTATAGAACAAAACTGATGTTTGGAAAGAATCAAAATTTAGAGGATAAAGTGAGAAATTATAATATATATACACATATGTTTGTGGGTATATATACACGAATATGCATATATACATAATTTAACAATTAAAAAGGTCAAAAGAAAATTTTTAAGAAGGCAACAGTATACATTTTCGGGCTGAGTCAATTTTTGCTAAGAAAAACAGGATCATTTGAGCAATGTTTATAAAAAAAAAATCCCCAAGGAGGTGGGGGAAATGGGGAGATGTTTCTTAAGGAAATAAACTTCCAGTTATAAGATGAATAGTTCTGAGGCAGTGATGGATAACATTGTGATTATAGTCAATACTGTATTATACACCCAAAAGTTGCTAAGAGGGTAGATCTTAAATGTTCTCATCACGTGCATGCACACACATACACACACACAATTGTAAATATGTGAAGTGATGGTTGTCTTAACTAACCTTATACCAGGAATCATTTGACAATATACTTGTGTATCAAATCATCACTTTGTACACCTTAAATGTATACAATATTATTTGTCACTTACATCTCAGTACAGCTATAAAAAATCCATAGACCTCCAATTTGCCTTCCCAATATTCCAGGATCTCTGGCCAGGTGTATGCCAGAGAGCTAAGGGCATAGAGCAAAACCCTTGGCCTCTTGCCTTTTGCCTCACACTCTTGGTTGCCTGTGTGTTTAAATAATTTGGGGCAAGGCCTAAATTCAACACCTGTCATGTGGTGTTTACTCCCATCGAGGCAAACCCACACCCTCCCACACACTATGGACTAGCAATCCCTTTATAAAGCCACCATTCATGGAATGTCAAACACAATATTGTGTTTGCTGTTGAGTCTCATTATTTTTCTGGTTTGATCTTCCTTGCTTTTATTTCCATGTCAATTTGCAAATCATCTTGCCAAATTTATTGCATTTGATATACTGTAAGTTGGATTCTACTTTCTAAAACCTTGGAAATACATTTAAGAGAAACTTCACATCCAATTTCAATTTTAATATTTAAAATGGTTTTAAACTTCAGTGTTTTTTTTTCCTACTTCAGAGACCACTCACCCTTGCACTCCTATCTAGTTATATTTTAATCTGAGTATGGCAAGGAATAATGGAATAAAAAGTACCCAATCTTTGGCCTGAATTTAACAAAGGCACGTGGTTGAACAAGAGGTAATTCTTAGGTTAAACACACACACACACACACACACACACACACACACACACACACTCCTCATCTCATTGAATTTCCTAGCACCAAGGAAAATGTGTTTTGTTTTTTTTTAAATTTTGATTTTGATTTGTCTTCTGATGTCCCAAGTCTGCAGATACTTTAAACCTTAGGTAGGAAAGGGGTCAAGTTCTTAATGAAGCAAAGAACAGTCTCAACTGGTTTTTTTTTTTTTTCCAAAATGTAAGTCTCCCCAGTTCTTCAAGAAAAATATTATGCGTTAACTGTGGAAAGACAGAATGTCCAGTCTCTTGTCAAAGGGCAGATTGATATGATATGAACTGAAAGAGAGAGAAACATTAGCTAAACTGTAACCCTCCTGAGACAAAAAAAATTTAATAAAACCCAAGTAGACTTTGAAGTTTATTCATTATTTAAGGTGATTTTTTTCATGAACTTGTCTCCTTTTATATGTTATCCAAATATCCGTATGTTTTCCCATAGAGATAAGAAAAAAATGCACATAAGGCTTTTTGAACATATGGGTTTCTAAGTTTCACACTGATACAGGTAAGGTACCTCCTTAAGATCTTATACTGGCCACGTGGTTAGGATGGAAGCGTCCAGAGCTTGACTACCCATGACCAGAGACACCTAAAACTACTTTGAAATGTAAAGAGCATGATTCTAAGAAATTAGAGAAATCTCTAACCTCTCTCTCACCACTCCAGCAATATATCCAAAAGAACATTTTCCAACATATGTTACTTCAAATGCATATGGTGACTGGATGTTTGTAAAACAACTGGTTAATATAAACAAGCTTCTTTATTACAAACTTTCTCAGAACATTTGCTAAACTGATGTGCATGGGGAGGGACAGAAAGATATATAATATATAATATGTCAGCTCTCTAGGCTTATTTTCCCATAGAAGATACTGTTCTTTTTCCTGAGCCCATTGTCCCTCGGAACATTGATTTCAACCTACTGCCATACCTCACTTAGGGCAAGGAAGGGACACTATGTATGAAGCAAGACAAGGTTAAAAACAAAGAGGAGAGGTAACAAAGGCTGGAAGAGAAAAAAGAAAATTTCCACAGGGTTGAAATTAGAGCCCTAGGAAATCAGAACCATTTCTTTATTGGAATTATTAAACTTATAGTAGGAGATAAATAACCATTTTCTGAGCTGAGAACAGTCATGCTATTATTGGATAGACTCATCCCGCTACAGTTTGTAGCAGTATATTTTGATATACTAACTGATCACACTTTCCTGCCTGCCATGTCTTTTTTGTAATCTGTGGGCCTTTCCCATGCAAACCCGTATAAAGGATCCCCACCATCTCAGCCGTTGGTTGTTACACCAGAAGTGGGAGGGGCAGGGGGGATTCAAAAAGAAAAAGTTTCAAAAAGAAAGTTCCAGTTTCAAAAAGAAAAAAAAAAAAATTCCAGTTTAAAAAAAAATTCTGACCAGTCAGACAGTGTCCCTTTCTCAGGGACACTAGACATGTTGGAGAGGGATGGGTGAATCAGAGAGGACATAAGAGGTTTAAATGCTGGAGAGTTCTTCGAAAGGTCCTGATGTTTCACTCCCCTATAGCTTCCAAGTTCGCAAAAACATCTTATAGGTTGGGCATACTAAAGCAGGAAGGCTCTGGGTGGCTTTCCTCTCCTGGAGAGGACTTAGGAAAAATTCCCAGTCTTTCCAGTATGGAAGGATATGAGACAGTTGTGTGAAAAGGCTATATATGTAGGAGGGAGACCTTGAGGTGTTCTTGCTGAGTTTCCTGAGCCTAGAGGCAAGGGGCTGAAGTTAGCTGAGTCAGAGAAACTCTGAGGAAGTACCTGTTCGCATCAAAGCTGAGAACAGGGGGTTAAAATCTCAGTTGTGGCATGGGGCTGGATGACCACACAGAGTCCAAGAGGGGATGTCCTTTCCTTCCCTCACCCTTGTCATTCAGTATTATCTTGTATATTTGCAGAAGAGAGAACCAAGGAATACAGAGATGATGTGTCCTAGGAAAGTTCACATAGCTAGTAAATGACTCAACCAGAGCTCTATGAATCCAGATTTGATGCTCCTTGAACTACATCATGGCAAATGGGAAAACAGCTGGCTTAGGGAGAAAATGATGCACTGAATTAAAAAAAATTTTTTTTTTTGTTTGGAATCTCATTTAGAAATTTAGCAGTTCGAAATTAAAGACTCGATCTCAGAGATGAAGATTTAGAGAAAGAAGTCATAGTCTTGGTCATAGTGTAGGGGAACATGGTAAAGGGGAATGTCGGTGGTAGAGGAAAGAGGGAGGACAGGACTCAGGGGAAAGCCTGCAGTTCAGCAGCCAATGGGAAAAAGAGCCCGGCTAGAAAAAGAGGGAAAGAATGTGAAGATGATCTAACAGTCAAAGAAAGTTTCAAGAAGAATGTGTCTCCTGCTTTCGGTTAAAAAGTTAATGGAGAGCCAATCACAACTGATCTCGAGGCCTCATGTCAGAAGGACAGGCATTAAATTTTGAGCAATTAACCCACAGGAAAACAAGTCATTTTCTCACTCATTTACTACATATCCAATTCCTATAAATGTAGTTATAGAATTTCTAATAATACACAGATGATTTGGAGTAGTAAATCAGGAGGAGTAAGAAATGTTCTAAAATTAAAATAAAACATAGAATAAGTAATATGTAAAATTACATCTACGGTAAAGAATGCAGAAAACTATTCAAAGAAGTAACACCCCCTAAAATGTAGCAATGGCAATAAGGGTACATAAACAGATCTACAGACTCTCATACTTCTGAATCCATTCCCTACAACACAAAGTTAAAAAAAAACAATCAAAGATATTTCTAGTGATGTTCCAGAATCTGCATAAAAAATTTCTAATTAATGAACTCTTGCAAAGAAATCAGGAAAGTATGCAGTTTCTTTTAGAATAAATGTTCATCGGAAGTATTGGCTAAAGGAACATGGTAACATAACAGGAAAATTTATTTATGTGGAACGGTTTGATTCTAAAGTAATTCTTCATTTCCCCAGCACTTCAGTCAGTCAGGATTCTTCTTTAGGTGATAATAATGTGACATAAATGTGTTTGACAAAGTATCAGTGCAATTTAGTGTCTCCAGAGCTCAGCCTCCGGAGCCTGGAGTTAGAATCCTGGATCTGATGCTTGCAGACTGTAGGACTTTGTGCAGGTTTTCTGCATCTCTCTGCCTCAGTTTCCTCATCACATAATGTGAATAATAAATATATTATTTTGTGGGAATTCATACAGAATAGCACTTAAAATAGTGCCTGGGACATAGCAAGTGAACATACTATATAACTTTGCTACTGTTATTACATGCCATATGATTTTATTAATTATAGCTTTTGTGAGGTTATTAGAAAATGCAGAGAGTAGAATAACCTTGAATAAACTTAATGAAAATATCCAGAAATAGTTTCCCTTTACTGTGCTTAATTTTGTAGATTATCTTCTCATATGTTTTAGTATAACTACTTTTACTTAACCTTAATAAAAATAATCCAGAACATTATCATGATTGTAGGGGGAAAAAAAGGAAAGATTAGAGTATTCTAACTACCATAAATGATGATCTTAGATAAATGTCTCTTAAGCTCCCCCTTTCAAATCTGAATGTCTGCCCAAGGGAAACCAAATAAGGATAGACCTTTCCATGTTTTGTAGGTTTGCCATGTTCCTGTGTGAATTTCTGGACATAGGTACAAAAGCTTACAACATAAATCTGAGGTGTCCGGTACATAGGTAAACTGTTGTGGACGGAGGTGGAGGGAGGTGGAGACAGATGGAAAGGACAGCTACTGCAGGTAGGTACAAATGACTACATTCCTATCCGGTGGGGACTGCCAGGCTTTCAGAAAATGGACCCAACAGTAATTTTAACAACATACATCTTTCCTTCTGGAAGCAACACACCAATCTGAAAATAATCTTGTTTCTTTTTCAGTTCTTGGAATTTAAACTACTTTAGGTTTTTGACTTTGACAAAGATTACTTTCCAATGGCAGTGGTTATTGAAGTTTCTTACTTTCTTCTCTGATGGCTCTCCTTCGTAAAAATTCACACCTGTTTTATATATAGACAGATATAGTTATGGGCATAAATATAGGTATAGATTAACAGATCAGTTCTTTTTGATTTTTGCTAATATTACCTTTTAATTATATTCTTGCTTAAATAAATTTTTTTTAATTTTTTTTTTTTTTTTTTTTTGACAGAGAGAGACACAGCAAGAGAAGGAATATAAGCAGGAGGAGTGGGAAAGGGAGAACAGGCTTCCCGCAGAGAGGGAGCCCGAAGAGGGGCTCGATTCCAGGACCCTGGGATCATGACCTGAGCCCAAGGCAGATGCTTAACGACTGAGCCACCCAAGGCAGACGCTTAACGACTGAGCCACCCAGGTGCCCTCAGCTTAAATAAAATTATTGAAAATACTCGCTTCATAGTTTCAAAATGAAAAAGGGCCTGTAAATAACCAGGGGAAAAAGTACCAATTAATAGTTTAGTCCTGGAAGATAACTCCTGAAATTTTATGTACAGTTCTTCTTATAACTTTTCTAAAATTAAGCATTAATGACTTCCCCCTTGAATTTATGTTTATCTTTATGATGTGAAAACTTTCAGTCTAAAAGATAACGAATGATTGTCTATCCCTTCCTTTTCTTGCATCTCTGAACCTATACAACTTCCAAGTAATCTAAGATCCACTATTTTTCAGGGTATTTCTTCTGTACTAAGGGCATTCTTGAAGAAGACACCTTAGCCACACTGACTAATGACTCCGGCAACTGTCACTTCTCTTGAAGCAGAGTAGCTTACTGGCTAAATGCATGGATTTTGGAATAAGACTAACCTGGTTTTGAATTTCTGTCATGTATTAACTCAATGGTCAGTGGAAAGATATTTTACTTTTATGAATTTCAGGGAGATGCAAAATGTTAAAAAAAATTAAGGATAATCATGCCTTCTTTAAATATCTCTCATACAAATTAAATGAGATTCATTCCTTCATTATCCAAATATCTATTGAGTACCTAATTACGTATAAAGCTCTATTCTAAAGCTGAAGGATACAGTGAGGTGAATGGGGACAGATAATCATATTCACAAATAAAAGAAGAAAATATCAGTTAGTGATGATAAGTATGATAAAGAAAATAAAACTGTTGGGCACCTGGGTGGCTCAGTCAGTTAAGTGTCTACCTTCGGCTCAGGTCATGATCCCAGGGTTCTGGGATCAAGTCCCACTTCGGGCTCCCTGCTCATTGGGGAACCTGCTTCTCCCTCTTCCTCTGAGGTTCCTCCTGCTTGTGCTTGATCTCGCTCTCTCTCTGTGTTAAATAAATAAATAAAATATTAATAAAAAAAGAAAAGAAAACTGTTAAATATGAAAGTAATGCGACTACTTTAGGGGGTGGTTGGGGAGGCCTTCTGAGAGGTGCTACCTGAATTGAGATCAACAAGCAAAGGGAGTAAGTTGCAAGAAGAATTTTCTGGGTAGGAACTTTCTGGGCAAAAGGAACAGTAAATGCAAAGATCTTGAGATGGAAACAAGATCAGTATATTCAGGGGACAAAAAGGAGGCCAGGATAGCAGGCATTTAATGATTAAGAGAGGGTAGTAGCACAGCACTGAGATGAGAGACTAGAGGTAGAAGTTAAGCACCAGTGCTCAAAGTCAAACAAACTTGGGGTCAAATTCTGTCTTTACCACTTGCCAGCTCTGAGATAAGGAGCAAAGTATATAAAGTCTTTGACCACTGATTTCCTTATCTGTAAACTTATATACTATTGACCTATTATTATAATTTTCTTTAAAGTACAGAATACATAAAAATTCCCCCTAAATGGCAGGAGCCATTATTATTGTCATTGTTATTATTTTACTACCTTTCCTAATGTAATCCAGTACATTTACACCTAAAGGCATAGAAGTATAATCCAAGTACACATCCCTGTGAAATAACTATTTCAGCATGTAGCCGGCTAGTACAATATTTCAAATCCAGTTAGGATGAAAGATGTTCTAAAAAATCCTTTTTCCAGTCTTTCCACAGTTCCAAGAGCTTTGTGCCTTAAAGCATTAATTTTTACCACACAAGCATAGCAAGGTTAGATGCTGGCTGGAGAAGGGCAAAGTGATTTATAAAGTCACTTTCATTTTTCAATGGTTTTTCTTTCCAATGATAAGTGAGGAAATGTCATTGGGAATGTCAGCTGGGAATAAACTAAAATATTTCAGTTGCTGTGGGTTCACTTACTTATTGTCTGTATCCTGTACTTTGACATTTGATCAAAAGCCACATAAATCTTGGTTTGTTTCCTCCAAACCAAGTTTATTTCTTCTGTATCCTGAATTTGATCCTTCTTTCTCATATTGTATTTCTTTATCACCCCTGTCATTGTTGGTTCTTCTAATGATCCATGTTCCTCTGCAGCTGTATTTCCACTGGAATCGTTCTCACTTTAAACCTGTTTTGAGCCCTCTCACTGGTTCCCTAGCATTTGGTCCCCCAAATTTGTATACAGGGAAGAAATTTTATTAAAATCTAATAGTAGCCATGTTTGTTTTTTTTTTTTTTTATATTTATTTATTTATTTGAGAAAGAGAGTGAGTGAGAGAGTGAGAACAAGCTGGGAGGAGGGACAGAGGGAGAGGGAGAAGCAGACTGAGTAGGGAGCCTGATGTGGGGCTCCATCCCAGGACCCTGGGATCATGACCTGAGCTGAAGGCAGACACTTTACCGACTGAGCCACCCAGGTGTCCCAGTGGCCATGTTTTTGAAAGGGTACAAGTCATCATTTTTTCCAGATGCGGGATATGAGAAAGAGCCATCAAAAACATAAGAGATGCAGTACCAGAGTCTATATTCAAATCACAACTATTCTAATTATGTTTGAAATAGTCAAATCCATGGATATTTCCAAATATATGGAATACTGCCAATCATATAAAGCATATCAGTGCTTCACTTAATTTCCCATTTTTTGTTCTGACATTTTATTATATGTATCGTTGAATTACACTTTATGATTGGTTCAACAAAAACACTTTTGTGTGACATGAGGAAACATCAGCTGAACTTAAGTGTTTTAAATGTAAAGGTTATTTTTTGTTTGTTTTAAAAATAGCTTTCTTTAGACTATAAAACAAAAATATATTTGAGTTACAGAAAAATTTGTCCATAATGAAGAAAAGTAGAAAGATGAAAATGCAGACCATTCCTACACTTGGCTACATGTCCAAACGTATATTCTTAGGAGTTCGCCAAACACATGGGGCTGGATAAAAGTGTGTAAGGGGCTAATTAAGGGAGTGGCTGACCTCTCTCACAGTATCAGTCAGCTCTGGCTGCTGCCGTAACAAACTACCACAGACCGGGTGACTTAAACAACAGAGATTTACTTTCTCAGTTCTAGAGGTTAGAAGTCCAAGGTCAAAATGACAGCCAACTTAGTTCCTCCTGAGGCAAATGGCCACCTTCTTCCTGGACCCTCACAAACTCTTTCCTCCGTGTGTGCACATCCCTGGTGTCTCTGTGTGTTCACATTTCCTCTTCTTGTAAGAACACCAGTAAGATTGGATCCAGGACTCACCCTAATGGCCTCATTTTAACTTCATCACCTCTTTAAAGGCCCTGTCTCTAAAAACAGTCACATTCTGAGGTACTGGAGTTTAGGGCTTCAATGTATGAATTTGGGGGGACATAATTCTGCCCATAACACTGCCTATTTTTAAGCGCCAGAGATTTTTTTTCTTTTGTGCCTGGAGCAGCTAGGGCCTTAGGGACTGTCTTCTAGAAAACAAACAAAAACTAAATCTAAGAAAGATACCAGAATGTTCACTGTTTTTTTATGATGACAAATAAGAATGTCACTCAGACTAAAAATTCTATTATTGGCATCACAGAAAATGGTCCATGTGCTCAAGTTACATAGGACTTTAGAAGGTTGCCTGATCTGTTGTATGTTTTCCAAAATCACTATGCAATTAACTCAATTCTAATACTCTCTCTGTAGAGACAGCATCAGATCCCACAGGTAAGGGCTCAGTCCCACAAGACTACAACTGCTTCAGATGTCAATTGTAAGTCTAGTTTGTTACTGGTGCTTCTGACCAACCAGCCAGAGACTGGAGGTTCCCACAACCTCCTCCTCTGGTTTGATTAATTTACTAGAATGGCTTGCAGAACTCAGAGAAACATTTACTTATGTTTACCAAGTTACTATAAAAGATATTATAAAGGATATAGATGAACAGCCAGATAAAGAGGTGTATTGGGTGAGGATAAGACAGGTCCTGAATGTAGGAGCTTTTGTCCTCATGGACCTGGAGTGCACCACCCTCCGAGCAATTGGATGTGTTCACCAACCTAGAACCTCTCCAAACCTGTCCTTTGGATTTTATGAAGGTTTCATTACCTAGGCATGATTGATTAAATCATTGGCTATTGATGATTGAACTAAAATCTCCAGCCCCCATTCTTCTCCCCAGAGGTGGGGGGGGGGGGGTTGTTGGAACTGAACGTTCTAACTCTCTAATCCCTGGTTGGTTCCCTTGACAACCAGCCCCCATCCTTAAGGACTTTCTGAAAGTCTCATTAACATAAACTCAGGTATGGGCTAATAAAAGGGCTTGTTATGAAAAGGGACTTGCTACGAATAACGAAAGATACTTATATCACTGTTATTATGTAGGAAATTCCAAGGGTTTTAGAAGCTCTGGTGTCAGTAGTGGGATGAAGACTAATTAATGTATTTCTTGTCATAAATCACAATAAAACATCTGGTTACCTTCAACTCAGAAATATGCTTAACTAATACTGATCAATTCCACCTTTTGATTAATACCTTTTTCTTTACATTTGATAACATATATAGAAATTTACGAATATTGTTAAGTCTTATTGGCATATGAATAACTTTGTCTCCTAGGCTGATTTTACAAACTGACTCTGATGATAATTGATTTTGTTTTGTGGGTTAATACGGGCTATCACAGTATGGCCCCAAAGAACAAGACTGATAAAGACCACAAGTTAGAGTTTGTTATCTTTCTTTTTCATACATGCAAATAAATGGTTAATATTTCCCATGACATTGACTATTCTATATCACAGAAGAGTAATTTTCACTTTTACAGACGTGCATTTGGTGAACATCGATATTATTTGCATTTTATTAGTGAATGTGCCACTTAATCATTATGAAGAGCTAATGGTTGAATAACATTCCATTATTCATTTATAGTTAGATGTTAGATTTATGTCAATTTTTTTTCATGGTAAATACCATTGTGAAGAGCATTCATTTAATATGTGTTAGGATACTTTTAATTATTGATTAATTTATTAATAAAATTGTCCCCCCAAGTATACTATGTCCAAGGATGTGGCATATTTTTAAAGATATACACTCTATTTTTAAAGTTATACACTCTACAAACTATCCTATGCAAGGGTGGTACTAATTTATACTCCCACTAACAGTGTTGGAAAGCTGTTTCCCCGTATATGAGTAATTTGGTGGAATACGCTATTTTAAAAATATTTTTCCTTTTGGTATGTTAAAAATTGTCATTATTTTCATATGCATTTATAGTAACTAATTGAACTTGGCTTTACAAATGTTTAATGTATTTTTTGAATTTCCTATTTATGTCTCCTGCTCCTTTTGTTACCTTTTTCTGATTTGTATGAGCTCTTTGTATATTAATTATATTAATCATCTGTACTAGTTTTTGAAAGTGTCGATTTTTTTTCTTGATATTTTTGATCACCTGACATTTTTGTTTGTGTACTCAAAAATCAGTATCTTTCCTTTCTAAAAAAATATTCAGATTCTTCTTTTCTTACCCAAAAGTCAGATCAGTGTTTATATACATTGTGCACTATGTTTTCAAATAAAGTTCATTTTATTTTTTCAATAAATTATATATGTTTCACAATGTCCAAAATTTCTCCAAATTTAACACGAATGCACCAAATAGATGATTATTTATCAGAGGCTGTGTGGTATGGTGTAAGAACTATCAGCTATATGACCTTGGGTAAAATTACTTGTCCTCACCAAAACCTATTTCCTACAAAGTGAGGATACTAATTACTTCATAGGGTTGACATGAGGCTAAAACGGTATTATAGATGTGAAAACACATGAGAAACATGTAATAAATATTAGTGACTTTCATTTTCACAGATCTGTTACTGTTGAACATCAATACTGTTTACCTTTCACTGGTGAATTTAACACTTGGTTTATCTTTATCTTCAACATAATGCAGCCCACTCTCTGAAGCATTCTGAAATTTTTTATGTACTAAAATACTAACATAGTAATACAATTGTTCATGTACTTATCTATAACTTTAATACTTAGAATGCCTTGCTACCATTACTTTTTTTTCCTGCTAGCTATGTACTCTCTTGGAGATCTTCATATTGCCAAGGAAATTGAACACAGATCCAACAAATTTCTTCAGCAACGTAGGAAATATCAGATGCCAAAATAAATATTCTATTTCCAGTTCTGTAGCAAATCAATTTTTTTAATTAGGCTACTTTCAGTAACTGGTGACATTTTTAATTAATTGTAAGATTAATACAATTTGAAAGGACTTAAATAAAAGGAATTGATCAGTTTTTGAAGTTAGGATGTCTAAAGATACAGTTGGCTTCAGGGACCCCAAGGAATCAGTGGTTTAGTTAGAATTTCCTTACTCTCCTATCGCTGCTTACTGCACTATCCCCCTACCGCCCCCACCATTACGATTGCTTGTTTCTCTATGTTACAAGACAAATGACTCCCCCAACTTTAAGCCACTTTTGCTTCTTATTGATTCAGCTATCGATAACACTATTTCACCATCTCTAACTCAGGAATGTATCAGGGAGGACGCCAATTGTCCTTCATCTGGGCGTGGGCCACATAGTTCTGGCTTCAATCACTGTGACAGCGATTCAGCAATATGATTGGCTCAGATGAGGACACATGATCAATTTCATGACCAATCTCTTCTCTGCCTTTTGGCTGAACTGAAATGCAATCTCAGGACCAGCAGGAAGGGCACTGTAATTGGGAGCCCTATGGGGACCATAAGAACAAGGGAGGAACACATCCCTAAAGTAAACGCTGGAGTGTGCTTCTACAGAGGATGTGAATGGGAAACCTGCTTGGTAGGATCAAAACAACTACTATCCCCACAGAGTGTTCATTTTATCAAATCAAATCACTTTTGTTAGAACATAATAGAAGATTTTGTTTATTTATTTGTCAGAGAGAGAAGGAGCACAAGCAGGGGAAGGGGCAAAGGCAGAGGGAGAAGCAAACTCCCATCTGAGCAAGGAGCCCCATGCAGGACTGGATCCCAGGATCCCAGGATCCCAGGATACCTCATCAACCCTGATCATGACTTGAGCCAAAGGTAGATGCTTAACCAACTGAGCCACCAAGTGTCCCCAAGGAAGAGTTCTTTAATCCTCCCCAAATTTATTCAAGTGCCCAGCAACGCTGACTTTATAGTATTTTTTACTCATATAGCACTGGGACTTAATCTATAGGATTATTATTCAAAATATTCTTATACCCAGATTTGATGGTCCTTCACAAAGGCATGAGAAAGGACAATTATCTTAATTAAAATATATTTGGCACAAAAATTATCAGGAGTATATACCTTAATTCCACTGTCTCAAATCAAGTTTACTTTAGCTCCTGGAGTTTTGTTGATTTTTTTCTTTTTTTCTTTTTCTTTTTTTTTTTCAATGTTTATAAGTGCCTTGCAAATTTCTGAGCAAATGATCCATTTGTATGTTATGTTAATGGCATAAATGACTAATAATTGCATTCATAATTATCTTTACTTTAGCATGGCATTCTGAGCCTCGTGAATTCAAAAACATCCAACCATGAAAATAGACCTTTAGTGGCATATGATACAATCTAATTTCCTTCCACCCAAAGGGCAATTTAGCAATATTGACCATGTAAAGGGCCAAATCAAACAAGATAATGAGGGATAATTCACTTTTCTCTTTCTGGCTTACCAGCCCAGATTTGGACAATATGGACAACAGAACAATGCCACCATAATTATTATTTGGCTTTCAGAGCTATACAAATGAATAATCTTTTTCAATGCTGCTTCCAAAAAAAGTTCTAACATTGTTATATAACTACATTTTTCCCTTGCCTTGGCTATTTTGGTCTCATTAAAATATTGTTTTTGATCAAATAGCCCATACACGATTAGCTGCAGTTTTACAAAATAAATGAATCACAGCTGCACTGACAAATACATAAGCAGGAACAGAGAATGATACATGCAAAAACAATTCCATCTCTAGCTGGAAGTATCTTGACAGCAATAATTATAGAATGCAAGAGAGCCAGTTTGTCCATCATACATTAATTTGACTACATTAAAAATGCTGACTGAAATTTAAGGAATAACTTAAAGCATATCTTCAGTTATATTGATCTCATGTATCTGCTTCTGGAAAATGGAAACACCTGGAAATATCTATTATAAAGAGAGGTCATGGTATTTGCACATGGTTACAAGTGGTAGAGTTCTTAAATAAACGTGTGTGCGGTATGTTGACCTTACATTTATGCCCTCTCCCACCCAACGCACAGACATTTTTTTTAAAGATTTTATTTATTTATTTGACAGAGAGAGAGAGAGATCACAAGTAGGCAGAGAGGCAGGCAGAGAGAGAGAGGGAAGAAGGCTCCCTGCTGAGCAGAGAGCCTGATGCCGGGCTCAATCCCAGGACCCTGAGATCATGACCTGAGCCGAAGGCAGAGGCTTTAACCCACTGAGCCACCCAGGCGCCCCAACACACAGATATTTTTTTAGGCCATGTTGCTTCCTGACATCCAGAGAAAGATTCCTACTTATTCTAGCAGGAGCATAATCAATTCACCCCCAGATATACCATGTATAACTTAAGCACAACTTACTATATCATAATGGAGTCTAATTACAAGATGAGAAGGCAATAAAATGAAAGAGAGAGAGGTGAGATAACAAAAAGTCTTCAATAAGAGCAAGAGTAACAGTAGATTGTATATCTACTCCAGATGCAATAACAACAGAATTGACATTTTTTCAGCAATTTCTTTTTTTTCCCTAAGAAAGGGGTGAATCAAAAATATGAATGATAAATTAATTTCTACCCTCTGAACTTGATGAGAAGAGGATACTGTCCACCCTCCCCTAAAACAGCAACTGACAGAAGGGATGACAACTTTGGAGCGTAGAAAACAGAGGCCCCACATCATGCGGTGTTCTGGAGAAAGGTACAAGATTATATGTGGCAACTATAAGAAGTTCTCACTCAGGTAAATGCTTACTTGTAATGTGCACTCAAGTCAAAGCACCTAGGTTCAAACTACGGCTCTGTCTCTTCCAAGCCGAGGCACCTGGAGCAAGTTATTGAACCTCTCTGTGCCTTAACTTACGGATCTATAAAATATGGATACTTATAATACTCACTTCAAAAGTCTGATGTGAGGATAAAACAAGGTTTAACTCCAACAACCTGGCATATAGACAGCTCTCAATAAATGTTAGAAATGATTACAGTAAAATTCTAAAATAAATTTGTGTTATTCATTTCCTGCTTTCTTATTGCCTACCACACTGTGTTGATTGAGTGAAAAATTAAAGACAGAAGAAAACATTCCTAACCTGAAAAAAGACATGCATATGCAGAATGAACGAACATGTCATTTTCTAGGCAAAAATCAAGAAAAGAGACATATGAGACATATTCTGGCTAGATTTTGGAACTGCCCATGTAAAGAAAAATCTCTAAAGTTAGGAAAATATAAAAGGCAGCATATTGGCTCTTTTTTTCACATTAGACAATTTATATCATTATTCTCTGATCTGCTTTTTTAACCTGCTCTCTCCTGGAAGTCTTTCCATGTCATTACATGCTTAACTATCTCATTTTTAAAAACATACATAATACAGTTTGGTATATTTTTTTACCATTCTCATTCCTTGCCTTTACCAGGGGAGAAAACATTGTATTATGTTAAGTGAGAACCTGGTTAAATTTTGTGTTCTTAGACTACAAAATAAAAATGCTTTTCATACTTCTTCCTTTATTACACGTTGTTTAACTGCGTGTACTTGTTAATGATCAGTTTTGAAGAAATGGTTCGGAATTTGGACATAGCATTCTTAGTCATTAAAAAGGGATTAGTTTAATTGCTCCAGGATGTATGCCATTTTGTTTGCAAATTGCATTGCACTTCTCAATGTCATCCAAAAACTGGAAGACCATATGGCTCTCACTTCAATATTATAACAACTTTTTAAGGAAAGGACGCCTCTTGTAAATACCCACACACGCACAAATACATAGAAGCACTAAGGTTTCAGCAAATTCTAGCAGAGAAAGTTTGTCTTTGGAGTCAGAAAGAATCGTGATCAAGATGTGCACACACCAAGGAGAAAAAATGAACTTACGAGTGAACGTCACAGGATCAGCTGTCTGTCCGTATCTCCTGCCCTCTGAGTGCTGTGGCAGAGCAGAGTGCCCAGTTAGATGCCATGCATGCAGTAGGTTTGTGCCACATCGGGAGCACCCCAAATTTAGGAGGCTTTATTTTTATAATTGCTCCCCAAAAACCTGCCCAAACTTTGCCCCAGGCTGTTTGCTATACAAATACGCTTTAGTCTAGATAGTCTAGAACAAAATGTTGTCAGTGTCTCTCCTCTCAACCTGTGCAGAAACACCAGAATGACTTCTTAGCAGTTACAAAGAGTACTACTGGGTACTTAGTCACTATCTCCCTGGTCATGATGATTTTTGCATTCCCAAACATTGCTATGTATATAGTCTATATACTTCTTCAACCTTGTGCTTTAAGGTATTGTGATATATTAGAAGGAAAATGGGAATTGGTGTAAACAGATTTTTTATCTCAAACTATTGTAATGTGTAGAGAGATATCAGAATTAATATTCATAGGTTGTTAATAATGGCTATTTTCCATTGTAGAATTTGGGATGATTTTTTAAATTTTATATTTCTGTATCATTTGCACATTTAAATAGCAGGCATGAATTAGTCTAGCAAAGCAATGTCATCATTGTATGAAACATATTATGAGTATAATTTTTAGATAGTAATTTATCTATCTTTCTAAAATCTCTTTCATTTCTGCAGTAATTCATCCAGCAGTTTGATAATCATTATTTTGGTCAGGAACTGAGATACAACCCAGCATGGCTTCAAATGAATGAAATGACTTCTCAACAACATTAGATTAATTTTCCTGGAACATAATGGTGACAAAATTGTATTATTGTTCCTTGCAAAAACCAAGTTATATGACTGGAAAGAAAAAAATGCTTATAACCTTTTAAAATGAGGATCTATCACTATGCAAAACTATATACTAGTCCTTCATAAAATATTTGACTTCTTTACTTCAAAAGTTGACTTTTAAACAAAATATTTTACTATTTTCTTCATTTATTTGAGCTGGTTCAAATTCTTTTTTAAAGTAATTTAAAGATGGGTTTCCAGTTATATCTCCAACAACCATAGTCATCATTTTTCTGAACTTTCAAAATGGAATGTGCTGATACCATGTTGCACATAAATGAAATTGCTGAAAACATGAATTTCTAAAACCTAGAAACCCCCTGACCTTTAAGATATAAAATGGCACTAGAATACATTGGCTGAAGAATTGCATTATTGCAAAATAGTCAACAGGATACTATAGCAAAAACTGTAGTACACACTGATAAATGAGACCAAAATTGCCAGGATATTCTGCAGATATATTTTGGTTTGATAGAATAAACTAGGTAATGTACTGACCACAGCATTCCTTACAAAGCACCCTATTCATCTCGAGAAATACCGTTCTACCACAATAGAGGCTTGCTGTCCACAGTGTCTTCTGGCAAATATGTTTACTTTGGTGAAGTACGTTAGTATATAAATCAAAGAGCACACATAATTTGCAGCAGGAGCAGGATGAATATGAAACACTAGAAATTTCAACTATTTCCTAACATGTGACAATCTATATCATTCATTCATTCAACAAATAGTTGTTAAAAGCCAAAAATGGGTCAGGAATTTGACAGACACTAGGAATTCAAATGGGAAAATAATGAACAGAGTCTCTGCCATTATTAAGCTCATGGTCCAATCTTCATTGTGAAGGGCATATAAAATAAGGATACATAATTTCTGTTTTACTATAATGCTGAAAGTAATTGTAAAATATGATCTGATGTTATATAGGAAAAATAATTTCATTGCTAGGTGCCCCCTTATTGAGAAAAAACATCTAAGTAGAAGATGAGGGAATTCTTTCAGTTTTGCAAGCCTAAGTGGTTTCCCTATAATACTTATATTTTATTTATGTTTTTTGAAGATTTTACCTATTTATTTGTCAGAGAGAGAGTACAAGCAGGGCGAGCAGCAGACAGAGCAGGCAGAGGGAGAAGCAGGCCCCCCGCTGAGCAGGAAGCCCGATGTGGGACTCCATCCCAGAACCCTGGGATCATAACCTGAGCCGAAGGCAGATGCTTAACCGACTGAGCCACTCAGGAGCCCCACTACAATATTTTTAAAACAGCAATTTAGGTGACTAAAATGAAAGTGCTATCTATGAAGAAATACAATCTTCATCCTTCAAATTATTACATTCCAGTGTTCCTTTTTAACCTTAAGACTTACTAACAGTGCGGCACCTGGGTGACTCAGTGGGTTAAAGCCTCTGCCTACAGCTCAGGTCATGATCTCAGGGTCCTGTGATCGAGCCCTGCATGGGGCTCTCTGCTGAGCGGGGAGCTTGCTTCACCCCCCCTCTCTGCCTGCTTCTCTGCCTACTTGTGATCTCTCTCTCTGTCAAATAAATTAATAAAATCTTTAAAAAAAAAAAAACACTAACAGATTCAATGATTAAATAAAACAAAATCATTTCACTAGTATTAGTTTTCTATGCTACTTTGAAAATAGGAAGAAAGTATAAAGAATCTACATAGCCTTAAGAGTCTTTCCAGTGTTCTGAGAACAATATGAAATATATTTATTGATATTGTATGGCGACATCAATATGGGGAAAAATGTAACTTTGCTTGGCTTTTGGATATCTCCAGATTGGTGTGGAATGTTGAGCATGACTAATGTCCCAGAAAAGTCAGTTTTCAGGAAATCCTCAAGGGCCAAGGAGAATGCTTGTGCAAATTAGGTAAATTGTATCATATTGTACATAATTTAAGAATGGTCCAATCTAAAAGTAAAATGAGAAAATGACTGTCACAAGTAACTCCTGGTGCTTATCTGTTCCTTCTAGCTTGACTTCCCTTCAGATCTGGCCTTCAACAAACATACTCTAGTCTACTCAATACAGTATGTTGAGGAAATTCTCATGAACGAAGAATCCTGTTTTCTTCATCTTCAGTGGAAGGATCCTATAAGGAGCAAGACCTCATTTATTGCAATTTCACTCCACCTCCCCTCCACACACATTTTTCCCCCAGAATACAAAATTACACTCTAGTTGAGATGAACTACAGAAATAGTACTTATGAATATGAATTTTATATACCTATATTGCATTCCCCATGGTAGCACATTATTCTCAATTCCATTATACAGTTGACCCTTGAACAAAGTGAGGGTTAGCAGCACTGATGAGCTTCACCTCTCCCCCCACTGTGCAGTTGAAAACCCAAAGATAACTTTTGACTCCCTCAAAACTTAACCACTAATAACTTACTGTTGATCAGAAGCCTTGCCAATAATAGAAACAGTCGATTAACACATATTTTGTTTGTTATATGTATTCTATACCGTATCCTTAAAGTAAGCTAGAGAAAAGAAAATGTTATGAAGAAGAGCATAAGGAAGAGAAAAATATACTTATAGTACTGCATTTATCAAAAAGCATCTACATGTAAGTGGGCTTGTGCAGCTCAAACCCATGTTGTTCAAGGCTCAACTGGACTTTCTTTTTCTTTAAAGGCTTCAGAAATAGTCTAATGCCTCTTTTTTTAATTTGCCTCTATGCTTAGGTATGATCTATGAGGACAAAGACTTTGTCTACTTATGTATCAAGACACACACACTCATATACACACACTTCACGTCTGTAAGATGTTAAGATGATAACAGAGAGAGTATTAAATACGACAAAATGGGAACAGAGTCTTCAGCCAATGAAACTATATTGAAAACTAAGATATTTGTGGGGCACCTGGGTGGCTCAGTGGGTTAAAGCCTCTGCCTTCGGCTCAGGTCATGATCTCAGGGTCCTGGGATCGAGCCCCACATCAGGCTCTCTGCTCAGCAGGGAGCTTCACGTATATCACAATTACATTCAAGTAGGTGAGTAATAATGTTTGAAAAAGGCATACTAAGACTTTCAACTTCAATATCTACTAACTGTATGAACTTGAGCAAGTTTTTGCATTTCTTTAAGTTTTTTTTTTTTATTATTTGAGTCAAACTGACACAGAATGTGACATTAGTTTCAGGTGTACTGCATAGTGATCAACTTCTTTGTACATCATGCTGTGCTCACCACAAGTGTAGCTACCATCTGTCACCATACAGCACTGTTACAATGTTATTGACTGCATTCCATATGTTGTGCCTTTTATTCCCATTTCTTCCAGTTACGGAGTTTTTTAAATTTCTCTAAACTGGCTTTGCTTTCTGGAAAATGAGATTATTATATATCTTATTGTGAGTCTATATGAAGTATCATATTAAATAGTGCATATAAAATGTTTAGTGCAGTGCCTGCAGCTATTCTATATAGATATTATGTCAGTAAGTATTCAAAAAACTAGTATTATCTATAATTGCAAATTTACATTTCTCTCAATAACTAGAGTCAAATAGTTATTTAGGTTTATGTGTATGTTTATTTATTTAAATGATAAAAAAGAGTGGGGAAAGGGAGGAGCAAAAACACAGTCCTTTTTTTAGAGATGTCTTAGTATCAGAGGTGTCATTCTGTTCTACATTTTACTTGCTCACTATTCTACAGACTTTGATTAAGTGACATTATACATTCTTATGTTTTCGACTAATAACGTAATTTTGCAAAGAACTTTATCTCTAGTGTAGACCTCTCTCATCAGGTTTATACTCTGTAAAAATCTACTCATTGGATATTTCTTCTTCGATGTCCCATTGCAACCCTAAATTCAACAGATTTTCAAAATGTTGTTCTGAAAATCTGCTTTTCCTCTTGGATTCATTAACAGCGACTGGGCTATAACCTTACTCCTCTCTCTATTGACCCCCACAGACCATCACATCCCAAGTCCTAGCAAGTCTACCTCTCACCTTCATCAATCACACCTCTCATCTTGGTCTCCAGCACTGTGCCACTTCAACTGAGGTCCTGATCATTCTCTGTGCTAAAGGCTGCAACAGCCTCCTAACATATCTCCCTGCCTCCATTCTTGCCTCCATCTGTGTTCCAAAGGAATCTTTTGAAATTTGAAAAGTGATCGTGAAAGGGTCTCCATCACCTTTAGGATAAAATCTAAAGTCTTTAGATGATATACAATACCTCTAATCATTTAGGTTCTCTCATATCTCCAGTTCTTGCTTCTTCCCCCACCATACACTGTACAAGAATTACTTGAAGTTTATCAAATATTTCATGATTCCCTCATACTTTTTTTTTTTTTTTACTTTTCCCTAGTGGCTTCTACAGTGTAGAATGCTAACTCTGTCCATTTTTTTTAATCTAGTTGATTCCTAAATGTAAAACTTGGCTTAAATGGCTGTGCTTCTAGGCATCCTTCCCTAGACCTTCCTATATGTGCATGCAGCTTTCAGTGTTTGCCTTCACGTTGCACTTACCATTCTGTACATGATGATGGGTTTGCTTCTCTTCATCCCAACTTGGGCCTGAGTTTCTTGATGAAAGGAAAAGTGGCTTGAATCTCCATATGTCATGTAATAATTTCCACCATCCCACACACACAGAAATGGCCATGTATTCAATAGTGTGGGCTCAGTAGATCTGAAAAAATATATTATAACGTTATCCAATCCTATATCATGCTTTTGTGTCCTCCTTTATCTCTATCTACATGCCCCCTATCTTTTCTCAAAACTTGCCCCGACTTAAAGTTTTGTGTGAGGTAAAAGAGAAGATAAGACAGCAAGCTTCTTTCTGTAGACTATTTCCCCAAACCTCACTGTCATTAACAGCTGTTAACTTGAGGAATATGGTGTGAAAGGAAGCTAGTTATTGTCCACTGTCTTAAATTGGCCTTGTCCACTAGCAAATATGATCACTTGTACTTGTATGATCACTTTAAGACAGTTAAATTTATAGACACTTTACATATACTAATTAGGAAAAAAATTCAAATTATTGAAATTGGATTGTGTTGCCTCAATTGACAAACTTAGCTTTCTAAAGAACTATTTTTGTTCTTAGACTTACATACAGTTTAAAGGGATACCAGCTAATACAGACAAAGTGCCCTAAACTTTGACAGTCCCATGAAACACTTTGGGAGTTGGACTGTTGTTGCCATGACTGACACCTCAATGTCCGGCTCAGCAGCAAATACTGGGAATCTTTAGGAAATCAAGTTAGTTTCATTTTTTTGCTAAGTCACAGTGTTTATGAAATTTAGGGTCACCATAAAATGTAAGTGGTTAGCTGGTATTTTAGGAAAGGATTCCCTTATACCCCAAGTACAAGGTGTGCGTTACTTTGTATGATGGGCTTAATTTGAATGTGTGTTGATAAAAGCAAAAAACATTCTATAAGCAAACTAAGGCAAATTTCTTTAGAGCTTAACTTCCCTATATATGCATAATTCCTGAGCAATGAAATGAGATCATGTTGCTTGCTGGATTTATGTAGTCTTTTTGTGAATATTTGATATTGTTGATTTTATAACTTTTGTCAACATGGAGTCTTTTGTCAGTGAGCCATCATCCCAGCAGGCTCAATTCTGAGGGTAGGCATTAACTTTGCTAACGCTGTGAGGATTCTCAAACATTAGTATTCTAATGAGGCACTCATGTGTCTCCTTCTATATTAAGAGCATCTCTATACTAAACCTGCTGCTTCTATGTCTACACCAAAGTCACAGATTATGGATTAAAGAAAAATTGACCTGAAAACAGAAGTTCATTTTTTGTAATGCTTTTTACAGCTTGCCATCTATAACACCCAAAGTCATTTA
This sequence comes from Potos flavus, assembly GCA_028534135.1. Lineage (NCBI taxonomy): Eukaryota > Metazoa > Chordata > Mammalia > Carnivora > Procyonidae > Potos > Potos flavus. Next base: position 88,627,022 of record CM052899.1, read on the forward strand.
CCAAGCAGTTTAGCCAATTAGTCATCAATGAGGGACCACAAAACAGTTTGACTCTCTTTACAAATGGAAGTAAATTGTGATATAATATCTGCCTATTTTATTTGTTGTTTGAAGAGCAAGAAAATATGTAGCTCTACTTGATCCCAGGACTTTTGAACCAGGAGTGTTTTAATGGTAAAATGATGAAACATTCCCGACTTTTTCCCAGCTCGGTAAAAGGTAAGCCAAGCTGTGCTGTGAATACCAGAGCCTCAGGCAGATTTCCACCAAGAGGGCAAAATTGTTTTTCTTTCTTTGAAGGAGTACATGTGGCTCCTGAAGAACCATGAAACTAGGGAGAAAATGAAGAGGAAACAGTAAATCTGTGGAGGAAAAAAGACATGGTAAAATATATACATTACAAATCACTTCAAAATTTGCTCCAAAGATCTAACATAATTAAAAGGCTCTGAGAAAATAGGCATAACTTTCCTGCCAAAAAGTTACTTAACATACCCTCTCTATTTCATAGTCTACTTTTTCCCCCCTGGCTTGCTGAAAATTGATATCCTTATGGATGTCATTTGTAGAAACTGATTTAGCATTTGAGAGTAGGAATATTCATTATATTCCTTACACATGCATGTCTTTAAATTTGCAATTCCCTCTATTATTATAAAACTTTTGCAAAACTTTAAAAGAACAGTGTTAAACAACGTATGTATTTTAAGATCTAATATTTGTGGTAAGCCTGAAATAATGCTAACATTTGGAATAAAATAATAATGATCTCTTGAGGAAGAGTCTCGTGTCATCTTGGAATTAAAAAAGTCAGTGTAGAGATTTTTAGAATCCTTTTATATAAGAGATAAAGCGGGAATCCATCCGGCATGCCTCTTTAGTTCTCATTCTGAGCTTCCAGACTGCACTCAGAAACTCTAATTTTAACTATAATTTTGGGGTTTCCCCATCTAGAGCTTCAGTTGATTAGGAACATTACATGGAGAAATGTTCTTGACTGAAGTCTGATGCTTCTCCCTGCTATCACGACAGTTGACATCATGGGGAAGAGTTAACTGTGCAATGTGTATACTTTCTGAGGTTGTTGCTTCTCCATCTTTGGGTACACTAGAATAAACTCTGTTACCCAATTTTAATAATGTCTTTGAATTTGACCAAAAGAGAAACATCCAGTCAACATGTATGCTTAAGCATTTCGAAAATATCTACATCAATTTATGTTCCTACTCATGTATTCATCAATCATGTATTGAGCACCCACCATATCCATGTCCCCTCTAGGAACTGGAAATAAAGGCATGCTGGCCCACCCATAGAAACTTTATGGCCTCATATCAGGAGATAGCCATGTGCAGGGCACCTGGGTGGCTCAGTGGGTTAAAGCCTCTTCCTTCGGCTCAGGTCATGATCTCAGGGTTCTGGGATCGAGCCCAGGGCTCTGTGCTCAGCAGGCAGCCTGCTTCTCCCTCTCTCTCTGCCTGCCTCTCTGCCTACTTGTGATCTCTCTCTGTCAAATAAATAAATAAAATCTTTAAAAAAAAAAAAGGAGAGAGCCATGTGCAAAATTAGCACAATAGGACACAGGAAGCAGAAATCTGGTACTCTGTGTGCCTTTATGCCATTGAGGAATCCCGTAATTAAATAAAAATTCAGGAAACAAATAGTTCCTTTGATAAATTTGGAAAGTCTGAATCCTAGTTTCAAATAAGTGTTCCATAGTAAACCACAATATACCACTAATATTTTTAACTGTTGAATCTGACTCAACGAAGCTAAACTTTCAAACTAAAAAAAAAACTTATTTGAAATGCATATTATTTGACTTTCCAAGTCTTTCTTTATTAAACAAATCTCCATGAAGGTCTTAATATTAACTTTAAAATGTAACAATTAGTCACAAGATATATTAAGAAAGAATTTTTGTTTGTCAAGGAAATGTAGGGGCAAGAAGATAATAATATGGAATATATGTAACATAATGTAATAGACAATTTGAATAGCATATCACTTGAATATTCATGGCAATTTCTAATTAAGGGACTATAGATATTTTAAAGCTGTAATACATGGCTTTTAAAATGAAATATTAAATGATTAAAATAGATTTCTCCGATTTCATGCAGCATCTGTGATTATATGTAAATGTATCTACAATTAGATAAAATGTGTGAAAAGCTGTAAAGATTGCTCTACACCAGTTGATCAAATGAGTCCGGATTTTATCCAGTGCAGACCATTTGATTATGTATGCAGACACTTATCTTTCGGTTTGAATAATGCATGGGAATGAGAAGATGTTTATTTTGAGATTTCAAAATGAACAGTGACTGCGCTCTGGAAACAAAGCATTTTGTTTGTTTATTTATTTATTTTAAATGTCGCTGTCTCCTGAGCCCCCAGCGGGAGAGTTTAGGACCTCCAAAGAGTCTCCTGATCTCTATCTGCTATCAAATTTCAACTCATTTGACTTTGAAAGACCACTTCAAAGTAAATTGCTTAAGAAACAATTCTTAATTTGGGTCAATTAAAGATTTGGGGGTACATAAGAATTTAAAACTTTTAAAACTTAAAACTAAAAGAAAAGTAAAACAAAAGGAAAACTATAACCTTACCTTTTGAAGTTGAGGAGAGTATGATCAAAAACTGTAACACTTAAAATATATAAAGAGAATATGCTAACAACTACAATGTACCATTATTTTACTTACAGGTGCATAGAGAATGGAAATGAGCAGAAATCTGAAAAATACTACTACAGATAATTAGCAAATATATGAAAAAAATTGTCAGCTTCATTAGAAATAGAAAAGAATCTTAAATATATACATACATGCATACGTATGTACACATATGCATATGTATTATACATCTTTTTGTATATGCCTATATTCCTATACCCCTGCCTGTATTATATAAATATATAGTTATTATATATACAGAATATATACTCCTATCAACTAAGCAAGGCCAAAGAAATGTAAGAATGCACAACTTACAGATGAGTTTTTGTACATGTCAAGAACAATAGAAATTAGGTGAAGACTTATTCTCATGTTCTCTGTTGAGTATCTCTTGATATGACAAAGCATGTAAACACAATTTTGAATGAGCTTAGCAAAGCATCATCATTTCTGATATAAAAAAAATCTTTTTACCATTTGCCTGACTAGTCAAATATTTACTTTTAAGATGGAGTTCCGTACTTTTCCAGGTGCATGATAGATTTTTAGACCAGGCAATTATTTTCAGGTTCCAGTATTCAGATGACAGGGGAACAAAAAGTCAATTAAATAACCTGCTTTATGTCTTCATGGAAGGCAGGAATGAGTTCATGTTTGAGCTCACCTTGCCTGATTCTGCCTGTGTGTGAGGGCAGAGAGGAAATTGGGCTGGAGGTTTGTTCCAAAGTTTCTGAGAACATTTTCTTTAGAATAATATTCATTTAAAAATGCTCTGAAATAGTTCCTATTCTTCCTACAGTATTTATCCTAAGCGTCTTAGCACCAGAGCTGGCTCAGAGCAAGCACTCAGAGATAGCGCTACTCATTTCCCATTTCAGAAAAGCAAAGCATTTAAATAAAATTGCCATTTCTTTTAGTGATAAAAAAAGTATAGACTTTAAAAATCATTTACGCAGAGCAAAACTGTAATGCAGATGCTGCATAATCTCTCCCTATTAAACTGTAAAAATAAAACTTTCTCTCTAACATCTTAAAATAGTTCATTACAGAATAGAAAAAGACTAGGTATTGTCAAAGGTGTCATTGGGACATCTAGTTTTCAGTTTGTTTATTTATAAAAGTAATCTTTAAGCTTCACTCTGGTACAGAACCAAAGTTAAATAAAAAAACAGTTCAGATATTCCATCTTGATGAAAAAAAACTTTTTTTGAAAGTTAATGCTTTGTTTAACTCTTCAGGAATTTAGGCTGAAAGATCGGGAGTGATATTTGTCTCAGGAAAGAGTTGCCGAGGGAATCAAATGTGTTATTTGAACATTGATATACATTATGTAGGTAAGGTTGTTAGGACTGACCCTAAGTAATTTGCCTCCAAGCAGTTTTTCCTAACTTTCTTGTTTGGAATCCCCATTTCCCAATTTCCCAGAGCTGTTCTGGGCTCCCTTGGGCATGGTCCCCATAGTTATGCCTCATGGTTCAGATTTCTCCCTTCCCCAGATCCAAACTTTCGATTCCAATTTCCTTGGGCCCTGCTTCATGATTATTTAAACATACACACACACGCGCGTGCATGCACAAAAAATAGCACAAATTTTCCTTATGTATAAATAGGACAATGCATTACTTATTTCAAAGGCACATTAATAATTTAATAACCTCTGCCCACACTTAATACAAAGACATGCTTCTAACAATTAAAATTCAGGCCCTAGGTGAAGTTGCTGGTGGAAATAATGACATGCTAGGCTTTTGATGTGTGTAATTCTATTAGTAAATAAGGCTGAGCCCGAAAGTAATATGGAAAGTAAAAACTCGCAAACACCGTAGTGTCATGAAATACAATGATCGATTTTTCCCTCCTCACTTCACTCCATCCCCACCTTCAGACACGGTGTCAGTGATTCTCAAACACCAATGTATCTGAGATCTTGGTAGAATGAGATTCTGATTTGGTGGTCTGGGGTATGGCCTACGGCTCTGCATTTTTAACTAGCTCCCACGTGACACAGATGCCTCTGGCTCATGGACCGCATTTTGTGTGGTAAGATACCTCAAGACATCAGAATGTTTTATGTTTGGGAATCAGATACCTGGGGTTTATCTAAATTAATATATCAGGCTATAAAGGGTGTTTTACCTCCTAAGTATTAGGAAAATAATATGTCTTGATTTAAATACATATATGTATATATTTTTTCTCTATTTACTCCTCCACTTCCCCAAAACACTTCATCATGACAAGATAAATATCTCATTTGGAATAGAAGTTTCTTCACGGCTTGGCCAAACAATCAAAGCACTCCTAACTTCTTTCTAACCATGCAAAATTGTGCTCATTTGGTCAACACCTAGTACTGTTTTTATATTTCTATTCTGTAATGAACTATTTTAAGATGTTAGAGAGAAAGTTTTATTTTTACAGTTTAATAGGGAGGGATTATGCAGCATCTGCATTACAGTTTTGCTCTGTGTAAATGATTTTTAAAGTCTATACTTTAAAGTCTATGTTTTTATATAGTTCAGTACTTTTCTGCATACAGAGTCCCTCTGTCTGGGCTTTGCTATCCTGATTTGCCTTCCTACTCCTTCTAGAAATACCCTTCAAGAATCAGATCATACATAGCTACCTTATGCCACGTGATCTAGTGTAGCAAACATTAAACACTTAACATTAAGGGAATTCTCTTAACACAATATCCCCAAGTCAGAAATTTTTAGAGAAAAAAAATATATCATGGCAAAAAGTAAAACCTATTATTATATTGTTTATTAATCTCAGAGCAGTTAGGATTTTGAATATCAATTATGCTTTCTTTTGGTACACTGAAAATTATATTCTCAAAGTAATATACAGAATTGAGGTTAAGATGGACTGATTTAATAGTCATCACCTCCCACACCCTTTATTAACTTTCCCATGAAACTGTTATACAATCTCAAAAGCAGATGTAAATCTGCAACAGTTTAAGAAAGCAGGACTATTGATGAAAGATATGCTAGATCTCAGAAGGAATTTCCACACACAAAATACAGATGAAGCCCTGAGTCAGAGTGGCAGGACAAGAGATATTGGGAAAATGACAGTCTCTGTCCTGAACACTGCCCCCAATACACGGACACTCCATCAAGCCAAGGGAGGCAGCCATCATCCAACTCAGGAAAGCAGACTTCTTCAGTAGCCAGAAGTATGCATATATATATATATATATTTTTTTTTCCCCCCCCATTCAAGACCTAACCTCCCATAGCATTCGGGACTACAGCAAGCCCCATCAGTTGCCTACTGCAACAGCAATTTCCTTTCTCTACTTCTTTAGTGCAGAACCTGCCTCCCTCCCATTATGAAATGTTAAAAATGTAAGCCACTCGCTTCTCAGGCTTCCTTGTGGCAAAGGGTGGTCATGTGACCCTGTTCTGACCAAAGAGATGGAAGGGGTCCTCCAGGGAATGGATTTTTCACTTGGGGTGGGAAGAACCGTTCTCTCTCACAGCTCCTTTCTTCCTGCCTTTATAAACAGCTCATTTGTAAGGCTGAAAGCAACCTGGTGAAGATGATGAGCAGAGGAAAAAGAAGAAAAGAGTTAAGCTGCTGATCAACTTTGGAATCCTCTTCCTCTAAGTGTGCCCTTTTGTTATTACAGCTGAAACAGGTGGTACTGTACATGAAAAAGCCCGAAAGAGTGAGGGAAGGGTGCAATCTGTGGTTTATGCATATATGATTTACTGTCGTTTAAACACAAAAAGGATTCCAGCAATATGATGTATGGAAAATCATTCCCCTTTCTTCAGCTTTCAACCCATCTGTCCTGAGTCCTAGAGTTGGAGACACCTAAGGCCAGTATCAGGAACCCCAGATCAAAGGCAGAGTGAGAAATCCTGAAAGGAGATTTCTGGCTACCTAAAGAAGGTAGCTTTCATTTCAGTATGAAATCCTCTTCACTCTGGCCTGCCAGAGACCAATAGGACCTGTGCCTCAGAAATCTATCAAAGATCAAGAGACCACTTAAAGGAGCCCAAGAAAGCAATTAAATAAAGCAATTAAATGAAACTGCACAACTAGTAAAACAGCTGCTGAGGGAGACCGATGACATTTTGATTACAAAAATAATAATAAATAGAAAATTTACAAATGTTCTAATGAAGCACTAATGAGATATTCTTGGTATTATTAATACCAAGATTTTATTAAAAGTAATAATTTCCTAAATAAATAATTCAGTAGATAAAGTAAAGAAAAAGTGTGTAAGAACTGAATTAGTAGACTTAGAGATCCACTATAAATATATACTATATACTTATATTTTATATTTATAGAGCATTTTTTTAAATTTATATTTTAGAGCAGTTTTAGTTTCACAGCAAAATTGGGCAAAAAGTATAGAAATTTCCCATATAACCCCTGAGATTGCATAACCTCCCATATTATCAACACCCACCCCCCACTGGTACATTTGTTACAATTGACTCACCTGCATTAACAATTATTCAAAATCCATAGCTTATATTAGGACTCACTCATGATTGTACATTCTATGGGTTTGGAAAAATGTGTCATGACGTATAACCATTATAGTATCATGCAGAATATTTTCATTGCCCTAAAACTTTTCTGTGTTCCACCTATTTATTTCCTCCCCACCCCCAGCCCTGGCAACGACTGAATCTTTTTTTACTGTCTCCATAACTTTACCTGATCTAGAATGTCATATAGTTGGAATCATACCATTTGTTGCCCTATAAGATTGGCTTCTTTCACTTTTATTGATCTTTTCCAAGAGCCAGCTTTTGGTTTCATTGATTTTCTCTATGGATTTCCTCTTTTCAATTCCCTTTATTTGTGCTCTAATTTTTACTATTTCTTTTCTTCTGCTCACTTTGGATTTAATTTACTCTTTTTTTTTTAATAATTTCCTAAATTCAAAACCTAGATTATTGATCTAAAATTATAAATCTTTCTTCTTTTATAAGATACATGTTAAATGTTATAAATTTCCCTCTAAGCAATGTTTTTGCTGCATCCTACAAATTTTGATATTATCTTTTCATAGTTTGAAGTATTTTAACTTAATCACCTCTTTAAAGGCCCTATCTCTAAAAACAGTCACATCCTGAGATACTGAAGTATTTTTAAATTTATCTTGAGATTTCTTCTCTGACTTATGCATTATTTAGAAACACATTGATTAATCTTCATGTATTTTGGTGTTTTCCAGCTGTCTTTCCATAGGCCTAGTTTCTAATCTAAAAGACAGGAATCTAACCATAGGACTAGAATGCTTCCTGTCCCCTTCCTACAGGCACATTTACAGCAGTTCCTTTTCTCTGGTATGTCATAGCTGGCTATCGAGGAAAAACCAGAAAGGATACTAAAAACAAAAACACAATTTGAAGTTTTTTGGTAAAATTTCATACCACATCTTTAGTTTTTAAAAACTTAATAAAGTATAAATAGATGTACATTTCTTCAAAATGATAAAAATTTCTATCTAAAGCCAAGAGCCAAAACTAAATTTAATTATAAAATGTCAGACATTGGGGCACCTGGGTGGCTCAGTGGGTTAAAGCCTCTGCCTTCGGCTCAGGTCATGGTCTCAGGGTCTTGGGATTGAGCCCCCATCGGCTCTCTGCTCGGTGGGGAGCCTGTTTCCTCCTTTCTCTCTGCCTGCCTCTCTGCCTACTTGTGATCTCTCTCTCTGTCAAATAAATAAATAAAATCTTTAAAAATAAATAAATAAATAAAAAGTAAAATGTCAGATACATTCCATTTAATTCAGGATTCACATAAGAAGGGACGCCTGGGTGGCTCAGTTGGTTAAGCCACTGCCTTCGGCTCAGATCATGATCCCAGGGTCCTGGGATCGAGTTCCGTGTCGGGCTCCTTGCTCAGTGGGGAGCCTGCTTCTCTCTGCCTGCTGCTCTGCCTGCTTGTGCTCTCTCTCTGACAAATAAATAAATAAAATTTAAAAAAAAGGATTCACATAAGAATTCCTATTGCAGTCTTTATGACTCAATACTACTCTGGAAGCCCTGGTCTATTCAATGAAATTAAAAAATAAAAAAGGTATAACTGTTACAATATAAAAATATGTATTTTCACAAAGGTAAAAATCTCAGAAACAACTTAAATTTACATAAAATGAAGATTGGTTAAAAGTGAATACAGTACAATCTCACTGTCATTAAAAATAATACTTAAAATATTGAAATTGGAATTTCATAAAATAGAACATAAAAATGTTAATTATCAATTAGCTGATTGAATAAATATGTGACAGGCACTATTTTAGTCAATGGTGATAGAAGAGTTAAAAAAACACATACACAAATTCCTGCTTCTATGGAACTTACATTTTAGCCGGAGAACATAGAGTGACAAATAAATAAGTAAACGTATGTTTCTATTCATATTCATGTTTATTCCTCTCAGAGAATAATATGTCTTCATATCTAAAACATTATAGTTGTGGTGCCTGTGTGGCTCAGTCGGTTAAGCGTCTGCCTTTGGCTCAGGTCACGATCCCAGGGTCCTGGGATGGAGCCAGTATTGGGCTCCCTGCTTGGCAGGCAGTCTGCTTCTCCCTCTCCCCCTAACTTGTGCTCTCTTTCTGTCTCTTTCGCTCTCTCTCTCTCTAATAAACTCTTTAAAAAATAAAACATTATTGTCAATTTGACTTTGATTCTTATCATTGACTTTTTTACGTAAAAATATATGTAAAAGATTAGAAATTTAAATATCAAAATATAAATTGTGGTAATCTTTGAACATTGGAATTGTGGATGATTCCATTTACATCCTTTCCTTGTTTTTCAAAACTTATTTCTATAATGAATGTAGAAAATACAAAATTTAGAATTATAAAATGTATTTTAAAGTCCAATGTAAGGCATCACAATTTTTTATTCCTTTTCAATTTATTTATAACCCAGAATGTTAATGATCAAATGTCATATCAGAGACCAAACTATAGCAATAAAGATAAATAGTAATATGATTTCTCTCTATTGTGTTGTGCTGAAAGCCATACCAAAGTTAAATTTGAAATCTATGCTTCTCTGCAATTAAAATAAATTATATATAATCAAAAACAGTAAAGATTAAGATTGACTGCCAGTTACATTGGCATCCAAACCATACTCTGCCCCCAAATACCATGTTGTAATTTGCTAAGTTGAAAGAACAAACATACATTATTTGTAGAGCCAGACATATGATTATCTGGATAAAAGTATGTGTACCATCCCCATAAGGCATAATCCAATACATTACTACATAGCTAAAAAGCCAAATTCGACTCATTCTTATCTTACTGACTCATGTTTATGAATAAATTTCAATAAGTATTTGTATAACCATAACCTTGGAAAGAATATATGATTCATTTATTACCCATTTGTAAAACACAGGGTTCTGTACAAATGCAGCTGTTCCCTCATCTTGTTACATATTCTAATATTTTGAAATGTTACAGAATATTACAGAGAATGACTAACAACATTATTTCAGAAAAAAGATGGAAATTTATGTACCCCATGCTATCATAAAATACAGTAGTTATGTGGCAGAATGAAGAAAGAAGATTCAGCTTGACACCTATATGGAAAGTGAACATTCAATAAAGTTGTTTAATGCTTACTTCTACCAGCAAAATAAAGGCAATTATCTAGACAAATCTTATGGAAAGAGTTATATTTCCTGATAGAAGACACTGTAGAGGCAGACCAGCTAATTGTCAAACATCTTTCATGTTTAGAAGATTGTGCTTTTTATGGAACTCATAAGGGTGAACAAAAACTCTTCCTGTAAACGGATTTCTTCTTTTCTCCCCTCCCTATTTCCATCTCTCCAACACTGATTTCTTGTGTTCATAGTGTGTCAGACAAGCGTTTACTGAGCAATGACAAAGACAGACAGGTTCTGGTATGAGAGGATGAAAAGGTATGGTCTAAACCTTCCAGTGATTCACATTCTAGTTGGGGAACTAGGATTGTAAAATGGAATTACTTCAATAATTACATATTTAAATATTTTTACATGTACCAAGGAGGAAAAAGGAGATAGAAATTCACAATATTCTGGGGGTGTCAGGGAAGGTTTTATACAGAGGTTGCCATAGAGTGTGATTTTTTCATAGTTCTGCCCTATGAAGGAGCACAGATCAAACAATGCCCTTTTTTACAAGACAGATATCATATATTTGATTGTGCTGTATCTCCTAGGCTTCTTTTAAGTATATGTGTCTTTATTTCATCACATGATGGTCACTTCCTCATTCGGGAAGTTTTCTTCCAACTTCACCCAAATCAATGCATGGCCCCCTTCAGTATTTACTGTGGAACATGGTAGCCATGGTTCTGAGCCCCGGAGTGCAATACACCTTCAGGCAGCTTCCATTCCAGTGAGGAGAGTAAAAGCATAAGTTAAACAAGCTAAAATGGTAGTGACTTTGGTATGGGATAAATGGCACTAAATCAAGGGGCCTGGAATGGTCTCTTAGAGTATTATTGGGCAAACTTCAACCTGCAACCTGTTTTTGTACAGAGAATTTGTTTGGAACATTGCCTTGATCATTCATTCACGTACTATATTTGGCTGGTTTCCTGATATAATGGCAGATTTTGGTAGTTGAGACAGAGATTGAGATTTTAAGACAAAGCTTAAAATATCTATGAGATGGCCTTTTACAAAAAAAAGTTTGTTGAACCCATCTTAGAAGAGCAGATATCAGATCTGAGATCTGAGGCCTGAGTGACAAGAACAAGTTTATTAATTGTCCATGGCCACACAAGGAATCACCTCAAGACTTTGTACTTAAAGCCACAGACATTTATTATCTCACAGTTTTTGTGGGTCAGGAATCCAAGATGGCTTAGCTAGGTCCATTGGCTGGAGTCCTTAGCAATACATGGCAGCCTGGGAGACACTCGTCTCCAGGTTCAGTTGTAGGAGGACCTGCTTTCAGACTTCCTCACAGGCTGTTTGCAGGCCATCAGTCCTCACTAGCTATTGGAGGCATCAGTTTCTTGCCATGAGGGCTTCTCCAAGGGGCTACTCACTATACAACAGCCGAAGATACTAAAAGTTGCCTACCACAAGGAGTCATTCAGGTAGGTAGAGCATTCTAAATGAATTGCAAAGCCCCCAGGTTAAAAATGAGCTTGGTCAAAAGGGTAAAAATAAGTCTTCCAGGAATAACAAAACAAGTGTGATTAGATCATATGCAAGGAAAGGCAGATAGATATCAAGGAAATAAGATCTGGGAGGTCAGGTCTAGATTATGTAGGGATTTACAAACCATGTAAAAGAAGCCAGGTATTATTCCAAGTATAATAGAAGATCACTAGAAGACTTTAAGTTGGGGAGATGATATACTTAGACTTATGACTTGAAAAGATTTATTTAGCTGAGTGAACATAAAATAAACTTACTAGTTAAGGCCGTATGGTTAATTTTACTTGTCATGGGAATCTCTGACAATGTGGATATTGAGTATGTTGGCTACTGGAAGGTCCTCTGTATTTACTGATAATAGCGGATTAAAGATACATAGGCGGGTAGAAGGTAACTTGATAAATATGGGTATGACAATGCAAATATTTGAAAGTAACCAAATTTTAGCATGAAAAACTGGTTTTTGAAAAGTTGTATTTTAATTGAAGTATATTTTACAAAAATTTCCAGATGTCCATTGTGCCTGACAGTATCTATTACTATAAATACACAAAGGTATGCTGTCATCCTCTTTTTGATAAAATGTTTCTTAACAATATTATATGCATTTCTTTGACTCTAAGCATTCATTTTCCCTGTCCATACTAGACAAAGACACTTGGCATAGTCTAACAAAGAAATTTTCCATTTGAGTTAATATTAACTACTTATGTGAGTATGTCCTCCATTTCATTTTGGTACAGTCTTTCTGAGGTATAATATACATACAAAATCATGCATGTAATTAAAATTTTCTTTTCCATATATTAATGCTGATAATTAGGGGCCCTTGGCTGGCTTAGTAAGTAGAGCATGTAACTCTTGATTTCGGGGTCATGAGTTCAAGCCCCACTTTGGGCACAGAGCTTACATAAAAAAAAAAGTAAAAAAAACACAATAATAAGATACATTTGTTGTGAAATTGAATTGTGTAGAAGAAAGAATATAGACTATGTATCTATTTCCAAAATTCTACTACATGTTTCTACTAACTATTATCACACTTTTATGAGTCAGAGGAAATATTCTTCTTCCATGAGTTATTTTCTGGCCACCTCTATAATAACTACAGTTCTCTGGAAAAAAAATCTCTGGCTCTTGCTAAATCAAATGAGTTTTGGCACAACTCCAAAAGCGGTGGAAATATAGATACAGTTAGCTTACTGTCCATTCTAATGTGTTCACTCAAAACTATGAACTGAATAATAACATGTGCTTAGAACAAGTCCACCATCTCTAATTTTCCAGTTCATGCTCTTATACCTTATTTACAACCATTTTGGGACCTCTTTAGAACCTCTAGTCTATTACATGATCAATTTCTTACTATCATATTCTTCTTCCTGTCCTTAGCTTCCTTAAATGTTCTTTACTTAAATTCCCTCATCCCTCATTATAATCACTCCCCACCTTCAATTTTCTTGCCCTTCATCCTCTCAGAGTTACCTGGTTGAATCCATCTTTCAGTGTTTTCTCTGTCTACTTGAGAACAGATGAATATGGCTGCAGAAAAATCCACAACCTTGATAACGTACCTCCCTTCAATTTCATGGCCTCAAATATTGTTATTGTCCAGCCATCCTACCAGTTTTAATCGGCCCATTCTTTCTCCCACCCTCTGAAATTAGTCTACCCATTCTCATCTCTCCTTAAACACACAAAACGCCCTCCCTGCTAAGCACTCTCAGCTGGATACTTTGCATTTTTATTTTATTGAATAAATATGTACAAACAAATGAAGGCATGCATATTCTCTCACACCCAAATCTGATTACAATGAATAGACCATCGTTGTTCTTAAGGTCATTCTTTTTTTCTGTGCGCTGGGTCCCCTATCCTCTTTCCTACTCATGACCTTTGCTTTTGCAATTATTGCATCTCTCTTCAACATCACCATTTTCATCCACTTACTAAACCATTCCCATCAACAACCTCCATTGACCCAGCATTCTCCTCCAGTATTTTTCTCTTCTTTAAAACAAAACTCATGAGAAAATTTGCCTGTACTCTGCTTTATCTACTATTCTCTTCCTATTCTCTTTCAGTCTATTCTATCATTCTACTAAAAATGCTCTATTCTATGTCATCCATAATCTCTATATTGTCAAATCCAATTAAGAATTTCTCAGTTCTTATCCCTTCCAATCCCTCTGAAGCATTTGTTTGTGTTGATCAATCCTTCCTTCATGAAACACATGTTAATTGGCCTCTGAGTCTCTATGTTCTCATAGTTTTCCACCTGTTTCATTGGTGGCTTTCATATTGGTTTCCTTTTCTGAATAGTCTGACTTTTATATGTTGCCATGACACAGAGTTCAGTCCTCAAACCTCTTTTCTGTCTCCATTTACCTTAGCTGAACTTACCCACTCCAAGTGCCTTTAAATACCAAATCTATGTTGATGTCTCCAAAATTTGTATCCCATTCCTAATCAATTTTAAGTTTGAGAATTCTGCAATATCCAATTCCCATGTGGTATTTCCATTGGAATGCTTAGTAGGCATCTCAAATGCAATAGGTTCAAAACTGATTTATGCCCTCCGAACTTACCCTCACTGTTTTCCGTATCCCAATAAATGCAACCTCGTTTACCTAAATGTTAAAATACTTGGAGTCTTCCTTGACCTAAATTCTTCCTTTTCCACAGATCTATCAGCAAATCCTGACAGCTGTACCTTCAAAACCTTTCTCCTATTCAGCAAAGTCTCAACAACTCTACCTATACCCCCTCTTCCATACTTCCAACCTGACTCACGTGGATTATTGCAAACTAATGGCTTGCACATACTCTGTCATGCATATAATATAGCTTTGAGCCAAGAGTTCAAATTTTCAAAGTGCATTGCAAGGATTTATATTCTAGATCAGCTAAACATCTGTTGTCTGACCTTAGGCAAGTTACTTAATGTCACTGTGCCTCAGTTTCCTCACCTGTACAATTAGGAAAATAATAGTACCTAACTCATGGGATTGTTGTCAGGACTTAACAACATCATGTATGTAAAGCACTTTGAACAGAGTATTGCTTATTAGCTGTATAATAAGCAATAAAAATATCATCCAATAATTATAATCTTTTAAAATTATAAGCTTTTTAAAAAATTAATCTATTGTAATTTTTTTAAAAAATTGATCTATAAGAATAATCCCTTAAAGACAAATCAAATTATGTCACTCCCTTGCTCAAAATACTCAAACAACTTCCCCTCATATATAGAATAAAATTTAAAAATCCTGCCAATTTATGTGAGTGGTCTGTCAGGCCGCCTTTCTCAAATTTCATCCTCTGCCAGTGTTCCCCTCACATATTGCCTTCACTCAAATGTCTTGCTTTTGCTCAGACTTTTCAAGCACTCGTTCTGCTTGGGATCAAAAATCTTCCTCACAAAATAGTTGACGACTTTTTACTCCATTTCCTTCAGTTCTTAACTCAGTCATTTTCTTTGTATTACCTTCTCCTGCCACTCCATTTGCAATGTCATTTCCTTTCCCTACAAGTTCATAAGCCCCTTTCTAGCTTGTTTCCTACATAAGGACTTTTTATTATCTAATGTATTGTGTGTTTTAATAGTTAATCTCATTTATCGCCTATCTTTTCTTCTGGAATATAAGTTCCAAGAACACAGAGATGTTTATTTGCCTTGTTTTCTGCTGTTTCCCAGTGTTTAAGACCGTGCTTGGCATTTAAGTACTCAAAAATACCATTTGAATGACTGTAAAAAATATATATAGATAGATAGATTGATATAGATATATATATACAAATAAAACCAGATCTTATTAAAATGAAAAAACTAAACAACAAATAATAGTTCTTGGATATTGTAAAGGTGATACCACAAAACAAAAAAAAAAAAAATAGAAGGCTTAGAAGATATATTTGAGGAAATTATAAACCTACCAGAAAGAAAGAGAAAGAAGATAAGAAATTTAGAAAAAGCATCTCAGAATGAATATATGAATGGTAAGAATTTCTAAAAAAAAAAAAAAAAGAAAAGAAAATAGTGGAAAAGATATTACTAAGAAAACAATTAAGAAAATAAATATAGATTTCCAGTTCTAAAGGGCCCACTGAGGGCAAAAACATCATCATCATCAACAACAACAATAAAAGAAAGGATCATAGTTGGGGAAAATATCATCAAAACCCATCACTGTGAAATGATAGAATACTGAAAATAAAAGTGTCCTAAAAGCTTCCAGAGAGATAAGTTCAGGTCATAAACAAGGGATTAGAAATCGGAGATTCTCCATAACAGCAATAGATGTTAAGCAATAAAGAAAATTCTGAATGAAAATCATTTTCACTGTAAAATCCTATGTTCAGTAAAGAGTAGAGTTTGGTGAGAGTAGAGTAAGTACATTTCCAGATATGCAAGTTCTCTGAAAAAGGGATCCACAGCTAAATCCACTTCTTAGGATGTTACTGGAGGTGTGTGTCACTAAAATAGGAGTAAACCAAGGGTGGATAAACCAGGAGATCCTGGAAACAAGAGAATCAATGTAGGAAAAAAGCACAGAATGAATATTCTGCAGAAAAAGGGAAACCTCACAGCCATGGCTAGGAAATGAAAGCAGAAGATTGAGGGCTCAGAAAGAGATCCCCAAGCAGCCAAATTTGTGGGATGTCTGATGTTTTTGAAGGTACTGAGAAGAGGATTGCACTTATGGCTGAAAGTCTGGAAATGAATTTGTGATGAGTATACAGAAAACAAAGCAAATGAGTATATAAGACAATTAACATCAGGGAAAGTAAAAAGCTTTGTACAAAAGCATAATTGTAAGCATTAGTCATGAATAGTATCACACTTTCATAAAAATGTAGAACTATTTATCCAATCGAAATGTATGTTATAGCTATACGAGGTTAACAAGGAGATGAGACAATGCATTGTGAACTAGTGAGTATGTGTGCATATATAGATGTGCATGTGAGTGTGCTTCATATATATATTTATGTATTTTTTTACATAATAAATGCATTGCCTTTCTTAAGAAGCAGCAATAGCTGAAGATACGACTACCCTGATAATATTTTCCATGATTTTTATCTTTTTTTTTTCAGGTTCCAGGGTGTAGTCAAAGAATCCATACATATTCTAAGTTACACTACATAAAATTGGTTTAAGATAAAATATTCAATTTAATCGACCACAGAGTGACTCATTAGCTTTTGAGTAACACAGATAATTGACAAGAAATCTATGTGAACTATAAAGTTATGTGCCATAAAATCTAGCACGATCTAATCAGTTCCTTGACATGTTAATGATGTACTTTGGAGATAAGTATTTCCACAATGTCTTGAAATCTTCCAAAGCCAGAGATAGAATAAGATGCCTTCATTTATAATCTCAAATTTGAGATACAACATATGTGTTTATTTTATAAGTAGTGTATTACCATAAAGGGTCAAATAGGAAAAATAAACTATTCCGTATTATAATGGAGTCTATAGAAATTCATTTGTTTTAGTAACTACATGATTAAGCAATAGCTACAGCTATTAAAAATGTAATTTTAATTCAAACTATTCAATAAATTAAGGACTAGATAACACAAAGGCGTCACAAGTTAAAGCATCTTCCAATTGTAGCTACCTTTTTCTAGGGAAATATTTTTGTACTAGAAGTAAAAGACTCTGGCACAAAATCCATACAACTGATGACATAAGCCTGTGTTTCTTATGAGACCAGTTTTACTTCTTTGGGTTTATGGTTGTAATATTTATGCTTTGGTGTCCTTTAGAACCAAGAGTTATCAACATAAATCTTGAAAACAAGTATCTTGCTACGATATGGTGAAGTTAACAAAGTCTGTAATGTTTAAAATTCCACTAAAAGTATATTTAAAAGTAGACTAATATTTGGAATTATTTTTTTATTATGCAAGAACACCCTTAGGGCTTTGTCAATTAGGTTTCTTTTATAATATCATGAATTATTTTTTTCTCTTAATCCAGTCAACTGGAAAAAAAAAAAAACAATGACTAATGTCTAAAATTAGTGTAAACAAAAATAATCTGTAGAGAGGTTTTTATCCGCGTGGACATGTTTACCATTTTCCAGGCAAGAGAAAATTATCCTAATGACCTTTCATGTTTCCTCTAGAATATTATTGTTATAGGACCCTAGTGACTAGCAATAGAGAATATAACCTCCATTTTCTTCCCCATTGAGAAAAAGTCCATAAAAGGCCTTTGTTACCTTTTGTAAAGCATTCATTTAGAATCCAGAAACTCAAAATATTTTACCAATCACTAAATATAAAGCATCTACTGAGTCATCAACTATGCAATGCTTTGTGTGAACTTTCAAAATTTAACCAATTTTTCGTGCTCCTCATAACTATGGAACAGTAAAGTATGAATAAAATTCCTAAATCCCAGGAGAATAAAAGTTCTGGGTTATACAAGATAATAATATCTGATATGCATCTGTGACCCTCTGAGTGAGCAGAAGGAAGGCTTGATCCTTCCTACCATTAGTCTAACCCTGAAATCTTGAACTGGGTGTTCTGTTTCCAAAATATAAGTGAGGTCATTCGGAGTCCTGCAGAGACTTTCTTATCAGCAGCAACTGAGAAGACTTGGAGGCTGAATGGGAGCCGGTAACAAACACTGGAGAGCAAATGATTTGTGGAGATAAGAGACAGCATTCTCAGAGCTTTTCCAAGGGGCCCCAAATTCAGCCTGCCTGGAGTTTTATGGAGATCTTACATGCATTTACAACAACATTCTTCTCATTTTTTTTTTAAATCTTTGAGTGCATTTTCTATTTCCCTTAAGAAACTTGGCTAAGACATGATTATTATGGACACCTGACTACATAAAAGACACAGCCTGATACACAAGAGAATTCTGGTGCGTTAGTAGTATGACCTTAGATAGGTCATTTAATCTCTCAGAACCTCAGTTTCTTCATCAATAAAATAAGGAAGACAATCCACTCTTCACAGGATTATTATTAAAATTTTTCAAAGTGCATATAAGTGATGAGTCACTAAATTACACCTGAAACCAATTTTATCATATATGTTAACTGAGTAGAATTTAAATAAAACTTGAAAAATGAGTGCATGTAAATCCATCATTTTTCTAACACAGAATAAGAGCACACTAAATGATGTCTACTTTGTAATTGCACAGTTAAAGCTTGTTTATCTTTCATTCGGCCCATGAAAAGTTTTTTTATTTTTTACATTTAACCAAATGTAAGTTATTAAAAAGGTAAGGCTTTCCTGACAAAGTAATAGGCTGTATTTCCCTCATATAATTTTTCTAGCCTGAAAGTTAATAAACATGAAACATATAGCCCATGAAAACTGTATTTATATTTTGTTTGCAGACTTTTTTTTTTTAGAAAATATGAACTGGTGAGGAATCTGAGTCTATTCATTCCTCAAGTTTTCTTATATTGTTCATTCCAATGTGACACAAGTATATTTAATGGTATCTGACTATTCCTCAGTATCATAAAAGCTTCTTCAAAAAGATCAGCCCTTCACTTTCAGATGATTAGAGAAGTGGACTGTGTGTAAATTAGCCACAGTGTGGCTTGCTTTAACCATTTACATGGCACCAGATCCATCCATAATATATACCATAATCCAAATACTCTTTTATTTATTGAAGTGTCAGAAAGAATTTCTCCTAAACACCATAACTGAATACATTCTGCACGTTTCCTTAGGCAAGAATATAGCCGTTTCACGTAAAGTTCCCATCTTTCCATGGGAATAGACAAAATGCCTGGCCTTTGCAAAACAGATCTTTGACAGAAGAGAACAAATGAATTCTTTATTTTCACTTCACAATGGGAGAAACAGCTGAGAACCCTTAATTGAAACAATGAGAGGACACACGTAGTCCATATAACTCTTTCAAGAAGAGTAACCCTTAAATGCTTTCCAGTAGGAGGGACTTTAAGAAAATAAAGCGGATAAATAAACTTTTGGTGGACAAATCCCCAAATAGTCTTTTCTAAATTGAAACCATCAATGCCTAAAGTCAACAGATCTCTTTTCTTTAAAAAATTCAGTGACACTAGAAATAGTAACCTTTCTCTATTTGTCTTACCAAGTAATATTTGAGTTACTGGAGCCGGTGCAATTTCCCTATTCTATGCCAGAATTTCAATCGTTTTTATGCTCCTATCTTAGTGGTAGCTTATAATAATGATGATCCGAAGTAAAACAAATTCCATCCTCACTCAATGCTGGCTTATTCTAAAATAAAGAATACATTCACCAGTAACTTTTAAAACTGTGAATTTAGTAACCCTAGGAAATACACCTTCCCCCCCGCCCCCAGTAGCTTTGATTTTTTTTTTCTTATCAAACCTGCCCATCATTCCAAATTATCTGCCGTTTACAAAAAAAAGGAGCAAATGAAGTCTAAAAACAAAACCAGAACCTCAGAAAGACCATAATTATGTACATTCCCATGTCACACATCCTGCCTGAGACTATCAAGCCACAGGAATTTCTTTATTGATCCTAAGATTTTTGTGGAATCACTTAAAAAAATGCATATGTTATAAAAGAAATCTCTCTTATCCAATGAAATTAAACGAAGTTGTTTCAACATTAGTAATTCTCCACGATTTTAAGAATTTTAATTTACTAATATATTAGATATGCTTGTTTTACGTAAAGCATATAAAAATTCTAAAAATCATAACTGTTCTCCCAGAAGCAATGATAAATGTTAAATAAATTGTCATTGTTGAATGCTGTGAAAATAATTTTAAAAGAGTAAAATAAATGCACTGTCTTTAGCTTCTCAGTCCTTGTGGATTAGTGTGGTACTTGCCACATTTTATCCAATGTTTTAAGTTTTGTTTTAACAACTACAACTTCAAACATCTATCAGAAACAAAAAGCAATGTGAATATAAAGAATCAACTAAGCAAAGTTTTCTCTAGAATAGCTTTTGTTTAATTAAGAAATAATAGTTTTATAATTTATTTCACTGCATGTGAGTGTAAACATTAAGACCATTATGTTGTTTTGTTTATAGTTCTAAAGGAGGTCTTATCATATTCAAGATGCACAAGATGTTACAAGAACAAGTATAAAATAAGTGAGAATTCAAAGCAGTTCAGTGTATAAAATCACTTTATTAAAATGATAAAATAAAATGATTAGTACAATTTTACAGTGTTTATCTTGTAAAGTAGCCAAGAAACATTTTTTTGCAACTTCTAAGAGAAGTTTTCCATCTTTCTTGTAATTTCAAACATTGTCTTTGCTTGGCTAGAAAGGATAATTCACTTTTTAGTAGACTCATTAAAAATCAAATTTTGTCTTTGTATGTGGCATAACTTATACATCTTAGGTATATTTTGATATCATATGGAATTCTGAGTAAATACCATTCAAATCCGTGTTTAAGCAGAGGGCATGACAGCAATTTAGTTCACTGAATTGGAAGAGAATGAAAGCTATGTATGAATAGTTAACTGAATTGGAAGAAAGTGAAAAAAAAAGTTGTATATGAATATGCCCCCAAATTTAATCTCTATGGGGATTGTGGCAATGATATAATTAGCTATTGGGGAAACAAAATGAAAATAAGAATTTTGGAGAAGTGGGAAAATATTAAGATCTATTCCTTAAATTTCTTACCAAAATTAAGAAAATTCTTGTCTTTTTCATTTATATGTGTGTTCAACATTTAACCACTTAACCATTATAGCTTTTAAGCAAAAAAGTTAAGTAGTGCCTTTGATTTGCATCCGTATAATGGATGCCTTACTTGGGTTTTAAATTTTGTTTGGATAAAAGTGAGGCATGTTAGGATAGGGGATCTTATCTTAACTTCCCAAATCCCTTAATACTCCAAGGCTTGAATGAAAACAAACCCGAGCAAGGGCAATCTGCAGACTCCTTTGGAACCTAGCTTGCAAGGGGTCTTTGCCAGTTTTAAGACAGTTTTAAGAAAACAGACGTAAAAATAAGCCCTGTGCTGTATTATTTCATTTTAAGTGAACATTCTTTATTGAGCAAAAGGAGTAATAAAAATAAACATTTGTTCAGTCCCCAGAGTTATAGGTTGAGGTGACATGAATGAGGTGTCTTCCAGAGGGCCTGGATTACTGTGGACAGTTCCAAGAAAAGGCCTTCAAGGTTGTGCAATGAGTCCTTGCTAGCCACCCAAAGCCGTGTTGTTTTGTCTTCAGTTGTATGCACAAAACTCCATCAGATCCTTCTTTTCCTCTGTGAGTCAGGGAGAAGCAGCTCATGGTGGTTGTTTAACCACATACAGAAACAAAGATTAAATGCATGTAGCATAAGGTAGTTTTTTTACCTATCTAGAAGGAAACCAAGGACGACCTTGGCTCCTCTCCCTCCCTCCCTCTCTCTCTCTCCCTCTCTTTCATTTCATCAGTCCAGATATTTTAAATGACTTTCAGGAGAAGCTATGAAAACCTTGGTCAGAATATTTCAAAATCCAACCAAGTATTTTATTCTTTCATTTGTTCGTTTATTTGAGTGTTAGATAAAGCAAGGCAGACTGTTCAGAGTTAGGCATAATCTCCAGGTTTTTTAGATAAGTGACCACATCCTCACTCTAGATTTATTTCACGGGTACTAACTAACCTCCATTCTTCCACTCCCATTTAATTAATAGCAGGAACAGCTAGTCAGTTCGTTTACAAATACGGAAAGGAGGATGGGAGCACCATTTATAGAAACCAACAATAAATTTTCTTCCCCTGATCAAAGAGACCAAGAGATAAACTCATGCTGAAATAAGCAGAGGTCATTTTCCCTAGGCATTCCCAGCATTTATAATATACGGCAAAGTCCAGCAGCCTCTCAGCAGCTTTGCTGAATGTGACAGGCTTAATCAGACGTAACACACGCCAGACACACATGGGCAATTAGCACTTTCCACAGGTCTCTAACCCGTGACCCTTCATTCTTTCTTCATTAACACCCAGGACTCTGATCCACTGACATTGGTAAACAGTTCATATCCTAGTATGGTACCTCTAAGGATGGAAAGGAATGAAGAGAGTTGCTAATCACACTCAAGTTTGCCAAGAACTGGAGGATATGCTGAACCCGGTGGGATAGCTATATAGTATAAACTCATTATGCATCAGTATGCTGCATGTTAAAAATTCCATCTCCTGCCAGATAGGTTACATTAGCATATTTATAATGGAATACTGGATTAACAATGTTTGACATCTTCACTGCGTTCACTTTCAGTTCTATTACTGCTCCAAACAGTTCCTCCAAAAGTATTCTCTGGCTAACAGTAGAATTGTGAGCAATTTGAGGGGAAAAAAATGTTAAAATGCTATTTATATTTTTAGTGAGTTGCTTTTTGATGAATGATCCTAGATTAATTATAGCACTGTGAAAGATGCTATAATTTTAAACACTCTTTCCTGTATTCAGTCACAGGTAGAACTAAATTCACAAGACTCCTTCATAAGTTGCAAATCAAACATAATGAAAACATTTGAATTTTTGGTAAACTCATCATGAAATACTTGGATAATTTCACACCTTACATAAGCAGAAGAAAGATTTAAGTTTATTCATCCAGCCCTGACCCCAAAGGTAATCTTTTTATTTCTAAATGCCTGCAAAGGACTTCCTTATATGTATCAAATTTGGAAGATGGGGCCATGTGATTTAATTAAAAGAAAAAAAAATCGACTTTGGCTGAAGGCAAACCTGGACTTGAATAGTTACTAGCTGTCTGACAGTGGGAAGGCTGCTCACTGTTCCCTGATCTTGTTTCTCATCTACAAGAACCAGGTGATAATATTTTGCAGGGATGATTTTGAATTAAAAAAGTAACTATAAGAAGTGAAAGTTGACCAAAACCCCCCACCGCCCCAAAAGTAACTTAAAGTGTTCTGAGAAAATATTCTCAAAGTTTCCATTTAAGTCACTAAAAATAAATTAAATGATCCATTAAGCAATCAATCCCTTCATAAACATTTCCTAATCTGACCATCTTGTTTAGCTAGGCACAGGATGGTAGTGAACACAACGTCTGGCTGATCAGACAGCTTTTCATGTAACTCTAAAACCCAGCACCGGAGCTTAGAAAGGTCACGTGCTTTTAAGAGTCCCTGGAGAATTGCCACTAGTCACCATAGACCACTGGTTCCAAACACTTGGCAACAGAAGCAAAACAAACCACCCATGAATTTAACCACAACTGTATTTTTTAGAAGAGTCTTGAAATTTTGTTCCAGACCAGTATTTTCTGCCTGGTAAGGCCATTTCTGCCTTACAAGTTTGTTTAAAAAATAAAAAATAAATGTTTCCAAATGGTCGGTAAAACTTCTTTCATGAGAATGCCTGATGGAGTTGTTGTTGTTTTGTTTTGTTTTGTTTAAAGTGAAATGTTCTTTTTAATTTTAGGTGTATACTAGGAAAAATAATTATTTAATTGTACTAAAAGAAAACAGATCATACCTACACATACACACACACGCACACTCAAATCTGGATTGGAATTATTTTTCCTGAGCCTTCAGAATACAAACTTGTTTTTTGACTGAGGCCAACTGAAGAGAACTCAGTTCTAAAGAATTTGTATTAAAGAGTCCTAAACTATTGCGCACAGGAAAAGTGAAATGGTGAGTGTACTCTTATGTTATTTGAAAGCTTAATTTAGAGTAGGCTTAGTGGGAATTAAAATTTGTGACATGTTTGCAAATAAGTGTCAGAATATTCACATGCCATATATCGCCAAGAAGATGATGAGATCATTAAAGTAATTTCAATAATTCTAGAATGAACAGAACAGATTTTCTTAAAGTACAGGGTAAAATAACACCAAATTCAACGAGAGTTTAAAGTTAAAATATAAAGCATTTAAACTCCGTGTACTCAAGCAAAAGTACCTCACAACCCTGCTATCCATGCTTATCAGATCCCCAACAACCCTCCCTACCCCTTACTCTCTCTTGAATCCCAAATCTTGGCAGGCTTCCATGCCCAGGAGCCAGACTTACTTGTTGAGGATTTACTGAGTGCTTAGCACCAACTTGGCATCTGTTTTTCAGAGATTACAAATAAAATATATATAAACCAATAACATGAATTATACAAATGCATGACTCATAAAATAGCTGTCAGGCGAAACACTTTTATATCCCGCAAACTCAAAATTCATTTAATTATGGCTGACAGGTAAGGTATATCCAAATTAATTCTTGCTCTAGAGATCCTTGAAAACCCTGAAACACAAAATATTTAAGCACTGTTTAGAATTAAATTCAATTTCATTTTTCAAAAATGTTATTAGGTGCATGTTTTCTTTTTGACACCTTAACTTCCTTAACTGCAAGAAAAAGCAACTAAATGAAAAACCTGAAATTTTAGTAAAGTGCTATTTATAAAGATTACGAGAATAGTGAACCATTATTTCTTCTCCTGGATCTCACCTGAAGGTCACTTTCTATTTGGAGGGAAGGAAAGTCATAGGAATACCTCATTAGAGAGGAGATAAGAGAAAAGAAAAATTAATATATGAAGACAGGACAGAAATAATGAGGTGGGAGACCAATGAGATGAACATGGTGTTAACAACAACAAAAGAATGAAAATGTGGAATTTTTTGGAACGTTCCTGTTTTTTCCCAAAAAAATACAGAATGAAGGGAGGAATAAGGAAAGGTGGACACTTCACAGTGCCCAGCAGCCTATGCCTCCTAGCCAGTTTTAATTGGCTTGCGCAAGTTGGAATGCAATGCTTTGGCCTGAAATTGTACAAATTCACTTATTTTAGGTTTTTTTTAAATTTAGAAATATTAACATTAGAAACAGCTCCTCTTTTAGAACTGTTCCTTCTCTAATAACAAGGAATGCATTTACAGAATCCCTTACCAGTTGGCTTATTTTGTAAATAAATGTACTATTTTTCTCTTATTATATATTGAATAAGTGAAGAAATAGTGAAAATAATTAAGAAATTATTACAACATATAATGCTCGAACTGCGCAGAGTTTCATTTTCTAGGCTCCCGGGGCCTGAGGGTCAAAAATAAAGACAATTTGGGGGGAAAAGAAAAAAGAAGACATTCCCCCAACTTAAATGTTTAATCTTCATAAGGTAAAAGTTATGTTGAGAAGCCTTTAAAGAAAGGTTGTTCTAATTAGTTTGTTTTTAAACAGCCCCTGGTTATTTTTGCTTTTCTAAAATGAAAACACAATTAGACAAGAATGTGAAATCACTCAATAAAATTTTAAAATATGTTTCTGTTTTAAATCCAGCAAACGAAATTTCAAATGGATGCACCAGACATCATTATGCCCCTAGAAACCACAAAGACTGGGAGGAAAAGATTGGTCACTTCTTACAATTAGTGTGTTCATTCATGAAGTCCAATCAGAGGAGAACAATTGCTCAAGCTTTAAAAACATTCATATATACTTCTAGAGAGCCCCTAACTGCCACAATTGCCAAATAAAATAAACTAAGTCTTTAGTTTGCCTTATTGGTTTCAAAATGAAGAATAGAAATTCCAAAATTCATCCAGATGTTAACCCCTGTTCTTCCCTTCTCCCTGGCATTAGTTGTACTAGCAAAAGGTACAAGAAATCTTTGTTCCTGGAATTCACCAACAACCCAAATCATATACTTTTTCCTTTATTAAGGTTACAGTCAGGTTGACCATCAATAAGTATCTTTCTCTGTTAACTTTATTCCTAAGTCATCCTCTTTCTTACTTTGAATTGCAATGTTACCCATATTTGTAGACCTGTTAACTTGGGATTCGACTTCTGACTATTTCATAAAGGCACTGTTTATATATGTGGGTGAATGTGCATGAATGATGGGAGAAGAGGAAGAGCTTAAGCTCCAGTGGTATCCATGATGGTATTGAGATATGGTAGGTTCATTAGGGGTCCGCATGTATGACAGACCAGCGAGGCTGCTAGAGAGCATATTTCCTAAGAAAGAATGCAGGAGGGCAGGCAAATCAGGCCCAAAAACAAGAATCTGGATATCACAGAGACAACACGGACTTTACTATTACATGGTGACAAGGAATCTGTCGAATTCCTCAAGAATTCATGTTTGAATTTTTTGGTGATATGGTTAAGCTGTAAGCTAAAATAGGAACAGTTGTTTTATTAAAAGAAGAAGAAGAGAAAAGAAAAAAAAGAAAGAAAAGAAAAGAGCATTGGAAAAAGCACCACTGTTTGATATCTATGTGATTTGTGTAACATGAAAGAAGAAACAGGGAAGCATTTATAAATGAACTTGGTTCAGGGCATCAATAACATTAGAAAACACAAAAACAGCACTAATAGCCTGAGAAAGAAAGTGCATTATTTACTGAGGGCAGTGGTGCTCTACTAAAAAGATGATGGGTCAAAGTTCTTAAAGCTATTGGGAAGATTAGGTAGCTCTGGGCATGCCTGGGATTCTGGGGGGTTTCCACGTCATAGTGTTAGAGATATAGTGTGTTTCTCCACAGAGGACTATGTAAAGAGAAGAACGTAATAGTAGGTGTCAGGCGATAGCCAATAGAACTTATTTATATGCACACCTGAGATACGCCCAGGACATCTCAGGAATACCCGAGGAGGTGGGGGATTTTGAGCAGACTATGAACCCCAAAGAAAAAAAAATACGGTACATGAACTACAATTTATTAATGAGATTTCATTTTAAACTGGGGTTGACATAACCTTGGGAAACATAATGTCATTCT
The DNA here is from genome assembly GCA_028534135.1 of Potos flavus. Classification (NCBI taxonomy): domain Eukaryota; kingdom Metazoa; phylum Chordata; class Mammalia; order Carnivora; family Procyonidae; genus Potos; species Potos flavus. The sequence goes on from CM052899.1 coordinate 88,654,606, forward strand.
ATCTTATATATACTTAATCCCTCCTTAGGTAAACATGTCAAAACATTAACAACTGGCGAATCTAAATGATGTGAAGATATTCATGGTACTCTTCTTTTAATTTTTTGTTGATTTGAAAACTGCCAAAATAAAGTATTTAAGGAACAGATGCATTTCTAGTATTTCAAAATTTCAGTTTTGATATATAACAATTATTTATAAAAATTAGTAATAAATCTATTTTGTTTTGATCCATTGTATACCACTAATAAATATAACTCAATCTAGAAAAAAATGTAACACTTAAAACTTATGATTAAAGGAATTTTTTTTTAAATCCAGACTTCATGTTTTAATAGCATGTATTTAAGATAATGAAATATGATAGGATAATCAATAAAGGACTTTCAAGGATAAAAAGGAGAAGAAAAATGGAAATAATAGTTCAAAAGTAAAAAAGAAATAATGTAAAATTTTCAAATGTTAAAGGGTCTTTTCAAGTAATTATGTTTACATGGATTATGGTGGATATCTAATCACTAAGGTATTTGGCTTGCATATCTCTGCTCTGATCCACTGAGATGTTTGCAGGTAATCTTGGGCTTCTTATTTTTAAAATCCTAGGAAGACACATGCAACAGTACACAAAATTTTCCTCTTTGCCCTTAAAGATATAAGACTCTAAGATTTTAAGATTTTTCAGATATTCAGTGTCTGAAATCGGTCCTGTCATTTCAGTTATTCTATATCTCTCTTTGCACATTCTTTTCTTGTGTCATTTTTAAGTTGAATGATTGTTGCTACTGTGAAAATTTTAATAACTGATAAAATATGAAAGAGCCAAACTGACATGGGGAGCATCTTACAAATTAAGGGTTTATCATGACTTAATTGGGTTCTGAAAATTTAGACTTTATCATTTGAATGAGATATTTTCAGCTTTTTTAACTGAAATTGTATAGACTCACCTCATTTGCAGAGTTAGGAATAGGACTGAATTTAAATTACTCCACTGTGTTAGAAAACTTCTTTTCACTCAACAAACTTGTTTTGTTCCCTCCACCCGGGTTGTAGGAGGTGAAGTGATAAGAAGAGGGCTGTCTTTGGGAAAGATATTGTTAACCTAGCAATATGTTAAAGTTACACCATGAAAAGTGGCCAAACTCAGAAGATGGTCTGTTTGTTTTGTAAATCCATGGTTCTGGAATCAGAGGGACTTAAAGCTTTTGTCAGTGACAGATCTGAGTAGCTACTCAAGGACAGAATCAGGTATAACTATCAAGAGTCACAAGGACCTGACATCATTAAGGTAAAAAAGATAGAAACCACCTACAGAAAGGTGGGATGGACAAAGGAAATCATGGAGAGTAAGAAGAGAAAGAGAAGACAGGAAGAGAAATACCCACAGGATAGAAAAGAATTTTTTTAAAGATTTTATTTATTGGGGCGCCTGTGTGGCTCAGTGGGTTAAAGCCTCTGCCTTCAGCTCAGGTCATGATCTCAGGATCCTGGGATCGAGCCCCGCATCGGGCTCTCTGCTCAGCAGGGAGTCTGCTTCCCCCACTCTCTCTGCTTGCCTCTCTGCCTACTTGTGATCTCTCTCAAATAAATAAATAAAATCTTTAAAAAAAAAGATTTTATTTATTTATTTGAGAGAGAGAGAGAAAGAGAGAGAGAGAGCAAGAGCATGCACGAACACTGGCGGAAGAGGGGCAGAGGGAGAAGAATATTGTCTCCTGTAATCTCCATTTTGCTGCTGAAGAACCAGGCAGAGAGACATTCACTTTTCCAAGGTCACAGCAAATGGTACAGCTGAAATATGACCCTAAAGCATCTGAATCCAGAGCTTCCACTCTGCGTCATTCTGCTGTTCTAGATAGATAGATAGATGATAGATAGATAGATAGATAAATAAATAAATAAATAAATAAAACTTTTTTTTTTAAAGAGTTTATTAATTTATTTGAGAGAGCGCAAGCCAGGGGAGGGGCAGAGGGAAAGGGAGGGAGACTCTCTAGACTCTCCACTGAGCACAGAGTCCCACATGGGGCTCCATCCCGGGACTCTGAGATCATGACCTGAGCTGAAGTCAGGCTTAACTGAGTCACATAGGCATCCCCGAAAAAACAACTTTTGTTGGTTTTATGAAACTAATTTAAAAGATTTAATGGTTAATTAATGTTATTTTGCTACTTTGTCAAAAACTATTGAAAACATTCAGAAATAACTCACGATCAAAGTGAAGATACACTTTTCACTTTTGTGTTGTCACTACAAACTGTACTCTTTTTGAGCAAAACTCTGTTACAGTGAGTTAGAGAACATTGCACTGGAAGCTGCATTAGGCGACCTCTATTTAAATGAGTTGCCAGAGTAACTGAGGTTCTCCACTTCCCAGTAAATTATATTATTGTTGCCACAGGACATAAACTCCTTATAATAAGGAACTTTGCAATATACCTGTGCCCATTAGCTATCACCAGCTGACTTGTATGTTGACCAAGGATTGTTTTCGATTTTGTGTACTTTCTGTCATAATTCTTAAATTTAATCAAATATTATGTAAAATGATGACTGAATGAATAGAGTTTCGATAAAAATTAAGTAGAAATCTTTAGAAATACTCAGTAAACCTGAATTCCTAGAAAAGAAAAACGTAATTGAATTGAATAAATATGAGTAATAGAACTATAAAATAATGGGGAAAATAATACAACAGTGAAAGAATTCTGAATTAAATTTCTGCACAACTTACACAGCCATAAGAAAGGATGAGATCCTTCCATTTGAGACAATATAGATGGACCTAGAGGGCATCAAAGAAAGTGAAATAAATCAGACAAAGAATATGATACAAATATCATATGATTTCACTCAAAAATGGAATCTAAAAAAAAATGAATAAACCAAAAGCAGAATCAGACCTATAAATACAGAGAAAAAAACTGATGGTTGCCAGAGGAGGGAGTGAGGGGTATGGGCAAAATGGGTGCAGGGGAGAAGGAGATACAGGTCTCCCAATTATGGAATGAGTAAGTCACAGGAATAAAACCCAGAGCATAGGGATTACGGTCAATGATATTGTAATAGTGATGTAATGATGTAATGGGACAGATGGTAACTACCCTTGGGGTGAACATAGCATAATGTATAAACTTGCCAAATCACTAAGTTGTACACCTGAAACCAATGCAACATTTTGTGCCAACTGTACTCAAATTAAAAAAAAAAAAAAATGCTGCACAACTTTCTTGCTCAATTTTCACAGGTTTGTTTTTAGAAAGAAGGAAAATCCAACCTGTTCCACCTGGTCCTACATCATCTAATTAGTGAGTGAATTTATATATAATAAATTTTAAATATATATGTATCATTTTTAAAAATAGTTCCCATTTGCACACATTTTTCAATTTCCTGCAGACTATTGGGGCCCGATTGCTTCGGCTTCCACTGCACTTTTGAGTTAAAATGTATTTGGAACAATAGTTTTTTGAAATTTTCAGAACGAAGCAAAAGAATAAGAGTTACTGAAATGATGTTTATTTTGGACTAGTCACAAAGAAGTAAAAGTTAGTGGAAACGTTTAACCAGTGGGGAAAAAAAAGTCTAGGATCTTGACTTACCTATCTATCGTGAAATACAGGGGTGATCCGAAATTGCCCCATAAAATGATAACATACCCATATTCTCTCTCATCAAATATTGATACAAACAAAAAGAATCTTCTTAAGCTGTTCCAAATTCTTCCAATACATCGTCACCGGTCTGGGAGGCAGAATCTGGACGTGCGGCGTATATGTGAGCCAGACTGTCCTCACTGAGGTGGACGGAATACAGAGACATATGTGGTCACGGAAACTATGAGCTAAGGGGTGTTTTCAGGACTGATGGAAACTTTTCTCCGAAACTTTATTTTTTTTTACTAGCCATTGTTTGTTAACAGGTTTACATGTCTGTGAAAACAAAAGCTAAAAATATTTTTATAATCATAACTGTACTGACCATCGACAGCTTTTCATCCAACAGTTAGCTTCACTCCCCAAATAGATGTTTCTTGCCACACCTGACCCTCCTTGACTTTCAGGCAGTTATAGAAACTACACACACAGCCTACTATTCTGCATTTCTTTTCCAACCTCCTTATTTTGTTTGTTCTTTCCCTTGCTTACAAGTATTTTTGTGGGAGCATTCTCCTTCTTTATACTTCTCTACACTTTCTCTTCCTCTAATTAAAATGCACGCTGCTTTGCCTCAAAGGAAGGCTATTGACAACTGATAAAGAAAGGAATGGGTAGAGCTAATGCTTCAAAGACAATCATATTACAAAAACAAATGAATCAAGGGGCGTCTAGGTGGCTCAGTTGTTAAGAGTCTGCCTTCGGCTCAGGTCATGATCCTAGGGTCCTGGGATGGAGTCCCGCATAGGGCTCCCCACTCTGCGGAGAACATGCCTCTCCTTCTCCCTATGCTTCTCCATATAAAATAATAGTTTCTGTTTACTCATTGAGCATTACATTTAACATTACAATAGTATAATAATAATAGCTAACTTATTGAGCTCTCAATATGAACCAGGGACTGTTTGCAAGGTTTTATATGTAGTAAATTATTCAATCCTTATATACCGCTATGAAGCAAAAACTAATGTTTTCCTTTTTTTAAGAGCTAGAGACAAGAACCGAAGGTTAAATTACTTGCCCAAGGTTATACAGGCAGGGCTGAGCTCCTTCCAGAAAGTCTGGAGAGTAACCTAACCTCCGTAAGGGCAGGAGTTTTGTTTATATTTTTCCAGTGTTATGTTTCTTGTGTACCTAGCACAGAGAGGTTACTCAATCAATACTGTGTTTGTAGAATAAATGAGGGAGGGATCGAATTAAAGAGTGAAAGTGTGAGTATAGAGGAATTAGAAAATAGGTTAAAATTCCATACAGCATGTCACACCCAGATCAGCAGCATTCCAGAAAATTCAAATTAACAAAGACAGCCAGGGTCTGGATGTGGGCAATTAGTTAAATGCAACAGGGGAACTGACTTTGTTCTGAACTTTTAAAATTATTTCACTCATCTTGATCTGGAAGGATTTTCAGGTTGAAGACTTTCTCCCTGTAGCAGTTAGTATCTCTAATCTTTTTGAGCCTTTTTGATAAGATGAGCATTCCAAGGTCGTAAGTATTTGAATTTTTTAGTATTGTCTTTATTTGTAACCATAAAGGAGGAAAGCCTACATCAAAATCCTGTTTCTCATATAAAGTAATATTATTCCTGTGTCAGAAAGATCTGAGTAAATGTTTGATTAAAATGCTGGAAGAGGTGCTGTGGGTGAAAAGTGCTATAACCAGAGCATGCTGTGCTAAGAGACACTATTCTTAGGAGGAGGTACAATTTCCATTTAAAATTATTGGTAATGGTTGATGCGCATAATTTGAAGGGCAAGCTAAAGGACAAAGCAAGAAAGTTTTTGGAATAAAACGAACTTGCATACATTTTAGTTTTACGTCTGCTTTAAAGGGGAATGGGAAGTTAAATTGCAAGTTTTTGCTCTAATTTTTGTAGGCAGAGCAGGGTTTGTTGACTGATGTTTAGATGAAGCCTGTGTATATATAGGACATATTTTGAACTGCAAGCCTTAAAGTGATGGTTTTCTTTCAAATGTTTCAAATAATGCTGTCATATTTGGGGAAATTATCATCTTTGGAAGACTGGTAGAACTTGGGGCTCATGCCAATTTCAGCCTTTGAAACATGACTTTTACTAGCAAACTTTTGTAGAACAAAAATTAGTCAGCTTATGAAAAGCAGAGCTATGCATATTGAAGTCAGAAGGAGAACCAAACACCCCATCTGCTCACTCCTTCCCTTTCATGTGGCCTCTGCAGAACTTCAAGACACCATAAACAAGGCATCAGGGCACAAGCAGGATAGACCAGCAACCATTTTCCAACACGGAAATGTTTATGAAGCATAAAATCACACAAATATCTTTTAATGTTTTTCTATCCGTAGAGCACAAAAGCTGATTTGTGCGAAAGGTATCTAAGACAAAATCATGTTTCTTATCACTGACCACCAAAAGCTTAATAAAATCCCACCAAACTTTTCCCTTGTAAAAGAACACGTCCTTTGGAGTCAGAACAATCTGTGATTGGCGTTGACTACTAGCGCAGAACCTGACACATATGACATACTCAATAAACTCAGTTCTGTTAATATCTTCTTCCAAAATCACCTCATCTGCATGCTGAAGTTCTTCCCTCTGTCCCTTCTTGCTCACATCTGTTCCTTATGAATCACTTGATCACTTGCACATTCCTGCCTTCACCTTCTGCAAGTTCCATAGTCTTTGCCTTGATTCTGTTTACCTGAGCTTCTCCCTCACACATCACAGCACCTATCCACTTCCGTTCAGAGTAATACTAAATAGAAAGAGGCAGGTGCTTGAATTTCTTATCTTCTACTGAAATGGTGCATTTGATTCTCTTCCTTTCTTTGTGTGTAAATGTGCAGGCTATCTGATACAGACATTATACTCTCTCAGAGCACTTACCACTGCTAAAATGAATATCAAGCCTGTCCTCTCTCCCTTTCATTAGACATGTTTTCATCACGTTTCTTAGTTGTGTAATACTGGATCATTATGTTTCTCCTCAACTAAATTGTTTGGTCTATGAGAAAAAAGATCTTGTGGCAATGTGGTGCCTCCTGGAGTGGGGCAAAATGTGGCCCATGTCTGTCTCACTTACCATTTTGTTGTGGATAGAGTAGTTACTCAATAAATATTTGTTAAATAAGGAAGTGAAGGAATGGACAAATATTTTTCTGCTATAAAAAAGTATTAGATAATTCAAACTATTCTCTGAAATCTCCAAATAAATATCCTTCTTGAGTAAAGTCTTCCAATAATTCCTAGTTGTCCCAGGATGCATTAAAATTCATCAAAAACCTTACATGACTTTTGAAAGAACATGTAGGGATAATATAAATAATAATAGTAACTGATATTTATATCTTATTTTATATTTTCCAAAACATTTTTACATACATGACCTTTTTTAATCCTCAGATAATCCTGTGAGGTAGATATGCAATTATTTTATTTTTAGAAAATTGAGGCTTAGAGAGTATACCATACTTACCTTTGATCTCTATCTGGCCAATAAGTGACAGGGTAATTCTAGAATATAGATTTCTCTATTCTAAATCCTGTGTCTGTTCGTTATATTAACCTAAGATTTTTTACTTAAAACAAGTAATGTTAATATAATAGGATAGGATGGAGTAAAATAGAATTACCAAGATCTCATAAAATTAACAGAAGATAGAAACTCAATGAAAAATTTATTTATTTATTAATTTAACATGTTTTTATTGTGTTTCAATGCGTACTGGTGACTCATTAACATGCTGAGAATACAAAGTGAAAAAGACAAAAAGGACTCTGTCCTCATAACTCTTACATTCTAATGAAAAACGAGCAACTAATATATATCAAGCAGAAGATTAAAAATGAACAAATATATTCCTAGCCTAGTGTTCACGCATATGAATAATATGAATAGATAAATAGCGATGAACAGGTGCTGAGAAAAAAATAACATAAAATAGACAGGAAAAAAAGAAGTTTTAAAAAGAGAGAGAGAGAGAGACAAGAAGGGAGAGAAAGAACTTCACCAGCACAATCCTAGATCTACTGAGAATTGCAGTTACAGTGAATGAGACCACAAAATGTATACCCTTTTTTTTTTAAGTAGTTTCCATGCTAGGAGTGAAGCTCCGATGTGGGGCTTGAACTCACGACCCCAAGGTCAAGACTTGAGCTGAGATGAAGAGTCAGATGCCCAACTGACCGAGCCACTCAGGTACCCCACAAAATGTATATTCTTAACAAGTTCCCTGAAATGATCATTTTTCAATCACTACGCTAGGTAAAATATCCTAAACATGAGGTCAAATAACAATAAAGTTAAATGGTACTCAAATTCAAGATTAGAGGATTAAGAATTAGAAGTGCTGAATTCTTTAAGCTAGATCTTGAGTACCTAGCATATGTTTTACTTCATGACTCCATTTCCTCAGTTTTTTAAGAGTTTACAATGTCTTTAATATTTGACACAAAATAATCATATTTATGGCTCTCATTTTATAATGGTATTTGCTAATACTAAAATAAATTGCCACTATAAATAGAATCCATTGTATTTTAAACTAAAAACCTCCTTCATTCTAGGTTAACATTAGTTTATACATTTCATGTGGCGGATTAAACTAGTAGCCCAATTTTTCATTTCTCTGTAATAGGAATATCTTGTCATATACTTGCTATGATATTATTGCAGGCATACTATACTTTCCCAAAACAGGTCTATCTTGACCAGACATTGAAATGTGATTGAGCCCTCCAGCTTGTCCTGTTACACTTTTCCCATTGTCTTGAGAGTGACCCGCTTTGTGGAACCTTCTGACTCTACCTGAAGGAGAAAGTGGGGCAGACACGAAACTAACCAAATCCAACCCAGCAGCCCTGGCCTACAATTAGCATGCCCCAGCCACTTTGTAGACATGTGAATGGAGAAATAAATGCATATTTTTGCACGTCACCGATATTGTTTGTTATTCAGCATAGTTTTGACGATAGCTGATGAACAAATTATAATTCTTCCCCGCAGTGTGATGCAGACTCACCCTAATTCTTGCTCAGTGGTCTATCTTTTAGACGTCTGCTAGTGTCATTTTCTTAACTACTCTCCTAGTAAGGAAACTCCAGAAGAAAAAGAACCAGTTTCAAAAATACATTTGTACAATCTTCTAGTGTTCAGTTAAGAGTAAATTAATGTCATTCATGGGTCTTTATTCCGTAGTTTAGTAGTGCATGATTTCTACTTAACGTTTAAATAAATCTAAAAGAAAACTGGCTGTTGTGTTTGATTTTGTTTTCTTCTCTACCCTATCCCAATCCCAGTCCTCCATTTGCAAGCAGAAAGTATTATTTTTTTCTGCCCTCCCTTTTTCCTTTACACCCCGAAAATAGGAAGAGAAAAAAATACTGTACCCAAATCACATACTACTTGCTGCACCTACTAATTTACACAATGGTTGAGTTTTGAGTTAAATAAATATTGTTTAAGAGCCAAAATAAAATCCATCATTTGGCATCAAATTAATGCCTGACTGATACTCCACTAAAACTTTGGGTTCCCTAGCTCCACAAAGTTAGGCTAGCATTCAAAAACTGTCATTTGTGGTGAGAATGGTATTCTACATCGGGTCACCACTTTTTCCATTTTTGATATTCAGCCCTTTTATGATCCATTGCCCCAGAAACTTGGGAAAGACTAAGCCGGAGGGGTGTTAGTGAGAGGGAGAGAGAGGGAAATAATTTAGAAGACCACGAAAATCAGATATGACAAAGAAAACACCTGACAGCAAGTGAATTACCTGCCCTTATCTTTCTCATTCCATACTTAATAATAGCAAATGACTAAATGTGATTGTACCAAGTTTACAGATTTTAATCTCAACTGTTTTAATAATCTTTCCCTATATTTGCTATATAAAATCCTCTGAAGGTTGTTAATCTACTTAAAAGTTTGTATATAGTTAAAGTTGATCATTAATATTTTAAGATATTACCTGACCATGAGAGCACAGACACCCAAAGCACTGGCTAGAAGAAGAAGAAGAAGAAGAAGAAGAAGGAAACAGTCAATCTACTTCAGACTCTAAGGATTGCTTGTCAGAGAGTTAGCAAAGATACAAAACAAATTTTAATACAAAGGACATGGAAAATAATAAGAGTGAACATCTTAGAATATATGCTTATTTCTATGACTGCCTGTATTTTGAAGATTGGGGATAAAAATCCTTCACGTTGCCCTGTGAGAATGTTAGTATACTGTGAGCCGATCGGTTAAATAATAACAGGAGCTATCGTATCAGCCTTCTAAATAGGTTTTCCCAGCAAATTTTCTGTATATATAACTGGAAAACTTCCAGAAGCCCTTTGGAAGAGAGGAGAATTTATTAAACAAGTCCAAGTATTGATCACATTCTCATTTGTCTTTATCTAAATTCAGATATCTAGATCATTCCAAACTACTCCAAACTGACTTTTCTTATGGGAAAGGAATTAAATGGGACAATTTTCATGTCAAAATATTCAACAAATGTTTATGGAGCACCCACACTAAGTCTAGGTACAGTACTAGGCTCTGGGTACAGAGTAGGATAAAGGAGTGAGCTACACAAGCATGTTCTTTGCTCTCATAAGCACTCCCACTCTGGTGGGAAAGGTCAAATTAGGAAGCTCAGAGATACCACATAGGTTATTATCAATACTGAAAAGATCCCTAAAAGAAACAGTGAAGGGGAAATCTTGTTGGTGATTCACCATCATCAAATCCTAAATTGCCAAACTTTTTTTAAGGTGATTTTCTTAACCCCTGGTGGATAGTGAGGTTTTTAGGTATTTGAAATAATTATTGTGATATTTTTATGATTTCTATCATAATTTGTTGGTTGATCTATCTGCATATATGTTAAAGATAGTACCATTGAGACTTTGCACTTTGGGATAAGTAGCCTAGGGTATGACTTGCATCTTTTCAAAATTGTTGATGTTTATATCTTTCAAAACCTACAGATGTTGTCCAGGCTAAAATTGGTTTCAATCTTTCTGAAAGCAGAATATTCATGTTTTTGATTACTGGCCAAAAATATGTTATTTATTTGAAATAGTTGTGCATAAATATATGCTAACTTTATCCCAGGAGACTAGTAACTGAATCACCAACTTTTAAAAAATGTAGTCAGTGTTTCTAAAACAACTGAATGATTTTCCCTAATCATAGTGTTGGTAAGGATTGACTTTATTTTCTCTCATCTTTTGAAGTTCTCATGAGGAAAGACAATGTTTGAAATGTTATCTGGTGATTGTTTATTCCTGTAACTCTTGCTGCCCTGAAGTTCTCTACCCACTGCATGAGGCATCCTTAACTTCAGGAAGAGGGCAGAGGCCAACCAAAAGCAAAGGCGATACAGTTCAGATTTTGACTTTTAAAGCTTACGCTTAATGCTCTCTTCACAGAGGATATTTTGAGAATCTAGGCTTTTTAGAAAAAGAAAATAATCTTCTAAATTAAGATGATGATGATGATGATGATGATGATGATACAGGTGATTTAAATAGGCACAAGCAGAGACTGTCAAGCAAGGGACAGAGGTTTTTACCATAAGCCACAGAGTAAGAAAGAAGAATGTATGATTTAGGAATACTTCCCATCCAACAGAAAGGAGAATGTCCTCAGAGTCAGACAGAAAATGCTTAATGGCATTGAAAAGGATACATAGCTACACACACACACCATTTCCCCAGTGCGCTGAAATCCCAAGATGCAAGGGGACCCTTTCTCAAAAGACCCATCACAAAACAAATTCAAACAGAGAAAGTAGCTGAGCCTTAGAAGGTCAAATAACACCAACAATGGCCCACAGGGGATTGCCACCAGATGGGTGATACGGCCATACTTCCTGAGGATGATCACTGTGAATTGTATTAATCTAGGGGTAACAGCATGGGTTACACCAGTCATGGAGTCTTCAACAGAGACACCATGAGAACAGCTGACATCCAGACGGCAGATTGGACTAGACATCTGGGAGCCAGTCAAGGACAAATATACTTTCCTAGCCAGAAAAAAAATATGTAAGCCCAGACTATACTGAGCTCAGCCCTTGACAGAAGGGCAGGTAAAGGGGGAAAGGGAAAATGCAGAATCTGACTAAAAGTTTACCCATCAGGGAGTAACTTTACAAGCCAGAAGGGACTGAGCTGCCTTGAAATGGTAAGATTAGGTCCTCCCACCATCATCTATGGAAGATTGAATTCACTTATTAAAAATAATTGAACTTTTGCATATATGGCTTATAGTATACATGCTTACATCTATTATACTTAAGGCAATAATTTTATCATGCTGTTCCTCAGTTCAAATATAAGTATTATAAGGCGGAATGCCAAGGTCTACTTATAGAGTGCACTCATTCAGTTATAATATCTTCAAAAATGTATCTTCCACCAAAACAGCAGTTTGAGTCTGTATTGTTCACAGATGCCTTTCTATGATGTGGAACAGTGCCCCACATGTAATGGATACTCTATGATTTTTTTAATACATAAAATATAAAATTGATTGTTCTGGAATTATTTTACAAAAAAAAAGTCCCGTAAGATTTAAGTATCTCTAATTTTCAAGGTTTTATGCTTGTATCCTTGGTTTATTCCTGAATTTAATATGAATAGCCGGTCTGATGAAAAATGGTAGATTAGAAAGTGCTATGGACTGAATTGTATCCCTGCAAATTTTATACGTTGAAGCCTTAGCCCCCCCCATGTAAGTGTATTGGCGATGGGGATTTAAGGAGGTGAAAAAGTTAAATAAGGGGCGCCTGGGTGGCTCAGTGGGTTAAAGCCTCTGCCTTCGGCTCAGGTCATGATCTCAGGGTCCTGGGATCAAGCCCCGCATCGGGTTCTCTGCTCAGCAGCGAGCCTGCTTCCCCCTCTCTCTCTGCCTGCCTCTCTGCCTACTTGTGATCTCTCTCTCTCTGTCAAATAAATAAAATCTTTAAAAAAAAAAAAAAGAAAAAGTTAAATAAGGTCATAAAGGTGAAGCCCAGATCCAATAGAGCTGTGTTCTTAGAAGAGGAAGACGGACGAGAGTTCTCTCTCCATATGTGAGGACACCAAAAGAAGGTGGCTATCTGCAAGTCAAGAAAAGGTTCCTCACCAGAACCCCACCATGCTGGCACCTGATCTTGAACTTCCAGCCTCCAGAACTGTGAGAAAATAAAACTATTGTTTAAGCCAATGGGATTTTGTAATGGCAGCCTAAGCCAATGAAGACAGGAAGTGATTATTTTTCAATACTAAAAATCATCATTGTGACCAATCTAAAATAAAATAGTAAATAGTAAACTTCCTTGATATGTTTAAAATGTGATCACTTTTGGGGTGCCCAAGTGGCTCAGGTCATGATCCCAGCGTCCTGGGATGGAGCCAGTGGGACCCCCTGCTCAGCAGGGAGCCTGTTTTTTCCCTCTCCCTCTGCCCCTCCCCACGATCATGCTCTCTCTTGCTCACTTGCTCTATCTCAAATAAATAAATAAATAAATAAATAAATAAATAAATAAAATAAAATGCGATCACTTTTCCTGCAAATTGCCAAGATCATGTCTACAACTACCCATAATCTGCATCAAGCCAACCTCACTTGGGGCTCTACTATGTATCCAGACTCTGAACTAAAAAATAAAAAAAGCTCACCATAAAGAAGTTGGTAGCTGACATCCTTGAAATTAACATTTTGGAACTCAAATAGGCATTTAATGGTCAAACACATGTAATATTATAAGTAAACAAGTCTAATTTTCAAAGGTATAAAATTTCTAATTAAAAAAGCCTTGACCTCACCTCTTCTTTGCCTTATGATTATGTAAAGTTTCATTTTCATTATTATGCCAATTTCCTACCTTCTCTTCCCACTCCCACTGAGATTTTCTTAAGCCTTTTCTTTTCATGTATTGTGAATAAACTCAATGCAGTTGTCTGGGATTTATTCCAAGTAAAGAACAATGAAACTTTAGCTTTTGATTTTTATATTCATAAGTTGTTTTTGGAAAGGGACCATTTGAGAAACACTAGTAGTAATTGCCTGCTATGCAGAGTTGTGAAGGATCAGTACCCACAATTGCAATTCACTTGAAAGCAAAGCACCAGGAGCCCACAAAATGCTTTCAGTCTAGTGCCAAACCTAAATTTCATTCTCTGGAAAGAACTGTTCCTTCCACTGGAAAAGACAGATACCAAACTGAGAAGTCTTTTCTGTGTTTGTTTTGGGAATGGCTTAGTCATTGGGCCCTAAGTAAAATAATCCTATTGAGAAGCGGGGGCGGGGGCAGGGGCGGTCGGGGACGGGGAATATTTATATTAATTTACATAACTGAAATGTTTTAAAATACAGGTTATATTGCAGTAACAAACTGTCTTAAAATCTCAGTTGCTTACAAAAAGGGTTTATTTCTTGCTTGCGGAATTTATCACACATAAACTGCATTTTCACTCCTCGTCTTCATACAGGAAACCAGGCTGGTGAAGCAGCCTCTATCTACATTTGCCTGATTATCATGGCACAGGGGAAAGAAGAAATGGCGAACTGCACATTGACTCAAAATTTATGCTGAGAAGTGACACGTATTACTTCTGTTTGTTTTTATTGGCCAAAGCAAGTCACATTGCCAAGTCTGATGTCAGTGGGTCAGGGAAATAAAATCCTCCCTTTGGGAGGAGGTTCATATATCTGGGAACAAAAACGCAACTAACCACAACACCTTCCTATACAACTAGATTCCAAATTATGATAGATTCATTAATGAGCAAATATAACTTTTTATTTAATACTTTTCTACTAGAAGGAGGATGAGGAGGAGGGTGTCATCTCCTCTATTTTTATTAAGTGCCAGGATCAATGAGAGGCATTTTACATGTGCTATTTCATTTAAATTTAAGATATTGGTACATAACCATCCCCATTTTAAAGATGAAGGTAGTGAGGCTTAACGACATTAACGTGCTCTGTACTGCATACATAATAAGTGAAGAGGTGAGAACTGACTCAAAGCCATTATGCATACTAACAGTAGTACCTTGTTGTTTTGAATTTGGTTGGTTACTTGAATTTGTTCTCGAAACTACTTTGCAAATTTTTTCTTTTTTCTTTATAAACTAGATTATCTCAAGGTACAGCGACAAAGGTCCTTTGAGTAAAATACCAATCTAAGGTAGAGAGCAGCACACCTGAGAATCAGTCGAGAATTTGTCATCTCAAGTAAACTTTTAGCAGCACTGTACTATCAAATTGGGACCTGTCTGTATAGACCATGAAGGGGCCCAGGGCAATGAAAAGTTTATTAAGGACCAGGGGACAATTATTTCTGACATGTGAGGTCTGATCCTTTAAAAATGAGCAAAACTAATTTTATTATTGCTAATATTTTTAATTTGTTTATTTGATTTTGGGGAAGGATGAGTACATGCAAGAGAGAGGAAGTGTCTTGATAGTCTTCTGAATTAAGAAATTAATTTGAGGGGCACCTGGCTGGCTCAGGTGGTAGAGCATGTAACTCTTGATCTCAGGGTCATGAGTTCGAGCCCCATGTTGGGGTAGAGTTTACTTTAAAAAAGTAATAAATTAATTTGATTTAGTTTATTGGCAACTATGAAATATAATAAATTAAAATAATAAATTAATCTGATTAAGTCTACTGGCAACTATGAAAAAAACTCACAATAATCTTTGTAGATTTGAAGAGTCCCCAAGAGGCATATGACTGGGGCTACCATCTGTGTCCTTGAAGCGATGGTGGTGGCAGCATCCTGTTTATACTTGTACAGCTAATACCAGGACTTAACTCAACAAGCCAATGATCCAGTCTGAAAACTGAATAAAAGCTCCTGAAATGCTTCTCATCAATAAATCCACAGGGAATTGCTTAGTTGTTTAGTTTGGTTCAGATTTGCTTGGAATACCTTAAGGTGCCTCTTCTTTTTTCCTTTCTACCTTATTTTATAAGATTTGCTCTTACTGTGGAAAACAAGTGCAAAAGACTCCCCCACTGACTATTACCTTTTCCCCAGGCCACCTCAAAATTTTATGTTCAGATTATTTTTAACAAAGCAGATGCTTCTGGGATGCCTGCGTTGCTCAGTTGGTTAAGCATCTGACTCTTGATTTTGGCTCAGGTCATGATCTCAAGGTTGTGAGATCGAGCCCCACATTGGACTTTGTGCTCAGTGGGGAGTCTGCTCCATATTCTCTCTCTTCCTCTATCCCTCCCCCTATGCTCTCTCTCTCTCAAAATAAATAAATAAAATCTTTAAAACAAAACAAAACAAATCAGGGGTTTCTTGGAATATCTGAGACCTTTATGAGCATTTGAAGCAGACTATAAAGAGTGGTCTCACCTCCTTCCTTAATCTTCCTTATGATTGGAATTTTTCACTTGTATTATAGATTTTTACTACTAATGCTCTCTACTGCTTTTTTTTTTTTTAAAGATTTTATTTATTTATTTGTCAGAGAGAGAGCATAAGCAGGCAGAGAGG
The DNA here is from genome assembly GCA_028534135.1 of Potos flavus. Classification (NCBI taxonomy): domain Eukaryota; kingdom Metazoa; phylum Chordata; class Mammalia; order Carnivora; family Procyonidae; genus Potos; species Potos flavus. The sequence continues at coordinate 88,670,737 of CM052899.1, forward strand.
CAGGCAGAGGCAGAGGGAGAAGCAGGCTCCCTGCCGAGTAAGGAGCCCAATGCGGGACTCGATCCCAGGATCCTGGAATCATGACCTGAGCCGAAGGCAGTCGCTTAACCAACTGAGCCACCGAGGCGTCCCTCTCTACTGCTTTTAAATAAAAGTTGTATATGAATGTGGGATCCAATGTCCTTGTTACAGATATAAATTATATACACAAACAACACAATAAATAATTACAAATTATCTTTATAATCACCAAGATTGCTTATTTCTAACTGAAGTGTCACACTGCACCTTCGTTGTTAAAATTTGCCGTGCTTCCTGAGTCTGTGCAAGGAATGTTTTTCATTTCGGCTCTCATGTGCTGACCTACTTATTACCTTTGGCATGTCCTCTGCTTCTTGTTGTTGACCCTTGACCACCTGTTATAAACCCACTGGTACTAATGGACTAATAGACACCTAGTACTCCAGACTTAGCAAATGTTTTACTAATCTCAGCTTCCATGATTTATTCTAAAGAGGATTGAAAATAACACTTCCATCATTATCCCAAAAGATGCTTTCATGGACATTCATGGCTTTAAATCACTAAGTGCAGGTAAGTACATACAGTCTTCAATAAAAGAACTAAAGGATCAAATGTATTAGGGTTCTTCAGAAAAACACAATCAATAGGAGATATATACATATATTTTATATATGGAGATTTATTATGAAGGATTGGCTTACATAATTATGAAGGCCAAGAAGTCCCATGACTTGCTATCTGCAAGCAAGAGACTCAGAAAAATCGGTGGTTTATTTCCAGTCCATTTCCAAAGGCTTGAGAACCAAGATTGCTGATGGTGGAAATCCTGGCCCAAGGGCAAGAGAAGGCCAATGTTCAGGCTAAGCAGAAAAACAGAAAAAAGGGGATGAATTCCTATTCTCTCTAGCTTTTGTTCTATTCAAGCCTTCAACAGACTGAATGATCCCTCCCACATTGGGGAGTGCAATCTACTTTACTAGACCTACTTATTCAAATGCTGTTCTTACCCAGAACCAGTCTTAGAGAAACATCTAGAAATAATGTGTTATCTGGGCATCCCATGGTGCTGTCAATTTAATGCATAAAATTTGCCATCATATCAAGTAACCTAAAATAGCCATTCAAAAGTGGGAGTATCTAAACTCACGGAACAAACTGAGGGTGGCTGGGGGGTAGGGGCGGGTAGGGATAGGGGGGCTGGGTTATGGACATTGGGGAGGGTATGTGCTGTGGTGTGAAATGTGTAAGTGCTGTGAAATGTGTAAGCCTGATGATTCACAGACATGTACCCTGGGGCAAATAATACATTATGTGTTAATTTAAAAAAAAAGAAACAAACAAACAAAAGTGGGAGTACCTAAGTCCATAAGAAAATTCATTTACTATAATTGCTAAGCTTTTTTTTTAAGTCTAGCATATATTGCTGACTAGTCTAAGATTCACTTTTCAAAGATAATGTTCTCTGTAAAAGTTGGATAAAATTTAGAAAAAATAAATAAAACTATTTTGAATATTTATTTTCTAGGAAAAGTTCTGATCATCAAAAAGAATGGCTCCTTATAAATGGAATGAAAAAATATTTCTTTTTTTTAAAGATTTTATTTATTTATTTGAGAGAGAGAGAGAGAGCACAAGTGCGGAGAGAGAAGTGGAGGGAAAGGGAGGAGTAGGCTCCCTACTAGCAGGGATGGGGCTCAATTATAGGACCCCAAGATCATGACCTGAGCTGAAGGCAGGTGTTAACTGACTGAGCCACCCAGGTGACCCTTGATTTTTTTGAATTTTTAATGTCAAGAGTTTTATAGAATATGAAGTGGGTCATTATTTCCTTATGTCATTTATTACTATGAACAAATATCTCATTTATATAAAAACTCAGGATTCAGTGGAAGAAATTTGTAACAGTGAGATTTTCTGAGTCAATATTCATTTTTCATTTCCTGGTGCATTATATCCATTCAAATATATAAAACAACTTGTTTTAACCAACATTAGATCTTTATTTGTATGGCTGGATATCATCGGCTGAAATAAAGATACAAAATGTTTTTGACTGAGTTCATTTTATTAAGATTCAAAAATATCATAATGTTTTTAAGAGAAATACAGTAAGTCGAAAATATATTTTTAGATGTGAATATTCTTGTGAATTTTATATACTCCTTTCAACAATCCTCTATAATAGTACAACAAGACTAAAGTGGTAAGTGGGGTGAAAAATTGGATTTCAAGTATTTTGTTTCATTTTAGACTATAGCTCAGGAACCATGATCACTATTTTTTGAAAAGGAATTCAAACAGAATATTTTTTAAATGAGAGAAAAGTGTTGAGTTTGAGACGTTCTTTATAAATCTTGGATATCAGCCCTTTGTCTATAGTGTCATTTGTGAATATCTTCTCCCATTCCATGGGTTGCCTCTTTGTTTTGTTGACTGTTTCCTTTGCTGTGCAGAAGCTTTTTATCTTGAAGTCCCATTTCATTTTCACTTTTGTTTCCTTTCCTTTGTAGATGTGTCTTGAAAGAAATTGCTGTGGTCGATGTCGAAAAGGTTACTGCCTATGTTCTCCTCTAGGATTTTGATGGATTCGTGTCTCACATTGAGGTCTTTCATCCATTTTGAGTTTATCTTTGTGTATGGTGTAAGAGAATGGTCGAGTTTCATTCTTCTATACATATCTGCCCAATTTTCCCAGCACCACTTATTGAAGAGACTGTCTTTTTTCCACTGCATATTTTTTCTTGCTTTAAGCAGATTATCATGTCAAAAAATGGGCAGAAGACATGAACAGACACTTCTCCAATGAAGACATACAAATGGCTAGCAGACACGTGAAAAAATATTCATCATAATTAGCCATCAGGGAAATTCAAATAAAAATCACACTGAGATACCACCTTATACCAGTTAGAATGGCAAAGATCAAAAAGGCAGAAAACAACAAATGTGTATGTGGAGAAAGGAGAACCCTCTTACACTGTTGGTGGTTGCAAGTTGGTACACCCACTTTGGAAAACAATGTGGAGATTCCTCAAAAAATTAAAAATAGAGGTACCCTATGACCCAGCAATTGCACTACTGGGTATTTACCCCAAAGATACAGATGTAGTGAAAAGAAGGGCCATGTGTACCCCAATGTTCATAGCAGCAATGTCCACAATAGCCA
>CM052899.1:88674026-88858635 GCA_028534135.1 Potos flavus
GTTTCAATCAATCTTTAGTAGGTCTAATTTGGTCCTTATTAAAATGAACTTATCCCTTATCCTTAAAATGAGGAAACTTTAAGAGAAACCAAGTTGACTTTTTAATTTTTGAAAAATGTTTGGTTCATTGCTTTCTGCAACTAACAGATACAGACATGAACAGTTTAAGAAGAAGGATGACTGTTCTCGATGTATCTAAACAACAAATGAAATGAAGATGTTGTATGCAGATGACTCCAAGAAACACAATAACAACTGACAAATCACAATTTTCCCTAGTGGATGATATCTGAGATCACTAGAAATGCCTAAATTAGAAAAGTTGAAATGGCCTGCCACACCTCAGAAAGCAGAGAACAGACCTGTGTAGACAGAGCACACACTGACAGCAGAATGACAAACAAGTGAATTTTTCATGACATTTTGTGACATCAACAATCATGCATCAGGACTTTGATGTTCATCTCCACCTTCCCCACTACACAAACATGCGCACACATACACATCCTCACCCTCCTGCACTCAACTAAGATCTATTTGCAGATCCAAACAGCCTTTCTTTTTTTTTTTTTTTAAAGATTTTATTTATTTATTTGACAGAGAGAGGGAGAGATCAAAAGTAGGCAGAGAGGCAGGCAGAGAGAGAAGGGGAAGCAGGCTCCCTGGTGAGCAGAGAGCCCGATGCGGGGCTCGATCCCAGGACCCTGGGATCATGACCTGAGCCGAAGGCAGAGGCTTTAACCCACTGAGCCACCCAGGCGCCCCACCAAATAGCCTTTCTACAGTCAGGATATCTTTTATTAAACAAGACCAAACAAGAGAACTAAGAAATGCTCTAAACCCACCAAAAGCAATTGCTTGTTCACCTTCTATCTAAATCTAGATTAAATGTTTTCTAAGGGTTCTTCCGATATCTTAATAACAACTTTCTGATAAGCAGCTAGTGAGAAAGAATCCTTATAGATTCATATTTCATAACTGTGAAACTCAACCCTACTCTAGAAATACAGAAATTAATTCATTTTGCAAAGAAGGATAACAAGCCACAAACTTGCAAAAATTTAATTAACGAAGCAAATAAACAAATGGCCTAACTTTCTAGAATTGCTGAAATCAGATTTTTAAAAAACCTAGCATCCAGGGGCACCTGGGTTGCTCAGTGGGTTAAAGCCTCTGCCTTCGGCTCAGGTCGTGATCTCAGGGTCCTGGGATTAGGTCCCACATCGGGCTCTCTGCTCTGTGGGGAGCCTGTTTCCCCCTCTCTCTCTGCTTGCCTCTCTGCCTACTTGTGATCTCTCTCTGTCAAATAAATAAATAAAATCTTTAAAAAAAAAAAAAACTAGCATCTGGGTTCATGTACCACACAAGGTTAAATAATTCAGATCATTTGATAACACTTGCTTTCTAGAGTTTTTCTGATTATTAAAACCATTTCACTGAAGTGAGTTGCATACTTTGTAATCAAGTAAGATAAAAAATGTGATGCTTTTGGAGGAAGTGAGCAACACAAAATCAGAGAGCAAGATATCTTCCAGTGAAAGACGCTACTTATCTGTGAGTCTCACTCCCTGCTGCCCTTGTCGTTGTTGTTGTTTAAAGATTTTATTTTTAAGTGATCTGTATACTCAATGTGGGGGCCAAATGGACAACGCTGAGATCAAGAGTCACAAGTTCCACCAACTGAGCCAGCCAGGCACCCATCTCACTCCCTGTTTTTAAGTGAACTAATGTTACAAATAATTCACATTCTGGTCCTCAAGTATTTTACTTTCTGTTTTGTGTCTGATGGTATCTGGACACATCCTGAAGAGGTCTTTGGGAACATTGACCGTACTAGAGGTTTCTTATATTTGTGGCATAGTTTGGGATTTGACCAATGGTCTACTGTTGGAGAGGTGGCAGAGATATTGAGGATGCCAGGAGAGGAAGATACTGCCAGGTGGGAAGGCAAGGGAAAGGTAGAATTAGTGAAGAATGGCACTGGACTAAAGGCTACTAAAAAGGTTCAGTGTAAAGAATTACAGCTTTAGAATCACTAAGCCTCTTTGCATTACTTAGCTACTATAAAACACAATACAGAGAGAGACTCTGTGAATGGAAGACTGTTTCTAGTTCACCGAAATTCTATATTGGGCATTAATATTTTGTTCTCACTTCAACTTTAGTTCAACAACAGCTAGGTAACTATCATGTACAATGCATGAGGTTAGATGTTTGGGGGAGTCAAAAATGAATAAGCCACAATCCTCCCCTTGAGAAATTTTTGATGTGAGAATCTGAAGAAAAATAAGAAAGAAACATTTCTACACCATTTAATATTTACAAAGCACAGAACTCAAATGCGTCCTCTTATTTAAGCCTCAAACGACCTTGTGAAACATCTCAGGTACATCTCATCCCATTTTATTGATGGTTCCAAGAGGTCAAGGAGGTTAAGAGAATCTCCTAGCATTTAAAAATTATTTAAAAGAAGAACCAGAGCTAGGGTCTAGATTATCTAAAATTAGAATTAAATTTTGACCATTGCTTTTTTTCCCCAACATGTGACAGTTGCGTATGTGTATGTGTATGAGTGTGTGTGCTTAATACGCAACTTCTCTACCTTTCTATGAAAACATTCATGAAAATATAGAGACACCGAAGTTTCAACTGTAGGAAAACCAACGTTAACGACTGAAATTTTCCATGTTGTAACTTACCAGAGATGGAGCTTTAAAATAGAGAGAACTTGCCACTCACCCCTTAGGGGATATCCTTAGCTAAGATACTCAGAGCTCAGTACCTAGCAAGTTTTAAGGCAGTAACCCCACACAACCTCTTTCCATATTTTATAGTGGTATATGCTTTTTGAAGTTTCCATACCATGTAATATCATCTCTAGCATTTCCCATCAGTGTATTTGTTTCTACCTACACCCAGTGTAACATATCCTCCATGGGTACATTTCTTTCTCCACCCACTCATTCTGCAACCAATATTCTCTATAAAGTAACATAGCTAGAACTGAAATTGAACAGTTCAAACTGATGATGTAGGGACTTCCCTAGGACATTAGAATTGTGCCGGAAAAGGGAGGGACATGAAAAGCATATTTGGAAATTGTGCTTATTCATGCACTGCCTCAAGGAAGAAAGTTCAATAAACTGCTTTAAATTGTGCTTGATCCATGGAACCTTATCTTCCAGCTATGACAGAATATATGGGCTACTCGTTCAGACTCTATACCACATCTTACATGATAGAAATCCAGCCTCCCAGCTGGATAGAGGACACCATGAGACCAATAAATCTTATGGGCTTCACTTCTTTATCTGTAAAATGAGCTCCACCACCAGTAGCAATGATACGTAAAATATCATAGCAAAGAATAAGAACTCAGCAAATGCAGAGAATTTGGTGCTGGGAAAAACATAAGCGAGAGAAGTCCATATTAAAAAATAAGCATCTATTCCAGTGAGAACAATTCTCTACCCCTTCCATGAAGGAAGGGAAAGATTACTAAAATCTTACCAGGAATCTAGCGGAGCCAGGCAAGGTTACTGTGCTTCCTCAGAGGCCAGCTTATACTCATAGTTGACAGCCTGGGTACTCACCTGGGACAGTAGCCAGCCTGGCGAAAGGGAAGTCTGTGCTATCGAATTCGTGTATGACCTCCGCCCTGCTATCTTGTCCATGAGTCCACCGCGTAAACACCGGGGAGGGTTCCAACTTGTCTGCCCGTTACCTCTTTTGCAGACTCCTAACTGCTGATCCTCTTGTTCCTTCCAAGTCACTTCCGGTTCCAAAGTGACAGTCATCACCAATGAATATATACAAATGCATACTTCTACAGTGAACAAAAACCAGATATACCGTTCAAATGTCTGCCTTTTGGGAGGTTTTTCCTTCCTCAGTTTTTTTTTTCCCTAGGCCAAGTGGCAGCTTAAATTAGGGTTGTACCGGAATCATCTCTAAACAGGATCAGTTTTGCTCTCCCTTGGTTAACTGATTATAAGAAACTCTCCTTGAGGTCATAGTTGTGGTTGGAGAGAAAGGTGGCGATGCAGCCGAAGTGGGTCCATGGAGATCTGGGTTACCTTTCAGACGTCCTTAAGCTCTACGGCCCGTATACCACTTTTTCTTGATTATGTACAGCAGCTGCTCCTTTCACACGATTTCTGGGTGGGTTACATAACACTCACTTTGTAATGGACATCTCAGGTCTTATGGTCACTTGGTGGCCTGTGCCCAGTTCTTCAGTCTCTATTGGAACCTAGCAGCAAGCCAAGAGCCTTTTTTCAATACATTCGTGACAAAAAAGAAATGAGGTTCTTCCACGCCTCTAGAATTCCACACTGTGGTTGTCACTGGGGCTTGCTGGAGTGGAGACTCCGTTCAGCATACTCGTAAGCATCACTGTGTCACCTGCATAAGAAAGTTGCTTAGACTCCGGCTACAGAGCTACCTCTGGGCTTCACAAAAACGGGCAGCTTTATGAGTGACCCTGTCAATGGGCTGAAGCAGGTTTGCAAATATGGCATATCTGGTCTCCAAATTGAAAGATGCCACCAAGCATTGTGCCTCTTTCATAAAGGTGGGTGTTCCTAGGTAGAGTAACTTACCATTCACACTGGAGAGGCTACAGACATGCAGCAGACCGTGGAACTCTGAGACATTTTACATGGCACGTCCATCTCTGCAGAGGCCAAACAAGCATGTTAAACCGAGATTTGATAGAAACTCACATCTATGGCTCTTTCAGGAGCCACTTCCCTCAGCTATTCCCTTGGAGATACAGTGTTGTTTTGATTTACGGTTTTAGCGGGTTGTGGTGGGTTCAGGGAGTTAGCCCTTCCCATACGAGAGTCCTCACCCCTTGGGGCAGTGAGCCAAATCATACCACTCTATGACTCTGCTACTTTCACTAGGCATTCTCTCCAGTAGATCCCCTATAAAAGAAATTGCGGCCAATATAGTACTAATGATATGACTCCCTTAATTTCCTACTCTGGTGAACCACAGTGGCATTTCATTTTCCCAGGGATTTAAATATGTTTAGAGCCAGAGTTTAACACCATCCTAGTATTCTAAGTATAGCTCTTTTCCCAGTATATTAAACCATTCTAAATCGCCACAGGTTTCTCTGACAATGACTGAAAAGGGGGGAAGAGGGAACTTAGGAGGAATTTTAGAATACTAACTCATGACACTCTCACAGTGTCTTTACTTTAGGAAATCTATCCTCTCTACTATTTAAGGGACTTTGAGTCTGGGAAAAAACTCAGGTCAAGGAATTAGATGAGAACCGTAACTCTTTATTATTGACTTAGGTCTGTGTTCCCTAAATTTAGTGGGGTTATTTATGTTTTTGTTTAAATTCTAGTTAGTTAACATACAGCATAATATTCATATCAGGTGTACAATATAGTGATTCAACACTTCCATTCAACAGGTGTACCCCTTAATCCCCATCATCTATTTAACCCATCTCCGCACCCACCTACATTCTAGGAATCATCAGTTTGTTCTCTATAATTAAGAATCTGCTTCTTGGGGTGCCTGGGTGGCTCAGTGGGTTAAAGCCTCTGCCTTCAGCTCAGGTCATGATCTCAGGGTCCTGGGATTGAGCCCCGCATTGGTCTCTCTGCTCAGCGGGGAGCCTGCCTCCCCCTCTCTCTCTGCCTGCCTCTCTGCCTACTTGTGATCTCTCTGTGGAATAAATAAATAAAATCTTTAAAAAAAAAAAAGAATCTGCTTCTTGGTTTGCCCCCCCAATTTTTTTCCCTTTGCTCATTTGTTTTGCTTCTAAAGTTCCACATGTGAGTGAAACCAAATGGTGTTTGTCTTTCTCTGACTTATTTCACTTAGCATAATACTCTCTAGCTCCATCCCTGTCCTTGCAAATGGCAAGATTTCATTCTTTTTATGACTGAATAATATTCCATTGTGTATATATGTGATATATATATATATCACATCTTCCTTATCCATTCATCAATGGATGGACACTTGGGCTGTTTCCATAATTTAGCTATTGTAGATAATGCTGCTATACACATCCGGGTACATGCATCCCTTTGAATTAATATTTTTGTATCTTTTGGGTAAATACGTAGTAGTGCAATTTCTGGATCATAAGGTAGTTCTATTTTTAACTTTTTGAGGAAACTCTATACTGTCTTCCACAGTGGCTACACCAATTTGCATTCCCACCAACAGGGCAAGAGGATTTAGTATTTCATTTTTTGACATACATCTCAAGTAAGAGTCAGCACACAGCTCATGCAGATGTTATGTGAGTCCTGAGGAGATGGGGATTTCCATGGGTCAACTCATTGCAGTTCATGCTTTGGCCCTGTTATCCATATGCACTCTGTGCTGATGCTTAAGAGCTACCACGTAGCACTGCATTTCTGGTATTCCATCATCCTGCTGAAATTAGGCAGCCCACTACATCGTGGCATCTTCTGTCATCTCCAATTTTCAGAAGGCACTTAAAATAGACCTTCCCAAGGAAGTTGATGCTTCTCTCCTCAATGTCTTTCCCAATGCTTTGGTGAAAGCAGTATTTTTGGAAATTTTCTGGGGTTCACCGTGATGTAGTGGATAAATAGATAATATGATAAACTCTCAACATTTCACTTCTTCTAGGTCAAATCAAGATAAATTAAATTAAGCTTGTAGGTTCGCAACCCTCTCTCGGGAGCTTTCCTGGTGCGATCTAATATACAGAGGGCAGGGAGAGACTGAAAAAAGAGGCGGCCACTCTGGATAGCAGTTGTAATAATAGCAAAGAGAATTTATAGCCACACTTACTTCGGGTAGCAACAAGATGAATGGATCCCTGCACCTGCCCTCCAAATCTTAAAAGTTTGTAAAGAGGCCCTAACTGGGCTCAGTCACATACACCATGCAGGTACTTTTAACAACACATCACCATCTCAAGGCTCTGTCTTTGGGACAGGGAAAGGCAAGTGGAACCCACATTCCAAGGACAGGGAAGGGAGTGGGAACCTCCGAGTGCCTGGGTCCAGCTTATGGGTCAATCAAGGGTAAGGTCTTTTCGTTCATGTTCCTCAGCAATGCTGTAGTAAACAATCCTCAAATATCAGTGCTTTTATTTATATATAAAAGGTTTATGTTTTACTCACACCACTTGTCCATAGCAAGTCAGCAAGGCGGTTCCACTCCTGGAGTTACTCAGTGAACCAAGCTGATGAAACAGGCACCATCTTAAACATTGCCTGTCACGGTAGCAGAGGGAAGAAATCCTCTGGAAGTGTGGATTCAGCAATTAAATGTAATAGCCTGCAAATTATGTGTGTCAAGTTCCCTCACAGTTTATTGAACAGAACTAGTTATACACCCCCTAATAACTAACAAGTGCACTTTTGTGATGCTCTCAGTAGAGGACTTGAAATATTTGTCAACAAAAATGAATGTCTACCACAGCCGCCATTATGCCAGGGAAGTCTGGCATCCCATTTTAATCTAATGAAGGCCACCACTGAGACTTCTCTTTACCAACTGAGCAGATTTTCAGTGCTGATCTCAGATGCTCAACGACACTGAGCACACTGAATCCACATTTCTGGTAATTGTCCATATAGATAAATTCAATTCACATTAATGGCTTTCTTTCTTCCTCATCAGCACTCTTAGAATTGATTCTCATACATATTGCTCCAGTTTCTACCAAGGTAAATTCATAAAATCCTAAGATTTTTTGCTTTCCACTCCATAATTGTTCTCCTGAGACATGCTGGGATCCGACTCTAATGTGAATCTGATGGCCATGATGAGGTGGACATGAAGAAAATTAGAATTCCTTTATAGATACCTGCCTCAGGTAAAAGCCTTGCAGGATCCTCAAGCAAGACAGCACAGGCTTCATCTGTCAGAAGGGACTACTGATAACAGAAGAGCTCATGGAGACTTGGTGATTCAGAGACCCCAGATTCATCCAAAACCACCAACTGTCCCTCCTATCGCATTCTTTTTTTTTTTTTTAATTAATTTATTTTTTTAATTAAAGCATAATGTTATCGCATTCTTAAAGTCACACTCTTACTTAATCAATGTCTTAAATTTCACATAGAAATCTGATGAAACTATGAACTCGAACTGCAAGATCAGACTCTATCTTATTTTTAAGTTACATCAACTCTAGGGCTATGAGATAAGACATTCTTACAGCAGTCATAGGAGATTTCCTGTCCTCAGAGCATGCTTTGAGATCACCATTTAAAATCCAGAACATTTTATTCTCTTTCTTTAAGCCTTTTATTATTTCTGGAATTAACCACTGACCCAACATGGAGATAGGTATCCTTTGGTTCCATCACAATGGTTTTATCATAGCAGCTTCAGAATGTGCTTCAAATAGCCCCTTTCTTTCAGGCAACCTCAAGTAATCATGTCATAGGCATTGTTTCTACTTATTCAATTAACCACCAGTATCTCATTTTTCACTGGCAATTAGGTCATTTTTGCTTTTAGGCCAGCCTGCTGAGATAATCTCAGATGCCACATTTTGTAAATCTGTCTATGGGAATAAGCTTCAGTGCAAGAACGAGAAATCAGCCTGGGTTTTTCATGCAGAAAAGGAATTGGGTACTTAAAATTTTACTGAAATTAATGGAAGAGTGAAAGTCATTCATAAGACTACCATCAGATTGCAAGGCCCTGCCATGCAACTACTATCCAAATATCAGAAAATTGTTGCTGCTATTCTCAAAGAATTCTCAGGAAATATCTGGAAATGAGTGTTGCTATCACAGCTGCCCATTCCACCAGAGAGTGACATGTGCCTTTAAATAATTTGTGCCTCCCAGAACTTGTCCATCAACTATTACCAGCACAGAAAGAAGAGCCCCTATTTCATCTAACTTCCACATTTCATGCAAGTGCATTTCTTTGAAATGTATTTAATTCTGCAAGGTAAAAATGACCTAAAAAGTACAAATTTTATTTTGTTCTAAGTTAACTTATAACAAAAGGCAATTCTCATGAAAATCTCTCCTTTTTTTTTTAAACTGGTAGTTGAGAAATTGCTTCTAAACTTCTGAATAAACAAGTGAGTTAAAAATATCTATGAAAAAGAAGACCAATGGAAGGAGTTTATGTGCTCAGAAACTTTTATCAGTACATGGTAAACTTTTATCAGTACATGTTGTGGTAATGATATAAGATGTCTGAGCTAGACCAGTGGAAAAGAACAATCACTTAGGCAGAAAGTGGTGTGCATAATAATGTAGTAAGGATGACAATGGCTTTACAACCCAATGAGAAAAGAAGTTGCTTAATCTACCCAAACAATTTTTAGCAATTTGTAATAATACTAAAAGCTCAAGTTTGTACCATTACTTCCTATCTTAGTCTACATATTCTTTAGATAATTTTATGTAAAATTATAAGTCAATAAAAATGGAAAATTATATAGGTAAATACAATTTTTATGAATGAACTTCCCAAGAATAAATGCCTTCCTATTGCTCAGTCATTGAGATCTGTTTTATCAGACCTCACCCATCACCCATGGGAAGCTTCTGCTTTCCTAGAGGTGGTGGTGGGTTGGGGAGGGATAAGTAATAAACACTTTTTAATAAAACACTAGAGAAAGCTTTTGTCATTTTCTGAGGGTATTTTCAACTAGCATTGGGGAAAACCTTGCTGTTATGAAAAAAAAATTAAGCGTTTTTTTCTTTTTAAGATTTTATGTATTTATTTATTTATTTGAGAAAGAGAGAGCAAGAGAGAGCACTAGTGGGGGGAGGAGGCATAAGAGGGTTAGTGGCAGAAGAAGAGGGAGAAGCAGACTCCCCTCTGAGCAGGGAGCCCAACTCAGGACTCGATCCCAGGACTCCAAAATCATAACCTGAGCTGAAGACATATGCTTAACTGACTGAGCCACCCAGGCACCCCAAAAATTAAGCATTCTTAACAAGATTCTAAAATTCAAACTCAAGTCTATTCCTTTAAAGTTAAAATAAATAAAATAAAATGATAATTTACAGGAAGAATGTTTCTTGTAGAGAGAAGAGGCATGAAAGATCTTAGGTGACAGTGGGTTTTGATGTGTTCAAGGAAGTAGATAATGCATATTTGTTGGGTGAATGAATAAAGTTTTCCCAAAACAGTGAGATCATCGTAGAGTAACATTAAGCCAATGATAAAGTTTGAGCTCTTGATGTATTTTCTCAGGTAAAATTGCTTTAAAAAACTCAGTAAGCTCTGATATGAAGAATTCGAGAGGCAGGGTGGGGGGTTGTGGGGAGTGGGAGAGAGAAATGAAACAAGAGGGGATCAGGAAGGAGACAAACCATAAGAGACTCCTAAACTCATGAAACAAACCGAGGGTGGCTGGGGGGTAGGGGCGGGTAGGGATAGGGTGGTTGGGTTATGGACATTGAGGAGGGTATGTGCTATGGTAAGTGCTGTGAAATGTGTAAACCTGAGGACCCACAGACATGCACCCTGGGGCAAATAATACATTATGCTTTAATTTAAAAAAAAAAAAAAAACCTCAATAAGCAAAGTAAAAAATGAAATCATCATTTTCTATCTTGTTTTGCCTGAACTTTTGGCCTGTAAGTTCTTTTGAAACTGAGATCAAACCCTAATTTGCTCTGCCTTGTATTGATGAACCATCCATACTGTAGACTCCTTTCACATTTTCAACCCATCTCTTCCTATTGCTCAACACAAGTCCTCCAGCTCAGCCAATCATTGCTTATTTGCTAGTTGTCAAGCACACCATATTCATTTCCATCCCAAATCCTTTGTTCTTTCTGTTTCTCTGGCCTGGAATGCCCTTCTTCTTCCTCCCCTGCTCTGTTTTTTATCAAAACCCTATCAGAGCTTACTTCAGTCCTCTTCAGTCCCTGAAGCCTTCACTCACTCTCTCCGCAGCCTTACCTCATACAACTCTAAATATCTTTTTCACTCAGCCTATTAAATAATAACATCATTACTGATTTTACTTTCCATTTTAGGTTGACAAATTTCTAGTAACTTATTTTAAATTTAAAACTTACAGAAAAGTTGCAAGAGTACAAAGAACTTTTGTATTTCTTTCACCTACATAACCCAAAATTTGTGAAATATCTCACTATATGTGTATATATATATATATATATATATGAAGTTGAAAGTACAATATGGTGATATATATATAATATATATAAACATATATATTAACATATATATGTTTAAATTGCTCCATATATGGCAATGTAATTGATAAATTATATATACATATATATATAATTAAATATATATATAAAATTAAAATTTGTGGCCCTGGTCTAATCGAGGATCTCATATTGCATTAGTTGGCATGTCTCTTTATTTTTTAATTTATTTATTTTTATTATGTTATGTTAGTCATCATACAGTACATCATTAATTTTTGATGTAGTGTTCCATGATTGATTGTTTGCATATAACACCCAGTGCTCCATGCAATATGTGCCCTCCTTGATACCCATCACCGGGCTAACCGATCCCCCCATTCCCCTCCCCTCTAAAACCCTCAGTTTGTTTCTAGGAGTCCGTAGTCTCTCATGGTTCATCTCCCCCTCCGATTTGCTGTCTCTTTAGTCTCCTAGTCAATTTGAAACAGTACTTTCATCCTTCCCCATCTTTCATGACTTTGAGAGTTTTAAAGAGTATAAACCCTCCTGCCTGGAGGATGTGCTTCACCTGTTTCCATCTGATATTTCCACACATCCAGACTTAGGTCATGTAGCCTTCATAGGAACCTCACAGAAATCATGCTGTGATCTCAAGACACCAGAGCAGAAAGCACACAATCAAGTTCATGCCAAATTTTTTCAACATAAAGTCATCATTTTTCCATATGTAATTGATAAACATTTTATAGGAGGGTACTCTGAGACTTTATCAATACCCTGTTCCTCATCAAACCTTTACTTCACAGCTTTCATTTCCACTGATGACTCTTACCTGAACCAAATGCCACTAAGCTAATTGACAAAGGATGATTTTCTTTATCAACATTACACTTATTAGTTGGCAGTCTACTCTAAGTATGACTTTTACTTTCTCCCCTCTGCATTAATGTTTTAATTTGTTTTTATCAGTGTGGATTCATAGGTTTCTATTTCTTCCAATGGGTAATAAACTGTTGATATTATTACTTCAATGTTTAAATTGCTCCATATTTGGCAAGTGAGAGCCCCTTCAATGTAGCTCTTGTGTCTTTTTGAAGTGTCTCCATCATTTTTTTTAGAACTTTTTTTACTTTATGGCCCTATATGATGTGTAGGCTCAACTTGTACTCTCTCTGTCTCAGCCTTGAATCAGTCAATTACACAAAGAGTCCTGGTTTATTTTAGAGGAGTAGAAACAGAGGTCTGGTGCTCCATATTCTCATTGCTACTGAGGTATCATTGATTCTAGGCCTTCTTAAGTGGATATATTTAGAAAATAAATAAAATAAATAAATAAATAAAACAACTCCAGTTCCAATTCAGTATTTTTCTAGTTTTCCTTCCTTTATGTAGTTGAAGTCCTCCCTCTAACAGTGAGAAATTTGGTTCCTAATAACCTTAATAAGTTTGCTTACTTTCTCATTCCTCCTATATGCAACAGAACTCCTAACCACCCATCCACCACTTCCCAAGCTCTACATTTCTTTGGCCCCATTGTCACTTCGTTGTCCTCGCAGCTTCCTGGGCCTTTCCACCAACTAGACCCTTAGTCATATTACTGCCTCCAAAGAAAGGCAAAGGAAGACAAGGGAAAGAAAAAGAGAAAAAAGAGGTGAAAGAAAAAACATTTTTATTTCATTCTTAAATAACCGCAGTTACTTACTAATGAGATGTGTGTGTGTGTCTGTCAAGGACACTGCACAGCTTTTCAAAACTTGATATTAGATTGGGCCTAACCACTGTCCTTTTCTGCTCCACTTTGATTTTCACACAAAACCTGCTTTGATCACAGCTACCAAAAACCGTACATCACAAAGACAAGGGGTCATCTAAAGAATTGTAGTTTGAACTATTGTTGAGGCTATATACTCTCTCAAGCTAATAATTGACAGAGTCTCCAACAAATGTTAAATTGGATTGAAATCCCCAATTCTAAAATTCCCCACTTTTCTGAATGCAGATGAGTTGTGACCTCCGGCAAAATTTTTAGAAAATTTTCCATTCTTCTCAGTGGAACTGTAATTGAGTCCAAGCTTGTTCTGCTTACTGCAGGACCAGCCAGTAAGTCGAAGGGCAAAAGTTGGGGTAAGGGAAGGGACTTTATTCAAAAAGCTAGCAAACCTAGGAGATGGTAAACTACCTTCCTAAAGAACTATCTTCCCTCCACTTGAAATTCAAGCTTCTTTTATGTAGGAAAAGATGAAGCTGCAGAGTTAGAATCAAAAGCGGACTGAAATCTGCAGGTATTCAGGTGCCCACGAGAGTCTGAAAAGGTTGTGAAACTGTTTTGTCCTTGGTCAATTCATCTTCACATACAAGAATCTGATCATGTCATTCCTGTAAATCTTAAACATAGTACATTCATTTCTGTACATACTTCCTTATCTCCTCCGATGAGATAGGTTTGGGGAAAAGAACAGTTTTTGCAAAACTTACCTGTGATTTGTGCAGGGCTAAGCAGAAGTTTATAAGCTCTAGGTCACAGTAGCAAGGGAAAGAGAAGCAATATAGAGTGAGACATGCTAAGTTTCTCCCTGTTACAGAGCCATTTTGAATATCCACTTTTTATAATTTATTTTTTGCTCCCATCTTTGCTATATAAATGAAAACTAACACACAAGCTATTGTTAACTCTCCAAAGAAGCTTTGGAAAGAGAATATGGAGACTATCTTGGCTCTTTCTTTGGGTGTAAACATCTTTGAAAATCTCAATTGAAAGAAATATAGAAATAGAAATAATCTATTTAATAGGATTCATGGTACTGTCTTTATAATAATTATCTTTGCTTTTGTTTTTGTACTTAATAAACCATTTCGGATTACTTCTCCAATACTTTATAACTTAAATAAGGAATCTTGCTTACTTATTTTGAATTATTGCCAACCAGCCCAATTTGGAATTGTAACGTGAGCTTTGATAGAACATTACATCCTGCAAGAAGACATCAGTATATTCATAAGTTCTAACATTATAGAAGGAGTGTTCATTTAGGCTTTTGCCTAAATTTGTCTGGCCTTCAACTGGGTTCAAATCCAGTTAAATTCTTATTTCATCTAAACAGCTGCTATCTCCTTTTGCTCATCTTTGCCTCAACTATAATAAGGCAGCATTCTAAATTTGCATAACAATTGGCCCCTCTCCCAAGAACTTGAAGTGTGTTCTAGCCAAATGCAGATTAAATTGGCAAAGTAATAATGCCCTTCAAATTGTTGTACCATGTTTCAAAAATGAAGTATAACTCCTAGAAACTAAAAAACAAGTCGTTAAACTTATGTGCTCTTCAGTAACACTGAAACACAGCTTGGAGCTTTGAAAACATCCACAGAGAGAAAATGAGATGGACAATGAACCAACTGTGACCTCCACTACTTACTAATTGTGCACATTTTTGGCAGAGTTCACACCAAACCACTGATCCATCAAGCCTACCTGTTAACAAGTGAACACAGGGGAGGCTTTACCACTGGTGATTTTTTAAAAAGTTTCAGTAATGTACAACTCTGGAGTTACTAGATAGAACTTGTTTTAGAATTCAAGTGCTCAGCATTAAAGACCATACTATGATTGAATACAAAAGAAACCCAGAAATCTCAGGTTCTCTAGTAAAGATAGAGAAGGTGCTCACATTTTGCTTTGTTTTGTTAGCTACTTATTTTATTACATGTGAAGAATATAAGACAAGATTGCCTTTTTTTTCTCATTTGCATTTCTAGCCCTAAAATGTTAAGGTTCTTGCAAGATGAAATCACCAGACTCAGACTGGCCCTTCAACAGAAGGTCAAGGGGGGTGGGGAAGTCACCCAGACACTTCCCCACTGGTAAACACCCAGACACTTCCCCACTGAACAAGTCTGGGCTTAATTCTTGCCATTTCCAAATTCACAGTTCTCTTGGGACGTGTCATTCCATGGAGCTGCAAAGGATGAGAAATTCCACCCCAGAGAATTCTGTTTATAAGAAGTTATTCACATTTAATAATCTCAGGAGATATGAACACAGCAATGTTGAAATTACCTATTAATTGTTAATCCTTGGAGAAAAAATTAGACAATTATTTTTGAAAACATGAAAAGCCTCATTATAATAAAAATTAGATTCCCACATGTGATTCAGCTTCTATCATTAATTATGGAAAAGTTAATAATTACTAAATTGCCAGAAGTGAAAAATAAATCTTTCATCACTGGAGAAGTGCTGAGTTTTTACCAGAAATGATCAATGATTCTATTCACTTGAAAGCTTTCGGCGTTCCAGACTTTTTCTGGATATACATCAACCTCCTTAACTTTTCCAGTGAAATTTAAGGCCGATTTTCTTTTACTCTAGTGTAGTTAAGATTTATTTATTTCATATTTAAAAGCTCATTAATTAGTAGTTTAGTGTATTGTTCTTTCTGACAATTCCATTTCACTTTAAGAGATAAGACTCTCTTGGGACCGAAGTTTGGCTTCAAATTTTCAACATGGACCAGTTTTGAAAGTATGCCAATTTTTTACAAATCTTATGGCTAAATTCTAACATCTGTAGATGTTGGCCAAAAGTCTAGCCCTCAAAAAGGGGGAAAAAAAAAAAAGAAGAAGAAGAAGCATAAAGGGAGGGTACTTATCTTTACGAAGGGCTGTATGTTCCCTTTAATAGACATTTGTTTAAAAGTGATGCATTTCCACAAGGTAGTTATTTACGTTTTGCTTAGAGTACAAGTCTCTCTAGCAGACTGAATCGAGATAAATCAGAGAAAATGTTGGTCACCCCTGCAGTCTTTCATGACTGCGGTCTTTCATGACACCCCTGCAGTTAAACCTTGAAAGCCTTATAAAAGTAAAATAAAATAAATCCAAATGCGTCACATCAGTATTCACTGATATCCAGGCCCTTCTTACCTCACAATAGCATTAGCAAAGCTGGAAACCCTCTGTGGTCAACCTGGTTCAAGTCCTCTTCCCAGTCACTGCAGTGCCTTCTAGAGTGTGACTTTCGCCTGCCACTTTTCTATTTAAAACCCCTCAGCTTTTTGGTCTCCTCTAAGTAAAACACTGATACGGTAGCCTGACATGTATGAGCCTGGGTACTCTGGTCCGACTTGTAGACCATAGACTTGTAGACTGTAGAGCACTAGCTCTACACTGTTCAGGTGCTGACATCCTTATAGTTCTTATTTGTAAGGAAAACAGCCTATCCCTTCTTTCCTGGGGACATATTAAGTAAGGAAGAAGTTTTGAGAATGACAGACTTCTGTTCTTCTCTGCTCTTCTCTCCAGACCTTCACTGGGTCCTTTCTAAGGAGGCAAAGTGACATATCTGATTGGGAGACTTTAGAATCTGCATACCTGTATGGAGCATGCATTCTCCTGCCCTTTCCTGCTGAAAGTCCATTAGCTGAGCAGTCTTTGCCTTATCAGACCAAAAAGACTGCAACTGGAATAAGGCAAATTCAATTCTTGGAATAATCATTTAAAAATGTCTTTGGTTTTTTTCTCCCAAGCCATACACTGTTACCCAATCTTTGCAGTAATAATTTGGGTCCTATCTGTCTGAGTCTTCTATTGCTCAACTAATTTATACTTCTTAATACAATGAAGGATGTGCCTAAATATCACTCTTTAAATTCAAACACTAAACTACATAAATCTCATGTATGGATCCCATTGATTACTTGTTAATCACTAAATAGACCATTCCTTACCTATTACTGTCCAAATCGTGTTGCCTCCCATTCATAAACAATCTCCTTCCCATCCTCACTTGATCAGACTAGACCTCGGTACCGTCCTCTGCCCATTTCTCATCCTATTGAATGGCATCCAATAATTTGTTAATGTCAGAAATGCAGATGATACACTTGACATCTGTTTTTCCTTCTTCTCCTTAAACCCAACAAGAATCCTGCCAGTATCATCTTATAAGTCTCCTTTGAGTGTTTTTGCTGGTCTTCATCACTGTCACCACCTGAATAGAACCCTTTACTTTGTGGGCCATTGCAATAGACCCTTAAGAGATCTTCCTGCTTCCATAGTTGCTTTTTGCCTCCAAAGACTTTCAACCTTTCAGCCAAAATGTCTCTTTGTAAATGCAGATCTGATCATGCACCATATCAAGATGCCCTTTCCAGCAACACAAATTTTCAGAAATATCTTATATGTTCTAATTGTACATAAAGACATACTTTTTTAAAAGGCAAATACTTACTTCCCTTTCCAGGAGTAATTTACTCCTTTGGTCCCCTAGCTTTCTGGAAGCCAATTACTCTGGCTTTCTTATATTGTCTTATATTAACTTGTCATGTACCTCTTCACAGGGTTTTACACTTGCTTTTCCTTAGGCCTGGAATGCTTTCCTCTTTCCTCTCCACATGCTTACTTTTAAAATTTCAGTTCACTTACAACTTCTTTGCAAATATTTTTACTTTCTTGACTTGGAAAATGTTTCCATTTTATCCTCTTATAAATCGTTATGCCTCTACTCTATACAATTTATCCAATTTGTAGTTTGATATTTAATTCTGTTATTATTTCTAAAATGTGTGTATGTCTCACCAAATGTAAGCCCCATGAGGACAGAGGCTGGGTCTGATTTTTCTCACATAACACAGTTCTAGTACACAGTAGTTGCTCAATAAATATTTAAGTGACTGTAAAAATACACAGATGGATGAACAACCAAAGTAGTTTTAGAATTGAATTAAAGCTCACTCTGGCCTATCGGGTGATTTCCTTGAGAGCAGCAAAGATGACCAACTAAGGCCTATCTTCTTCAAGACTGCTATAATGGCCCCTGCTTGGTTACAACAACTCTTGGGAAAAGCTTTCATTAATAAAGAGTAGTCAAGGCGGAGAGGAAAATTTTTGGCAGAAGTAATTATACACATAAAGAAATAAAACTGTGAAAAAGAAAATGGTGTTCAGAGAAGAAAAAGTAAGTTGATTTCACTACAACGTGATTTTCAAAGAAATAAATTGCCTAAATGTCAATATCAAATTTAATAGTTAATTTAAAAATTAACTGAAAATATAATGGAATGAATGAGATAAAAGATGTCATCTTTCACGAATCTTACATTGTAGGGTTGATAAAATAAAGACAATTAAAGAGTAAAAAATTCCTCATCTATTATGTGTGGTAAGCATGAGTACACCAATTTTAGAAGACTGTCAATATCTACCCAAACTGAAGATACACATATCTTTCATTTATGTTTACATACTCACAAAATTTCACATTTTTTTTCTAAACAAATATGTATAAGCATGTTCATAGAAGCTTCTTTAAAGAAGCTGGGAAGTCCTAAAAATGTCCATAAACAGTTGAATAAATACATCATAACTGTACTCATATAATGGAACATTGTAGAGCAAAGAGCATGAACAAATCACAATCACACACAACAACAGGGATGAATCTCACTGATGTAATGTTGAGCAACGGAAGCCAACCAAAAATAAGAACTCACTGTATGAGCTCATCCATATACAAGATACAAGTTATTCTTAGGAGATTGGTGATTCCAAGGGAGCATAAGGGAAAGGGCACTTCATGATTGTTAATACTCTTCTGTCACCAAGTGTTTATTTCATGGTTATGTTCATTTTATAAAAATTATTGATCTGTTCTTTCATAATTTATGCATCTTTCTATATATGCATTAAAAGTAAAGATAATATTTTCTACTTTTTCTATTTACCTTTTTAATTTCTTCTTGAGTAAATTTTTATAATTTATATTTTTCTGGGAAATAACCATTTCATCTAAATTTTCAAATTTAATGGTCTAAAATTGTTTGCAACATTATCATATTATATTCAAATCTTGATTGTATCTATATAAATATTCCCTTTCGTCTTTTGTATTATTTAGGCTATCCTTTTTTTTCTTTCTCTTGAAAGACATTTATCTACTTTATTAATATCATTTTTAAAAGACTTTACTTTTTAGTGTAGTTTTATGTTCATAGCACAATTGAGACGGTACAGATGGTTCCTGTATATCTCCTGCTCCTACATATGCATGTCCTCCTCTACTGTCAATATCCCTCACCAAAGTGGTATGTTCATTGCAATCGATGAACCTACACGGACCCATCATAATCACCCAAATTCCATAGGTAACATTAGGGTTCACTCTTGGTGTTATACATTCTATAGGTTCTGACACATGCATAATGACGTGTATCTACCATTACAGTACGATAAAGAGCAGTTTTACCTCCTTAAATGTCCTCTGTGCTCTGCCTTTTCATCCCACTTGACTCTCTAATCCCTTTTATCCACTGATCTTTTCACTGTCTTCATAGTTTTGCCTTTTCCAAAATGTCATATTGTTGCAATCATACATGTAACTTTTTCAGACTGGCTTCTTTCATTTAAGAATATGCATTTAAATTTCCTCCATATCTTTTTATAGCTTGATAGCTCATTTCTTTTCAGTTTTAAATAATATCCCACTATCATAGTTTATTTATCCATTCACCTACTAAAGGACTTCTTAGTTGCTTCCAGGTTTGGGCTATTAGAATAATACTGACTTTTTCAAAGGATGACATTGGTTTCATTGGCCATGTTGTTATCTCCAATTAACAGATGAGTCCTAGAGAGGTAATGTGACTTGCCTGAAGTTACCTGGGTAGTCCAAGCCTACTCTCCTAACTGTCCAACATACTGCCTCACCCAGTGAACACACGTAAACTTACAGAAAGGAGGTAAAAATTGATTGGTAGTGCAGAAAGCCACACAGAAATTAACATTCTCTGTAATGTTTAAAATATGTTCATATATTTTTATGTTACTCATGGAATTGAATTAACTTAAAAATAAGAAATGACATAAAAGATAGAAACATCAAATCAGTCCTTTCTGATCTTCACATTATCTCATCAAAGCAACCACCGTGCAGAGCCAGACCTTCCACTTTAAAATATATATATATATTTTAATATTTATATAATATATATATATATATATATATATATATATATATATACTAGAGAAAAAGAGAGAAAGAAAGACTGTGCAGCAGAGTGAGGGGCAGAGGGGGAGAGGGGAGAGAGAATCCTCAAGCAGACTCCTCGCTGAGCACAGAGTCTGACATGGGGCTCCATCCCAGGACTCTGAGATCATGGCCTGAGCCAAAAACCAAGAGTTAGCCACTCACCGGACTGAGCCACTGTGGAGCCCCTCAACAGTTCTTTCTTACCCTGAAGCCATGCTAGCTCTGCAGAATCACATCTCTAATACTAAAGAAGGATTTTTGCATGATATTTGTGCATATAAAGATCCATTTGGTTGCTTTTCAGAATATTTCTCTTGCAATTATTTAAAAATATTGGTGTCTGGCAGCCAGGCAGTCAGATGCATGAGGGTAGGAGAAAGGAGCTCACAATCCATGTGCTGTGTCAGCTTCGTCTCACTGCTGCACTTATTCCAACATGCTTTCTTCCCAAAATAGAAATTTCTTAGGAGTTTGGTTTTACATGTCCTTAAATCCAAACATTTTAAAAAACCATTGCATTGTGCATAGTACAAACTTATTTAGGGTTCCTAATAAATAATCAGTTTATTGGGAAGTGTTCAAAATGAAATCAAAACATTCTTTTTGTAGAACCTGAAAGTATAATGAAAAATCAAATGTTTAATAAATGTTGATTGATAATTATATGCATAATTATGTTTTCTAACATCAATTAAGTACTTTTGGATACTTAACACCATGATAGAGAAATAGTACAAAAACCTTCTCCCAATTAATCTGGGACTCCAAGGGGCTACACATTATCTAAACTCTGCTTGTGCCCCCAACACTGAGAAATGCATACAAGGCTGTCTTGGAGTTGAACACAAGGTGATTTTTTTTTTTTTAAAGAGATAAAAAGAAAGAAGGGGAAAAAATTCCTTCATAGTTGTGATCACACATTGCTCTTACAGGAATTTGTTCCCTAAGCATATTAATTCTGGATGGATGACACAACCTGAGGTTGTATGATTTGAATTTGCCCCAATTGTTTGCATCCCCAGGAAACCAGAAGAAGCAAAGACACCCTCTGGAGAAGGTCATGTCTATCTTCGACCTTGATGGACCTCCCAAATAATTTTCTATAGGCAATGACTAACAGGCAGCCAAAGAAAACAAAGCTCACAAAGAAATAAGACAATATGAGAGACACCAGAAAAAATAAGTAAATAATAGAAACAGATCTGCAAGTACATCAGGTACTAGAGTTATCAAATAAATAAATATTAAAATAGATATGCTTATCATATTTAAAGAAAGAAATGACAAATGAAAATACTTACAGAGAACAAGAAAGAGATATCTTTTAAAAAATATCTTTTAAAAAGATATTAAGATAACAAAATTAATTATAGAATTAATAATATAATAACTATAATTAAAAACACATTAGCCACATTTGGACATATGTGCCCAATAGAAAATTATTGAACCTGAAGACAGATCAGAAAAAATTACCACAAATGCAACAAATCTCCGTCTAGGATGACTTCACTGGCTAAGCTACCAGACACTCAAAATTCAAAATGAAAAGCGTAACATTGATGTCACATAACCTCTTCCAAGAGATAGAAGAGGCAAAAACATGCATAACTCCCTTCCTAAGGGTCAGGAAAGGAATCAAATCTTGACAGAGCCAAAAGAGAGAAACTACAGCAGGAAATCTCATTCACAAACGCGTATACAAAAATTCGACACCAATTACCAGCAAGTTGGATCCTGCTATATATAAAATGAATAAAATCATGATGAAGCTTATCCCAGAACTGCAAGATAGGTTAAACATTGTAAAATCTATGAGTGTGTATAAAACAGGCATTGAAAAGAAGCTTGGTAAAAAGCAAATAGGGGCAAACTAGAAATAAAAAAGAACTTCTAAGTGTGCGAGTTGTGTAAAAACAAACTGCAGTAAAGGTGCATGATGAACTACTGAGAGCTTTCCTTTTGATACTGTCTACATGACAAAGATACCACTATCAAGGGTTTGAGTCAACATCCCATCAGTGGTTCTCTCCAAAAGGGCTGAGGAGAAATCAGGTATATGATGGTACTGGCATTAAAGATCCCTGGGGCAAAAACCGATTATTCAGTACATTGGTACTCCAACAATCGGTTCCATATATGGAGATTTGATCCCACCAAAGCAATTCACAAAAAAACTCTTTTTAGATAGACTGGGCATTTAAATCTTTTAGAAGAAACATAGCAGAATATTCTTATAACTTCAGGTAAAGAAAATTTCTTAAACATGGCACAATATAAGAATCATGAATCATGTATAAAAATATTGCTAAATTAGACTTCACCAATTTTAAGAACTTTCAATAAATAAGAGCTTTCAGCAACTTATGTTGCAATAAAGATAGTGGACAGGCAAGCCATAACTGGAAGAAAATATTTAAAAAACACATATTACTTACAAAAGATTAGTATCCGGAAAATATATAGTATAGAATATGTATGAGTCAACAGGAAAATTTTTAAAAAAAACATTAAAATAGGACGAATGACAAGTCTTAAAACACAAATAACCAATAAACTTGTGAAAAATCCTGACTTCATTAGTAATTAAGGAAATCCTAATTAAAAATACAATGAGATACGTTTTTACTCCACCAATTTTGCAAAAAATTGTAAGTCTAACAATTTCAAGAGTTGGTGAAGATGTAGGGTCATTGGAACTCACAAATATCCACCAGCAGAGGACTTAATCAAGAACTTGTTGCATGTTCACACTATGCAGCAGTGAGAATAGACAACTGTAGCTATGCAAACCAACATGGAAAATATAAAAAACAATTATGAATGAAAAAAGTGGGCCACAGAAGAATGCTGAGAGGATGATTCCATTTACATAAAGGCAAAAAATAGGCACAGGTGAAAATATATTGTTTAAGGACAGAATTGCATCAGCTAAATGATAACACAAAGTTCAGGGTCCAGTTACTTTGGGGGGGTTAATAGACTTCGAGGGTATCCATTTCACTGGAGCATATGAGGATTTTATGAAGTTGCACTGACAGTTTCATGAGGGCAGGAACTAGTACTTTCTCCTCTCCATTTTATTTTCTGAGTCTAGCGAAGTATGTGGTACTTTGTGTGCTCAACCAACATTTACTGGGTAAATGAATGAATGCATAGTCTTTATAAACCATAACGCTACACAAATCAAGACTTTTTTTATTATTTTGCTATATTTTAGCTTGTAGAATTATATAGAAGTTAATGAAGTATAATATTCAGGGAAGACTACTGGAAGTTTAATGTTAACCTGGCACTCTTTGACAAAATTAATTAAAATTTTAGTTTTAAAATTGTGATAATTGTAATTACATATAAATTGCCACATGAGGATGAAATGTAAAATCTGACTTCAGTGGAGCATACTTTGAAAGGCGAAGACATAAAAAGAAAAAAAAAAGGAACGAAAAGTTGCATTGATAAAAGTCTGCAAGTTCTACTACATAAGTTACAGTTCACAAGGTGGAAGTTTGTGAAATGTGGTTAACATGCAAATAATTGAGTGTTTGTGAACTCAAATGCCCTTCTACCAATGTGTCTCCAATTAGAAAAAGACATCAAATGAATTAAATGTTCATTATATTTGGGGTGTGGAATCAAGCCATAGTAATCCATTGCACATTTGCCAGTTTTCTGATGTTTTGGCTCCATTTATTCAATTGTCCTTCTGAGATGTTTTTATACTGTATGTGAAAAATATGTATTTGCATGTCCATTAGAGCAAATTCATATAATCCACACTATATATTGCTCTGGCTGTGTTTAATGGAATCTATCCGATAAGTGAGCAAAGTCTTCAACTTACAAACGATATTCAAAGAGGGCTTTTATCTCAACCCAATACTGTGTTTTGTTCATGTTATTTACCCAGATACTGTGTTTTGTTCATGTTACTTACCCAGGATATGTCTATGTACATATAATTTGAGCCAGATCTCCAATAAGGAGGATTTGTTTAGTGGAAGAATTCACACTTTCAAGGTCAACATTATTATTTTATTTTACTTTTTTATTTTATTTTATTTCACTTTATTTTTTACTCGTTTGTCGTATCTCTAGAACTAGGTCTAAATAAAACTTTGAAGATAAAAATGCCATGAACGAAATTTGTCGAGAAAACATTTTATTCTGGGAATGGGCAGCAAACACATATTAACAAGCTCCCCTTGTATTCACCTCACCACTAATTCTGAATTGATCTCCTGGATGTATTTAGGAGAAAAGGTGATGAAAGATTAAAGAATTGTTTTATCTTTCAGAAGACAGGCTTATCTGAGAAAAAGCCATTATCTATACAGAAGGATATCTCTTCAAAGTTTAGTTTTCCTTCTGCATGTACACAGTGAATTGTGCTATGGTTTGGTTTTTTAAATGGCAGCCACTGTGATTATCCATCAGGATATACATTTTGGGGCTTTGTATGATTTACATAACAATTTAAAAACTCTATTATGTTTTACATAAAATTGGTGTACATTAAAAGAACTATAAATTACCATAGGGTTTAGCAAACTATGTATATAACAAGTTATATTAATTTCCCTATATTTTTTAATTTTTAATTTTATTTTTTATGGTGGGGGAGAGGCAAAGGGGGAGGGAAAGAGAGACTCTTAAGCAAGCTTCCCACCCATTGTGGAGCCCAACTCAGGGCTCCGTCTCACGACTCTGAGATCATGACCTGAGCCAAAACCAAGAGTCGATGCTTAATTGAGCCAGCCAGAGGCCCCATTATCCCTACATTCTTTTAAATATTCAGATGGTTTCTTGGAAGATTGTTTTCTTAAAAAGGTAATCACAGTTTCAGGCTTGTCTTCATAAGGCAAAATGAAGTAGGGAAATGTGCCGTTCACCATATTTTGTGGGTGTGGGTACTCAATCTGAGTAGATCACACTGTATCCAATATCTCAATCAAAGTTATTTAGACAGCAGATTTAAATGGTTTCTTGGTTTTTTTACTCTAGAGATAAACATACTTTTACAACCATTTCATAAATCAAACCCAATATCAATCAATATAAAATATTATTGCTTTATTTATTAGTAGTATATCTATATGAGGTCAAATATCCATTCAAAATGGATATTTTTCAACCATAATTTGGTGCTTCAAATACCAAAAGAAGTCTGGTTTCAATCAGATGAAGTTTTGGGGTAGTTGACTAATTTTGTTTCCCATTTTGTATGATGTGTTCAAACTTTTTCAGCCTAACCTAATACTGATTGGTGATATGTAAACAAATCAAAATATTTTTCAAATCTTGTAGACCTGTTAAATTGTCGAGGTTGTTTTTAATAAAAATATTTCTTCCTTTCAATGTATCTACAGGGATTCAGATCTAGTCTAATCTGTTCACCTTGTTAATCATTGTCAGGTGTCAGATTCCAAGTGGTTTTGAATGTGCCTGTATGGCTTTTCTTTCCATATTCTTTGAGTTAAATTTCTATTACTTACTTGAATGTTATTTAATAAAGCTCATACATTTAAAATAAAACCACCAGGTAAAGTGAGTTCTGGCTTAGTATAAAGAAGCTGTTACCAAATTAGCATTACATATACAGATGGACGTGGCTCAACACTAATTTAGACAAAAGAAACAATGACTTGAACTGACACATATCACCATGACGCAGCCTGTAATGTGTTTGTGAATAAATCCAGATTTCAGCACATTATTCAATTCCTTTCAGTACCTCTAGAAGGTGGTTTACCAAGTATCTCCATACTACTGTTGAGGAAAACGATTCTGCTGTTAACCAAGAAATCAACTGGAAGGCATTTTTATAACTGATATCACATTAGGAAAAACTGAAAGGTAATACTAATAAATGCAAACTATATCACTTGGAAACGGGAGATCCTAAATGTCACTTTCAGTATTTGGGAATTTGGATTTTTGGATTTAGTTTACCATCAACATGAAGAAGGAAAAAAAATCTTAAAAAAAAAAAATGTAAAAATGCTAACATCCACCAATAATCTTTGTGTTGGGAGACTCCGACACCAGGCCTTTTGGTGAACTACATACAGCTCTTTTGACCATATGGACGTGGTGACAAAACTGTTAAGATTTAATTTGAGTAAAAAACACCCACATCATGAAAGTAGTGCTTTGTACTCTCTGTCACACACATGTAGAATAGCTCGGATCTTCAACCCAACGTAGATGGCAACTCATGCCTCAGGCTTTCCCAGACGATGGCCTCACTTAAGGTCAAAGACAAAGACAGGGTGAGAGGATCCTAACACCAGAGTGGTGGAAAGCAAGAGGGACAAGATAGGACTATCAGCTCTGAGGCTCAGAGGTTGCCTGGGGCCACATGACATGGTAATGTTGGGAACCTACTGAAACTGTCAACTGTGAACAGTACAGGGTAGTAATGAACATAAAAGGCTGAAGACATTATGATTAAATTTGGGAGGAAAGAGTCTCTGGGGTCAAAAGAGTTTTGCCAAAAGGAAGGAGTCAGAATGACATGCTTCTAAGAATTATTAAGAGAAATGTTTATAAGCATATTAGTATACATTCTTAATCTTATTAACAACATCCTTTTTTGTCATGTCAGCTTCCCCATGTTAGAGTTGCCACAGAGAACAGAAGACAGTGCCTAATACATAGAAAGCAATTAGTTCTTAAACTTAAAAAAAACTTGCAATGATTTCTTGTATTTCATTGAAATCTGTTTCCTGTACAAATCTCATCTGAAGGCCCTATCCAGCATTTCTTTTCCTTCAGTCTTTTCTGGGCTCCTCTGATAATCCTAAAACTTATTTAATTCCAGCCATTTCTAAAGCCCCAGATGAAATAATAAAAAGCAGAAAAAAAGCCAAATTACCCCAAACAGCACATGTCTAATAAATAGGACAAATGCATCCTAAACCCCACAAGCCAAAAAACAGTACATTTGAAATTCAGCCTAAATTCAGCAGGCAAAATTATTTGATAAAATTAATAATCAAACGTAGAAACCCTAAATCTGTTATTGCAGGCGAAATAATGAAATTCACACTTTGTCATTTCAAGAAAGGAAACACATGTTAAATATGACAAAACATATCTAATTAATCACAATAAGATATCTGTGAAATAGAAATGATTTATTCTTATTCACAAATATTTACTATAATGTATTTAGATAAAGAATTTGGGTGAAAAATATTCATAGCTATCATGTATAAATCAAAACAGCCCTCTTGGGAGAAAAATGGTACTTTTATTAATAATGAGAGTTGAAGCTCCAAGGATATAAAATAATATAATTCTCCTGGTTACTTAGCTAATGGCCCAAACCAAGCTCAAATGTGTCTGACTCTAAAATTGTGCTTTTCCCACTGTGGACAATGACAATGTGACAGCTGGATCTTGGTCTCATGGTTAATGGTGGGAATACATCAACATAAGTACCGTCATCTTTTGTTCAGTGTCCTTTGTCATCAACTTTTTCTTCTGTAATATGTCAACGTTCACATTTTCAACACAGCCAACTTGTTCTTAAGTCTACTATCAAACAATCTTAAATTGGGAATTGAAATTGTCACAACATTGTTGCAAAAGCACATTTCTTGAGTTTCAGCTCCATGTTATACCTCCCATCAATTCCAATTTTTTTAAATTCCTGACACATGGTCAAATAAATTTCAAATTGAATATTTTATTCATATCCAAAATGATTTGTATTTCAGTTCCTCATTATATTTACCTTTGGCTAAATCTGGTTTCCCCAAGTAAAAATTAAAATTTTATTTCAAAAGTTCAAGGGCCTTAAGCTTACCGGCATCCAATAGTCTGCAGTGAAACCAACTGACAAATAAAAACTGATCTTTTCATCAATAATACTTTAATTGTTTTATGCCTGAGCCCCTAAGCACCAAGGATTCTGGATGATATTGAGTGTATATTTAAATCAGTAAGGTGAAGATGATCTTTAGAATCTAAAAAGTGATAGATGGGGCAGCACGATACTTGGCAAAACCATTCAGGCTATGTTTGCCAAACATGAAGAGATGGTAGGATCATGCATTGCCTTTGTAAAGAATCCTCTCACCCGAATTTTAGTCTTTATCCTTCATCTCACAACCACTACACACTCACATACCCAGAATGAGAAAAATTAACTCCTTCTTCTAGAAGGAAACTTTTTTGCCTTTATTTTTAGGACATCTGTTCTGCATAGCTGTGATGGTGTCGCTGAACCACCTTTCTTCACCAGAAGATTACATGCACGAATTTGAATGGATGAACACTGGAGGGGACCAGCCCAGCACACTCACTTGAATTGTCCTTTAGCTTTTCAGGCAGTTCAAGTGCCTTTGAAAAGAGTGGGAATAAAGTGACTGCTGATTAAGCAGAGGGGTTGACATGGGAATAGGTTTGTCAATTGTTTGAAAGTCACACTGCATAGACTACAACTTTTAAAATGTAAATGCATGACACAAATACCCCACAACACAATGGGATGAAAATGATTGAGACAGCCACAAAGGACAGCCAAAGCTTTATTCTAACAATAAAGAAAAATATATATCTGGTGTCAGAGAAAGGTAATTTGAAGCATTCCATAGTTGTTATTTGCATTTTAAGAACCTAAAATTATTTTTAGTTTTAGTTCCTATAAAAATTGTTTCCTAAATATTTTCGATTTCTAGGCAAGATCTCCAATTGTGTACTTTATCAGCTTATATTATTTTGAATAGCAGTTTGAATAGACTGGAATAATTTTGAAGAAAATGGAATGAAATATTCCCCACCAAAAATCTACTTTTCTGGTAGTAGATCAGTTTAATTTCCAGTTAAAAAATACTCAGATTTTACATAATTCCATGCTGACCAATATGATCAGAAGCATCTCCCATAAAACTTGAGGAGATGATACAAAGAAGCGACTTTCTTGTTGGGTAGGAAAGGAAAGGATTCATTGCCAGTTGTCCAATTGTCCTTCTACTGATCAAAGTTGATTTTGGGCCCTATTTTGTTTCTAGTTACGTTAATGAAGAAGTAAATAATGGTCTTGACCCTAGGAAAAATTATTAATGCCTACATTCTCCAAATAGCTAAAATATTAACCAAAAAATCATGAAAAGGAAAATATTTAACGTAATCATAATTTACATTTTAAAATTACACTAATTTTAGAAATAAAAAAAGAAAAAGGAAGAGAAGGACAGACAGAAAGAGAAATGAAAGGAAAGGAAGGAGAGTGAAATATTAAATGTATGGCAATCTCCCAGAACTTCTCATTTTCTACTTGCCCTACAAATATAATCTGCAATGTTATAGGATTAGGCATATTTCCTGAATTTAAATTGTAGGGAAAAAAGAAAGGAAGTAAAATAGATTTCCATAATCCAGATGTTTCTGGGTCTTTATATGTTATTTCTGTTTTAGAAGCATAGCAAATCAGATATAGAAGTTTGTTTTTTTTTTAATGAATCAAAGCATTAGCCAGCAGTGTAGAATAAACTGAACATTTTGTCAGGCAAGGTAAAGAAGAGGTCCATATTGCTCACCTCACTACAAACAGCTTTAGACTTCTGTCTATGGAATATCTGTGTTTCAAATTTCCATCATGGGCAGACTACACAGTGTTTCTTTTTTGACGCTCCTCCACACAATGTCCAGAAAGCAACTGTTTCTCCCTCCTCTGTGTTTCCTCCCAGAAACTTAGAATCCTTTACTGTCTAGGTCCTCTGTATCACCTGCTTACCCTCTCAAAGCCATAATTGGACTCAATGAAACTAGATGTCTTCTATATAAGGACCCAGGCCCTGAGAAGGCATTTAAATAATCTTTGGTTATTTGCACATGCTCCTTACAGTCTCATCTCTCTTTAGGCTTTTTTGAGATAAAATTATTCGAACAAAACGCTGTCAACAAAAGAAATGGTGGATGGTCTTTCCTATCATTTTATAAAAGTTCGAAGGCAGTTTTCATCTTTAAAATCAGTTGTAAAATATAACTGTAAAGATTATGACTAGAGACTCATTATTTAAAGGGGTATTTGATTAACTAAACTCAGATGAATGGAGAAATATTGTGTATACTCAAGTGTGTCTTCCCTATATCTCTTAAATATCATCTTAAATATAGATATATCATGTTGTATATACATATATAATAGTATTCCTCTGTTTATATCCTCTGCGATAATATTCCTCTATTTCAATTCCTCAGGAAATGGAACCATATCATGAGCAACTGAAACTGAGAGTATAATGTATCCATTAAAATAATGCTATCTGCTGTAGCTGATACACAGTGAAATCTCAAAGCCTTAGCAAATAAGTGTGTCTCTTGCTCATGTTACCGTGCACTGTGGGTTTTCCCAGTTAAGGGACCATCATCATGATCTTTCAGGGATGAAATCTCCTTTCATTTTCTGGTCGTATCCTCCTCTTTGTGCAGTCAATAGATGGGGAAAGAAATGTGGAGAAGACACATATGCTTCTTAGCCACACATCACCTCTACTGCATTCCACAGAAGGAAATTAGTCACATGCTCCCACCGAGATTCGAAGTGAGGAAGGCTGAGAGTGGTGGCTCCAGACTGCACAGACACCTCTCAGCAACAAATCGGTACAAAAGTAGAAAAGCGTGCATCTTTGGTTTAAAGTTAACCACCTCTTCTGCATAATAAGCAAACTCAAAGAGACTGAAATGGTGGTGATTACGTAGATTTATTTTGTTCCTAATGATGAGATTCACAAAATATATGGCTATAAGATAGCAAATAACAGAAAAGGGAACAGTATTTGAAATAAGAATATCATGGATAAACTTATCTGGTAATTAGAAAGCACAAATATGAAAATCCCGTATTAGTAGTCCCACTATATCTGGACAACATCGAATGCTGCTTTTCACTAAAATGTACATGTCACACAATATTCAGTTTCTATCACCCTCTCCACTTCCTAGCAGTGGGAGAGTTGGCCAGCTGTTGCCTGGAAAGCAGGCGGTGATACTACTGTTGGTTTGATGATGATGACAATGATGGTGGTAAACACTGGCTCTGGTGGTG
Organism: Potos flavus; assembly: GCA_028534135.1. NCBI lineage: Eukaryota > Metazoa > Chordata > Mammalia > Carnivora > Procyonidae > Potos > Potos flavus. The sequence goes on from CM052899.1 coordinate 88,705,222, forward strand.
CTTATATGCCAAACACCGTCATCAGTACCTTACATACAAACTCTTTTGCTACAACCTCATAAACTCTGTTAGCCTACTTACCGACGAGAAGTCTGAAATTAACTTAAAATTAAATTATTAAGATAATATAGTCTGCAAATGGCAGAGCTGGGATTTGAACTCAAGACGTTAGGCTCCAGAGCTCAAGCTTTTAGCCACCATACTTTATACTCTCAAATAAACCAATTTTGTCTTTAAAACTAGCCTTTTACCTAAGGGCCCCATCTCCATTGGTTCAAAAGAAAATGGTGACTGCAAGAATTTTCATAAGTATAGTTCCTGCACTTTCATCTGTCTCTTTTAGTAAAATCCTAACCCGTTCATCCACTCCAATTCTGAGTGATACGTCGATGTTTTGGGAACAAAAATTGCTGCCATTTATAAGTTTTACTGTAAGGGAATAAACCAGTGTGGTAGAGGAAGAAGGAATGTTCTGAAATTATAGGAAATTATTTGCTGGAAATTAGAATGGAAGGGAACAGATTTTCAGACATCCTCACTAGCAACTTCTGACTAATTTTTTTCTCATAGAAATTTTATAAAGTACAACTAAAAACAGTTACGATTTTCAATATTCATTAGAACTCTTCTCAACAGAGGAATAAAAGGGTGGTTCCTTCATCTGATAGAGAATCTATAAAATCCTATGGTAAATAATACTTAATGGTGAACTACTGAAAGCCTTCTCACAAGATTAGAACCAATCGTGTGAAATCAGTTATAACAATTTATGTTCAATATTCAGGTGAGGTCTTAACTAGTTCAAGAAGGCAAGAAAAGAAAATAATGGTACGTGGATGCAAAGGGAGAAATAAATTGGTAATTATTATATATTTTTACATGCTTTTCTGTGTAGAAACTTCAAGAGTCTCCTGAAAACTATAAGTAAAAAGTAAGTTTAATAATATTTCTGAATTGACATCAATGAACTAAAATGAATTATATTTATACACATCTAAAATAAAAAACAAAATTAATTATATTAAAAAATATAATTTAGGATGACATCAAAAAACACATATCTAATAAAATATGTGTCAGAACTTTATACCAAAAATTAAAAACATCAAATATATTACATATGTCCAAAATAAATGGAAGGGCATATCATTGCTTCATAACCAAAGAGTTTTTTTCACAAGGTAGAGCGACTCAATACCCATTACAGACCATAATTTATTTGGAAATACCTGCTCCATGTTCCGGGAAATCAACATAAAATAGACTTTATTAGAATAGAATCTGATCCTAAGTTGAGAACCACTGGCTTCAATATTTAAATATAGTTAAATATAGAATTACTGGTCAGGACGACACGATAGTAGTAACAGCACATACTATGAGGAAACAAAATACATATTTTTGACCACAGAAATTTGGAGGACCCTAGTATAACGTTTTCACAAGTTTTCTATTCTTTGAGAGTTATCCAAGTAACAAAAATATCTTATGCCATCTCATGATGGAAAACCATAGCGATTCAATTCAAAACACCTGGTAAAAGCTAAGTGATCACACAGTAGATCAGCATTCCAAGAAACTTTGGAAATTAATGGAGTTAAAAATGCAAAGAGTGTTTTAAATTAAAGGAGATCGCAGTTACTGATGTGTTGAAAAGTTCATTTGAGGTTTTTAAAAGGTTTTGAGCCAATTTTATTTTTTGAAAGCGTGTCTAAAACTTGCATTCCTTTAAAACTCTGCTGAATCTTTTGAAAGCATAGTCATCACTCAACTGAAAAGATAAATCTCTAAGAATAAAACAACTTTTATTTCCTTCATTCATCTATTAAGTCGTTCAGCCATCCACTGACTCCTTCTAAGTGCCAGGTACTGTGTTAAGAGCTAGTAACAAGGGCATAAATGAAACATGGTCCTTGCCACAAATCACCTCCCAATCTAAGATTGAAAACCAAAGAGTGTTAAATATCATGACCTAAATTATAATTTCTTAAGAGTCCTATTATCATAGTAGCTAACATTTATTGAGTACTTACTATGTGTCAAACATGGAACCTGAGGTTCCAGTAGATTAAGCCAAAAACCTAATGACAGCAAGCTAGTCATTCTAGCCCAGTTGTGTGTGTCTAGAGTCCTTATTCCGGGCTGTTACACTAAATTAACCCTGAGATCCAGCAAAATATAGAATATTTCAGTGGCTAAAAAAACAACAACTTCAAAGAAATTGCTGGAGATGGTAACAAAAGGATCACACTGTGGTTTTCATGATAAGGAACTGTTCTTTTGGTGAGGAAGTTCTTTGTCCTTCGCATTCTCATTCGGTTCCTAGAAGACTATTCTACCTGTATTCATACTGTCTAGATTCATACATTAAGTCTAAGGTTAAATGACTAACTTAATTCCATGAGTTACCTTTAAAAAGAAAAGGCTTTTCATTGTGCCCTGGCTTGTGCAATTAAACTGCCTCCTGTCTCAGCGTCAGAACTGTGGGTGTGCTCAATGGTTTCCTGGCAGCCCGAGGTCAGGGAGTCAGGGAAGGGAGATTGTTTCCCTTCAACTCTGGTCCACCCACCCCCATTCTGGGCTCTTGGGTGCTCCCATTTACAAGGCTGAATACCCAACAACAGAACCTCATTACGGCTGATGCAGACCTTCGCAAGAGGGCACGGGTCACGTTAGCTCCTTTGTTCTGCGCGTTTTCCAAAACATTCCGTCTCTTTCAATTTCCCCATCTCTCTCTCTGACTTGCCCTCCCTCTCCCTTCTGCAAATCCACCCCCTTCTGCCTTGATGCGCTTCCCCTATTATGTTGCTTTTCCTACAAAACAAAACTTAGCAAGTAGGCACGTAGTCCAGACTCGAAGGGTTATTTGAGATAGATGTGGGCCAGCGCACATCTATGGGATGGGAAATCAGCAACGGCCTCCTGCCAAGAGGACCACGGACATCTCTGCCAGTGTCCTAACAGACACCTAACATAGACCTTGCTGAGATCTCTAGATAGTAAAAAGACTACTCCAGAGGGACACCAGCAAGAACTCTCACCATCCCAAGAGAGCCGTACTCTCATGGAGGCTTAGGTCCACACCATTGACACAATATGGGGGAATTAATAGAGCAGGGTAAGCCTCCTCGGCATCCTTGATGCAGACACTGAGATTCAACAAAAGTAAAGCTCATTTGATGATGGCGTCATCAGTAGCCATCACAAAATCAAAATGACTGGTTTCCTACACAGGCCTTTTCCTACCACACTATTTATACCACAGTCCTTCCTGAGAGTAACAATGGCATTTCTGCTTCATGGATACGGGTGTTCATGCTCCCCACTCTGCAATTCAGTGTCATAAACAGCAACTGTCACCAGTCCATCCCAGTGAAATCACCAAATCACACTTCAAGAAAGACCTCTAGAAGATGTGCAAGTCCTAACCACGCTCCAAAACCATCTGAAAGGTGAAACTATGTTTGTTTAAATATAGTTATGATATCAGGTGTGTTTACCTATACCAGCATTCCCTGCCTAAATCTAAGTTTCTGAGGAGCAGAGCATTATAGGAATAAGAAAAAAGGTCTCTGTTTTATAGCAGCTAAAGACAGGCTTTCGGGGGCACGTGGGTGACTCAGTTGGCTAAGCATCCACCTTCCACTCAGGTCATAATCCCAGGGTCCTGGGATCGAGCCCCACCACCGGCTTCCCGCTCAGGGAGGAGTCTGCTTCTCCTTCTCCCTCTGCTACTCTCCCTGCTTGCACTCTCTCTCTATGTCAAATAAATAAATAAAATATTTTTAAAAAAAGGCTTTTGTCCATGGTACAGAAAGGGGAGTGACTATCTTAAATCTGTGAAACAGCACAGTTCCTTCCGTTGCTCTATCTGTCTCCACACTTGCACAGCCGCTGAATACCCCTGACTCATATCTCCCCAGTGATACATGAAGAGAAATGAAATGGATTCTCCAATGACGAGGGTGAAAGATGTATTTGAGATTTTCATAGGCAACTGTATTATGGTTTCTTTGCATTATTAATTGCTTGGTATTCAGCAATTTTCCTACTTCAGTGAAGCTAACAAAAATCTCTCAAATGTTTTGCTAATTTTTTTTCAAGAAAGGAAGGTAGAAAGGGACACATTTTAAACTCCCTTTTAAAACTACTGAATGGGCTCCAGATAATGGTCTCCCTGAGTTATTTTCTCCCATCCCCCAATTTATGTTCCAAATGTCCTTTACAGCTTGGCACATGTACCTTCACAGTAAATATTTGAAACTATTTTTAAAAGTCATTTGAATGGGCATCAGTAAGTGGTCTTTTAAAGAGACAATTTGAAAGAAAATTCTCATTATGTTCTCTTCATATAATGCTTGGAGAGTTGTATTAAACAAGTGACTGCAGAAGATCCTGAGGCTGCAAACGTCTCTATGTGATACAAAGAATAGGGAAAATGTAACATCTGTAATAGGCTTTGAGCTACTTAAGGAGCAGAGTTTTGGTCTGTTTTGTTTTGTTTTGTTTTAATGGTGAACTTCATATGTGAATACAGTTTGCTTTTCTCTTAGAACAAATAATAATTTCCCAAAGTCCCAAGCTGATCCTGGATATATCTGCAGTTTATATTCTGTGATGAGACAAATTTCCTGCAAATCAGGATTTCTCTTCCCACTTTTTGATGTTGGGTTGCCTTGATTGGATGAAAACAAAAAAAGTAAGGAGCCGTCAATCTGGTTTTTTTTTCAGGTCTTTTCTATTCCTTTTGAAATTAGTTACAGCCTGCTTTTTGTAGCGTTGTAACCAGCCTGACCTAATTTAATTACCATGACTTGTGTGGTTTAAAGATAAATACTTTTATTCAGTCCGTCTACTTTGTGTATGTTTCCCTCCCTTTCATACAACCCTCTACATTTTAGCATTCAAAACCCTTGTCATTTCTTTCTTTCTTGGGCTAACACAGAGTTAGTTTTTATAGTGGTGTCTATATTCACGAGTTTTCTTTGATGCCATGTTTGCTCTCTCCCTGCTTTGCTGTATGTGTTTCTGTGCTGGGAATTGTGGGCCTTTGTGGGACCCAGACTAAACATTCTTTGACTTGAATCACAGAGCATCACTACTGTACGTGTCCCTGGGCAGACCCAACTGTTCTAATTTAGAAGTAGAAGGGGGGAAAAGGAAACTGAAAGGAACATGGCAGGGACTTGGGGCTTAGAAACCCTGCATTGAAAATTTCAGCCCACAGAATGTACCACCAGGCCCAGGAAAAGATTAGACGTTGGCTCAGGCTATTTAAAATAGGAAACCTATTTCTGTTATTCCAGATTCACTGCAAGTCTTGTAAAGGGAATGCTTACCATTTTACTGGTGCTTTCTTCCTGAGAAAAGAAGGCATGCGGAAAGATTTTCACAGTAAATAGATCGCGCGCGCTCTATTGAGCTATAAGCTCTAATAAAATGAACATCATCATAACAAGGGGAGTGAATAACCAGCATTAGGGTCTCACGGGGGAATGCTTAGATTGATTGAAGTTAATCTATTAACCTCCTTGAGCTCACTTGATATATACCATCTGAGGGAGCCCTTTATTTTTCAAAGAAAGGAACATATGCTGAATACTTATGGGGAATAAAACAAAGTGTAAAATCAGCTCTGAGTCCTGCACAGATTGCGTCTTGCTACAGGTGTTGTGTAGCCCTTTGCCTGCCCCTACAGACCCTCTTCTTAAAAAAGCTTCCCACAGCACGCTGCCTTTGCAAACTGTCCCACAGAAAATGTGAATGGAGCCTATTCTGCCACATGCAACACCATCTGAAATGGCACAAAAACCTGCCATTCCACAGAACAGACCATTCTATTAAAAAAAAAAGTCAGAGAAAAAGAAATTCAAGAATGCTGTTTCCCTTCACAATCCCTGGTTTGCTTGGGCACATGAAAGGAGTTTTTTTTTAATCTTGCAAATGAAGTAAAAAAAAAATAATTACAAAGACATCATTAAGAAAAAAGTCCTATTTGAACTGTACAAATAATATTGTACCTTAAACAAACAGAAGGAGGCTTTTTGGAAAAGTCAAAAGCCAAAACCCTGCAGATTAGCAGTGAAACAGTTCCATTACCTGGATTTTCACAATGCATCAAAATTGCCAGGAAAACAGTTTCCTGCCACATCTGCTTTCAGATAGTGACAAATCCCTTTAAACTAATCTGTAGCCAGAGAACACTGAGCATACATCTAATAAAACAATGCCAAAAACCCCACCGCAAGAGGTCACAGTTTATACCAAATTAATTACTATACTCAGGTTACATTTAATTTGGGGAAGCAAAGATCTCTCTGGCATCTTAAGTGGTTTATGGTTAATACTCAATACTTTTTTTTTTCCTCAAGCATCTGTGAGCTATAGCTCCTTTGTTCACTGGAATTAGTTAAAGCTATAGAGAACTTGATTTCTGAATTAAAACTCTGGTATTCATCACAGAAAGTACGACAGGATCCTGGTACCCATCAAAGATAGCGAATGTTACCACCAAAGACGGGGCCGGTTTCTGGTGCTATAACCCCTCCGATACGAAGGGCACAGGGACTATATGGAATTCACAAAACTGTTGAAAGAAGCTCATACTTTGACAGCAGGTGCCAAGCCATATAAATTTTCACCAGCATACAGTACGAGCTCAAGGTACCTGGTTTTCTACAGTGGTTCCTAATTATTTCCTAGTTAACTATATAATTTACCCAAAATTTAAATATTAATATAGCCATTATTCATCAGTTTTCCAATTTGTGACCAGCTCCAGAAGGTCTATCCACAGGCTTATTTTAAGGTAACATATGGATAAATTAGCACCAGTGCTATTAAAAAAAGGTGAATATGGTAAGAACAGAAGAAAGACATCTTAATATTATTTGATGATATAAAAAGAGGCTATGACAAGTTTTTTCCCTGAAATATGTATGAAATACCACACACTTAGAATTAGGAGAATTTTAAAATAAAGATATTAAGAGTGAATTTTGAACTACTGAATATTAAAACATAACTTAAGCTGGAGTAATTGAATGTTCAGTATTGATTTAGAGATAAATAGACTAAACAGTGAAATAAAATAAATAGACCAAAAAGAGAACCAACTATGTATAAAATTTGGTTTTTAAAAATTGGTAAAATTTAAAATGGTAGAAAAAATAGATTATTCAATAAATGATGTTGAGATAACTGGCTAATCTTCAAGGGGAAACATAAATTGCATTCTTCCATCACTCTCTTACAAAATTTATTCCAGGTGAATAAAGGACTTAAAGTCTAAAGAAAAAACAGAAAAAGAAACACTTGAAACACAGGGAGGAAAATGTGTGTTTTTAAAATAATCTCGGCATGGGGGAATCCTTTTTAAACAAGACTAAAAACCAGAAGTAATAAAGAAAACACTGATCAATTTGACCACATAATTGTGAAATATGTCATAAAGTTAAAACACATATTTAAAAAGTTAAGAGAAAATATTACCCAAAAAGTGGAAAAAAAGAAAGAGTTAACATCTGAAATATACAAGAGCATCTGCGACAAGAAAAAGTGAATATTCCAAGAGAAACTGATGGAAGCATAGAGTCAATTCAATTGATGCAGCCAATAATAATAACAATGACAGCAATTGATGAGTTCCAAGCTTTGTGCTAAAGAAACGAGATGTGTCATATTATTGAATTATCACAAAAATGTATATAATTTGCATGCACTCTTATCCCAGTTTTGCAGATAAGAAAACTGACCCTCACAAAGTCCCACATCCAAACTTACATAATGACAGAGTAACAGAGCAGGGACATGATTTGTCTGACTCCTAAACCTGTGATCTTAATTATTGTTCAATAACACCTTCTATAAATAAAAAAATCTTAAATTCTATACCCTGCTTTCCTATGTGCGCTCCAAGAACCAGCAGCATGGGCGTCACAGGGGAATCTATTAGAAATGCAAAATCTAAGGCCCCATCTCAGACCCACTGAATCAGAATCTGCCTTCTTAAAAGATTCCCATTGGTTCTCATATACTTTAAACTTTAATAAGCACTGGTGCTTGTTAGACTTTGATAATCTTTAACTTTGATTACTAAACATTAATCAAAAATGACTTTAAAGTCATGATCCCAGGGTCCTGGGATCAAGCCTCACATCAGGCTCCCTGCTCAGCAGGGAAGCCTGCTTCTCCCTCTCCCACCCTCCTGCTTGTGTTCCCTCTCTCTCTGTCTCTCTCTCTCTGTCAAATAAATAAATAAAATCTTTTTTAAAAAAATCTTTTTTAAATGACTTTAAAAAGTATTTTTCAATGGTGTAGATGAAAAAGACCATAGTTGGTGTTGGGAGAAGTGGAGAGTGAGGAGAGAAAAGCCACAGTGTGTGTAGTTAGAAATCTTTAGAGGAAATTTGTTGATACGCAACAAGTTTAAGATGGGTTTGAACTTGCAATCTCACTTCTGAGCATTTATCCTCACTGCACAGAGTCCAAAGAGATGCACTGAATTAGTTTCCTATCGCTGCTGTGACAAGTTACTACGAACTTAGTGGTTGAAAACAACACACATGTATGACCTTAGAGTTCTGAATGTCAGAAGTCCTAAAATGGACTTATGGAACTAAAATCAAGGTGTCAGCTGTGCTACATTCTTTCTGTATTTTCTTTGACTTTTCTAGCTTTTAGAGTTTGCCTGCTTCCCTTTGTTCATGCCTCCTTCCCTCCATCTTCAAAGCCAACAACACAGCATCTTCAACTCTCTCTCTTCCCTTCATCCTGTCTCCTTCTCTGACACTGGTTCCCTTATTTCCTTCTTATAAGCACATTGAGCCCACCTGAAAAATCCAGGATACCAGTTCATCATACAATCCTTAACTTAATCACATGGACAAAGTATATTTGACCGCGTAAGGTAGCATACTCAAAGGTTCCAGGGATTAGGAAGTAGAGCTATTTGGAACTCCATCATTCTGTCTGCCACAGACTCTGTAAGATTTTTTTTTTTTTAATCCCAGTGCTATTTTAATAGTAAACAATTAGAAACAAAATAAAGGCCCATTCATAGAGGGGACTGTGGTCTTTTCATGTAATTCAATACTATGTGGCCATTGAACATTATGATGATCATCTCTATTTTTTGAGGGAAATATACCATATTTTGATGTGAAAGAAAACGCTAGCTATGAAACAGTTCACATACATATACAGAATCAGACAGACAGACCTAATGGAGATAGAGACACAGAGAAAGAGAGAAAAATGAAACTGGAAGTTTCACCATTATATTAACAGTATTTAGCTCTGAAAAGAGAAATTTGTGGTAATTTTTATTTGCTTCTTTATACTTGCCTACATTATTTGATTTCCTTGCAATAAATACATATTATTCTTGTCCTCACATAAAAATGAGAAATTGTTTTCATTTACCACATGCATTTTGCTACACATTTAAATGATCACAAATACCTTTTTTTTAGACCAATTATTAGCAAGTTGACTTTGACATGAAACATGGTAGCCTGAAAAAGTACAATGTGCACGTTCTGATTTGGTATTTCAGTCCTAGGCCACATGTTGCTCAAAAGGCCAGGATATCTGGAAGGAAGTGATGGATTTAGATCAAATGTATATAAACATTTAAATGTTTATTTAAATTTATTGAACATTTAAATGTAAATAAAACCCAATAATACCTAACTTTTGACAACAATGTGATAGCCTTGATAAATATTCTTACCTTCTTAGAGCATAATTACACTTAGGCCTAACTCACTTTTCTGCATAATATGCAAGATTGGATAAATATTTCTTACTTCCTTGGATATGGGCTTATAAACAGACCAGTAATTTAATTTTTGTAGTAAGAAACCTATAACCAGTATATTAGTCCAAAAAGTCCTAGATATACTAGAAAATAAAATTAGCCTGGCAAAAAAGCCTTGAGTGAAAATAACCTGTGTAAAATACCTAAGATTTAAAACATTTTAGAGGGGAGCCTGTGTTGCTCAGTCACATAAGCGTCTGCCTTTGGCTCGGGTCATGATCTCAAGGACCAGAGATAGAACCCCACGTAAGGCTCCCCTCTAAAATGCTTCTCCCTCTCCCCCTCCCCACCATTCGTGCTCTCTCTCACTCTCTCTCTCTCTCTCAAATAAATAAATAAAATCTTTAAAAAAAATAAAACATTTTAGTATACATTTGAAATCAAAGGAGTTTAGAACCAACCCAACCTTCTAATAGCCACCAGATATCTCAGGTTAAATTAGGCGTGAACATTAAGGCAAGTAACCTGTGGGATTAAGACAGTATCCTCTCATCTGGAAAATTTGTTGATTAAACATAAAATAGTTTCTTTTCAGATTAAATGAAATACAGCATATAAAGCACCTAGTGCAATGAATGGTACATAATAAATTTGGAATATTAAATTTCAAATTAATATTTAAACTCATTAAATATTAGTTATATCCCATCATTGATATGTAGAGAGAACTATGTTCAGTGAGTTACTACTCGTCAAGAAAAGAATGCCTTAGAACTGGAGACATGAATATTGAATATCGAAAATCAAAATTTTAGGCAAGATTAAGGGACACAAAACATTTGTACCAAAGGGTTATTAGAAGTCAGTTGCTTAGATGGTATATTAATATCATTATAGTTGCAAGCCAAATGTTTGCTATTTCTTGTCCCCTGGCACTTGTACTATAAGATGTCTGTATACAAATGTGGTTGGAGGTGGAGGTATTTTTCTCATTGCTCTAAGAGCAAAACACAATGAATACAAATTCTTTTATGAATACAAATTATTTCCCACGGGGGTGTTGGTGATGAAGCAAGAGAATATCAATTTTAGGTAGAGACTTTAGCACATAAAGAGGACTGGGGATACTAATGAAATCAAGAGGTTCTGTTCAATTACATATTTTAGTAATGCCCAGGGATGGCACTACAGCTTTCAGAATGTGTGGAGGGATCACACGGGATACATAGAAAAGTGCCTCCTACGAGTCCTTAATAATGACATTAACCAACCTTAACTGATTATATCCCATGGTCCAGGCTCCTTTCTCTGCACTTCCCTTGCAATGTCTCACTTGATGCACAAGTGAACCCCACGAGATACATGCTATTATTAACCTATCTTTACAAATGAAAAAACTGAGAATGGCATGTTGTGGGGCCTGCCGAAATTCACACAGCTATTAACTATTACAGGCAGGATTCAAACCTAGAAAATGAGACTCCAGAGTTTTGCGATGAACCGTGAATCCACACTGCCTCCCTTGCTGTTCACGTTTCTGGGGCGATACACGAAAGGGCTCTTTGCAGCTGAGCTCAGTAATATATTTTGTGATGAGTTCAATCTGTTGGACTTACTAACTGCTTTTTTCTTTAAGCTTCCCAAGATTGATAACATTAGGGAAACTGAGGCAATGTAGTAAAAGTTAGGTTGATATTTGGACGAGTTGTATCTTGTTCTGAGTCCCTTCCATACTAATCTAATCTAGCAACGTATTTTATACCACCTGAATTTATTTACACTAAACTTGACAAAGTCCCAGGCAGTAAATAGATGTAATCTAATTTTGAAGTAAAAATTGAAATAGGGTTTCTCCTCCATTTATCTCCTGAACCATCTAGAATCTTATACTGAGTACTTTGAGAGGCATGTATAGGCAAGTCATAATTTTCTGGAAAAATATCACAGCTGGACCCAACTCAGTAATGAGGTGCCTCCCCACTCCCATTACTGAAGATTTTGTCTGTTTTTATTTCCTTTAACCTTGCTGGATCCACTGTTTCCTAAATCATCTCTCTACTTCTTCCAACTGAGCTATGATTTCTTCTCTTGCTTGATCTGTGATCCTCAGGAGCTCAATTGCCAAAATAAGGTTGAAAAAAGAGGACAAGTTCAAAAACAATTACTGGTCTTACCCTCCTCCCACCTGCACTACATGGCTGTTCATAGGCTCTAAGCTGGTCCCCGGCAGCCTTCCTGCCCCCCAACCTCTCTTACTCACTTACCCTAGCAAAGAAGCTGTACTTTTGGTATAACAGCCAAGTCCCATCTTTTGGAAGCCAAGAGTGGTCTAATGAAGTCTGCCTTCCCATGAATGTGGGTGAGCTTATTTCAAACTTGCTTACGTTTGAAGGGGATACACATGGAAAAGCCTTGGTGAGGCACATGAGGATGCTGGGAAGGTGGCACACCTGAAGAGATAATTGACGCTCTGTATCCCCTTTCCTCCCCATACCTTGCTCTATGCTCCTATTCCATTTGGCTGTTCCTGAGTTGTATCCCTTATACTAAACCAGTAAACCACATAAGGACAACTGAGAATTTGTTCTAGAGAGAAGTTCAGCTGAAGGAGAAATCAACTGGCAACCAGGGAAGAGGGAATAAGGAGAGGAGTTCAAAATGGATGTTTTGAGAGCAACTGGGTGGCTCAATTGGTTAAGTGTCTGCCTTCGGCTCAGGTCATATCCCAGGGTCCTGGAATCAAGCCCCAAATCAAGCTCCCTGCTCAGCGGGGAGTCTGCTTCTCTCTCTCCTTCTGCTCCTCCCTGTTTGTGCACGCTCTCTTTCTAGCTCTCTTGCTCTTTCTTTCTCAAATAAATAAATAAAATCTTTTTTTAAAAATTGGGTATTTTGAATGAAGATATATGAAATAGATTTTGGTGAGAAAGAAATACAAGAGTAAAAGAAGGTAAAGCAAAGTCCCTGATGATTTAAGAGGGATTTGGATTAAGAGCAAAATTAAAAGAGGGACACTAATCCCTTGAACTCTAGATGAAAGAACATAAAAATGATATCAGGCATAAATAAGTGTGAGGGGCTTTTGTGGGCAATGGGAAGAAGCAAGGTGGAGGAGGTGAGCAAAATTCCCAAAGCTGTCAAATGATTGATTATGGGGTTAAGCTCAGAAAAAAGAAAAAGGAAACCAGGCATAAATTGCTAAACAAAGAAAATGGAGTGTGTCAAGAACACTAAGACTTCTTAAGGTTGAGGAGTAGAGTGAAGAGCAGAGAAAATGAAAGAATAGCAGATTTTGTTCAGAAAATGGACACTTAAAGATTACAGTTAAAGTTTATAGATTAAAATTACAGTTAAAGATTTCAGACATGAGGTGATCACAGTGATAATAAGTTCAAGGCGAGACAACATGAAAGTGCTAGCAGAGGGGAGAAAATGTGTTTTTTGAAGTTAAAGAGACAAAGGAAATCTAAGACCAGATAATAATTGATTACCATTTTACACGGATGTTGCAATCATCCAGTATCATGGCCCTAGATGTCTTTGGAAGGACTGTAAAAAATCTACCAATGTCCTTAATAAATGTGACAGAGTGACAGTACCCTGGAGGCTCTGAGAATACCTCCAAAACAAGAAATTACAGAAGTACTTAGTATAGAAGAAATAGAGGAAAAAGCAGCTTTCACTCCAGGGCTTTGGTTGTGGCTCAGAGGAGGGCGCACTTTCATTTACGGTGTGGAGTTCGATTTGTTCTATAAAAACCTAAAGATTTAGGGCATACCAACTTGCACTTATAATAATTATATTTGGCAAGGGTATAAATATTTTCCATACCTACATAGCTAATGCAATAATTCCATGTTCTCAGCCAACACTTCTTGTCTTTTTGGCTAGAGTAACAGTTCTGTATCACGACCTTGAAAATGAGGGGGTGCATGTGCATATTATATATCATCTATTATAATTATACTATACCTATCTTTCTCTCTATCTAAACTTTATAGAGTAAAAGTTAGAAATTAAGGATGGCTTGCCAAAAGTGAGAACAGCCAAGACTATGTGGAATCCCTACTCACCAACAGTATGTATGTCTTCCTTTAACTTATTTGAGCAGTGAACAGTTCATAAATGAAGACCCCCCCCCAAATTTTAATCTTCAGAAAGAGGCCAAATTAGAGAATTTAAGAAACTCTAGAAATTTTATTACTATTTCTATCTATAACCTTTGCATCACAAAATTTGTAATCTTAGTTAAAAAACGATCAGATTATGTTAAATCCTTTGTATTTCAATTTATTCCTCTACAAAGCAATGATTCACTTACTAAATAAACAAGTATTGAGCACCTACTATATTCTATATTACGGGCTAGATATTTTAGGCATTGTGGTTAGAAGGGAAATTTGCCTGGAGAGTCTAGTCTTGGATGTTCAAAACTTAATCTCAGAAAATGTGATCACTGTTTGAGATATAGGGGCATGTGCAAAAGTTTGGAAAGAAAAAAGGCAGCTAACTGAAACTTTTTTTAAAAAAGAGTCATTTATCTTTATTTTGGGATTGTTATTAGCTACTACTTAAGCAACTTCAAACTTGAAAAATAAAATCTCTAGCCCCTTTCATGCTTACTATATCCATGACAAGATAATATGACTTTTAGACAATAGAATTTCATTTTTTTATCTTCTTTATGTAAAATAATTTGATCAAATGATTGACATAACAATAAATCATGGAAAAGTAACTATATTTATCTCTATCTTATTTATTAAAATTATATATCAAATAGTATAAAAAGTTTAAATAGATTCCTTTTTTGACTAATACCAAATCATCCAAAAACATTTTTAACATTTAATAATAGGAATGAGATTTCTCTTTAATGTAATGTCAAATGTAATGTCAAATGTAATGTCAAATGTAATGTAAAAATGTCTCACCATCAATAGTACTCTTGCTTTCCAGTGGACAAATCTTTTTTTTTTTATGATAACTATACAGCATCGCTGAAGGTATACATAATTTGGCACTCCCATAGCTAAGACTGTAAATTAATTTAGTCTCTCCGGAGTGAATTTAGCAATGTATTTCAAAAGCTTTAAATATAATTTAATGATGGTAAAATATGAAAGTCTTTGTACCTCACATGATGTGTATGAATTTCCATTAAAAGGATATTTGTTACAATATGCTTTATAATTTCCCAAAATAATAACAGACCAATGTATATAACCAGAGGTCTCTGGCTAAAATGTACATATGTAATTTTTCCAAGCCATATAAAAATACCTTAAAATTATGTATATCAAGGAAGAATAGGAAAATGCTTCCAAGTTTAGTTCATACACAATTTTTACACATTTTGTAAACGATTACAATCTTGGCACAGATTAGCACAGATTCTTACTGATGGTACTTCGAGACAATGGGAACTACCACTTAAGTACTGTCTATTTATACAGCATTCTAGAGAATGCAGACTAACACAGAGAGACAGAAAGTAGTGGCTGCTAGGGTGGTGGAGTTGGGGAGTAGTGGGAGAGAGGGAGAGCACAAAGGGATCTTTGGGGTGATGTACATGTATTCTATCTTCATTGTGGTAATGACTTAAAAGGAGTATACCTATGTCAAAATATTAAATCGTATGATTTAAATATTTACATAGGTACCTATTTTTATTTTTTATTTTTTTGTTTTAATTTTATTTTATTTTTTCGATGTCCCAAGATTCATAGGTACCTACTTTTAAATATGACTTTACAATGTGTGTATTTATGGTTTGACAATGTTACCCCAAAAAGCTGTTAAAAAGTTAAAATGTCTGACACTGCTAGGTATAGTAGTGGGAAAGTGGGAGGAAGTGGGACACCTGGAACTCTCATATATATTTTCGGTGGGATGTTTGATTCAGGTGCATTGGAAAAAGTCTTGCTATTTCTTAGAGAGTTAAACATGTGACCAGCAATCCCACTCCTACATATTTACTTAAAGGAGATAAAAAACATATGCCAACAACAACAAAATTGTTCTTAAGATTGACAATGATCCTGTCACTAAATGTAATGACTAAATTTATTTTTAAATGTTTTTAATTTTTTTAAATATTTATGTATGTGTGTAATCTCTGTGCTTAACATGGGGCTTGACCCTGAGATCTAAAGTCCCATGCTCCACCGACTAATCCTGATCTTTTTTTATTCCTCAGTTATTAATAGTCCTGACTGCTCACTTCTTTCAGTTCTCTTTTCCTTGTCCTCCCTAAACCATATTCTTTGTTTTCTTCCTACATATTTGATACTTCTCTCTTTTTCATCTTTGAGATCTCATTATCCTGAATCTAGCCATTAAATGTATCTTGGTTTACTTTTAATTTCCTTCTCTTCTCACACTGTGTACTTTCTCTAGCCTAATTGTACCCATTTCCATAGTTTCTAAATTAATACCTCACAATTTCTATCTCCGAAGCTCCAGACACCCATGGAACAGGCCATGCGAATTTCTCAACAGTTCTGCAAAGTAAGTATATCTAAGGATAAGCATGATCCTACCCACACAAACCTGATACTCTTAACAGTATTCACTCTCTTGGTGAAAGGCAACATCCCATCCAATTCCTTAAAACCTAACCTGCAGTCAAGGATGCTTGACACATCCCATTTCATCACCTCTCACATCAAAGGAATTGACCAAGCTTAGATCACTCTTGCATTGTTTCTAAATTCTATAATTTCTCTCCAACTTTACTGCCTCTCTTCTAATCAGATTTATCTTCATCTTTCACCTGGATTACCACAATAACCAGCCTCCCAAAATTTATTCTAGTCTCTGCCCGACCTGTTCTCTATGGTATGGTTATTTTTCAAAATGTAAATCTGATCTTAACACACCTGCAATCCTCCTTCCTTTACACAACCCCACTAAAATCTTTTTTTTTTTTCTGTTGTCTTAAAATAATGCCAGAAATCCTGAATATTGCAAACAGGGCACTATTATTTGTGTGTCTGGTTCTTGCCAACCTCTCCAGCTTTTTTCCCTCCTCTTCCACCCTCTTCTTTCTTCACCAATCACTCTCTTCTTTCCAAGCTTCCTTCCTCCACAGAGATCTGACATGTATGGGTCCCTCAATATAGAATTCTCTTTTTGCTCCTCACCTTCACGTGGTTAACCCTTACTCAGTCCTCTGATCTCATAGATTTTTAGTTTTCATATTATGTCCAGTTTGTCTGTTAGTACTTTTCCAGAACTGACATTTTAAATTATAATTCATTAATTTAATTAGTTGCATAATAGCAGCTTCCCCTCCGAAGTGTAAGCTCCAGGAGCAATGTTTTTGTTCATCTTTATCTCCAAAAAGACAAATTGCACCTACAGCTAATATTTCTTACAAATAAGTCTTGGCTCTGGAAAACAGATCTCTTCATGAGTCTTTTTAAGTATTACAGCAATTTTCATATTGTTTCACATGTCCTGATGGGTAACTGATCATTTTTAATATACAAGTATACTTGTAAGTTTGTATAAAACGTGGATCACAAATTCACAAAAGGCTTTCATTGAAGTAGGTGTCACTATCAAAGCACTCGAACACTTGGTTCCAGATTGTTATTTTCCTGTTTTATTTTTTTAAAAGATGGCCTGTTGTCCTTTGATCTTGCTCTGACACCTGCACCAACCTACTTCTCTCTTCTTAAGGGGTCCCTGTAGGATCCCAGGTCATGTGGATAAAATTAAAACGGAGATCATGTGATTGAAACTATTCTTCACAACTTCTCCCAAAACACACAGACGCATATTCACACAAACACTTGGATCTCATTTTCAAAGTGTCCAATTTGGCTTTTAAATTTTATATCTCCACTGAATGGATTTTCTCATGCCAATAACAAAACAGAAAGTGCCTAAATGTTATGTTTTGAAATTACTAGCTTATGACACTTCATAATCACTTCCCTTTCACTGACATTCTAATATTTCCTTACTTCTTCAGTACATTTCCATTAAGCCATTTTTTAATTCCTTTTTTTTCCCAGCTGGATTTTCTGAAAGCTTGTCTCATCCATCAGTATGACGTGATCGAATGAATATTACGATTGCTTAATGTTTCCTCCACAAAATGTAAACAAATGGGAATGGAAAGTAGGAGATATTTTGAGGATCTAGCTAAGAATCATGTAATAATTTTCCATTTGTTTCTCAGTAATATGTTTTCTGTTTTCAGCAAAGGCAAAAAAAAAAAATGGTCTTAGACAGAAGTCAACAAATCCCTTGCAAAGAAAGGAGAATTAGATAGCATTTCTGAGAATATTAATTTATAGAATTGATACAACTACTACAACCAATACCGATAAACAAAAACAGATTAAAATTTATGGTAAAATATGAACTTTAATCTTTAACTCTGTAGAAGAATCAAAGAAAGTTACTTTTTAAAATATCAAGTGACTTGAAACAACTTTATGAATTTCAAACACATTGGATAAAATTTTACCAATTATGTATCTCTTCTTCCAGGATTAGAGACATCATAATTCAAAGTACTTTCTGGTGACACTGTTTTCTGAAGCATCATTTTATATTGACACACTTTGGCAATAATTTAGTAACTCAATAGTCTCCAAAGACATAAAAAGACAAAGTTAAAATTAATTTTGTATCCTTCTCACTCTTCCTCTTACCTTCCCAAATCAATTTAACATCTTTTTGGGCACTTTCCAAAAAGAACTCTTAATTAAACAATCCCCAGATTAAATACAATCCCTTTCGCTTACTCTATCAGGCCATTTTCTCTGGTACAGCTCAGCCAAATGAGAATTTCAGGGCTAATTTGAAATACCTCTTGTTTTCTTACAGCTTGAAGAAGAGATAAAGGTCAGAAGCAGGCTTGAGATGGACAGAACTCATGAGTGAGAAATAAACAAAGGAAGTTCCTCAGCAGTAAAACTATTTAAAACACATGCCAATAAAATGTTCAAAGGATTCCTACAGGGCTCCAAAGATAAACACAGGCGATATTTTTTTTCTTGCAAAACTCTACTTACCTGAAGCAGTAAACTCAAATATCCAACATGGTTCTGTGGAAAAATACAAAAGATAACCATATAGTATTTTATTCATTTACTAGGAATTAAAACTTTTAGGGTGTGTGACCTCAAAGGTTTACCTCTCAGCTCAACCTGCTGTTAGCTATGTGACTCAGGGCAAGTCCTTTAACATCTCCTTGCCCCATTTCCCTCGTCTGTAAAGGGAAGTAATTACAAATACTCACCTCTTGGAAGTCTTAAATGAATAATAGATGCAAAATTCTTATAATCAGGCCAGTCACACAGTAAATGTTCACTAAATCCTAGCTATTATTTCCAGTTTTATTATTATCCTCACTAACCTAGTGAGGTGGCACATTGAAGAGGCTGGCCATTAAAAACTCTACTTGTAAGAAACCAGCAGCAATAAGTCTGTGGAAAGTGATGAAACTCACTTCAAAGCACATTGAAAAAAAGTAGAGAGCATTATAGTCCCTCCTTAGTCCTCACATGATGAGAGTTAAGATTTCAAATGAAGGGCTTTTTTCAAAAGATTTACTGCTGGCTACCCTAGATTTCAGGAGTTGGGAAAAAAAATAAACAGAAATATGAGAAAAAATGTAGGAGACATTAAAAACCAATCCAGAGGCCCAGAAACAATGAAAAGTGATTAGAGGGGGAAGAGAGATTATTAAAGATATAATGAAGGAAAATGTTCTAGAACTCATCTTGGGTTCCCCAGCACTGTTACTGGCTTCCCATTGGCTACTTTAGATGCTAGGAAGCAACAGGGTAATATTTTCAAAGTTCTCCAAATCCTAAAACTTCAAAAACTGATTGTGTCTTTTCTGTATGAAAATCCTGAATGCAACTTGTTTTTTTATAAGTTTTGTCTTGTATTCGACGGTCTTATTAGTTAAGTGTGCACTACTATAACAAAATGATCCTTAGGGCACCTGGGTGGCTCAGTCAGTTAAGTGTCTGCCTTCCACTCAAGTCATGATCCTGGGGTCCTGGGATTGAGCCCCATGTCTTTGGGCTCCCTGCTCAGCAGAGAGTCTGCTTCTCTGTCTGCCCCTCACCCCCACTCATGCTCTCTCTCTCTCTCCCTCAAATAAATAAATAAAATCTTTAAAAAAAAATGATTCTGAAATCAAAGCTTCAACATAAGACAGAAAACCTCAGAAAACAGCCTGGAGGCTTGCAATTCAGGACTGGTAGGATTTCTATACCTATTGTGGTTTCTCAAGATCTTCCAACATATTCATAATGCAGCGGGGAAGTAGTGAAAAGCAAGTTTAGCATATCTATTCCTTTCAAGGACATGACCTAAAATAGCCACATATTATTTTGACTCACATTCCTTCAGGTATAAATTAGTCATGGGGCCAAATCTGGATGCACCCAGCTAAAACTTGGAAATGTAATTTCAAAAAAAGAAGAGGTTTATTAATCCTGGTGGAAAAGTAGATGTCTCTCTCACTGGTCTTTACCAAGAACCATATAATGCTTTCTAGACTTCTGCAACATTTTGGGATATTTTCTTTTTCTTTTTCTTTTTTTTTGCCATATAACCCACTAAGTAGACATAGATATCAAAGACGATTATTGACTAATATGCTTTATTTATTGAAACCAAATTAGTCAAATGAAAGTCTACTGTGCAATAGATAAATAGAAGGTATTACATAAAAGTATTTATAAAAAGGCAGAATAATTCCCGGTGCAAATGTGGGTAATACTATTAAATAATTTACTTAAAAACTCTTGAAAGTTTTTATATAATTATTTCAAGTTATGTGGCATTTTCCTTTATTAATTCATTTTAATAATTACTATTATTTTAATTGTAATTATTAATAATTTAATTATTATTTTAGTAATTACTATTAGCATATATATGGAAAAACATTACTTTTTTTAAAAAATCAGTTAATCTTAAAAAAATTTAAGATTTTATTTATTTACTGAGAGAGAGAAAAAGAGAGCATGAGCAGAGGGAAGGGCAGAGGGAGGAGAAGCAGACTTCCCACTGAAGAGGGACACCCCCACACACACACACACCCAACATGGGGCTGAATCCCGGAAGCCTGAGATCATGACCTGAAGCCAAAGGCAGATGCTTAACCGACTCGGCTACCTAAGCATCCCACATCTTAAAAATTTTTAAGGAAGAAGGAAAGGGTATAAATAAACTAATGAAAATATTTCCAATTTTTGAGGAAAATAGACCTAAACTATGTGAAAACAGAATATCAAGGAGTTAAAAGGACACATAAAATATATTTTGAATATACTCATTTACTAAGGAAAAATAGAGAAAAATGTAAAAACGTTGCTATAATTAACTACAAAAAAGATTGAATTATCAAAAATATGCCAATGCTAATTTGAAAGTAGACAGTTATCTACTAACATGGAATGCTAAAAATAACATCAGTGTTTTGCTTGAATTACTCAATCTCTTCAATCTTATATTTTGCCTTTAAAAAATTCTTTTGGATCAACAACTGGATTCAGTAACAATAGGTAGTACTGTATTTTACTATTTCCTGAAGATAGAAGATTTTTAGGCTGCTGTGAAGCTATTGCCGTGACTCTTATTAATCTTAATTTAAATTTATTCTATAAATCTGCATTATGCTCTGACACACTGCCACACAGCTGAGTCTAAATCATTCATTCATCCACTCAACAAATATTTATTTTGGGGCTACTGTATGCCAGGCATTGTTCTAGGCATGTAGGATACAAAAATGAACGCAAAAAAAGACATAGAAAAATCCTTGCCTCAGAGAGCTCACATCCTGCAGGGGAAGACAAATAATGAATAGAAATGGGGAATAATTAAATTATGTAGTATTTTAAAAGGTGATGTGTGCTATAGAAAAACATAGAAGGTGGCACAGAAGATCTGGAGGACCGGGACTGGGGAGAATAGCCAATATTAGATAGGATGACCAGATAGCTCTCAGGGGAAATGCTGTAGGGCATGGAAATATCTAGAGAAAGAGAGCTTTTAACACAGGAAGAGCCAGTATACAGGACTTAAGCTGGGAATTGCCTGGTTTGTTCCAGGAAGCAAAGAACTCCCAGAAGGAAATAAAGTGGCAAACATGGAAAGGCCTGAGTGGAAATGATCCAGGCAGAAGACCGAGTCTGGAAAGAGTTGCAAAGAGTCTAAGAAAAAGCCAAAGGCCTGAGCCCAGAAGCCTTGTAGGCCACAGGGAGGATGCTGAAATTTTATTCTATGTGTGGTGAGAAGCTATGGCAGATTTGTAAATAGCAGAATGAATTTATGTGCTTTAATTTTACAGGATGGTTATGACTGCTGAGTGGAAAACAGAATGTAGGGGCAAAAATGGAGGTAGGAGGCTCCTGAGGAGTCCGGAGCTAGATAAAATGTTGACTTAGATCAATAGTAGAGGGAGTGGTCAGCAGAGGTCGATTGAGGGTTAAATTTTTATTTGTTTAATTTATTTATTTTTAAGATTTTATTTGTTTAATTTTGAGAGAGAGAAAGAGAGCATGAGCAAGGAGGGAGGTTCACAGGGAGAGGGAGAAGCAGATTCCCCGCTGAGCAAGGAGATAGACTCAGGACTCCATCCCAGGACCCTGGGGTCATGAGGTGAGCTGAAGGCAGATGCTTAACTGACTGAGCCACCCAGGCACCCCAAGGGTTAAATTTTTAAAACAGAGTGAACAATACTTGATAATGGATCAAATGTCAGATATGAAAAATGAATAATGGCTCCTAGTTCTTTTCCTAAGCAACTACGTAAATTTCCTAAAGCAACTAATATTTACCAGGCAGGTCCTTATTTGTTTCGTGAAAGACTTTACCATGTAATTCTTTTCCAAGTTTCACATGTGCATTAAAAATTATGATGGAAATAAAGGTTAGATTTGGCACATCATATCAGAAAGGAAACTCCCGTTTGAATCAAGATATATATGTTTTTACTTAATATTTCTTTCATGTTATGTGTAAATGCTAATTAAAAATTTAATGGATATTATCTATGAATCTACCAACTCAGAGGACAGAAAAATCTGGAGACTAGTCTTGAATAATCTAACATCACTGTACTTCCTGCTTAATGAGAGTGAAAATGAGGTAATCAACACTACACACCTGCTATTAAACTGAAGAAAAGGCCATTTTATAAGCATTAAACTCCTGTGGTCTGCCAAATGTTCCTAGTCACTCACCTATTGGGAGGGTAATTACCATTCTAGGATTGCTAAAGCAATAGAATATGCCTTTATCTATTTTCCTTCAGGCTGAAAATTTTTAAATGTTTTTAGAAGTTCACTTTCCAGGCTCCGTATTTGATTTATGGGAATTAGGGTGACATTACTGCATCACCTCAATCAAATCTGACAATACTTTTCTTAACCTAATAAATATTCCCCCCATAATAATAACAACAAGTTTATTTTGCTGTGAGGCATTTTTAATTGCATACTGTATGGCTATAATTGAACTGTACCCATTTTTGGTTGACATTTTAATTATCCCATTAGCCAGAAAATAGATGTTATGAAACTTTGAAAAATAATTTTCAGTAGTTTAGAACTGCTTTTAAGCATTCTTACAAACATTCAATTAGACTTCTCCTGAAATCCTTTAAACAGGGGAGAATTTTCTTCAAGTTAACTTCTTTTCTCTTAATACATCTAGTATTTTCCCTTAAATATTAATTTCCCCCTTGGAGTTCTCAAGAAAAATTAAACTTTATCATATGTTTCTCTCACCCTTAATCTGACCTTCCTTTTGGAATCTTTTTTGCTCTTGGTTTTGTACAAAGATACCTGTTTCACATGGTTCAAAGAATCCCCAACATTTTAAAGCTCGCGATTTTTTATCTTGGCTCTGTGGCCATGAAAAATGCATGAGAAATTTTATATTATTTTGCAAAGAGACCCAAAAGTAACAGGAAAGGACAAGTAAGCCCAGGACCTAAATGAATTTAGGATTTTCACCTAAGAGAGAAGGTTAGTCCAGGAATAGTCAGGAAGTAAGCCTTAAATTTAGCTTTACTAAAATGTTTAATGTCCAGCAAGAGATTAATCAGACATAGAAAGACAAAACTCATCTATGTAGGAATGTTACTGATTTCCAGGAGAACTGGGTGTATTGGGGGTTGACTTGGGAGTAATGTCCCCTCTGGGCAATGATACCCCAGCTCCTCCTACCTCATGCTGTTGTATGTAAAACAAAGCAGGGAATGTTTCTGGGTGTCAAGGGTTGGAGGAGAGAGAACATTGTAACTATTTCACAAACTTTTGCATCAAAATTTACTTTACACTTTTACTGATGAAAAAGAAAAAACCAACTTGAGCTAGTTTACATGTGGTGTTAGTCCTCTGAACTTCGTGGTGAGGGCAGTTGGCCAGAGGGAAATCAGTTAACACACTGAGGTGGCACCGAGAAGGCTGGGATCTTACTCTCCTCCATGCTTCCTGTGATTCTTAAGT
Organism: Potos flavus; assembly: GCA_028534135.1. NCBI lineage: Eukaryota > Metazoa > Chordata > Mammalia > Carnivora > Procyonidae > Potos > Potos flavus. The sequence goes on from CM052899.1 coordinate 88,729,474, forward strand.
CTTCTCTTACACTCTAGATTTTAAGATTCAATCCTTAAACTTTTTTCTTTTTTTTTTCCTTTCTCTACACTCTCTTTCTCTCATAATATGTATTTCCAAAGATCTTCCACTGTGAGGCAAGACATTGGCAAAAGATACACATTACCCCAATAATAAAATGTACCCCAAATACAAAATTGTGAAAATGTGAAACAGAAACATTTCAATCAGGCAACAAAATACTGTGTTTTAATGATTCCCAAATCTAAAATTTTATTCCCATCAAATTGCCTACTGGTCCTTTTCAGGTGTATATCCCAACTCTAAACCCTGTTTTCTCTCTTCTGTTTACAATTTACAGAAATAGTAAATAAAGAGTGCTATCATTGCTCTCCAAGTCAGAGATACCTTTAACCTCCACTTCCTATGCTCCACATCCAGTCTGTCACCAACACTTTGATCTATGCCTCATATGTGTTCCTTTCTTTTCTTTCTAAGTTCTAGCCCTCATCACGGCATGCCTAGAGTATTGACGGAGCATCTCAGTTTCACCTTGCCTCTAGGCGGAAGCAGGAAAGATATCATCATGGTAAGTTTTCTTAAGTCAGATTCCCTCTTACTTCACAGGTCCACCACTTAATACGTGTGTGTGACTTTGGGCAAATTATTTTCTTCTTATGATTCTTTTCCTCATCTAGAAACTAAGAATAGTACTTCCCTCATGCAATTGTTATGATTATATGAAGGAATACATGGAATGTGTTAGAACATCTGGAATTCTAGCAAACATTTATAAGGTATTAGCTACTAAGACATCACAATCCAATCCACTTAAAACAAATGTGTCAGCATCAGCCTTACTAAAATACTAGTTAATTCAGTCATTAAACATAAATGTATTTAGCAAATGGGTGCCTCGCTTTTTTTTTAAAGACTTATGTATTTATTTGAGAGAGAGAGTACAAGTGGAGGGAGGGGCAGAAGGAGAGAGAATCTCAAGCAGACTCCCCACTGAGCACAGAGCCTGATGTGGGGCTCAATCTCACAACCCCAAGATCGTGACCTGAGCCAAAATCAAGAGTCCGGCACCCAACTGACTGAGCCACCCAGGCACCCTGAGTGTCTGTTTTATAATAGGCATTGTTGGTAAATAAAACCAACAAATTCCCCAACAAACAGATGGGGTAGAGGGAGATAGGGATACTAAACAAGAAATCAAATATATGAACAAATAATTTATATTGTGATAATGGTTACATTGTTATGACTAAGATAAAATCGGATGTGATGGACATGGAGGTTCTGGCTACTTTAGATTGGGAGGTTAAAGTAAATGTCATAAAAGAGATAACATGTGTTTTTTTAATAATATCTCATAACTGGTATTGTGTAATAGGTAAGCTTTTGAGACTGGCTTTCACTCAGAATAATGCCTTCGAGATTCATCCAAGTTGTTATAATTTCTTATTTTAACCATAGAATACATTTTAAAGAACTCAGGAGTTTTACACAGATATTTACCATTTCTGTTGTTCTCCCTTCAGATGGTACAACTTTCCTTCTGGTATTACGATCCTTCTTCTCTGAAGAATTTGTTTTAGCAATTATTTTATAAAGTTTTTGCTTGCAAAAACTTAGTTTTTCTTCGTCTTCATGTTTTTATTTCACTTCCATTCTTGAGGGTATTTCTACTGAATATATAGAATCTCGTGTTAACAGTTCTCTTCCTGAAGCACTTTAAAATTTTTGCTCTACTTCCTTCTGAACTCCATAGTTTCTGGAAAACATTTGTCATTATTCCCTAAAAGTAATGGGTTGTTTCTCCTGGGTGCCATCAAGATTTTTTTCTTTGTATTTGGTTTTTAGCAGTTTGATGATGATGTGTCTAAGTTTCCTTGGGTTTATCATGTTTAAGAACTGTTGAACGCCTAGAATCTGTAGATTTATGTCTTTAGTCAAATTTCACTGGTTTTCAGCCATCATTTCTGCAAATACTTTTTAAACACCATATTCTTTCTCTTCTTCTGTGGTTCTAATAACATGAAGACTATGTTCAATGTCAGTTTCATTCTCAAACCTTTGCAGAGTTGCCTATATCTGTCCTATATGTGAGCCCCTTAGTTTGGTACATGGGTGGTCACTGGTGGTCCATCTGTTAGTTCTCAGTATCTTTTGTTATGTGTTTAGAATCAGATCCACAAATTCAGAGCTCAGGAGTGAACCCTAGAGTTTATAATGACTTTATGGTCTCCCTTTTCCAAGTCTCTTCCCTTTTTGGTTCTTTACCAGGAAGCCGAGGTTTTAGTTACTCCACTCTGCTGCACTCTTTCTGTGACTGTGTGCACATCCTTGGGCAATGGGCAGTATGACAGAAAGAAGAAAAGCAACAGGGGTTCATTCAACCTTCTTAGGATCACAGCTCCTCCAATTAGAGAGGAAGATCTTCCTCCCTTTGAATTTTCAACACCTCCAGGCTCTTATTGCCACATAGTGGTGCTGCTCATTTCACAGTCACTGTAAGTGTGTCTGGAGGTTAGAGTATGAGAGAACTGAGAAAAGAAAAATATGAGGGGTTCCTCCAACTTTCTCTGAATATTTGGAGACCTTTTTTCCACTCAGACGGAGTTAGGGTTTCTCCTGGAACTCTGCCTGCACCTTGCTGCCCTCTTCTGGTGTTTGAGCTGCCTTATATTCAGGCCAGGGTATAGCAGAGGAAAATGGGAAACCCTTTGCCAATTTGGCGTATGTTGAATTCTAGTCTTCTTCCCCTTTCCGCCACCCACTACTTATTTTTCAAACACTTCAAATGAATTCCGTTCCATGAATTCTGTCCAGGTTTTAGAGCTATATCTGGTGAGATATACAACGAAGAATCTATTAATCCATCTTACCCAAAGTCAGAATTCCCTGTTTGCTCGTTTTAGTAATTAATTTTCAAATACCGTATCTATTTGCTGCTGATTTGGATAAGTATTTGGTTTCTTAGTAGAGCGATATAGAATGTGGCTATAGAAAAAGAATGCAGAGGGATCTTGTGGAATAAGTAGATCCTGGCTCTAAGAGCCAAAGTAGGCTAAAAGTACTGGGTCAAAAAGCTAGACTATCAACCATGTGTTCCTCGTAGCAGGGACTAACATATGTTATCCTTGTGCACCCAGCACCCAGTATAAAGTCACATATGTGGTACCCATTAAACATTTGTTTCTTATTGGGTTGGTTCAAGAGATGATAAAGAAATATCAAGGCAAAATGTACTGCCAGAATTCCTGGGATTTGGTTACTCAATCAGCAAATAATTGATGTAATTATACTACCATCTATGGAACATTTGTACTTCTTAACCTTTATGGGCAAAACTTATCCTAAAAAACATTGTCAAATAAGTTGTTGAAACAGATATATGTAATTTGCATGTTTTTCTCCAATCTAAAAGTCTAGTGCTTATCTTTAAAGAAAATGGGATTTATTTTGGAAAACTTACATTTAATAAATACGTTTTGGTTTCTAGAGATGATGGTGTCTTTTGAATGATTACCCACCAGGTTTTTAATGCTACCTTCAAAAATTTTGCAAAAGCTTATTTATGGTTTCTGAATTGGCAGTGGCCTGTCATTGTTGAAAATGTGAACACATTATATTGCTATATGTACTTATGACATTCTAACTGAAGCAATTTAATAAGAAATACAGTAATCTTTTATCTAGCCCGATCCACTTATTTTAGAAATGAAGAAATTAACACTCATAAAGATTAAGCAGCTTGCACACGATTATATAGAATATTAGTAAAAAGAGCAAGACCCTGGTACTAATCAAGACTCAGAAGGCCTCTTGATCCTGCTCTAACTGTTGTATTCTTACCGTAATCTCTTGCGGTTGTTTTAACAGCTGTTACAACACCTGAGAGATCGGAACTAATTTTTACCTTTAGAAGGTAAAGTTAGTTCTTTTTTTTACATTTTGGGAAAATGTCAGTGGTTTAGAAAAACAGGTTTTATTTTTGTCTCAAGATAACTGCAGCTCCAAGCATCATGTCTTCAAATTCCATATGAAGGTATGAGTGTGCTGGAGGACACACGATGCCAACTCTTCTAAATCGCCAGGTTATAATCACTTCCTTGCTTACACTCCTAACACTTACACCTTTCTTTCTAAGTTTGTAGTCCGGAAAACAACATTACTTTAAGTTGAAACCAAGCTCTAGCGGGGCGCCTGAGTGGCTCAGTGGGTTAAAGCCTCTGCCTTCGGCTCAGGTCATGATCTCAGGGTCCTTGGATTGAGCCCAGCATCGGGCTCTCTGCTCAGCGGGGAGCCTGCTTCCCCCTCTCTCTCTGCCTGCCTCTCTGCCTACTTGTGATCTCTCTCTCTCTCTGTCAAATAAATAAATAAAATCTTAAAAAGAGAAACCAAGCTCTGCCTTTTCTACCACTGTGCATTGAATCATCATCGAATATGGAAAGAAATATACCACCATGCCAACTCCAAAATGTCTATCTCCAGACTGGACTTCTTTCCTGAGCTCCACATTCACAGAGCTACAGACTGCTGACGTCTGCACCTCAGTGTATAATAGACATCCTAATGTTAACATGCCCCTCACTAAGCTCTGGGTATGTCCCTCAAAACTTTATACTTGGTGTCCCTTTAATTTGAGTTGTTAAAATTTTTTATCCTTAATATTTCTATTATTTTTGATACTCCTGGTGAACGTTTCCTATTCTCTGGCTTTCCTATCTGTAAATATATTAACATAGCTGTTCTACGATATGACTTGATCATTCTAATATCTGAAATCTCAGCAGGTCTCTTTCTGATACGTGTGTTTCTGCTGAGCCTTGCTGTTTCCTGGTGTGTTTGAGCATATTTGTATACCACTCATTACTCTAGTTCAAAGTTACACATGAGGGCAGACCAGCTGGGTATAATGAAGCATTGGCTGATGTCGTCTCTTTAGTGGTTTCTAATCTTTAATCTTTAGGAAATTAGAGCAGGTCTCACACATCTGCTTATCTTCCTTTATTACAGTATTTGCAATTAGAATAATCACTTATTCATCAACTATTTGGGAGAGCGAATGTGTTTCTTAATGTTTTGTTCTGCTGTGGTTTCGCCACACAATATTTTAGGAATTCTCTGTAAAAACTTTTTTTAAATAGAATTTGGCTGAAAAACACATAGGTGGAAAAAACAAAGTATATTTAGTATATTTTGTTTGAGAGTTCTCCTCTCTTCATTTTGTTTACTCCAAGTCAAAATAAAGGACAGTACATAGTTAACTTCATTTTTATTCTCAATATACATGAACCCTTAAGCATGTTTTCTAAAACTAATTGATATTTATTATAAAATATCCAGTGTCAAGACACGTAATAACTGAAATAAGTAAAAATACTAAAAACATTCTTGGTTGGGAAAACTCAACTTTGTAATCTGTAAATTCTCAAAAATTGTACCTGAAAATGTAATGTGTCACGAGTCAATATTCCCTGAGATAGTATTTCAGAGCTTGACAATATGACTCTAAAATTCACTTTAAAAGGATGACTAATAAAAACGGAAGAAATTGTTTTCTTTTGTTCTGTTTTTTAAGATTTTATTTATTTATTTGACAGAGAGAGGAAGTGAGAGAGCACAAGAAGGAGGAGCAGCAGAGGGAGAGGAAGAAGCAGACTCCCTGCATGGAGCTCCCTGCTCAGCAGGGATTCTGTTTCTCCCTCTGCCCCTCCCCCTGCTCCCAATGTGGGCCTTCATCCCAGGACCAGGAGATCATGACCTGAGCCAAAAGCAGCTGCTTAACCGACTGAGCCACCCAGGCACCCCAAAGAGAAGAAATGTTGAAAAAAAAATAAAGTTAAAGAAACTTGTCCAAACAGATGGGCATATATATTCCTAAACCAAAAATAAATAAATCAGTGGATGAAATAAAAAGTCCAGAAACAAGGTTAGTAGATAATACAGAGATCACAGCATATCGATGGTGAAAATTATTGATTATTTAATTATTGGTGTTTGGACAACTATTTAACCACTTGGAAAAAAAATTAAATAATCCAAATACTTACTATATATATTACTATAAATTCCAGAGTAATAATAATTGAGAGTAATAAATATGGTATGCCTTCAGCTCAGGTCATGATCCCAGTGTCCTGGGATTGAGCACCGCATCAGGCTCCTTGCTCGGTGAGGAGCCTGCTTTTCCCTCTGCCTGCTGCTCCCCCTGCTTGTGCACTCTCTCTCTCTGGCATAGAAATAAACAAAATCTTTAAAAACAAAAATAAAAATAAAAAAATCTTGTTTCATCTTTAACCTACCAATTTCACATCTAAGAATTTGTTCAAAAATTTTTTTTTAATTTTCTGATTTATATTTAACTATTTATGATAACAAATAATTTTAGAGAACCTAAATATACAATATATTCAGCAAATAAAATACACAATGTATTCAGCAAATAAAATCTACTGGATCCCTGCATGGATATATGTTATACATTAATTTTTATCACTAAGAAATATGTTTATTATCAAATAAAATAGGTTGCAGGTCAGTATTTATAGTTTGTCTTTATATCTGCTCATGACTAATTAGTTTTAAGACTAGATTAGAATTGGGTAACAGGGGAGTCTAATGAACCAGGTAGCAAACTTGAAGGGGCCACTTACTAGCTATGTGAACATATTCCATGGCAATAAAATTCTACTCCTTTGAAATCTAATACAAATTTCAGGAAACATTTATAAGAAAGTTCACAGCAGTGTTGTTCCTAATAGCCCCATCCACAATAGAATGGGTAGAAAAATGAAGCACATTCACATAACAAGGAAAGTAAACAGAATACAGCTACACAACAAGTATGACTCTCATAAACATAATACTGGGCAGAAGAAACATGACACATGCATACAGTATGATTCTATTTATATAAAGCTTAAAAATCTAGTAAAGCAAAATCATATTATTCAGACAAACAAACATATGTGAAAAAAACTATGAAACAAGGAAACAATTCTTACATAAGGATAGTAGTTACCTCTAGAGCAGAGGTTAGAAGGCATTATCCCCAATAATCCCACCATGGCTTCTGGCATGCTTACAATGTTCTATTTCTTGACTTTGGTGGAGAAGGAGGTAAGTTCGTGGGAGATCACATTATAATAACTTACTTATTCACATGTGAATTCACATATTCACATATTTTGTGCTTAACATGTATTATATTTCAAAATAAAATAAGGATTTTTAGAAGTTGGCTTTTGTTTCTCTACCAGAAGCATCCTTTATCATTCGATTAATGGGCTATAACACATGATGGGATAAGAAGGAAGGACATGATCCCCACAGGGTCTATCACTCCATTCTGAGCCACTGCTCACCCACTCGATTTGTCTCTTATTGTAGAGAATATACTTGAGTTTTTCCAGGAGTGAGATGCATTTTGCTACACTGTGCCTACTCCTTAGCCTTGTTGCCGTAGGGATTAACATGAAGCATTTATAAAGCAGATGGCCAGGTTTGTATGCCATCACTTTCACAGGCCCAGATGTGCCCTGAACCCATGACCTTGTTAGTACCTACAGTAAATAACTGGAGGAACCAACTCGAGCAAGTCCTAAAAGAATGGTAAGTGAATAAAAAAACATAAGAAACATAGGAATGCCCTTTAAAGTAACTAATTAAAACATCTATTAGTTCTAGAATGAAAATAGATGAATAGAGTCAAGGCAGACAATTCTTATATGGAGTTAGACTATAATACTGAGTTTTATCTTTCCTTTGAGAAAAGAAAGAAAAGAAAAATGTAAAACAGGTTAAGCATCATCTTTATATGTGAGATACAGTACATTTTTATTATTACTCTCCATACAATACACATAGTTGACTATATCTAATGGCACTTTAAAATTATTTCTCTTATATCCAAAGATGAAGAAAAACAAATAGGAATACTAGTAATTATAAGATATTTCTTAGAAGAATAACTGCTGACAAAACAGAATCTAGATGATATATTTACATTTTTTAAAATTAACACTTAAAATTTTAAGAAAGTAGAAAATGCATGTAAAAGAATATAAATAACATACTAAATATTTTATACCAACTGTTATTTAAATTCCAAAATAATGCTGTAATTAAATTTGAGAATAAGCATTATAATTTCCTCAATAACTTAAGTTGTGAAATTAGCTACCTCTGGAAAGTGTGCTTGTTTATATAAAATATTAGAAACATTTTTACTTTTTGGCTTTATTATATAAAATTATGACTAAACCTCTTGAAGACATTTTCTTAAATGGAAAATTTCAAAATTTAAAACAAATTGCTGCTTCTAACACACTTTATACTTGTATTTTCTTCAGGTTTCATTGACCACTGGCCAAATTTTTATTCATTTCTATCTACCCAATTTCAAAATGCTGAGTCTCTTTTGTATTTGTACATTGTCATAAAAATAGAAATTTTTTTCTGAGTTGAAATTATTTAAACATAATTTGCTTTAGTGCTTGCCCTAGTTTAGCCTTCACCTGATGCAGAAATGATGAAAGGTAGAATGACCCTGAGAATGCATCCCATCTCTTTAAGTCTAAATATTCAGGAATGGACAATGTTTCTTTTCAAGGCAATGACCCTTCCTGATTTATTGGCTTCTCCTTCTGGATTTATCCACGTGGGAAAACACTGCCAAAGCTCATTTGTCTTTTCCTGCCTGTCTCCTTATGTCATGACATTGAGGTACTTTGTTCTGCAAAAGTATTTTTAAAAGGTGACAAGCCTTTCCCTGTGGAACATTTAAATAATAATAAAAACCACTTTTAATTAAGATCTGGAATAACTGCTAAGAAGAAAGTGGGAATGGAGCATAGCTGTCCACAGTTCCCACATAGCAGATTGATACTATGTTTCTGAATATAGCTCTGCTGTAATGAAGTTGTTTTTCTTTAAGAATATCCATATCCAACTCTCTCTTTCTTTGTAAAGCTGAACGTTTTCTTTATTAAGGACTGTAAGGATCATATTTCATTGCTCCTACTACTATTTACCAAGACATTTCCATTCCATCTCTCAAAAGCATTTTTCCTCTCAATATTCAATTAAGAATTAAGAAAAAAGAATAGTGGGGCACCTGGGTGGCTCAGTCAGTTAAGCATCTGACTCTTGGTCTCAGCTCAGGCCTTAATCTTAAGGTTTTGAGTTCAAGCCCTATGCTGGGCTCCATGCTGGATGTGGAACCTACTTAAAAAAAAAATGATAAGATGATTTTTATCATCCTAATATTTGAAGCAATGTATTACCATATGTCTAGTTAAACATTTAGAGTTTTTTGTTGGGAGAAATAAAACAAAATTATATAATCTACCTTAATCATTTTATGGAAACCAAAGCCAAGAAACAAAGTGGAAAATTCAATATAGTGTTAGTGAACAGTACTAAATCTCTTTGGTTTTCCATTGTAGTACACTCATTTAGTGAGTATTAATCTAAAGGTGTTTAACAATTCTTAGTTTCAAAATAATAATAAAGACAAAAGAACTTAGAAATAATTTAGACTGATGAAATTCAGGAAAAAAATCATGACCAAATTTTTGCCATACTATCTATAGAATAGTGTCATGAACAACCTTACTCAGACATAGGATTTTTCTTTATAAATAAGATTTCTTCATTGGGAAAAAAAAAATTCCTTATCTCCTCTTATTCTCTCCTCCTGTATGCACCGTATGTACCGAGCACAGAAAAGAATGCAAATGACACTTCATCTATGAAGTCTTCCGTAGACTTCCCAAGAACACCCCAAGGCGTTCTTCCATCACATTCTGTACTTTCATCTGCCCATATTGTACTGCAATTACTGGTTCATCTTCCAGTCTTCTCTATCTAAAATATGAGTTCCCCCAGAGTAGAAAATATGGCATTCATTTTTATATCTGTGGTGTTAGCACCATGGTAATTATTCAGTTAGTATTTACTAAGTGAATGAATATATGAATGATTGCCTCATGGTAATTTCCCTAAGTATTCTTGAACTTCTTATACACACACACACACACACACACACACACACATACATATTATGTTTTTTCTCTATATATATATATTTCATATACCTATTATATTTTTTTCAAGATGTTCTCAGTATGAATTAATCCACCTACCTAGGTTTTAGAACAATAAACCATCTATTTTCCCTCCCCCACTCCCCTAAACATAACCATGATTTCAGCCTTCAAAGAGGATTATTATAAGGCATTCACTTAGTAATTACACTTTAGCAAGCTATGGAATTTCAAATAGAGATATATTTAGGTTCACTATCCCCTTTATTATGCTGTCAAATTATTTCCAGTATGTTTCAAAGCCTAACAAAAGGCATTAATTGATATTCTGATGGCTTAAAGGGAATGAATGTAGCCTTCAAAATTTTAATGAACTACCAGAGAATAACAAAGGTCCAAAGGAAAACTATGTAGAATCAATATTAACAATAGCCAATAAAATTTTTATCCAATTGGAGTTTCACAACATAAAAGAGATATGAAGAATTTAGAAAGGATACAAAAAGGTATCAGAATTCCAGAAGTTAAGAAATTAAAACCTGAGATGAAGAAGGGAACTGTAAAAATGGGAAATATGCCTAGATATTTCCTTTTTCCAACACATACAGAACTAAAGAATATGTTATCAAGAGGAATTATTTAGGTATCCTGAAGAGTATGGGAGTGGGAGAGGGTATTCACAGTTTATTAATTTCTGTAACTTTCAAAATATCAAATGAACATTTTTTACTTTTATAATCATATGATAAAATAAATAACTAGAGAAAATGTTCCATACTCATGGTTTTTAAGCACTGAAACATTTTACTGAAAGAGGTTCTGAAATATCCGTCCCTGGAGATTATTAGAAATAGGATAGAGGCAGATTAGTTTGGAACAGGTCAAGTAAAACTTGCTTAAATGGTGACCTCTACATCTGCCTTCCATTCTGTAATGTCTATGATTGATCCTGAGTGTTGTTTAAGACAGGAAAAATGCTATTTTTAAAGAAACATAATCTAGCATGCGATAGAAATAGATTTTTGTTTGGGGAACTTGTAAAATTTATAAATTCATATTTTACTACGTTATCAAATAAATCCTTTTCCTCTTGTTTTCTGAGATTTCTTTAAATTTCAGATTATCTTTTCCTTCTCTCCTTTCCAATAATAATCCTTTAGAGGAAATTCAGAAAAAAATATCATAATAAAACCACAATTGATTATTTACTGCAAATGCCTATAAGGTACAAGCATAACCAGAGAATGGATAAATGGTCTGAGCTGCACATAAACCTAAATTTATAAGACACTGTGCATAAGAAACTATATCATGAACCAAAGAAATCAAAGATTTCTCAATACTCCAAAACCATTATCCAATAAAAATAGATATAGGAACAGAAAATGAAGTTCTGGTACATTTATAGGTCAAATATCTCAAAATTATTGACATTTGACAGTTTTGACTTAAATAAAATTCAATTTCATGTGATTCAATGTAAGGCGTGGTTATTTCAAAAATCACAAAAATGAATTATTATTATTAGGTAATACCATATATCATGAAATAAATAGCATTAAAATAAATACTATTCAGATATGAAATGGGAGCTTTCTGTTTCATTCCTTTTAACTATTTTGATTTGGAAATTTTGTTTTTTCTTTTCTTTAACTATGTTAATCAAACCCGCTTTCTGATAGATCCTAAAAAGCAAGCAAGAAAGAGAATAGAAACAGTTTCATGATGGATAGAGATGGATATGAAAAAAATCATACCAAAAAAAAATTAAATAAACCAGGCAAAATGTAGTTTTCATTGATAAGTAGCTTGCAAAGCATACAACATAATTTTAGTTTAAAACTTCAAATGAACCTTGGTTTAGTTTCACTTTTCTGGTTATTTTTCAGGTCTCTTTTATGACTGGTACAAATATATATTGATCAAAACAAGTAATACATGCTTGCATTTGTGTAAGGGTATCAGTGAGTGATTTTTGCTGCGTTTTCTTTATTTCTTACATATATGTTCTGAAGTTTCTAGCTTTAGTTGATAAAATCCCCAAACTAGAGCACTGAAGGTATTTCTCCCAAGATGAACAACAAAATCAATCCTAAAATCATTAGGTAATAAATAGATTTTAAGATCTAGAAAAGATATTTTAAATGAAAATTCTGGGAAAGTAACATTAAGATATATTATTAATTCACTGAATAATGTATTTTCAAAGATTTATTTATTTATTTATTTTAGAGAGAGAGCAGGGACTGGCAGAGGGAGAAAAGGAGAGAGAGAATTCTCAAGCAGACTCTACTGGGCAGGGAGCCCGAGACCCGGGGCTGGATCCCAGGACCCTGAGATCATGACATGAGCTGAAATCAAAAGCCGGCCACTCAACTGGGCCACCCAGGTGCCTCTATTTTAAATATGCAACACAATCCCTCCTACAGTGGCAGGCAATATTTATAAATAATGTTATTCTACCTTTGATTCAGAAGGAGGTACACACTATCCTCTACTTTGTATTAAAAGCCTTCAGCCAAAGTAAGAGGCTAGAAGCAGTCCCACAGGTTCTTCAAATTCCATATGGAGGGTACTCATTTTATTTATAAAAAGAATAATTCTACCTCATCTATCATGGTGGAGTCTGATTTCAATTACACCTGATCAGGTTCCTGCATCTATTGTTCTTTCTGGCAAAAGAGAATATCTCAGAACATTTTGGCAAGATTTATACACCAAATCAATCCCTGCCAGCACTTCTCAAACTGAAGTCATAAAGCCATTTGTTGATGTTTAAATCTCCAAAAGCTCAGGATGGATGGGATGCTAAATGAAACGAGGGACAGGGAATATTGCACATCCCTTTATTTTTTAACCAACTCACCTTTGTAAAAATGTTTGGGCACTCTATTCAATATTCCTTTTGATTTCCAACCTCTATTATGTTTTCCTTTTTTTTTCATGTGTGTTAAAAAAAGAAAAGTCAAAATTTCTCCTCTGCCAATTCTAAATCATTCATTCTGATTTCATGCTTCCATTTGTAACATTATTATTTCTGACACCTTGATACGACCCAATTCTCTCTCTCTATAGAAATGCTGAAATCAGTCTTTCGCCAATTAAAACAGGGCTCAAGATGATGCCCAATTTTCACTACTAAGCCAGAAATAAGCAAAGTACCTAATCAAACATGTCTCGTGTGTGTGTGTGTGTGTGTGTGTGTGTGTGTATGAAAGGGAGGGAGGGAGAGGGAGAGAAGGAGAAGGGAGGAAGGAAATCTGTAGGCAGATTCTTATTTGTATGTTGTATATCCAAAGAAGGCTAAATTAATGAATTATCTGATACCAAAACTCTCTTATACGAAGAAAAGACTATGTAAAGTCACAAAGTTACACAGTACCAACCACAATGAGCAAACAAGCAAATTCATAAAACCTGAAAACTGTAGCAGCTATGAAACCAGAAATACCTCAGTGAGGACCTTTCATTTATCTCCTGCCTAAGTGAATACTGACTATAGAATTCGTGCATCCTTGTAAAGCCTCTGAAGGTTTCTTCAGTTTCCAGCCTTCTCTTTCACTGTCCTTCCTCCTTTCCTAACATCGCAGCCCTCGAGGACCCCAGTGCCCTCTTGTTCTCTTACTCTCTCCTGACCTTCCAATAACAATTTATAGATGAGGACATGGCACACATGTAAGATGAACAAAAGCTATTCCTAATAAGACGTTCCACGAACCAGACATTTGTCATTTGAGCCTTTTAATTCTCCTTACAGAAAAGAAAGATTGCTTATTTGTCTCTGCTCCTCGTGTTTCTTTGAAAAAAAATTCTGGTTAGTCTCAGGCTAGAAGGTGAGGATACCTGGGCTTAGCTGAGCTGAAGAGAAAAAAAAAGTTCATCATTTAGAATAGTGTTTCTCAAACCAAAATCGCTTGAATGAGAATTATTTGGAATCCTTGTGAAAATGCAAATCCTGGCTGTATTCCATACCCACTGAGGCCTAACCTCTGCTGGAACAGCACAAGACCCTCCACATGGCCCAAACGTGCAGGCGATTCTCACATAGCTAAACACCGAGAATTACTACCTGGGGATGACGATTCAACTTCTATTCATGTAAAAAGACAATGTCACCGCTAAAGTTATTTTTTCTAAAATGAATTTTTCCTAAGATTTATCTTTAATTTTTCTTCATTATGCTAGTTCTGTTGTATTTTCTTTTTTTAAAAAAAGATTTTATTTATTTATTTGACAGAGAGAGAGAGATCACAAGTAGGCAGAGAGGCAGGCAGAGAGAGAGGGGGAAGCAGGTTCCCTGCCGAGCAGAGAGCCCGATGCTGGGCTCGATCACAGGACCCTGAGATCATGACCTGAGCCGAAGGCAGAGGCTTTAACCCACTGAGCCACCCAGGCGTCCCAGTTCTGTTGTATTTTCTGCAGTGTACTATTTAATGCAGGAAAATTGTTACAACAATCCTCCTTAAATTAAAAAAAAAAAAAAAAAGAAGCCCCCACTGGGCTGGTTTTACAACTAAAGGATGATGTCACTGACATTTCTTTCAGCACCTCTGATCTCAATATGTAATAGAAATTAATTTAATGAAAACAAAGAGGATCAAAGGGACTATAAACTAATTTTCTCTTCTCAAAAATGAACAGCAGGAGAAAAGATTTTTTCTGTGATTAAAAATGACATCATGCTGTCTTCCACAAAATAACATCCCCCAAAGTAATTCTATTTAAATTTTTTTTAATTCAGTCCTTTGCTTTTAAAACTACATTATTTCAGGGGTGCCTGGGTGGCACAGTTGTTTGAGCGGCTGACTCTTGGTTTCAGCTCAGGTCATGATCTCAGGGTCCTGGGATCGAGCCCCACATCGTGCCCTGCACTTAGCAGGGAGTCTGCTTAAGATTCTCTTCTCCCTCTGCCTCTACCCCTTGACCCCCCATGCGTACAGGTGCTCTTTCTCTCTCTCTCAAATAAATAAAATCTGTTTTAAAAACTACATTATTTCAAAGATTTTTTTTTCTTTTTGCAGAAAGATAAAGTTAAATATTGCTAGTTACATCATCTCGTGCCTAAAGTTAGAGGAATTAATGGGTTATTTGACTTTCTGCTGTGACACTTTTCTATTTTAGGGTAGATCACATTATTGTAATTAATGCTTTAACTTAACAGAAAAATCAGGTATTAAAGGGGTGAGCCAATATTTAGCAAATGTTTCTCTCCATTGGATCACTCCTGGGCTTCTACTTCTGCTGGCTGACAACAAGGGAATTATACACACACCCTACTGCTGTTACACAAACTTGAAGAGAGTTAAGATTTCCAAATTGCTGGGACGCCTGGGTGGCTCAGTGGGTTGAGTGTCTGCCTTCGGCTCAGGTCACGATCTCAAGGTCCTGGGATCGAGCCCCGCATCGGGCTCTCTGCTCAGTGGAGAGTCTGCTTCTCCCTCTGCCTCTCTGCCTGCTGCTCCTCCTGCTTGTGCTCTCGCTTTCTCTCTGACAAATAAATAAATAGAATCTTTAAAAAATGAAAAAGAAAAGACTTCCAAATTGCTCCGACTACATTTTCCAATCACCTGAAAAATGCAAAGTTTGTGGTTATGACAGTGTGTGTGTGTGTGTATGTGTGTGTGTACATGAAAGAGAGAGAGAGATTTGAAGAGGAGAAATAAATGCATTGGTTTTTCTCAAAGAAAGAAAATGTATTAAAATTTGTATTTGAAAGTACTATCATCTCCTCATTCTATATATGGTCTAAAACAAACGCATCATTTCCTTCTTGAGTACAATGAAGTGTGGATGATCGTGACACCATAGAGTCATCCCATCAGCTTGAAGTCCAGGAAGAGAGCCCAAACAGAAACTCCCCATATGCTATTAAAGGAGCCGTTCCATGGGCTCTGTAGTGTTTTCAATACAGGGGCACACATGAAACACACACACACGCACACACACACACACACACGCACATAAAGTACAAAGGTCATTTTTCAGAGCAATAAATAATTGTTTTGTTTTGTTTTCCGATTATTCCAGTGCTAGAGTCTTTAAAGCTTTCTATTCTGGCAAAATATTTGCCAACAGTCAATTTCACTCAGGGGCAGAGGGGCACAGAAAGAACTCCAGAGAGGCCAATAATTTGTCACAGCTTCAACTCAATAAGCTATCTTCAGAAGTAATTTAGCACTAGCCCCAAAACTATACAGAGCAAGGGGAAAACCCAGAAGCTAACTGCACTCACACTCCTTATAAGGCAATTCACTTATACATGATTGTTCACTGTTATTGCTGCAGCCCTTGGAATTAGCTCAAGCTTTCCTCACCTCTTCACCAACCCCAAGCATCTTATCAATTCATCCTACCAACACAGCCTATGGTGGAGGTTCAGTGTGTGATTGCTAGCCTCAAATGGGCCCTTAATGTTGCCAATTAATCCTGTCGTATTTCCTTAATCCATCCACTCTCTCCTGTTCACTCAAAAACTATTTATTGAGTGCTCCCTAAATTTCAGGTACTGTTCTAAGAACTGTTGCACAGGCAGCATCAACACAAAAACCTGGGCCTTCGTGGAGTTTATCTTTCAGCATGGGAAGACAATTTAAATATAGGTATATTATATATTAGGAAGCTTCAAATATTATGGGGAAAAAAGTAGGAAAAGGAACATGTGTTTGCTGGAATGTGTTATTGACAAAATTTGGTGTGTAGGCCAGGTGCATGCATGTAATCATGCAAATATCTGTGGGAGGGCTTTCCAGGCAGAGGATCAGGCAGTGCAGATGCCCAAAGGAAGGAACACATCAGACATGCTCCAGGAACACCAGAGAGTCCAGTGAGCAAGAAGTAGAGTGATTGGAAATGATGTCCTAGAGGAATAAGGGGCTAAAACCACGTAGGTCCTTGTAAATTCATTGTCAGGTTTGGGCTTATGTTCTGAGTATGACGGGAAGCCGCTGAGGTTTTGAGCAGAGGAGTGATGTCATCTGACATGTTTTTAAAGGGTCTCTCTGGCTGTTTGTCTCGATGGACCACAGAAAGACCAAGGGTGAAAAAGCAAGATACCAATTAGGAAATAACTGCAATAATCCAGGAAGGGAATGGTGCAGCTGGAACCAGTGAGGCAGTGGCGTAGGTGATGAATGATGCTTGGCTTCTCCATGTCTTTGGCATAGAATGCCATGATAAATTGAAAATCAAGTTTAAAAGAGTAGGGAAAAAATGCCACAAACGTTCTTAGTCTTGATGCTGGCTTTCTTCAAACCCCCAGCAACTGCATTCCACTCTCAGTTGATGACCTTGCCTCCTATTTCACTGAGAATTTACAGCAGAGCTCCCTAAAGCCCTCTCTTTATGTGTGCCCCTGCATTCACTTGTGCCCGTATTCTCTGCCTTCTCTCCGTGACTGTGGATGAACCATTGGTGCTCCTCAAGCCAGTCTTTCTGTTGGAACACGAAATCTCATTTCTTCTTTTTTCCCTAAGAAAACCGCTTCAGCTAATCTCTCCTCATCATTTATTCTGTCTCTACATGATCTTTCATTAGTATGTATTGACCATTTTGATTCCATCTCTCCCTCTACCCACAGCCCCATTATTCCTCCTAGTAACCTCTTTATTTCTTCTCTGGAGCAGAGTCCTCTAAAGAGTCGTCTCTCTTAACTGTCTGATTTTTCTTTCACCTTTCCACGAACCCAATTAAATTAAATTAAGTTGAATTTTCCAGATACTATTCTACTGAAACTACTTTTATCAAGACCCCTGGCAACTTCCATTTTATCAAGTCCAAGGTTAACTTTTTGGGCTACATTTTCCTGATATAACAAGTAAGCATTTGGCAGTTGATTACTTTCTCCTGGTTGAACCACTACCTTCAATTGAATCACAACGTCATACTCTCCTGGTTTTTCTGCTGTCTGATGTCATGATGAGACCTTCCTTCTCCTGCTGATCTGCTGACACAAAGAAGCCAAACTTAGAGGGCATCAGCCATAGCTTTAAGTTTTTCGTGACTTTTATTTTATCTTCTGATAGAAGTATGCCCTCTTAGGACACAAGACTTCTAGACCATGGGGCTTAACGTAGTAGAGATGGAAACATAAATTCCCCCTAAATCAGTCACTGGGAGTGATGGTAAGCAGAGCCTCTTGGTTGTGTCCTGGAGAATAGCTCCTCTCCCTCCTAAGGCGTCAGCTCTTAGCTGGCCCCTCAGCAATGCCTTCAGGAGGCCGTTCCACAACTTCTTAGACTTATGGATGATGCAGAAGGTGGTAGGAACAGTATAAGCCATGGCTTTCCTCTTTCTCTCTCTACTTGTTCCTCTTCTGCTCCCTGACCTCTTAATATTAAAATGTCCTTGAAACTCTTCTCAATCCTTGAATTTGTCTGCAACTGATAATTATACCCAGTCTCATGGCTTTAGATACTTTATTCTCTTCCAAAACCATGTCTGTAGCTTGAACCTTTACTTTCACACTTATATTCATATAATAGGCTTGAAGATATATATAACAGACATCTCAAATTTAGCATGTTCACAACTGAGTCCAGATCTTCCCTACCGCTACCAACAGAACACCAGAAATGACCTGCCTTTCCCATTTCAGTTAACAACAACCACATCCTTTCCAGTTCTTGGGACAAAAATTTTAGAGTTCTTTATCCCTCTTTCTCCTCATTACATCTAATTCATCAGTAAATTCTGTTAGTTCTGCCTTCAAAAATATATCTAGAGTTCAAACAGAGCCTTCCAAGCCCACAATTATCCCTCAGGTTCAAGTTGCTATAACCTCTCATCTGGATTATTAGGCAACTTTCCAACTGATCTTTTGACTTTGACCTTTGCTCTTCTTCAATCATTTCCCAGCACAGCAGCTAGAGTGGGTCTCTAAGTTAGATCTTATTTCTCTGTTCAGAGTAAAATCCAAAGTCCTTACAATGGTCTATGGTGCTCTACCATATCATGCAACCTAATAACTTTAGTGTTTCAGGCTACCACTCACCCTTCACTCACTGCACAAAAGTCAGATCAGCCTCTTTACTGTTTCATAACCATGTGTGGCACGCTCCCACTGCAGAGCCTATGTATTTGACATTCTCTTAGCCTGGAATGTTCTTCCCCTAGACAGCCTCATCACTAGATTCTTTAGTTCCCTTAGATCTTTACTGAAATGTTTTCTCAGTGAGGTTTTCCCTAACCACCATATTTAAAATTGCAAACACACTTCCCTAAATTCCCAATCCTTTTCTCTTCAACTTCATAACACTCACTACTACTAACATTTTGTATATTTTACTCTGTATTTAGATCTATATATTTGTTCCTGGTCTTATTAGAATATAAATTTCATGAGGACAAGCTATTCATGTTTTGCTCCTTCTTGTATCCTTTATTCCTAAAAGGCAGTTGTCTAGTGGCTAGTCAATATATGTTTGTTGAATGGATCCATAAAATACACACCCTGAGAAACACTATGGTGTTATCTTCTCTCAGATGAAAATGTATTTCATTTCTTATACACGTTTGCGGTTACAGACACAATGGCAGTAATTGTTTCAGAAGGAGAAACTGCTAGCATTATCACTAATCAGAGCTTTGTTTACAATTTCATTTTAAAGGATAGTAAGTGTTAACAAAACCCTACAGTTTTACTAAAGGTGGCATCATTTGAAAACAATAACTTATTTTTAATCCCTTCTAAATTCTGTGAAAGTCAGGGCATCTGGCTGCCTCAGTTGGTAGAATATGCGACTCTTGATCTTGGGGTTGTGAGTTTGAGCCCCATGTGGGGTGTAGGATTACTTTGAAATAACATCTCAAAAAAAATTGTGTGAAAGTCAAACATACTCATAGGTTATATTGCTTTTATAGACAGACACTAATAATTTTAACAAAAGCAAGTTAATTAAAATAATTTAATTTTAACTCATTGACATGATTGTTACTTTGTTCAAAAAAGATTAAATTATTGCCCTGAAAATTACTCATTTATTAACTTTAGAAATTGTTTACTGACGTCCATTAAATTAGATGAAGGTTTAGTTCTCTTACACCATCAACCACTGCTTTTTCTACTATCCTCCTCCCATCGAGTAATATCAAATTTTTCATTAACTCAATAGCCATTGCTAACATTACTGTGACTTTCTTAATATTATTCATTACATAGTCAAGTAGTGTTTCCCTTTTTTGAATATTTTAATTTCTCCTGGAAAAAGTGGACTCTTTTCCATTTTTCTTAATTTTCAACATGCTCTAACATCTATTATGAGCTTATTAATTTCACCAATACATGTGTCAAATACCTGCCAATATTATTATATGCATGTTCACATATCAAACACCTGCCATTGCTTTCCTTTTCGTTTCCCTGAGATCTCCTTCGCAAAGTCTTATCCTCCTGCTCCAGTTGGGACAGAATATTTCCTGACCCTGCTACTCAGCTGTCATTCTGGAACTGCCAAGAGTCATCACTGGTGTTTGGTTCAACAGTCTTTAATTTGGAATCCCCTGGTTTCTTCTACTTTCTTGAGTTAATCATTTTCGCTGGAGTCCATCCTTCAATAGTTTCCTCAGCTAAAATACAATGGGAGGTTGAATCCTTGTTTTGTCTGTTCTACTCTTACACTTGATTTAGAAATTGACTAGGAAGAGAATTACAAAATGAAAATACTTTTCTCTTCAAATTATGAAGTTACAGCTCCACTATCTTCTGTCTTCTAAATGATGCTATTGAGATTCCCTCCCACCATTATAACTCTCTATTCTTTGTACACTACCTATCCTTTCACTCTGTAAACTGTCATTAGATATCTTTTACCATGTCCTAAAATTTCCCAACAATGTGCCTTGGTGTGGTTTGTAATTATTACTAGTATTTATTTCACATCATAAGATTTTCCATTGGCCCTTTAAAGAGCCAAACCTTTACTATCTGTTTTTTTTTTTTCTATTTCATAATTTCTTCTCTCTCTCTCTGTCTTTTTGCTTTCCCTTACTAAAACTTCTATCACACTTTTACTATTTTTTTCAAACAAAAGATCTCATATTTTTATTACTGAATCAACCTATTGGTGCAGAAGCATAGTAACAGAGAAAAATCATTTTCCAGACAAAACATGTCTATTGTTCAGGTAGTTGGGATGTTTACAGAGTGATAGAAGGAAGAGGTGACCTTCACGCAGCATAAATATGTGTGGTATCTCATGTGTGATCCGTTATAGACCTGGCTTGGCTCTTCTCCAGTGCCTCCTCTTGGAGTTTTACCTAATTTTATTGCCAGTTTTCATCCCAATCTACTGGGGAATGGGATGATTCTGCTTTTGTTTCTTGGCCAGGAATCACCTGGTCTTGAAAGTCTTGTGTCCTGGAGGAACAGTCAACTGCACACATCAAGACGGTGGGGGAAAGGAGCTAAAATTTCCCTCACACTTTTAGATTTCCTGTTCTGATCTTTCAATTTTCTTATATGCTCTCTTCAATTTTCTACCCCTTTCTCCTTGGTCCTGGGAAAATATCTGGCACGATTTTGCAAAATTTCTGGCACTTAAATTTTTAATTTCCAAAGGTTTTTTCTTACCGTGTTTCATTTTCATGGATTCAAGTTTTGATTTATGGAAAAACACAACTTCTCTTATGTGTTGGGGAATATTAATTCAAGGGTTTGTTGTTTTTTTTTTAAGAGTTCTTTTTTTTTTTAAGACTTCCTTTTTTCCTGCTGCCTCACTTCCTTTTTTATCTCAGATGTAGTCTTCCAATTGTTTTGATCTGTCTGTCTTAACTGTCGTGCCCCTAGAATATATAGCTACCCTTGGCTGTCCATTCATATTTAAAAGTAAAGCACTAAAGCTGATTGGAACTTTTATATTTGGAGGTAGAAATTGTTAACTTGAGGCTTCAATATAAGGTCCTCATTATTTTCCTTTTTACTTTGGGGATAGCTCTATGTCAGTATCTAGAGGTTGTTTATCTGTGACCTTTTAGAGAAGAAGCCTACTTTCTCTTACTCTAAGGGAGGTAGACCATATATTCCAGATAATCTGTGATATCCTGGAATTTGAATAGTAGGAGAAAGAGTATCTTGCAGATTGGCTCTTAACTTCCATTTTTAGAGATGTCACCCATACCTGTGGCTAATGTTTCTTGACCAGCCAATGTGATGAAACTAATGTTTCCTGACCAGCCATGTTGATGATAGTCACTCACTATCACATCATGCTATGTTTAATCTTCTGCATAATTCTTGTCACTAATATTTTTCTTATTTACTTACTATTTCATTATTCATCTCTATCCCCTTCTAGAATGAGACCAAAAACATCACCCATTTTATTCACTGCCTAGTACATAGTAGGGAACTAACAAATATCCATTGAATGAATAAATGAATATGTGAGTAAATAAGATCTAAATTTCCTGCCAGTAAATTTCTCAAAAAAAATTAAAATGCAGATTGGGAGATAGTTGGGAGGACGGAATTGCATGACTCTCCAGCTGGATCTCCTGTCTTCTCCATTCCAAACACAGTTTTTAAAACCAATGTCCACATTTTTGCCCAGCATCTGAACCATACTGTCTTGGGTGTTTGAGGCCTCCAAATTCTGAGCCTTTGTTGATACTCTGTGCACAAATTTGTGGCTTCTTATGGCTTTCCACCCCACACTGCTGTTTTAGCTACCACTCCTCTATCAGCTCTGGCTACTGCTTTTCTCTTAGTCATGAGGAATTTATACTTTTTATCCCTGCCCTGTTATTTAAGTTGAAGAAGGACAGGTGATCTAAAAAACTGAAGTCTCTCTATCATGCTTACTTAAAACCAGACCATTTTAATATTAAAATTGTTTTACTTTCCTTCCTTTCCTTTGCCTCAGTATAATGAATGATTCTTTCCCCATTTATTCACCTCTCTGTATTCAGAATGATCTTTTAAAATTGCAAATATGTTTGTTGCAGACTCCTGACCTCTTAAAATATTTCAATGGCTTTGCATTACTTTAAGGATGAGGATGAAAACTCTCCATATAAAACAGCCCTGCATTATGTAGCCTGTATCTCTAGGCTTAGCTCTCATAGTCCAGTACAGCTGAGCAGGGGCTTTTTTAGGCCCCCACATGACCAGTCTCCCCTCTGCTGTAAGACCTGCAGGTGCTTTTATCCCTACTTCTACTATCACTTCCTCAGACTATCCTTCCCTGCCTTCCAGACTAGGTACACTCTATCACGGTATCATTATTATTAAACTGTTGTTGTAAGTATAATAGCACCTATCAAGAGGGTTTTTAATTGTATGCCTTCATTTAATTGTGCAATTATTTTATTACAGCTAGTGAGAGAGAAATGTTAATCTCCTCCACGAGGGCATTAATGTATGCCCCCAGTTTAGCCCAGTATTTGGCATGATATAGGTTCTCAATAAATATTTTCTGAATAAATAAATGCAATCAATCACAAAGTTCTATGAAAAGACAGGAGGCAAACCCACAGAGCAGAGAGATTTTTGTCCTTTGAATCCTTAGGTGGTTTATTGGCTTTGGGTGCGGTTATACATCCTGCTCTACCCTTGGCCTGAGGGAAAATCTGCAAGCTTTATACAGAATGTTACCAGTGACTTGTATTTTTTGATATTTACTCTCCTTAGGTTTGACTCAAAATAGACACAGATTTTAAAACTCCAATATTAGATTTGTTCCTTTGTGGGAACTGCCAACCAAAGAAAACTAGTCCTGAATCTGAATTGTTTGATTCTATCATTTCTATTATATGTCACTGCACCATTGGTCTCTCAAGAAAAGGCTTCTTATTTTCATAATTCCTGAAAGTTCCAACAAATGGGTCTGAAATGGCCCTGTCAGATACTTAATAATAGTGAATTAATTCTCATCTTAAAAGAAATATAAATTTGGGGCACCTGGGTGGCTCAGTGGGTTAAGCCTCTGCCTTCGGCTCAGGTCATGATCTCAGGGTCCTGCGATAGAGGCCCCACATCGTGCTCTCTGCTCAGCAGGGAGCCTGCTTCCCCCTCTCTCTCTGGCTGCCTCTCTGTCTACTTGTGATCTCTCTCTCTGTCTGTCAAATAAATAAATAAAATCTTTAAAAAAGAAAAAGAAATATAAATTCTACTATTTTATTTCATAATTGGAAATAGAAATCAATTCTGCTCCAGTGTATCATAGGAATCCATATCATTGCATTAGGCTGTCCACAGTCTCATATTTTGTGTATCAAATTTTGTGAAAGCATGGATGATAAGAATCCTTATTAAGTTATAAGCTAATTACAGCATTAAAAAATGAACCAGGATAAGTTAACCTTACTCAGGGCAAATATAAAAAAGCATCTATAATTGTGGCACAGAAGTAATGATTTTGAGCTTTCGTAATTGTCAGCTGTGTAAGGAAAATGAGTAGAAGGCACTTGTTTGACACAGGAACACTCCTTCTCCTTTACCTCATCCTTCAGTGATCCATCCATGAATCAAGCAGGTAAACTTTAAAGGAAAGTCACTAGATATTCTTAAGGCCATGATTTTGTAGAAAATGCTTTTCCTTTGCACAGATAAAAATGCAGACAAGAGAGATATTAAGTCCTCAGGTTTGAAATTTGAAAACCTCATTGAAGAAGGTAATTTTCTTGTAGTGAAGATTTTGGACACTCAAGTGTTTACTACTATATGAAATGATTGTATAAAATAAAGCCAAGAAGGAAAAGATGGCTATGAAACCTGGAAAAGGACTCTTGCTTTCCTCGCTTTCTATTTATTATCTGCCATTTTCTAAGGAAGAAAGGAGTTGAATAGAGAAGCAAACTTGTTGAAGGAGGTGTCTGTTTTTAGCTACTGGTTTTTAACTGCTAATTTATTTTTTATATTAAGAGAGCCATGCCTGAGGTGATTACCTTCAGAATTTTTCCTTAATTACATGGCAATCTTTCTTAGACCTTGACTTGAAGACAGCAATGGTAACTTGTCTTTAGTGTTAGTCTGATGTTCAGACTTTGCTTATTTTATTAGTACATGATAATGCTCTTCTTTTGTGTGACAGAAACCTTGAGTCCATTACAAGACACATGCTTAATAAGTTAATAGCAAGATCACTTGGGAATAATACTCAATGCTGAAGCTTTCTATTTTCCTAATGTAAATCATGTACTTGGCATGCTTGCATGTAATCAGCCCATAATGAGATAAGAAACGAACAAACACTTCATTTGAAAGCTCATTTTCGTGCCATAGATGTATTCGTGTATTGCTGATAGCCTGATTTGAACCGCCAGCTATGAAATGACAAAGATCATGAAGGTAGATTTCTTTGTTTAGTCTTGCTATTTTGCAGAATGTATCACTTTCACAATCATAAGAGAAATACAAACTGCATTTGATTTGTGAGTTTCACGCTACAGCTAAATAGGAACGTGATTCTGGAGTTCACCAGGGACTTGCAGGCCATTCCATCATTCTCCTTTTGCCATCTGACATCTTAAAGGAAAGACAAAGTGGAGGTGAAAGAAATTACTCCGAGGTGAGTATCAAATGCTGTTAACTCTCAAGGAAGGTGAAATATGACTTCCATGCAGATTAGTCTGATAGAACTCTGCCTTTCTAGGAACACAGCATCTGATCAAGTGATCTGACTGTCGGTGTGCCCCTCCAGTGATATTTTACGTGAATGCAGTGCACAGCAAGGAAACTAATTAACGTTGACTTCACTGCATCTATCCCCAGAAGACGCAGCTCTGTTGTTGTGTGGGTAGAATAATTAAGGAAAAATAAAATTTCCCTGAAGAGAAGAACTTCTCATTCTATTACTGTAAAACATAGAAGTGGAATAAATTGTTAACTCGGGGAAGTAATGAACTGCAAACTCTTTCCATTTGTTTATTTAGGAAGGACGGCAGGTGACCTCACCCTCACTGCCGTCGACGATTAGTTCTTTTGTTCCGGCTTCTGCAGTATACCTGACGGCTCATCTGTCAACAGCTTCGCACACCAGGCCTGGCTGTGCCTATTCTCGCCAAAAGATGGGCATAAGATGCCCAAAGCTGCAAACAGGAGTGAGCCAATGTCAGCGAACCAGACAGCTTTGTTACATATTTCCCAAACACGCTCAGAGGAGGACAGGAGAATTAAAAAGCTCCTGGTCACAAGACCCAGTCACTGCATCTCCAACTCAAAGCTTGAAACGTCATCCCCAATCAATCAGTTGTTCGGGATCACAGAATATTTTTGTAGTTTTTATATTTAGAATTGGCTAGAGATTGAGTGTCACTTGAAGAAAGCAGAGCTTATCACACATTCCATCAATACCATTTTTGCAAGTGAGATAACCAGTGGATAAACTTTGTCATGGGTGGCCAAAGTCTTGTTAATTGGACAGAGCACTTAGATGTTGGGTAGAAGATAAATGATTTTCCTAAATTAGAAGCAGTTTTATAAAATTAAAGCCAACTTTGTAAAAAAAAAAAAAAAAAACTTTTGAAAAGCTCTGATCTCTTTTCACCAAGTCCCATGAATTGCAGGACTTTCTAGAATTGTTACTCTAAGATAATAAGAAAGGTTTGTGGACCCGATGGCTTTGATTTACTTTTTAGGCTATGAGTAAAATTTATACAAAACAAACCCACCACCCACATTCGGAATGACTGACAAAAGTGAATACAGAAACCAAAGGGATTACTGAGGGATAAAAAAAATTACCCTGCATGTTTTGAAAACATTTAAAAAAATTTTAATTGTCAGGCATTCTTATTTGAGACCATCAGTAACCTGTGATGATCAATTTTGACTTAATGACAGTTAGGAGGTTAGCAATTTTTTGTCTCCTCAAACATTCTGAAGTTCCTGAAGGAAGATGTGAGATCTCCCCATGGTAACTTAAAGTTTCATAATTTTGGTTAAATCACAATACATGAGAATAAGCAAAGTGTTTTTGATACTGCTGCTCCTTACAGTCAAATTGCAAGAAAGGCTGACATTAAAATTCTGTTTGATCCACATGTCAGCTCTTCCTTTATGGCTTAAACATAAAACAAGTTTTCGGCCTTCAAAGACTCGAACAAAAACATCATATGTCTTTGACATTTCATGCTCAATAGAGAATGTTTTCTGTTTTTCTGTTCCTCATTTTGACAACATTTGATTATTTGAGGCATGATACTCACGAGAACCACATTCTTTTGCTTTTGCTCACAACACCAAGGACCCAATTAATTAACAGAGTAGATAAAATGGAAATCGATGCTGGCAATACATAACTTAAGCACAGTTACAGGATATGTTAACTTCCAGAGACAAAACTTGAAGAAAAGCCATGAAAATTTTTGGCAATCTGCCTCCTTTGGAGATGTGGCAAGGAATCTAACACATTCCAAATATATTCTTTCATTCAAGGATTTAAATTTAAATTCTGGGCTCTCAAGTCAAATGTTTCAAAAGAATGTTCCTGTGGACTCCGGAGTGGGCTTCATCTTCCCATATGCTGGGTATATGGCCCGTTCATCAGGGCATAGTGGCGGATACAGCAGTACTCTGTGAACAATGCCATGTACTAGCTGAGGGAATATCTGTGGTCCCACTGCTTTTTCCTCCATTTGCTCATAAAAGAGCGCTGTCTATACTCCATGCCTTCAAGACGGGGTTGCTAAAGGATTTGGGGGTGGGGTGCGGATAGTGTCAATTTTTAGCTCTTGAGTTTCAAATTGACTTTGGAAATATATAGTGGGGCAGTAGTTTTAAAGAAAAAAGCTTTTCAATCTCAAAAGGCCAGATGCTGAAGGAATCAAAGCCCAACGTTATTGCCAAAAAGAACATATTTGGAAAAATGCATGAGATACAAGAGCAGACTTTTGCTATTCCAGTGATTAAAAAAAGAACCCCTCTGAACTGGAGGTGAAGCTGAACTTGAGGAGAACGATCATGTGAGAGGAGGATGTGGGCTCCGAGAAGAGGCAGGGAACACGGGGCAACGGAGCCCTCTTCAGGTTTGGGGTCCAAAAGTAGGTGTCCCGCTTCCCATTATGAGGTGGCAGACTTGCTAGACTCCCACCCCACTAACAGTGTGCAAGCTTTCATACAGAGATGGCTGCACGGATGACAGCGCTGGGGACAGAAATGCTGAGTTTGTCACAATCCTCGTGTAGTGTTGTAGAGCAGTTCGACGCTTCCCAAGCCCCGAGTGGGGATGTAGTTTAAATGAGAAAGAGTGGCGAACTTGAAGAGGCCTCAAAGTACACATGAAGAAGATGTAGAAATAATCACAGCTATCACTACAGACAAGATAGGAAATGGGATGTCTGTCATGGAGAGTTGACAATGACCACGGATGGTCATTGGACCATGGACCATGACATTTGAACAGATGCAAGCATGGATAGATGCCACGAAAGGACCAAGCACTACACACGGTGCTTTGCCTTAGTGTTATGTAGTCTTCCAGAATTTAGATACGAGCTGGGAGAACAGGAAGAGGGAAAATCCTGACCCGCTCAGGACTGAGTGTTCAATGCCTGTAGAAAGGACTTTTGAGGTATCAAGAAAGTTCTGTTACAGAGGACAGATTTGTACTGAAATTGACATTTCTGCATGTATGTGTTTGGGGCTCCAAATCTCATACTCCCTTCATATATGAAAGACTAACTTGAGTAGATCTGCTGTGTAACCAGATACAGGAAACAATTCCATAAGCTCCATGATTACAGAGGCAAAGGAAAAGAGTGACACCTGACAAAAAGTTGTGCTACTTTGGGTTATGTAATGTAGTCTTTTCCATAAGTGGTTAGTTAACATATCCATGTTTGCTTGTTTAACACAGGATTTGTCAAAAGCTGTCTCCCAGCCCAAATCCAGCTGATGGCTGCCTTTTTTGTTACCACTCGCCAACTAGATTTTTTTTTTAAATATCTTCAAATGGTTGAAAATAAATTAAAAGAATATACTGTGACATTTGAAAATTATATAAAATTCAAATTTCAATGTCCCCAAATAAAATTTTGTTGGAAAAGAGCCACACATATTGGTTTATGAAAAGTAGCTTTTATGCCACAGTGGCAAGGTTACATAGTTAGACTATATAACCCACACGGCCCAAAATATTTACCATCTGTTCATTTACAGAATAAGTTTGACAAGCCCAGATCTCATAACAAACTTCCAGGTTGAACAGACACAGAACCCAGAACATACTTTCCAGTTCATCAAATATGCTTGCTAGATCTCTCCAGTAGTTGTATATTAAACTAATTAAGCTCATGCTGAATTTGAGTGAGTTATATATGAATGTATAAAAAGATCTTAGAAGCAAAGTCTGACACACAATAAGCATCGGGGTGCCTGGGTGGCTCAGTGGGTTAAAGCCTCTGCCTTCAGCTCAGGTCATGATCTCAAGGTCCTGGGATCGAGCCCCGCATCGGGCTCTCTGCTCAGCAGGGAGCCTGCTTCCCCCTCTCTCTCTGCCTGCCTCTCTGCCTACTTGTGATCTCTCTCCTCTCTGTCAAAGAAATAAATAAAATCTTTAAAACAAAAAAGTTTAAAAAAATTAAGAAAACAATAAGCATCATCTAAGTGAGCTAGTCTTCTCATTTGTGATCTTGAATAATTTGAATTTGTACCTCTAGTTGCTGCTATTATTTACTTCTGTGGTTTCAATGTAATTATTGTTTTTTTAAACTTGAAGGTCCAAGTTTCTATTCAACTTGCATGTCAGTTAAAGAAAAAAGTCACCTCTACTTTACATGTAAAACCAGTAACTGTCAATCGTCATGCCTGCTTACTCTAAAATGTGGACCTAAATTATGAAAAGATGTCAGCATTGTTCCACAATAAGTGATAGATAAATGCCTTGACTTTTTTGTTTCCAATAGAATGATAATAGTAACAGTAGTTATTGATTGCATGCCTTCCAAGAGTTAAGCATTCTAAATGCATACTTTCACTGAGTTCTAAACTCATTCCTCCAGAGTGGTGCTGTCTCCAGTCTACAAATGAGATGAGTGGGGTTCAGAGAGACCAAGGCCCTTGCTCATTGTTGTTTTTCACAAGTGGCAGATCCCAGAGCAAATACTAGTCTAAATATGTGCTCACCCCAGTAAACTGTACCACTTTTTCTTTACAGTTTCTAGTTTCACATATCATTCCCTCCCCTACTCAGTCTCCTTTCAACAAAACTCCCATGAACCTGCTGGCTGAGGAGAGCCAGTTGTCCAATTGGTAACCAGAAGCAAATTTAATCTTGCGAGCCAAGACCCTGCATGGTAATCAAGCTCGCAGTCCTGCTCTCTGTGCGGCCATCTTTGGACCAACTGCCTCCTGGGGGCAGCAGCAGTTTGAGTTATCCATCCTGCTGTGGTGACAGTTCAGAATATGGAAAATATGACTTTATTCCGATTTGTCTTGTGACATCTAGACACCATTTTCTTGGCCTTTGCTTACAGAGGTGGCGCCACCACTGTTGCTCTTCCCAAGAAGGTAGCTTGACTGGAAAGATTAGTGAGTCCTCATATCCCTTGACTCTAACGGGTGCATTGGCTACTCTTTATTGGACATTTTGAGTTTTATAACCTCATCGCCTTGATCCCCATGTGAGCACTTTCTGGTGACAGGCCTTAGTCTTCTCTTTAAAATTTTTTTTACTACTTAAGAACAGAAGAGAACACAATAGCTTCAATCTAATTTTCCAAATTAGCCAATTTATTAACCCATCTGAAAGTATATTCAACTGATAATTATTTTCTTCCCTCACTCAGACTTCCCCAAATTGAATTTGGTCTCCGGTGCATGTTTGGGACTTTCTTCTCTGCCAAATTGAGATTTTTAAAATGTGTTGATTAATAACCACCCCCGTGTTTGAGGCTTTATAACACCTCACATATTATTGATGCTTAATAAATCCTTCTTGGCAGCCTTGGGATATTTCTTATTATCTTTCCAAATATGTTTAGGTAAACAATTTGATTCAGTTCAGCATAAAATTGAACAATGAGCAAACGTTATGTGCAAAGCAGGTACAAAGTAAAGAGGCACGCTGCCCAGGGTACAAAAGTAAAGATGAAAAAGGGCTTAGTACTTGCCCTCAAGTATACTGGGTATATGAGTCAAATTGTGTCTCCAACCACCACCGCCAAAAAGATAATGTTAAAATCCTAACCCCCAATACCTAGGAATGTGATTTTACTTGGAAATAGGGACTTTGCAGATATAATCAAGCTAAGATGAAGTCATGAGGGTGAGCCCCGATCCAATGTGACTGGTGCCCTGCCAAGGAGGATGTTCGGACACACGTACGCAGGGAGAACACCAGGTGAAAGCAGAAGCACACAGACAGGAGGACACCATGTGAAGACAGAGGCAGAGATTGGAGTTATGCCGCCACAGCCAGGAACACCTGGAACTTCTGTAAGCTGGAAGAGGCAAGGACAGACCTTCCCCAGCCCCAGAGGTTTCACAGGGAACATGGCCCTGCCAACATCTCGATTTTGGACTTCTAGCCTCCAGAAGTGTGAAAGAATACGTTTCTGCTGTTTTTAAGGCACCCAGTTTGTGGTACTTTGTTTTGGCCACCATAGGAAACGAATACTGTGGTATACACAAGTCCTATACCCAAACGAGTGGTAAAAAGTGAGTGCTCAGAATCTTATAAGTGGGATAAAGATGTGAGGAAGACTTAGAATTGGGAATCAGAGAAAGTTTCCGGGGGAAAGACATAACATCTTAAGATATATAGGAATGGTAAGGTTTAGATGTCTAGAAATGGAGTGCAGGGAATTCTAGATGGAGGGAACTGCATTTGGATAAATGTCAGAGAGCAGAGAGGAGAAGCAAAACATGATAAGGGAAAAGGAGAATAAAGGGGGAAGCTAGACGTAGGTGTGCAACTAGATGATGGGTGGGGAGAGATTGAATGCCAAGGATTTTGCTTTTAGGGAAATAAGGAAACCACTGAAGGTTTTTGAGGAGGTGAGTGGCGATAACAGGACTCTATTCTAAGCAAAATGCCTAATCACTTTTGTGTAGGTTAAGTTGAAAAGGGGAAAGATTTGGAGGCAAGGAGACGAGATAGTAGGCTATTACAGTAGCCTGATATCCCGGCAGTGAGGAAGTTATCTAGAATAGTTGTAATGATAATTGGAAAGGACAGAAAAGTGTATGAGGCGATATCACAGTACAATGGTTGTCACTGGACTACTAACTTGGATTTAGGAGATGAGTTACAGACAGGAGTTATATCTGTCATCTCTTGCCACCATAATCCTGTGTAACAAGAACCATAAAACCTCAGTGACATACAATAAACAGAAAACACTTATTTTTGCTCATGTGTTCATGGGTCAGCTAGACAGCTCAGCCACCTGAGCGAGGCTGGCAGAGGGGAAGGGAGGCTGACTCAGGCATCTGCTAATCTGCCAGACTCTCCTCTTCATCTGGAATCCTGGCTAGGACAGCAAGGCTGACTGCCCTTCCCACGATCTCATCCTCTAGCCAACTGGTGTGGGTATATCTTCATGGGAAAGGCAAAGAAATAAAAGCATGAGCATAAATGTGCGGAATGCCTTGAAGACTCTGTTTGCATCACGTTTGGTCTCACTGACCCAAGAAAATCACACTGTGAAGCTGGAGATCAGGGTGGGAGAGGACTACAAAAGTTACAGAGTGAAGAGTATGGATACAGACAGGGAGACCATTAACTGGGTCCAATCATGCGATCTGTATACTACAAGAGTTCAATATAATTTCAAGGTTTTGTGGGAGGAATAATAAAATTGTTATCCTAAAGTCCTAGTCTTTCTTCAAAACTCAATTCAAGCATTACCTTTCCTGTAAAATCTTACCTATAGCTCCTCTGGACTACGATCACTTCTTATAAGTATTTCCATTATTTAACTGATCATGAATTCTACTTGGCTGTTTTCGTGTCTGCTTCCTTATACTTAGCTGTGCCTCCCCAAGGGCCCAGACCACACTGCTCTGCAGTCTCAAGAACTAAGTTCAAATGCCAGTTCCACACCTTACTAGCAAGTTCTTCTCTGTGCATCTCTATCTGTAGACAGGGTGTACAAGCAATGCCCATCACGCATGTTGTTGTGAGAATAATGCAAAATAATGTGTGAAAAGCCCCAGAAATGTTAGTGATTATTATGATTATATGTCATTATTTTTATTTTCATGGATCCATACTCTGTGTAGTGCTTAAGACATAAAAGACATTTTTTAAGAAGTCTTTTGAGTGAACATGAACAGATGAAATATATGAGATGAAGCAGGTACTACTGAACATGAAAGCCAATGGCGGGATTTTGCATGGACTGAGCACGGAAGAGGCAGAAGGGGATGGGATTCAAAGAATCAAAGGAAAACCTGGCCTTGGAAAGAGGAAGTCACGTGCCTGGCTAAGCACATGTATGTCGAAAGTCTTCTTTGAATAGCAAGCGTTTTAATTAGTCATAATTACAGTTTTGGTTCTTGATCCTGTTTTTTGCTGTATTAATGTTTAAAGGCACAGAGGGCGTATCAGATGATGCTTTCTCTAGATCAGCGATGACCAAGAAAAACCTATCACATCCTGATAGCATGTTTTACCTTCCAGATGTAATGGGATGGAGAAGACATTTATAAAGTCCTGGACTGTTTCTTAATACACATCACTTAAAATGTAAAGGGATGGCTTACATCTTTAAAGATATTAAAATATTTCACCCTCTAAGGCTCTGCACCAGGTTTCACAAAACACACCGTGATCATTGCTTTGCTTGATTTGTTCCAACAGCTGCTTTCTTGACTTGACAGTTGGGGCACAGATATAGTTATGCCCCTATGTAATCGGTCCATGTTGCTTATAACAAAGTGAGAAGTTAATTAAGAGCAATCTACCTAATAATGATCTGCCAGGATTAACAAAATTTAATATAGTACATGAACTGTCCAGGCGTCAGAAGCATGTATTAAGAAATAGTATCTAAGGGGCACCTGGGTGGCTCAGTGGGTTGGAGCCTCTGCCTTCGGCTCAGGTCATGATCTCAGGGTCCTGGGATCGAGCCCCACATCGGGCTCTCTGTTAGGCGGGGAGCCTGCTTCCCCCTCTCTCTCTGCCTGCCTCTCTGCCTACTTGTGATCTCTCTCTCTCTGCCAAATAAATAAATAAATCTTAAAAAAAAAAAAAAAAGAAATAGTATCTAAGAGGGGAAAAAAAATTAGTTACCAATACGCAGAAGAGAAGCACTGGGGAGTATGGGAAACCGTACTATATTTTCATTATCTTCATATTTTAGAATAAGATCTTTGTCAGAGTTGGGGCGCCTGGGTGGCTCAGTGGGTCAAAGCCTCTGCCTTCAGCTCAGGTCATGATCTCAGGGTCCTGGGATCGAGCCCCGCATAGGGATCTCCGCTCGGCAGGGAGCCTGTTTCCCCCTCTCTCTCTGCCTGCCTCTCTGCCTGCTTGTGATCTCGCTCTCTCTCTGCCAAATAAATAAATAAAATCTTAAAAAAAAAAAAGATCTTTGTCAGAGTTAAATGGAACAACAGAAAGTTAGAGTTGGATAGAAACTTAATGATTCCTTTCATTTCTCTGATGAGCGGTGTTAGAGGCCAGGGGAATTTCCTGAGAGCGTGAAGAGGAAGAGCCGGGCAGGATCGTGCTGGTTCACCGCCAGCACCCAAGAACTACCTCATGTTCGGTAAGCACTTACTCAGACAACAGCTAAATGAATAAATGATTATTGAAACTCATGTATTCTGACTCGCAGCTCAAACATTAAGCATGATACATTCCTTTTTATTATGAGAGAGGAATTATAAAGAATAAGGAATATATCTTTTTAAACAAAAAGAAATTGTTTTTATCTCTTATTCAATTTTTATCTCAATAATGCTCCAGAAAAGAAACTAAAACAGAAAAATGTACAAATGAATCCAAGGATAATTGGTGCTACAAAAAGAAAGATCATTTTAAGTGAGTCTGCCTAAAAATGGGGATGAAGAATTTTATATTACATCATGAAGAGAGATGAATTAGACTTTAGTCTTGAAAATTGAAACTATGAGTAACAAAAATAAGTTGGTTTAATTTGTGTCTTTTAAAAATTCATGTCATAACTGCAATTTTGCACTAATTTTTAGAACAAAGAAACAATGAATCAAGCGTTCCTTGATCTGTGTGAGAAATATGTATTTTCTATGGAAATTGTATTATAACACATCCTACCCTCCAGATTTAAATTTCATGTCACAGATGCAAAGATGCTCATATTTGTTTTCCAGGCTCACCTCTTAATCTTAAGGATCTCAAATCATTCCTTGTTGAAAGCCCATCACGTACAAACCATGTTGCTCCTCTCTTCAGATCTAAGCCTCACGTTTCCTGGGCCATTTGACAGTCGAGCAGTTCTCCCACAGCACTTTGGAAAGCGTGGCCCTTTTATGCTTTCACTTTTCCATCAAACTGAATTGTATTCTTGAATTACATAAATGTCTGATAATCTTCAAGGCCCTGATTGACAAAGACGTGGATTAACACCAATGCAGGTGTTACAAAAGGAGGGATATTTGATTGGGCATTAATTTTGTTGGCACTTAGTTACTAATTCATATTTTTGTGTTTTGGCAATTTGTGCTTCTCAACACAATTTGATTATCTATTTTCAGATAACAAATAAATAAATGGATAATATTTTTTGAGCACTTTATACAAATTACCGGTTCCAGGGAATGTGTCCAAAATGTCTTGGACATAACATTCAAACGGAATTTCCTGAGAAATACCACTTTTTTAATCATCTTGGAAACTCCTACCTTCAGCTTACCTGCTTCCCCTCTCCTCTCTTCAACACCCATAAGCACAACTCTCTAACCTCTATTACCTCCGTCACATCTGACTTCTTCAGATTCATTCACCAAATTAGTTTTTTTACAGGGGCACTTGGGTGGTTCAGTCTGTTAAGCGTCTGACTCTTGTTTCAGCTCAGGTCATAATCTCAGGGTCCAGAGATCAAGCCCTATGTCAGGCTCCACACTCTGTGTGGAGTCTGCTTGTTCCTCTCCCTTTGTTACTACCACACCGCACCCCCCACTCCCAAGTAAATAAAATTAAATCCTTAAAAAAAAGAGTTTTTTACAAAAATTCCCCACTTTTCCAGTTAAATAAAGTTTAGAGGCCATGAGAGAAAACGGGAGTTAAAGTATATGACGTTTCTCCCATCATACTCTAAGAATAAAAACTTTCCAACCATCTTCAGTTTTGATTTCCTTTCTGAAAGTTGGAAAGTGATCTCACTTGCAGATATAGATTCACTGGAACCATCTTTGGGGCTAGATATAAGTTATACTCTATAGGTTTTAATACCTATATAAAATCACGTATATTATATTACTACCCTAAATCATAGTTTAAAAATGTCAGGCTAGAGGTGCCCGGGTGGCTCAGTAAGTTAAGCATCTGTCTTCGGCTCAGGTCATGATCCCAGGGTCCTGGGATCGAGCCCCATGTCGGGCTCCCTGCTCAGCAGATAGCCTGCTTCTCTCCCTCTCTCCCTCTGCCTGTCGCTTTGCCTATTTGTGCTATCTCTCTGTCAAATAAATAAATAAAACCTTTAAAAAAAATGACAGGCTAACTTCTTAATGGTAGGAGTTATAAGCCTTCAAATATTTTAACTATGTATTACTTACATATAGAATGATTCAATTATGTTGAAAACAAGGAGAGTCTGTAAGTTGAATAAAATAAACTTTCACCCTTTCTTATGTATAACATTCAGAGAAAGACAACATTAGAAGAGTCTTAGTTCAGATTTAGTCAAATTCTGAACCATAATGCAAACAGCTAGAAATGCAAATTCTAATCATTATTCTCTATTCATTACAAGGGAAAAATATTTTCTGATCAGTCTATTTTATATGAATTCTGATAACAGTTTCTTTTGTCGTTCCACATAAATTTCAACATAATTTCCTTTTTTTAAAAAGTGTGTTTAATTATTTTAGAGAGGCAGAGAGAGAGACAGGACAGTGGGGAGAAGCAGAGGGAGAGGATGAGAGAGTCTTAAGCAGACGCTGCGCTGAGCAAGAAGCCTGATACTGGGCTCTATCTCATGACCCTGAAATCACAATTGAGCCGAAACCAAGAATCAGATGCTTAGCCAACTGAACCACCCAGGTGCCCTTCAACATAATTTTCTGAAAGTCTTTAAAAAAATAATATACATGTTTTAAAAATGGTTGACTCTCTATGTGTTCTTACCTCAGCAATAATGTTTGATGAGCTTTCTCGTAATTATGAAAAACGGTCTCTTAATTCAACTTAATTTACTGCCATCCAACAGGTATTTATTGGGCACCTTCCCTAAGGCAGCAATTGTAGAGATTTAAAAGATTATAAAATTAATTTGCCCCCTCAATTAGATTATAATCTGGTGGAGGAGTTAACGTTTACAGATATGAAGCTATCACAGACTTAAGAGATGAATTAAAGTTGGCTTAAAACTGTGTGGCCTCCATAGACAGCTATCTGGGTGTTCCCAACTCTTTGGTATCCCCTTCTCTTTAATATTTAAACATGACTTTGCTTTTTCTCATGTACTATGAAAAACCTAGTAACCACTCCAATAGCTGAGAATTATTGGTGAGGCATTTCTCCTAGTTTCCTCTTGCTTCGGTTTTTTTTTTCTTTTCTTTTCAAGATTTTATTTATTTACTTGACAGAGAGAGAGAGATAGCTCAAGCAGGGGGGAGCAGCAGGAAGAGGGAGAGGGAGAAGCAGGCTCCCCGCTGAGCAGATAGCCCGATGTGGGACTTGATCCCAGGACCCTGGGATCACGACCTGAGCTGAAGGCAGATGCTTAACTGACTGAGTCACCCAGGTGTCCCTGCTTCAGTTTTCTGATTTTAGTCTTTAAGGATTTATATGTGGCATCTTACCTCTGCAACTGCTGTCCATGGGCTGTGCAGCTTTGCCCCCACTGGCCATAGCTCTGATTCCTTCACTTCTCCAGAAGCCATTGATACAAGACAGAACTTCACTTAAGAATGAAGAGAATAGGGGTGCCTGGGTGGCTCAGTGGGTTGGGGCCTCTGCCTTCGGCTCGGGTCATGGTCTCAGGGTCCTGGGATCGAGCCCCGCATGGGGCTCCCTGCTCAGCGGGGAGCCTGCTTCCCCTCTCTCTCTGCCTGCCTCTCTGCCTACTTGTGATCTCTCTCTGTCAAATAAATAAATAAAATCTTTAAAAAAAAAAAAAAAGAATTGGAAGAGAATAGAAGGTGGGGTTTACAGCACAGGACAAACATTAAAATTAAATGTGTATATTCTTAGCCAGTCCCGGCATGGGTGACTTCTCACTGTCCATACTTCCCTAGCCCTATGGACTTAGCTACAATGTCTCAGACTCTCCTGTCCTGTCTTCTTCTCCAGCATTTCCACACTTCTTACTCTCTCTTATACACGATCTCAGATAATCCAGATTTCTACCTTTAATTCTGAAGAACAATTTGGCACCCCTTTTGTAATACATGCTATAGGGAAGTCTCACTACTCCCAAAGAGGCTGTCAAGCAATCACTCTTTAAAAAGAACCATCTTCCCTTATACAAAAATGCTACTTGTCTACTATGTTGAAAGTGGTTGTAGTCTGTTAGTCAGTTCTTGCTTTGAATAGAATTTTTCTTATCTTCATGTTACATGAACAAGTGAGAATCAGTAAGAGAGAGCTCCCTGGGTAGGACTTGTCCATCAGGCTTTGTGGAGAAAATAGGAATTGGGCCAGATCAAAGGGCCATTAGTACTTCAGTATATTGAAAAGAGGAAGATATTCCTATATAGCCAAATAAACAAATAAGGATTGAAATATGGAACTGTGCCTGAGTTACATGGGAGAGAGAGAGGAGAAGTGCTTGACCAGAATTGAGACATGGTAAAGAGTAGAATGTGAGCTCAGAAAAATAGTTTGGTGACTAATAGCCAATTATAGTGTAACTATAAGGCATGAAAAAAAAATTCAAACTTGGAACAGGAGAAAACAAGAAATGGAGCTTCTGTGAGATTCCTTAACAGATGTCCGACACAGTAAAGAAATATTTGGAAAAGATTAGTTGATGTAATAGAGATGTGTTGATGGAATAAAAGCCTGGAGACAGAGAAGTCAGTGTGTATGATACACCAGTAACTGTGAGGTGAAGCTGAGGACATGAGCCAGCCTGCCAGTAATAGAAGGGAGGAGGGTGGTGAGAGTTGAGAAATAATGGCAAGGATCCATCATGCTTAAGCGCCAAGACTGCTGACCAACATCACTGCCCTGATAGATTTGGTGAGGAGCTGCGACAGGGAAGTGAACAGGAGAGAAGACAGCTACCCTCCAAACTGATGAGATTGTGCCAACGCTATGATTCAGCAGCAATTTTCTACTCCAGCTACCTCTCAGGACTTCCCTTCGGACCTCTCCAGAATTGTGTACCACTGTTTGCTAATATAACTGTGGATAATTTTAAATTACATATATATTTAATCTTCTACAAACTTTTTATTGTTTTATATAACAAAGGTAGTGAACGCTGATTGGAGAAAATGGATAAAAGTAACATAAAATACATACATCAATGATCCACCATCTAGAGATACACCCTTCTGACATTATGCCATTGAACGCGCTATATTTTTACAAATTAATGCATAACCGATTAAAGTCAAGTTGGTCTTCTGTCTAGTTCATACTGTTGTTTAAACTTTGACTTCTGTAAAAGCTTTTTAAAAAAGACAAGTTCATTAAGCTTTCTTTGTTTCATTTTCTCCATTTAAAGCAATAAAGAAAAGAATATTTGGTTATTAGTATTGCCAGGGTAGAGTGATTGAAAAAAGAAAGCTGATATGAAAAACAAGTTTCTCAGAAAGAGCCCCATTAACAGGAATGTGTTTCAAGTTTTGTGATTTCATTCTGTTCAGCCCATGACATGAACCTTCTCAGAAATTTCATATTTTCAAATCACCCATGTTTAATAAAGACAAGAATTGGGAAAGTACCTAAAGACAAGAAAGATATCTTGTACCCTGAATTTACACTTACCCAACATCCACAAGGATTTGTTTTACAGGCACTATTTTTTTTTGAAGAGAGGTTTTCTTTCTGCCGTTTATGGTAGCCAGGAGTGAAAAAACATAATAAAATATGTTATTTGAAACCAAAGACAACATTCTGAGATGTCATTTATTTTGTTTAGTAACTTTAGCTGTAGAAAGCTCAACAAATCCTACAGAGAGCTATTCTTTAGAATGGAGAAGTATTTTCTATCTCTTAATGATGACGTATTTCTAAAGAAGAATGACTTACCATTATCTCCTTAGGGTTCTAAACATAGCTAGAAGTCAATTTTAAAGTCTGCTATAAGTTGTAATGTTTTTAACAGTATAGTATTGTTTTTCTAGTCTCAGGTCTAACGGTAAAATATATTTGTTATTTTCAAGAGTTTTATAGACCTTCACTACTTCCCGGAAAAATACGATGAATAGGAAGAAAGGATGAGCTAACTTGGTAAAGTAACTTAGGGTTATAGAGATGCGATCTGGTGCAAATTTGTCAATGACCAGTGCTGACCTGGGAAAGGTCATTTAATCTCTTTATATTTATACTTGATGCTAATATATTTTCAATGATTCTTCTCCTTTAATGAAGCCGTTACTTATACGGAATACTAGGGGGAAAAAAATCAAGCCAACATGATTTTCTAAGCGGAGAGTATGTGAAAGACTGTTTATATGTTAAGCAGAGTTACCTTCCCATCACACAGAGAGGTCAAGCTGCCCATGCATCCCACAGGATGCCTTCATCGAACACTCTCGAAAAGGGATGCCTAATGATCTAGGAGCAAAATACAACAGCCACACACCTATGACTTCTTCAGTATTCCAAAATGCTTAGGAGCCATTTTAACTTAAAAATACTATGGATAAATGGCCTCAGTAACCAACAATTTCACATCTTAGAAGGTCAAAGCAATGCATGTGTAACTCTGGGTGATGATCTATCGATGCTTTCACATTAAAGAGAACTTGCAAGGCATTATCCTCAGCCTTCTGTTTCCCCCCCTTATTTTTTTTTAAAGATTTTATTTATTTATTTGTCAGAGAGAGAGAGATCACAAGTAGGCAAGGAGGCAGGCAGAGAGAGAGGGGGAAGCAGGCTCCCTGCTGAGTAGAGAGCCCGATGTGGGGGCTCGATCCCAGGACCCTGAGATCACGACCCGAGCCAAAGGCAGAGGCTTTAACCCACTGAGCCATCCAGGCGCCCCTCCCCCCTTATTTTGCTTTAAAGAGGCTTATGACTTCAGTACTTTGAGCCATGCAGTGCTTTTCTTTCCACAAGTTGAAGAGGGCACCAGTCCTTCAATACATTCTAGCTAGACAGGGAAAGCAGGGGAGAGGTGAAAAAAACAAAACAAAACAGTTGTAACGTTGTCATCCCAGTTCTGTGACTTCTAGTGCAGCCCTATCATTTCAACTTGCTACTCTGAGTTGTACCAGATCAAATTAAGAGTTGAGATGAGGGTCCCTCGTTTATGCATCCTGAGAGAAAACAAAATAGGTCACCAGAAAGCAACGAGTCTTTACTCTTGATATATCTTCTGGAAAGCAACATATATTTATGGAGCACTCACTAGATGCCTAGTGGTGTGCTTGGCCTTGCTGGAGAATAGATGAAGATGGGCTGGGTTTCTTTCCTTGAGCTTTCATTTAATTCCAGAGAAAAGATGAAAATCTATTACATCGATCATGCCTGGCAAACAAAGTGAGGTTCCGTAGGCCAGCAGCACTGGGTCACCTCAGGTTTATTGGAAATGGGGACACTCAGGCTTTACCCCAGCCCTAGTGAGTCAGAAGCTATAGTTTACCAAG
Source organism: Potos flavus (assembly GCA_028534135.1). Lineage (NCBI taxonomy): Eukaryota > Metazoa > Chordata > Mammalia > Carnivora > Procyonidae > Potos > Potos flavus. The sequence continues at coordinate 88,771,351 of CM052899.1, forward strand.
CAGCCCAGGTAATTTTGTATGCAAACGAAAGTTTAAGGAGTAAACAAATAGAAATAGAAATAGAACAGAAAAACAAATAGAACAATATTTTCTCCTCTCACAAATCTATGCCACAACGTTATAAATGGCTGCTGGCCCAACAGCGTGCCAAGTGCATGTTCGCAGAAGACAAGGAATCATTTAAATGAAATATGCCTACAGAGATGGAGATACAGTAGACGAGCTTAGCAAAGAGGCTGTTGTTCATTTTTAGTGCTCTTGGAGTATGAAAAAGAAGACATTATTTTATTTAGCTTGCTATTTGTAGACCACTAAAAGGTAAAAATGGCTTCGTTAAAGGGAAGAAACATCTACAATCTGAAATATGTTTACATTAGTTTACAAGGCTAAAGAAGATAGCATCTGGAGGTTATTCAATTCTATAAAAGATTTTGTGATTTAGTGATTAAGATTCTTGTCTACTTACCCTTTTTCTGGAATTAGCATATCTCTAGGATTTATCAACAAAGGGAGACCTATCAGCTAATGAAAGATTTTACTCAAAGGACGTTTTTCTGTTTGTAGGTAGGAAAACAAAAAGTAACAGGCTGAGTTGTGGAAAACTACAGCATGTAATTTAAGTACATCTTGGTAATATAATATCAAAGTATTTTCATATTTAAAAGTTACGTGAAATCAAAGGCAGCCAATTTTTGTATTCAGTAAAGATAAAATCAATTTCAAAGTGATGACTGATATCGGTATAAAATGTACAACACTTGCTTTGTATCACTGGACTATGAGGGAAACACCTAAGAATTTTTAATGATTACTAAATTGCTCTTCACAGTACTGATTACACTTTGCACTGTATTGTGTAATTAGGTAGATGTATAATTATTACACATTACCATCATATTACTATTCTTATACATTCATTCTTTATTCTTTTAGATCCCTTAAAGAATCAATGACATTCCTGGAAGCTAAAATAGATTTCATTTACATTAGTGAAGATTGTGATTAGTTAATGGAAAATAATTCTATACAAGTTCCTGTACGGAATTATCCTTTATAGGTTTTTCACATGACTCTCTACTCTTTGTTTGATATTAGTATCTGTGGAGTGAAATGTAGTTCAAAAGAACGAAGGCGTTCTTGCTTTTGCTTTTCTGACTCCTTTAAAATGCAGAATTAATCTCATTAATCACTAAACATGATTTATGAAAATCACATTTGGTTGAACTATTTTTTTTTCTCTTTTGTGGACTTCTATTCCCAATAGTGATAGTATCTTACCATTAGCTGTGAGAAAGAAAATACAGTCGTGTTCCCAAAAGAAATTAAAAATATACTCTATGCCCCGTATATCTGTATTAATGGGAATATAAATTTGTAAGAACACTGCAAAGGCATTTGCTTCCATCCAAAGTATTTGTCTTACTTACAGTGATGCTATGGGATCCATGTTTAGAGACGTTTAAAAAATACATATATAAATGGCCCATGTGTTCTTAGACTAGAGAGAGGGGTTTTGTGCTGTTGTTCTATTTGCTTGTTTTTGGTTTATCAAGTTAACTATCACTATCCCTAAAGTGTGAGGTGGGTCGAGAATACAAATACTTCAGAAAAGAAATATAAATATGTAAGTATATGCATAGGGAGAACTGTGAAATACATTTATATTTCTATAAATGTCTATGTTTATATAAAATGTATAAACATATATAAAAATGTCAAATAGTAAGACTTTTAGTTCCAGAATATAAAAGTTCAGGTTTGTCATATTCTTTAGTTAGATACAAAGATATTTCTTCTCAAAGTCACAAATTTATTGTAAAAATGCAATTTGGATTTCACACTCATCATGACTGTTTTACAATTTGAGACATATAAAAATTATTTTTTTAAGTAATCTCTACAAAGTGAGATTCAAACTTATAACCCCAAGATCAAAAGTTTCATGTCCCACCAACTGAGCCAGCCAGGCGCCTTTAAAAATTATTTTTAATAGGGTAAGTAATTTCTATTTTCTCAAGCAGACTTTCCAAAATTTATTTCATAATCATATCCTTATAGTTATAGTTACCTTTAATTACAAAAAAGACCCTATTCTAACATTTTGCTGTATGCATGAAAGCATCACTATCTCACCTTTTCAGTATGAGGTAAATCGACTTGTGGGACAGTCTCATACAGATTCAAGGAGATGTTGGTTACCAATATAAAGAAAACTTATAGTTCAGTGATTTTTCAAGTCTCATAAGAGAAATTAATAAAAAAAGAGAAATTAATAAATCGGACAAAACCAATTTTTATGAGAATGGCATAAAGTAAAAGATCACAAAGGAAAGGCAAATACTACTCCAACAACTACTGTAATGAAGGCAGGATCAGGATAAGAAAAAAATTCTTCAAAGTAAAGGTTTCATACTAAAGTTTCTCTGTTCATTTTCTTGATGTTTATGTAGGAATTACAGCCAGGGTTTTTCCATACACAATTTTTTTGTAAGTAGAAATCTGACTCTTCATGGAAGGTTACGTATTCTCTAAAATTGTGCCCTACCATTAGAGCTTCTATAATGATGGATAAAGAAAAGGGCATTCTGGAGACATAACGAATACCTATTTGGATCCACAAGACTGAATCATCTGCTTTACAGAACTCAGGGTAGATTCTCTGCAAAACTCGCATTATGTAACTGACAGAATTTTCCAAATATTTTTGTTCTTTTGCTTAAATGTCTTGTTTATGTGAGAACTCATTCACATATGTGATAAAGAACTATGTGATGCTACTTTGTCCTGTAATGTGGTATATGAAAGGGTCTTTTCTGGAATACAAACTAAGTGGTATTTTCTTTACAACTCAGTTAATTTCATAGCATATTATATACAAACTACCTACTATGTGAGAAGTACAAGACCCTGTATTTGACCCTACAAGGGATGGGGATAAAACAAGGTAAATGTGACATAATCCAAAAGATTTCAATCTTACAAAGAAAACAGAAAAAGTGGCATTAGTTACTCTGCTATAATCTCCCCCCAAAAGTGTCACGGGAATGATATAAACAAGGAATAGACATATGGAAGACAGAGATAATTTCTTAATAGAGAAGGCCGAAAGAAAAGACATTTGATCCCATGATCTATATAGCAGTTATGATGTTTTCAATCTACATATTCAGGCATACATTTAAAAAAAGTTACAAGCTTAGTTTCACAGTTTTCAGTCAACGGCATCATATCTCATGGGCATCTGTTGGGACATCCAAAATTCCCCCATGGTCTCCCTCAGCAGTCCTACATTTACTGTCCTCCTCACCCCTCTGCTAGCCCTCTCCCATACCGCTTCCATGACGCGGAAGACCCTGGGACCATCCCAGCCCTCTCTACTTAGACACACTGAGCTGCCTCCTAGGATTCTCAGTGGGAACAGGGAAAGCCCTTTTTCAACTTCTCTATTCTTTGGAGTCTTCCAAATTTTTCTGCAGCTGTTATCATCTCTTTCCTTCAGGGGACACTACCTTGAGGTGGAGAGATTTTGTGGCAAAAATCCACAGTAGTGTGCACAAATGTATAGCATATTGAAAAATGGTTAACATTTTGCCCTGCTGAGATGACAGAGTGAAACACTCTCTACATACTACAAATAGGAAAGTTTGGAGGCCAGTCATTTTCAACCTACCACCTCAAAAAGATGGGCTGGGGAGGAGAGGTAGAGGGATGTGTACTTTGTTCAGTTTGGGTGAGAGGACAAGTAACAGGAGATGACTCAGTCAATATCCCACCCAGAGTGAAGTCACATACATGATAGAACAGCCATTCCCTCATTCTTTCTTCCATGAGCCATTCTTTCTTCCATTCTTCCACTGCATTCTTTCTTCCATCTAACTTATAGATATATCTGTTGCTCTATATAAGCACATGTGTCTTTGAGGTTAAGCTTAATTCACATCTGAATTCTCAGCACCTAGCTAAAATGATGGGGATATATAATAAATTAATGATATACATCGATGATATATATTGAATTATGGTATTAAGTAGTAAATCAATCCATACTTAGAAGGAAAGATTAAGGGAAGACTATACAGTTTTAATGATGTTGCTTATATTCTCTCTATTTCATTTTGTCCACCTCATCAACCAATAATGCTGGACATAAACTTTGACTTAAGTGCAAAACATGTAATGGACACTGACATCATTGATCTTGTGCCTTAAAAAGTATAAAAGCCAGATTATAATATTAAGTCTGTGTGAATCAGTCATTGGTAACATTTAAATACACAACACTTTTGCTAGAGTTAACAATGAATGTGTTCTTAAAAGATTAATTATAATAAAGTGTGCTTTATGTACATCTAGGAACACCCAAGAGTTAATTTTTAAAAGAACCTACCATTGATGAGTTCATGTATTCACCTACCATGATTCCTCACTGTTTACAGGATAACATCTGAATTACTAGTGAAGCATTAAAGACCACCGATACATAATATGGCCTCAACTCCCCCACTACTCCTATACAAACATATTTTCTGATCAAATCAAAATGACTTTATACATTGCACTTTTCCACCTCTGTATATTTATACATGGCTCTCTTTTGTTCTCCCCTCCCTTTTACTGAAACAGAAATGCACCATATCCTTCAAAGCCCGGCACACAGCCCATCTCCATCAGGAAGATTTTGCTGATTATGCCTCTTCCAAACCCTAAAAAACACTTGTTATCATTAATGGTTATTTGGTATTCAGTAAATTCATGTGTGTGCATGTATGTGTGCATGTGTGGTTTGTGTATTTAAATGCAGATATTATCTCTCCCCAGTCAGGCTAGGAATTGCTATCTGACAAAATATATTTCACTGATTTTTAAATATCCATATCACCCAACAGGTCATTTTTTAATTAGCTCATTGGTTATTATGATCATAGTTTAATTTTTTAAATTTTTTTAAAGATTTATTTATTTTAGGGGCACCTGGGTGGCTCAGTGGGTTAAAGCCTCTGCCTTCGGCCCAGGTCATGATCTCAGGGTCCTGGGATCGAGCCCCGCATCAGGCTCTCTGCTCAGCAGGGAGTCTGCTTCCCCCTCTCTCCCTGCCTCTCTGCCCACTTGTGATCTCTCTCTGTGTCAAATAAATAAATAAAATCTTTAAAAAAAAAAAAAAAGATTTATTTATTTTAGAGAGAGGGCGTGCACGCACGTGAGCAGGGGGAGGGGCAGAGGGAAAGAGAGAGAAAATCCTGAAGCAAACTCCCCACTGAGCTCAGAGCCCATGTGGGGCTCAATCTGCAGACCCTGAGATCATGACCTGAGCCAAAATGCAGAGCCGGCAGCTTAACCGACTAAGCCACCCATGCACAGCATGATCGTAGTTTTAAATGCATCTTAGGAAAAACATCAGAAATCCAATGGATATTTTCTTCAATAGAGAATTCAAAAAACACGAATAAATAAAAACAATTAAGTACATTAATCACTCTGAACTTTACTTCATCTCGAGTCCCCTGTTTCTTCGCCCTGATCTCCCTAATTTATTTTTAATTTCTGAATTTGGTTTGGTGAATCTTTAGGAAAACATTATAAATACATCTGTACAGAATTCTAAAACTATGGATCTTGACTTTTAAGTCTTTGTAAAGTTTTACATGTTGGCACCTTTGTCTGTAAATCCTTCCTTACATCCCTGTTCTTTAAGACTCAATTCAAATGTCACTTTCCTCAGAGACCAACCCTGACGTTATCTCCACACCGTCTTACTGAAAAAAAGTAAGAATCTCTGCTCCTACCTCTATTTCACTGCCACGGTTTACATACATCCCAATTCTTGTATATATATAACACTTTCCTATAATTTTCACTTTGCAGATTTAACTTCCTTTATGAGATTTTAAGATCCATGAGGTCAAGGATTATTTCTTTTTAATCTTTGTCTCTTTAATTTATAGCGCATTGCCTCTTTGTTTCATAAGCGAATGAATCAGTGCCTAAATCTTAAATAAGGCAAATACAAAATCAAGTGTTCTTATTTTGTATACAGAGAAATCACGGCTATGATAAGAAAGTAAGCAGGTTAAAAAATCAGTGATAAGGAAGTGCCTGGGTGGCTCAGTTAGTTAAGTGTCTGTCTTCAGCTCAGGTCATGACCCCAGAATCCTGGGATTGAGCCCCGCATTGGACTCCCTGCTCAGTAGGGAGCCTGCTTCTGCCCCTCCCCTCTGCTCATGCTCACATGCTCTCTCACTCTCTCTGTCTCTCTCACGCTGTCCTAAATAAATAAATAAAATCTTAAAAAAAAAAAAATCAGTGACAAAATGCAATCAGGACCTTAACCTCTGGACACTTTGTCCAGTGAGTCGCTACCACCCCCTACACAGGGCTGTCTTCATAGCAACCTGTCACAGAAATGTAAAGGCAATTTCACGTAACTACCCAGAAGGATTTATTCAGTTCCAAGTGGTTTCGAAGGGTTAAAACCCATCCTGTACACATCTAATTTTTCTTTATCCAATTTAAACAATAAAAATGATTGTGTTTATTGAATCCTTAACATATGCTAAGTTGTAAGCATTTTTATCATTTAATACATTTAATTACCACAACCTTTCATTTGTTACATATTTTTATCCCCATTTTATGGATGTGGAAAATGAAACATAAATTCAGCAATCTACTCAATCAAAACCAGCGTTAAGTAAAAAAAATAATAAATTATATTCTATCCTCTTAAAATTAAGCCCAGTGTTATTACTTAGACTGTCAACAGACAACTTTAAAAATCAGAGCTGTCGGGGCGCCTGGGTGGCTCAGTGGATTAAAGCCTCTGCCTTCGGCTCAGGTCATGATCTCAGGATCCTGGGATTGAGCCCCTCGTGGGTCTCTCTGCTCAGCGGGGAGCCTGCTTCCCCCTCTCTCTCTGCCTGCCTCTCTGCCTACTTGTGATCTCTCTCTGTCAAATAAATAAATAAAATCTTTAAAAAAAAAAATCAGAGCTGTCATGGCGTAGTATTTCTCCTTCACCCGCATAGTGTTCATCTGCACATTTGGCCAGAGAGCACTATTAAATGACTGGGACAAAGAGTCTCTATTCTCAATTCCTTACCTTGAGCACATAAAGCCTCTGAGCTTCTCTATCACTGAAATGGGAAAAATAAATTACCGCCTTTCTTAATTCATTGTGACTCTGAGAAAAAAAAAAAAAACAGGAAGGATTGCAGGAACTACAAAAGATCATACAAACGTAAATGGTATTCTTAGATCTGATCTTCACCATACTGCTCTGCAGTGAGCAAGAACTGCATTGTGCACATTGTACAGATGAGGAAAATAGATTCCATACAGCCAAGGGACTCTTTGTGGACCATAAAAAGCATCGAGAGAATGCAATGAGGTTGGATTCCAGTGACCTGCCTCTCTTTCCAGTGCCCCTTCCACTGCACCTTGCCACCTTTCTGATGGCTTTGCATATGTGTTTCAACCCTCATCTTTGAATTAGGGAGAAAGCCTGAAATGTTGTGACTTAACTTATTGGTCTAAATTTTGGATGCATAACTGAGTAAGCATAAGAGACTGCACTATCAACTTGTGAGTGTTGTTTTTCCATTAAACAAAGGCATCACCAACCGCAGCTATGCAAGTTTTCACATGCCACCATGATGTTCAATTTCAGACCTCTCTATCAAGTGGGAATGGATTCGAAGCCTCATGTTAATTTAATCATTTCCTTCTCTACTGAGACTATCAACAAGGCCACTAGTTGGCATCCTTTTGATTTAGTACTTAAAATAGCTCTTGATAATAGCAAAAGATCCTCTCATCATTTTTACAGGGGACTTGATGATTTCCACTCCAATTCCAGTCATTTACACATTTTGTACTTACCACAGAGCAGCAAACCGCCTGACCAGCCTGATTTGATGGAAGGGGGGGACATATGTATGTGCCTCTGACATAGCTCTGTGTTTGGTTTCCCCTTCTGGAGGATAAAAGCTAGGACATTATGTGCAATTAGATTAACCACATAAACATGTTTACATTTTTCATTCTCATACATACAAATATGACATTCTTAAATTTTTCACTTAATAAGTCATTAAGAAATAAAAAAATGTGTTTGCTAAATATGTTTGCATATTTGCAAAGTTGTCACTTTCCTTGAGAAGCCTGGATTTCTGTTTCCTTTTTGGTGTATCATGTGATATCCATTTTTCTTACTCTAGTTAGGATGTAATTTCAATTGTTCAATTTCTGTGGAGTTTGGGTTCATCAAACAACAGTAATAAAAATAAGGGGTGATAACAGCAGTGAGGGTGATGCATTCAATATCCATGTCTACCAGTGAAGTAATTGAAACATTGTATCTCAGGGGCTGCAGGTGGGACCTGGATTCCACTCTCTGCTTTTCACAGACTGCAGAGCCGTTTTAGCGGAGTCTTAGGAACTCGCTGGATCGAAGCAGTTCAGCTTTAAGTGAAAGAATAGGTTAACAGCTGAGACCTCTTCCACTTTTTTTTTCACTTTTTTTTAAGTTTTTGACCATTTTTTAAAGATTTTATTTATTTTTGAGAGAGAGAGAGGGAGAGCACGAGAAGGGGGAGGGGCAGACGAAGAAGCAGGCTTCCCGCTGAGCAGAGAGCCCGATGCAGGGCTCCATCTCAGGATCCTGGGGTCATGACCTGAGCCGAAGGCAGACTCTTAACCCATTGAGCCACCCGGGCACCCAGACCTCTTCCACTTTTAAATGTGCTGTGAGCCTATAAAATATATAAGGATGTACTATATAAGTGATATATGGTCACTGTCCTCTGAGAGTTAATGAAAAATAATGTAGAATAAATGTAAGAAGATAAGGACAGAGACATTGGAAAAGAAAACCTCAGCTCTTATATTAAGCTGTTTGGGCTGCTAAAACAGAATATCACAGACTAGATGGCTCAAAAGAAATTTATTTTCTTGCAGTTCTGGAGGCTAGAAATCCAAGAGCAAAGTGACATCAGGGCTTATTTCTGATGAGACCTCTCTTGTTGACTTGTAGACAGCCACCTTTTCATTGTCTTCACATGGCTTTTCCTCCGTGCACAGAGAGAGAGAGAGAACTCTGGTGTCTCTTCCTCTTCTTATAAGGACACAAATTCTATGAGGTTAGGGCCCTACTTTTTGACCTCGTTTAACCTTAATTACCTCACAGAAGGCCCCATCTCCAAATGCCATCGCATTGTGGATTCGGGCTTCCACATTTGAATTTGGGGAGCAGGAGGGAGACCTAATTCAGCTATCATAGCTCTCTTTCAACTCTACCATATATAGCTGAATGACCAGGACCAAATTATTCAACCTCTGATTCTCATTTTCCTCATGGAGAAAATAATCATTCATTCTTCAAAAAGAGATTGTGAGAACTGAATAGAATAAAAGATTGTAATGTGCAATATTAACTACAAATTCCTAAAGAAAAAACCATTCAAAATGATTATAGAAATGATTAGTGCTGGAAAAATTAAGTGTATTTAGAGTTGAAAACTATTAGCATAATTTACGGACCAGAGTTGTCAAAAAGAAAGCATTGGGGCTAAAATAAGAAAACAGAATTTTAGTTATGAGTATTGATTTTTGAATCGCACAGCCCTGAACTTAAATCCCATTCTTGATTTATTTACCATGTGGATTTGGACAAGTTTTAAAACCTTTTTAAGGCACAACCTTCTCACCTTTAAAGTGAAAGTAATATTGCTTCTATCAGACTGTCATAAAAGTGATAATATTACAGCTGAATAAGTTATTAGTAACTTAGCAAATATTATCATTGAAAAGACCTTAAAGAAGATGTGAAAAAACAGAAAAGCTGTGTCAACAGGAATGGGCAAGTGTGTTTAGGAAATGAACCAGACAGGGAGTCATAAACAGAAACAAATGATATATTTGAAAAGATGAGATGGAGCTAAGGTAACAGAGCTTCCTGCATAATAAACCACTCCAAAAACTCAGTGGCTTAAAACAAGTATTTATTCTCACTGAGTTGGCTGAGTGTTGATCAATCTAGAGTGGGCACAGGTAAGGAGCTCTGTTTCAGGCTACTGGTCTGGCTGGCCTGGGCTCTCCGCCCGGGCTCAAATCTGCTCCACATCTCCCTCATCCTCCCTGGATCCGCAGTCTAGCTGGGCCATGTGCCTCTCAGGAGAGTGGCAGAAATGCAATGAGGCAAACCCAGCACCTAAGTGCCTTCATGCCTACACTTGGTCATGTCTGCTACAATTCTATTGCCAAAGTCAGTCCTGTGGCAGGTCCCAATATCAAGGAATGCAAAGTACACCCTGGCCAACACGAGTGCAAAACAAGTCTCAGATGAAATCAAAGCAAAACCTAGGGAGAAGGTGAATAATTCTGAACAAGAATAGAATATATCATACTAACAAACATACGGTTTTATCAGTGGAAGGCAAATGGGAAAATTCTAGTTTTTTTGAGCAGAAGAAATGTATGGTATCCATGTAGGTTTCAGAGAAAAATAATCTATAGGTGTACTACAGAGACTAAAAAAGGAAATCAGGGATACTGGTTAAAAGGTTAACATTGGGGGTGCCTGGATGGCTCGGGTCATTGAGCATCTGCCTTTGGCTCAGGTCATAATCCCAGGGTCCTGAGATCGAACCCCGCATAGGCTCCCTCCTCGGTGGGAAGCCTGATTCTCTCTCTTCCAATAGCCCGCTTGTATTCCCTCTCTTGCTGTCTCTCTCTCTGCCAAATAAATAAATAAATAAAATTTTAAAAATAAATAAACAAATGGTTAACATTGCAACCCTCTGGGAAGGGATAGTCTGAACTAAAGTGGGGGTAATGTGGCAATCACATGTCAAAGAAGGGACAGATACCAAAATCACATCAAAGCAAGAAACCATGAGACTTAAATATTCTTCAGATATCGGCAAAGAAGTGAACGTGGGAAGAGTGGTGAACTACCTATCAATTGTTGCACAAACAATGACCCCAAACCTTTGTGTCATAAAATAACAAAATTTGAATCTGAGATCATTTTTGTAAGCTGGGAATTCTGGAACAACTTAGTTTGGTGGTTCTGGCTCAGGGTCTCCCATGGGTTTGCGTCAGACAGATGTCAGCTAGGGCTACCATTTAAAGGCTGACAGAAGCTGAAGAGCCCCTTCCGGCCTAGCTCACACACACACACACACACACACACACACACACACACACACACACACACACGGCTGGCACATTGCTGCTGGCTGTGACTGCAAGCCCTCAGTTCCCCTTCACATGGACTGTGGAGACTGTCCTTACAATACGCTAGTTCATTCCTGAATGAGTGACCTAACAGGAAGCAAAGCAGAAGCAAGGAAGTCTTTTACGACTAGCCTTAGAAGTCACACATGTCACATGGGGCTCCCTGCTGAGCAGGAAGCCTGCTTCTCCCTCTCTCTCTGCCCCTCCCCCGCTTGTGCTGTCTCTCTCTCTCTCTCTCTGAAATAAATAAAATCTTAAAAAAAAAGTCACACATGTCACTTCTGCCACATTCTATTCATTAGAAGGGATTAAGTTCTTTACACATTCTTTTGAAGAGAAGAGTGTCAAAGAATTTTTGGACATAGGAAGATAAAAACACCACAGGAAAATAATCTATAGTATTTTGTTTGTGATAAGTACAACAACCAATGGAAAGAGCAAATGGACAACTCACCAACTGAAATAGAACTGGAGCCGAAATGATAACTCCCGGAGCTATCTTCATGGTTACAGAGGTGCGGGGTCCTTTATCAAATAGATTTTTGGTTTTCTTTCTCTGAAGTTGAGAAGTAGTAAGACAGGTAATGGGAGGTAAATCAGGAAATTGTTCAGAGCTCTGGGCAAAGCAACTGGTATATTGTTAACACAACACTACCTATATTCAAGCCAATTTTATAAGATATAAATCATTCTTGAGGCAGCTATAAAAGAATATTCAGAAGAAATACTCGGGATTGGGTGCCTGGGCGGCTCAGCTGGTTGGGCGACTGCCTTCGGCTCAGGTCATGATCCCAGAGTCCCGCATCAGGCTCCCAGCTCCATGGGGAGTCTGCTTCTCCCTCCGACCTTCTCCCCTCTCATGCTCTCTTTCGCTCTCTCTCTCTCAAATAAATAAATAAAATCTTAAAAAAAAAAAAATTTTTCTCCAAAAAGAAAAGAAAAAGGACTTTCTCTGAATTAAACTTCAGCAAAACTATAAACAGGCTGTGTTTGATTCCATTTCAAAGATTGGGACCGCCAGCCATTAGGTTGTCAGCCAGGTAGAAAATGCCGTCACCTTATAAAATCCCCTACGCGTCCGTGGCCTGGTTTTCAAACAACTATGACATTCTTAGGTTGGCTTCTCCATAGTTAAAAGAACCCTTTATTTAATTTTTTTTTTTTCCTCCAGGCAAAAGGGTTCTAAGTATTTTGCTTAAGGGTTTTGGTCCCTTTGGTTCTTTGAACCAAGGGAACGACGCGCTGGCACCAAATCCATAAACAGGGAAGACGAGCCTCAGCTTCCAGGTTCTAAAGAAGCTGCCTTGCCACAAAGTGGCCTTGTGAGGTCTGTCCGTCTGGGTTCTGGGCAGGTTCAATCGCTTCATTGAAAACATAATAAAACGATGGAGAATGGAACTTGGTGACCCTGTTTCACAGTTTTCCAAAGCACAAAAAAAGAATCGAGGGCATTGAAAAGTGAGTCCAAACTTTTATGGGTTTTCTTTCCCCCAGACCTCAGACAACAGCATTGTCATGAAGCAGCAGTATTCCTAAAAGGAGTCCGCGCATTGATATGCAAATGTGGGCTACAAACATCCCATTGGGCTGCAGAATCCCTGTGTCTAGCACTGTCACACAAATAGTTTTTGAATCTGAGCAGTTTATTCAGGACCATAAATATGTGTTTCACCCTGTGAACAAATTCTGTTTGCTCACAGAGTTCGCAAGCAGTGAAATACAAGGTAGACTATAAAACAGCCCCATTTGATAAGATGCGCCTCCGAGCAAAGATACTTTTAAATGGACCAGATTTTTATTTACTGCCCAAGATTGTCGTGCAAATGTAGCATACCCCAGATGGTAAGGTTTGGGGGTTTGTTTGTTTTTTTTAAAGTGTTATTTTAAGGTAGATGCTCTGTCTTGAAATAACTTATTTGCTTTTAAAAATAGATATGTAAAAACAATGTTAGTTCGCGATGTTACACCATTGTTAGTAAAGTCATAAAAAACCTTGCTATTGCTTCTGAATAGATCCGTGACAGTCGCAGGAAGAAAAATGATTTTTAAGATGTTTTTAAGACAGGAAGAGATGCAACAGGGGGGTAGAAATTTACTCCCGGAAACAATGTAAATTAACTTTTAAAATAGTTTGAAAAAACATTCCAACTACCAGAATTCTGTCTAGCCCACAAAATTTGTATAGACTCTACCCACATTTCCCAATGCTATTTCCAGCCCCTCCTAACCATCCCACTTCTTTCTATAACCACTCCACCTCTGGGTAACTGCTTGCATGTAGCCGAACCACTGAATTCTTGTATTTTCCACATTACCACTGAACAGAGAATAGCGTAAGGCAGAGTACAGAAAAGTTCTCTTTCTCTATGAGCTCCATCTTGAGTCTTTAAAACAATGGACTCATGAGTAAATGTCTGTTTTCATGAGAAATCAAAGCTGAAGAAAATTAACAGAAAAACCTAAGGTCCTAAAGGAACGTATAAAGCATATGTGCCTATGTGGTTGAGTCTGACAGAGTACATAATACCGAATTAGAGACCGAAATACTTTAAAACACCCATCACCAGTAAATTTTTTTTCTGATGACAATGAAATCATTAAAGAAAACTTAAGTCTGTAACTACACGTTGCGCACCGATGACTGTATCGGCATACTGTCTATTTTCATTTCATCATCAATACAAGATCAAATGGTTCTTTGTCCTACACTAAGGTCCTCATTCTTGATTGCCCTTCTCTCTGTTCTTTATGTAGCCAAGCTGATGACACCAGATGGAAGTGGGAAATGGATGAGGCACCGAGTCAGAGTCACAGAGTCAAGGGACAAGAGTCATCTCTCAGCAATTTCAGGGAAGTCACAACAAACTACACTTTTGAGATTAGAGAATTCTGTTTCTTTTTTGGAACATCGTTATTAAATTATTGAATTTTAAAATGAATAAATTTCTCTCATCTCCACGCATATTTTTTAGATGTTAATCCTTAATAATTATTTCATTGAAAGCATGATAGAGTGATAAAATCTTTCTAAAGAGCTTCTTGGAGTATTTCTTAAATCTCTTAAGTAGAGGTGCGATATGAAGATCTAGGTAAAGGCAACAAAATGTCTATGTACTTCCCGTAACCATTAATTTGATCTAATTGAATAAAGAATAGTTATCATAATGTTTTAATACAATATGATATCACATACTCATAGTTTATTAGGAAATCCTTTTTTTTATAAGAGTTGTTCATTTTAATCAACTAACAAAATCCATTAAATTTAGACAATCGACTGTAAGAAATGATGAATCGATTATAGTTAAAAGTTATATTTAGTTAATATCTCAGTCTTGCTTCACATAGTAAAAAAGAAAGGCAGGAAGGGGATTTAAAAAATAAAATTACCAAAAAAGACATGACATTTCAAGAAATTGTGAGTAAACATTTGTTCATTCCAGAGTTTAAAGAAAAGGAAAACTGTCAATCACCCCACTGAGAAAAGGAATACAACAATATTCAGGAAGGAGGATGTTAAGAATATGAAGCAAGGCTTTCAATGCCAAGAAGACTTTGAACGACCTTAATTTGCTCGGGTTAAATTTTGCAAGTGCCTAGTGCTTTCCTTCTCTGACTTTTGGCAGGATCTAGTGCATGACTCTCTTTCATAGTTAGTTGTACACAGTTGGTGAGCTACCAAAGTGTAATAAAAACAAGGGACAACTTAGAAAAAGGAGAAATTAAATAATCTTTGTTTTTTTGTGATTATCTTTATAAATTTTGCAGAGAAGTTACAGCTGAGAGCATCTTAGAAAATGTCCTGACCTTGGTGGAGGCTTTTCTGCTGAAACCCTCACCCACCCAGTTTGTATTTGTTTCTTTCTCTCCAGTCTTTACTCCCCCAGAGTAACCGCCATGAATTACAGCTGGAAACTTGTAGAAACTTTTTAAAAAGATAAACACTCCTCCAACTACTTCATTTCGTATTTAACTGGATAGGTCTGAATATTTGTATAATATTCTCCTGGATTTTAATGACATCTGCTTAGTTTTAAATGTGCGTACTCTGATGCCATTGTTTTTGTTTGTTTTTTTTTTTTCCTCAAACGGGCCTCTTCTTCGAGGCACTGGTGCCATCTGCTGGACATAAATAAAATTAAAGCCTGGGAAACCATTGTTCAATGTGAAAAGTCCAACCAAGTGCATTGCCCTTGTTCCTTAAAATTTAACCTTTGTAAAAACACTCATTCTTGTTTTCATTGTCCCCAGGAAAATAGTTTCAACCCTGCATTTCAACCAGAAAGTAAAGCGAAAAGTTTTTTGGGGGATATTTGGCACAGCGAATGGAGTTTAAAAGTACGTTCAACATTCAAACAAGACATGCACTGAGTATTATGGGAACACATGATGAAGAGGGCTCAGCAGCCTGCCTTCGAAATACTAGTAGTCTCATGGGCTGATAGGTCAGAAGAAAGAAACGTAAGGAAATAAAGGGGCTGCAGTAGAATAATTCCTTCCTTCAAACATGTGAAAATTGATGGAAAGATATGCTCACTCTTAGAATAACAAAGAGAATTTTTGTTGGGATTTCAGACAACTGCTTACTTCTTCAATCAAGAAAACTAAAATTAAAATATCTTAGTCAAACCAGAACCCAGATCAATCAGTGCTCTTTCCATGGCTTCCACTTTCTGCACAGTGATTTCTTACTGATTATTTTACAGATGACAACGTGAAGGTAAAAATATTAATAAAAATATAGGCCTACAATATGTCATAAAGATAATATCCAAAAGAGGATGTGGTATATGTGTGTATATATACATATAATGGAATATACTCCATTATATGTGTGTATGTATGTATAATGGAATATATTCCATTATATGTATACAATATATACATGCCATATATATGTAGATAGATAGACAGATAAATAGATATGATGGAATATTACACAGCCATAAAAGAAGGAAATCCTGCATGACCAACGACATGGATAGAATTTGAAGGTATTATGCTAAGTGAAATAAGTCAAAGAAAGATAACATATGATGTCATTTATATGTGAAATTAAAAAAAAAAAAAACTGAGTTCAAAAATGCAGAGAACCACTGGTGGTTGCCAGAGGTAGGTGGAAGGGGAGTTGGGAGAAATGGCTGAAGGCATCAAAAGATACAAACTTCTAATTATAAAATTAAAATGAGTACGTTTTGGGGATGTACTCTATACAGCACAGTGATTATAGTTAATGATACTGTATTATATATTTGAAAGTTCCTGAGAGAATAGATCTTAAAAGCTCTCATTACAAGAAAAAAATCATAACTGTGTATGGTGATGGATATTAACTAGACTTATCATGGTGACCATTTCACAGTATATACATATGTTAAATCATTATGTTGTACCCCTGTAATTAATAAAATGTTGTATGTCAATTATATCTCAATTAACTATAATATCTAAGACATAAAAAAATGAGAAAGAGTATTTCAAAATCTGCATTTTTTAATCATATATTTTTATTGTTGACTGGTCTGTTGTATGTCCTTTTCTTTTTTTTAATTAATTTTATTTTATTTTTTCAGTGTTCCAAGATTCATTGTTCATATACCACACCCAGTGCTCCATGCAATACGTGCCCTCCTCAATACCCACCACCAGGCTCACCAAACCCCATCCCCCTCCCCTCCAAAACCCTCAGTTTGTTTCTCAGAGTCCGCAGTCTCTCATGGTTCATCTCCCTCTCCGATTTCCCCCAATTTGTATGTCCTTTTCTACTAGATTATAATAGCATATACTTGAGCTTAGCAGAAACCCTGCCATGTGCACAATAGGTTTTGATAATTGAATAAATGAATTCATTCTAGACTTGTTTTTGTTCTCTTAGCCTGCTGAGAAGGGAAATATTAAGTTCAACTGACAAATTGCTGAAGGAAAGAGAGGACTGATGCATAGAAATTGAATGAATTAAATTTTATAGACTAAGAAAAAAATTTAGAACTTGCTCTTATTTTTCTCAGGTACACATTGAAATATCTATGGATACTTAGGCTATACTTAAATGAACATAGAAAAATTAACACTGCTGAAAGATTGATCAAACTAAAAGATATTCCATACTTTTCTCTCTTTAAAACAAATAAATATTAATTTGGATAAGAAGAGACACTGAAAACCAGAAAGAGAGGAAGAGAGAGAAAAAAGCATTTTCCTCATCATAAAGGTTAACTATTCCCTGTGGTAGGCACTTTTGTAATTGCAAACCAGCATTACTTTTTTAATCCTCAAAACATCTCTAAGAAATAGATATTATTATTAATTCCATTTTAGAGAAAAGCACACTGGGGCATACGTTTAGTAACTTGCCCAGGATCATAAAGCTAGAAGTGAAGAAAATTTGTCTGTACCATAGACAGTGGAGAAGGGCTTAAACTCTTACTCACTACATTAATGTTTCTCGGAGTATGCTCCAAAGACCACTCGGGGAGTGTCTGAGACTCTTTCAGGGAGTCTGTGAAATCAAAACAATATTCACCATATCATTTGAGACATTGACTATCATGATAAAACTACAACTCCATAAGTCCATCCTAGTTCAGGCTGAAGCTCAACTATACAGAAGTTACCAATAAGAGTAGAGAAAAATAACATTGCAAGGATAGGTTGAATTAGATCATTTAAGGTTTCGAACGCTAGGCTAAAGATGTATTTCAGCATGCCATAGAAAAGCAACTAAGATTTTGAAAATAAGGGATGCCTCAGTCAGTTAAGGGTCTGCCTTTGGCTCAGATCATGATCTCAGGGTCCTGGGATCAAGCCCTGCATCGGGCTCCCTGCTGGGCGGGAAGCCTGCTTCTCCCTCTCCCACTCCCCTTGTTTGTGTTCCCTCTCTCACTGTGTCTCTTTCTGTCAAATAAATAAATAAAATCTTTAAAAAAAAATAAGATTTTGCAAATGAGGGGTGCTTAGGTGGCTCAGTCAGTTAAGCCTCTGACTCTTGACTTGGGCTCGTGACATGATCTCACAGTCCTGAGATGGAGCCCTGAGACGGGGCTCTGCACTCAGCAGGGGGTCTGCTTGAGATTCTCTCTGGCCCTCTCCCTCTGCCCCATGCTTGAGCACGCTCTCTCTGTAAAAATAAATAAATAAATCTTCTTTAAAAGAAGATTTTGAGTATGAAATGGTGCTAAATGGAGCTTGAAAGAAGTATATAAAGTGAATTGGAGAGGCAAAAACCGAAAGTAGAGTAGAACTGAGAAACAAAAGATAACCAGTTGAATGAACTAAAAAATTACTGCAAGAAAGTAATGAATGCCCTACAAAAAATATTAAAGAAGCTTGGAAGAGAGATGAAAAGTCTAAGAAATTATTTTTAAATATTTTAAGTATATAGAAAGTTATTATGCGGAAAATATAATTCACTTTCTGCCGTTAATGCATGAGTCTTCTGACGGAGAAATGGACTTCAATTTCAGTCAAATAATTTGATTAAATTATAAAGTAAATTGTTGATCAATGAGGATGATTAAATATTGGACTATACCATAAACAGAAGGTCAACAACATCTCTCCCTGGAAATACAGTAGACGTTATGCTTCATTTGATCACCGGCTAGAGCAGATATATATTGAGAGGCAGTATAATGAAAAGGGTGGTGAATCACAGCTCAGAAGTTCCGGCCTAATTATGCCATCTGTTAAGTTCCTCATCAGTAAAATAGTTACATTCTGAGTGTCTATTTTTTTTTTTCATCTCCCATGTGTTTTTTATAAGGACCATCTTGTACACAAAGGCATATGGTAAGTATAAAATACAGCTCAACGATAGATGCTTATGTTGATGCTGACAATGGCAATGACAACTCAAAAGCCCACCCTTTCCGATTTTATGAAGATCTAGTATTTATTCTTCTTCTACTTGTACATTTTATTCCAGAGTCTGGGAAAATAGTGGTGAGTAAACAGACAAGACCTCAAACTAACAGAAACACAAGTTTTTAATAAGAACACTTAAGTTTACACTGGGAATCTGTTTGTTCCCAGATCTACTTGCACTAAGAAATATAAGTACAGAAGTTATATGGAGTCCCTCTCAGATGATATTTTCTTGATTTTTGTGGGATGATTTTGTAGAAAAGTTTAACAAAGAAAGATAATTTCAAAATGGTAGAAGTTACAGAAGTTTGCAATTTGCTGATGGGTAGGTTCCAAAACGTACAGTATGCAGCCTGAATTTTATCCAGACAAAAATCACAAAAGAATTCATTAAAAATAAACAAAATCAAATAAAGCTGGTAATTTAATCAAGTTTTGTGGTTTATTTTCTTAAAATGGACTCAAATATGTTAAAAGATAATCCCCTTTGAGAGGATTTCCTAGATTTGCATTCTATCCTATAATGAAAAGAGGTAAGGATATTGTATACACAGACATAAACAAAAATGCTGCTTTTACATAAATACATATGCTATATACACATATCTTTGAATAGAGGGATTTATTTAGGTGAAATATATTATAGGCTTTTGAAAAATGCCTTTAAAATTTTTCTTTGCCATAATGAAATACAGTAGAAAAAAGGATCATTTTACAAGAGTGTTTTATTGTTGCCATCTTCCATCATATTTGAAGAGAAACAAGAGGTTAATCTTATGACAATTCCAGGCTCTGATAAGCCTACTTGGGTTCTCATAGCAGACGTAGCAATAGATAATAATATTACTGCTATTTGACTGAATAAGCAGATCAACTGGCAGTAAGATCAATATAAAGATATTAAAGCCTTTCCCCAAATACACACACTCACACACAGAACTGTTTCACGAAGGCATATAAACTTAAGTCATTTGAGATCGATTTCCTAGCAACTACTTTGCAAAACAAGAAGGAGAAACTGTGGACTTAAGTTGGTGACTCTGTGACACAATGTGGTGGTAGAAATATTTCCTATTACAAATACCAAAAAGGAAACTCACTCGTTTCCTACAGGAGCCAAAGACGGAACAATAAAATCACATATTTAACTCTCACTGTGATGTTAAAAATATTTTAATAACTATGGACAATGTTTATACCAGCAGACATTGGGAAACTTATCTAAGCCTTGTCTGCATTTGAGAAAGCATCTTCAACTATACTTATTTGAAAGGCCTTCACATGATAAAAAATAAAGCTGATTTTTAAAATCTCTAAAAGTTCAAAGTTTTTCTTTGAAAAATGAACATTTACTGAAATTATTTTCTTCTACGGTTTTCACCTCCTCAAACCTGTTTCTATTATACATAAGGAATTAACATATCAAAATAAAATTCTCCAAACTGAGAATTTAAAAATTTTAAAACTGATTTCATTGAAGACAGAAAATACGCAGTTTGAAAGTGATATTCGGAATCTTCACCAAAAATTTAGTCACTTCTAACCTTCACTGAGAAAATGAAATAAAATACACTGGAATGTTTATTTAGTAGGGAATTTACCACTTAATGACAGAGGAGAAACTCTCCAAAACAGATGAAACCATCAACCATAATTGTGAGCAGCTGCACACCTTCAGAAAACAAGCAAAATTCTTACAGAAAATGCAAAAAGAAGCATTTGTTCTTATTAAAGCCAAATGATTTCCCACGAGGAATAAAACTCATAATAATCGGTCAAAACTCTATTGGCCAAGAGAAAACTCAGTGAATTAAGAAAAGAACATGCATATGACAGGGGAAAAAAATTCAATAAAGCAGAGCTTAAATTTAATCTTTTAGGTGAAAAGGGACTTCTTATGCCCAGTGTTTAAAGTGGCAACCATGTTAAAGGTCTGAGAGGACCACCAAGTCATATGGATTCTCAGATCACCAAGAAAGAGGAAGCATTAAGTTGTGATGGCTGAGGGATGAAGTATCTAAATGTATCCTCTGTGGACCCAGTGTCAGCTCCATGTGATCAAAATCATGGCATGTTCCCTCCATCGAGTCATTATATTTTTTCAATAATTTCTCTACAAGAGACATCTACAGTTTCTCCCGCTGAACTTAGCAGACTCTCTCTGGACCAGCAGACATAAAAATTTACTATGCCTCCCCTGTTAACACCATAGGGTGATGCATCTTCAAAAACGGAATCCAGGAGAAACACCAAAGATCATCTCGGCCATTTATGTACACCTGATTCAAGTTCAGCCTTTCTTCCTCTACTTCATCCTCCGGTCAATTGTCAAAGGAGGGTTCCCGGGGGCAGTTAATGCAAGGTAAGGCTGGACACCCAGAAGAATACTCATCGCTGAGAGATGCCCCTGGCCTAACACATCGGCCATTAGCATAAAAAATGTTTCTGCATAAGCACTGAAATATTTCCCCCGTCCCACATCCTGAAAGCAGAAAAATCCTGTCCTCTACTGAGCCTACTTCTGAAGGTCCTGAACCGCAGCCAAATTCCTTTCTAAAGAAAATTCTCTAAAGAAAATTTGCACTTTCTCCTTTAGCTTCCTTGCTCTTAAGTGGTTATACTATTAATCAAATGGAAGCTTGATGGAAGTTATGATTCATGTAATATTTCACAAATGTGGAACACTAAAGTGTGATTCCTGAGAGTAAGTTCCTTCCATCTTAAATTTAGTTTGTTGGGGCACCTGGGTGGCTCAGTCGTTAAGCGTCTGCCTTCGGCTCAGGTCATGATCCTAGAGTCCTGGGATCGAGCCCCGAGTTGGGCTCCCTGCTCAGTGAGGAGTCTGCTTCTTCCTCATCCTCCTCATGCTATCTCCTTTTCTCTCAAATAAATAAATAAAATATTTAACTACATAAATAGATAGACAAATTTAGTTTGTCTTTTAAAATAATCTTGAAATTTTTCTTTTTTCGTTTTATTACTGTTAGTTAAGTGAACATGCAATTGTTTATATTGAAGCTTGGTAGAATTAGAATTCCTAAGATACTGTTTTATAAATACAGATTATTGAAATGTGACTTATGAATAAACTGTCTACATTTTTTTCCTCTTGCAGATAGTGTAAAGGTAGCATTTGGGTTTTAGCTTTTAACAAATCCCCTATACCATGAACTGTAGTGAGAACTTTACATGAGTGATTCACAAGCGGAGATGTGTGACAGTCAAGGGTCATGTCTGTACTCCACAGGCTGTGTTTACTCTAATTATAAGACAAAGTAAAGTAGCCTGATATCTATATGAGTACATTTTAATTTATTTTTAAAAGTAAGTATTACTTGGTTTCTACCATTGTATCTAATCCTCTGTTATGCCCTGGGAATTATTAAATATATGTATATATAGCAGGCAGTCTTAGAGAGTTAACAATAAAAAGTAACCACTTTAAAGTTTCTAGTTAAAATTAAAGTTTAAAATTTTACATCACTATCTCTGAGAGCAGGTATCCAGCTTCCACTTTTCCCATACTGAATGACATCATTTCTTTCTTTCTTTTTCTTTTTTTTTTTAAAGATTTTATTTATTTGACAGAGAGAGACAGCGAGAGAGGGAATACAAGCAGGGGGAGCGGGAGAGGGAGAAGCAGGCTTCCTGCTGAGCAGGGAGCCTGATGTGGGGCTCCATGTGGGGCTCCATCCCAGGACCCTGGGATCATGACCTGAGCTGAAGGCAGACGCTTAACGACTGAGCCACCCAGGTGCCCCGACATCATTTTCTTCTGACGAAACATCCCTTGTAGGCAAAGACCATCCTGTAGCACAGCATCTTTGAACACAGCAGACCTATAAACATTGTAAATAGATTAATAATATGATATGAACCTAACAGACATTTACACATTATTTATTTGTGTAGGATTTAGTGCTAACTATTTTATGATAACTAATTTACTCTTAATAACATTTCTTCTGAAATTGGTACTATTACTACCCTTTATTTAAATATAGGAAACTGAGTCATGGGAAGGATAAGTAACTTAGCCAAGACACACAGCTCTCAGATGGCTCTGCAAAGATTCAAATCCGAATGACCCGGATCTTGACTCAACCCACTTAAACACTATGCCCAGCTGCTTGGATGAAGAGCAAAAGCATCTAGTGATTGAAGTCTCTATCAGTAACTGTTTTTGTAAATGTTATTGCCATCAAAATTCTAATATGCTCCCAGTATTAATTCTTTTTGATCCAAGTAATTTCTTTTACTCTCAGAGGCTCTAATATTTGGCTAATTGTTTATACATTTGACATAGATATTTGCCAGTAATAGCAATCTGGTATTTGAAAAAGAATGATATAAAATGTTCTGTCTAATGTGGATGAGTTCATATAATGAAGGAGTTCATGATAAGGAAGGAGTTTATATAATATCTTTCTCCCCGAAAGAAACATCCCCTTTTCTGCTACATTCTTTAGAGGTATGAGCAAATGGTTTGCCTTTTTAATAAAATCATTCCTCAGAAAAATCATCTGACTTTCCAAAAATGAGCAAATATCTCAAGGTAAAATAGGGTCTCTGAGAAAGAAAGTATCCTAAAAAGAAAAGAATATATAACATTTTGAAACAATAGTGCATAATAAATCTAAAGAATCTTGGCATTTTCCCCACCATAAAATGCTAAGGTTATCACTGAGACATTATCAAATGCTTTCCTCCCTCAAAGGGACAAGGCTGTCCACCTAGAACTGAGCAGAAGGCTCAGGTCTCTACAGAAACTATTCAATATTCATGACTATAAGAAACCCAGCCAGTGTCTGGGTCATGGTTCACAGGATAAAGGGCTCCTGCCTTTCCCCTTGGTACCGAGGCTCCTGCTTATCTCCGATATATGACAAATGACTTGTTAGTCCGTAATTTCACACAGCGTTAGCAACTGTTATATAATTCTGTCAGCACTTATAGTTAGGCTTTAACCAAGGTGACCAGGAAGGCTCCAGTCTGGAAGACAGACAGAGACCCTGTTTGGGGAGGAATTGGGAAGAGAATAGGAGTTTTCTCATCCACCGTTCAAGTATCCTATGGGGCCAGAAGCTGAATCAATCATTGATCTCTTTTGGAAACATAGTTGAATCAGCTCCTATTCCCAGAAAAAAAAAAAAAAAGATTTAGCAAATAGCCATATAACGTAGTGATTCCATTAAAGATTAAGAATAGTGTCCATAATAATTGTATGGAATGAAAAGATATTATACATCCTGCTTTTTGTTCAAAAATAAGTCCAATTACAATAAAGTCAGAAGTCAAAGAGTAAGAGAATTTCACTACTATAATAATTGCTATCCTTGAAGTTAAAATAGACACATTTAGTCAAGAAATTGAAAATAAAATAAAATATAGATTCAGAAGACATCTTTCAATGAGATAACTTAGAAGCTAGAAAACAAAACTTTTCTTTTTTCTTCCTGTTTATTAATAAGAAAAGACCTTTGAATATCATGAAGTAGGGAGAAATGAAGCTGGGAGACACAAGAAGTCATCTTGCCAAATCATTTATGAGCCTTTAGACTCAAAGCAAATCTTGATAGGTAGGTAGGTAGATAGATAGATAGATAGATAGATAGATAGATAGATAGATAGATAGATATGATCTATTCTGAGGGAAAGGGTAGAAGTGGCTAATAAATAATGAATAAATAATGAAACTTGAAACCTATTATCTAGGGACACCTGCGTGACTCAGTCAGTTAACCATCTGCCTTCGGCTTGGGTCATGATCCCAGTGTCCTGGGAGCGAGCCCCACATCCATCGGGCTCCCTGCTCAGCGGGGAGTCTCCTTCTCCCTCTGCCTGCCGCTCCCCCTGCTTGTGCTCGCACTCTCTCTCTTTCTCTTTCCTTCTCTCTGACAAATAGACAAATAAAACCTTTAAAAAAAAACATATCTAATAAACACTCCAGATTTGTGAGCTAGCAATTCTTACAGCATATATATGTTGTATATATATATACACAGCATATATATGCTGTATATATACACACACACACACACACACACACACACATATATATATAAAGTTGGAGTCAGTATAGTACACGAGAAAGTACATGGGCTTGGGAAAGAGAAGGACTTTTGTTTAGATCCTTTCTCTGCCACTTACTAGCTATATGACATTGGCAAGTCAGTTAAACCCTTTGGGAATTAGCACAAGAGAGTAATACTTTAGAATAAAAAGAGATCTTTAACTCAAAAGCTATTTTCAAATTCAGTGTGGAAGACTGCCATAGCAGGAGTATGGATAAATTTTATAATGATTTCTAGAAAAGACCCCTTCTTAATGAATTCCTAATTGTGTTTGTATAAAATGAGATAATGTTTTCAGTGAATGGTGATTTAACAAAACTTTATTGCCTCAAAGCCATTTGACCCATTGATAAAATTTCTAATATTTATGACACCATGTAGAACATTCAAAAGCATTCCAATGGAAGTTCTCACATCATCCATCACGGACTTTGAAAACAGGCAGAGCTCTTTATGGTGACATCTGGAGAGTCTCATGATAACCTTTGATCTTTTTATCTGGGATGTATCCACTGCAACAATCACAGGCTTCCATGGCTCTTCAAGTTAACAACTTAGTCCATTTGGGAAAATGCAAATTTGGTAGCTTTTCAAGTATGTTGTTAATTGAATGTTTTTATTATCTTGGAAGGGGAAGGGGAGGTTCAGCAATAGGGATAAATTACATTCTTCTCCTGTCTGGTTAATACTCACAGAACTTCTGGAAAGTTCATTCTACTCCTCTACCTATAAAATGGAAGGCAGTGTGGTAAAGTGAGAAAAGCAGCGAACTTGAAATCAGGAGTGAGATGAAGCAGCAATCATATATTGAGTGTCCACGATGTGCCAGGTACAAGCATCCTATAAATGTAAATTCTGTGTATTCAGTACTATATGTTGTATGTAAAGATATGTCTGTGTGTGTTTGTATACACACAGTGTGTGCTGTGTGTAATTTATTGCAGTAATGATATTCCAATCTGCCTTCAAATCTCAACTTCACTGCTTACCAGGTGGACAGGGGCAAATTACTTAATTATTCTGGCTTTTAATTTCTTATTAAATGAGTTATATTATAATATCTCCTTCACAAGAGTGTTCTGAGGATTAAATGGGATGATGTATGAAAAAATATTTAGCAAGCTCCTTAGACCACAATAGGCACTCAATGAAATCATCATATTATTAAGCAAATGCTTAGCACTTAACATAAGCTTACCCTTATTTGCAATATCTTACAAATACTAACTTTTGAAACCTTCATAACAATCCTTAGGCCACTTATTATTATTATCTCTCTTTTACTGATAAAGCAGCTGAGAACCTGAGAGGTTAAATGACTTGCTCAATATCACACAGTTAATAGAGACAGAATTAAAATTAAACCCCAGGCAATTTCTTTCTAGAGTTTCTGTATCTAACCATCAAGCTCTACTGTCAGGGTTGACTTCCAACTGTGTAGCAAAACATTTCTTTTAAAGGTTTCCTTTAGATGTTTTAAAATAAAATAATATGAACCCATATTTTTATATTTTATATAAAATTTATATATAATTTTAAAAATTATGTCAAGATGATTGCAAACTGTATTATCAAATTATATAGACATATTTCAAATAACCAATTGCTGAAGAAGAATATTAACAATATACAGGAAGCCAATGGTACACAATTAGGATAATTCAAGGAGGGTTTAAGTGAAAAACTTTTTTACAAAAGTGTGAGCTGGCCCTAGGGAAACCATAGGAGAGAGGACAATATCTCAGGTTAGAAGCAGTGGGGCCGAGTAGATCAGAAAGTACAAAAGGAAGGAATCTTACTGGAACCTAGAAGGAGTAAATTGTGTAGGGAGGCCCCTGATGATAAAATGATTGGGTCAAAAGAGGTAGCCAACCCAAAGTGATAGCTATCCCAGAGTGACCAGGAAGAAGGCAGGGGAGGGGACACTCTGGCCTCATATGTCCCTCCTGAGGGACATATGTCCTACCGGACCCCTCACTGACAACTAGAAGTCAAAGAAGTCTGTTGATGTAGTCTATACAAATCAACCTCCTGGGGCAGAGAGCAAAGGGAGAAGGCCGGCTGAGGTAATTTTCTAGATTTCTAAAATATTAATATTAATTAATATTAACGCTAATACATTTTATGTGCCATAACTTAACATTTTTTATCGTATCAAATATCTTCTTAAAATTTATAATAGTTTCTTGTCTTCTAAAATAAGGCACATACTACATAAATACATATTTGTACTAACTCTAAAATAGTAGCTCCCTCAGGAATAACAAGTGTGTTTAACCACTGGCCCTACATTAGTATTCACAACATTTTGTAAACTGTTTCCTGCTCCAAAGTGAAATTCACACCATGCTTTTGTCCAACCGAGAGTCTAATTTGCTGGCAATCTCAATTAAATAGAATAGAATAGAATCAGACAGATCATTTTGAATTTCAGCTCCTATTATTAGTGTAGTTCTGATCTTGAACTGATGGAGCTGTTGGAAGAGACGAAGTATATAAAGATTGACTGAAGAAATAGTGCCTGGTACATTATAGGCACACAGTTTACAGTTAAAATTATGAGTTATGGGCCAAATGACATGGGCAACTTTTTAAAGTTCTTGAACCAAGGTGTTATAATTTTAATAGCTTGAGCCTAGGTGACGGTTGCTTGGTGCTTTGGACTGAACCATGCCCTCCCATTCCCATTCATATGTTGAAATTCTAACTCCTAGTATCTTTAAATATGACAGTATTTGGAGATAGGAGATTTAAAATGGTAATTAAGGTAAAATGAGGTCATTTGGGTGGGCCCTAATCCAATGTGAGTCCTTATCAGAAGAGGAGATTAGTACTTAGACACATACAGACAGAAGACCACTTAATGGTTCCAGGAGAAGATGGCCGTCTAGACCAGAGGAGATCTCAGAAGAAATTAATCCTTCCAGAACCTTGATTTCAGACTTCTGGCCTACCGAATTGTGAAAAAATAAATTTCAGGTGTTTAAACTACCCAGTCTGTGGTACTTTGTTTTAATAATCTAACACACACAGCTTCCTAAGATGCAGAGCTGAGGGGATTTCTGAATACCGGTGATTGTGGTCAAGTAGATGCAATGGCCCGGGGCCCTGCAAACTTAGAGGACCAGAAAACGCCACTTGGTGTTACATGAGCAGTGAAAACAATTCTTAGAATATTCACCTTCATCGTTGGGGTTTTCTTTCCTCCCTGCACCTCCTGGACATCTGCCTAGTAGGCAGCAGCACCCCCACTGCCTCCAGGAACATTAAGTCTTTTAAGAAAAAAAAAGATTTCCAAACTAGGCTTTTACATTTTAAAAGGAAAGTCCCTGAGGTGAGCAGAGTACGGATTGTATGCCAATGACCAGAGAGAAAATAGACCCAAAAGTACCTCTTGGAGGCCAAGGGAGGGAGGATGAGATCTTCAGAGAGAGAGGAGATGCCTTGGAGAGTGCCAGGAGAGTATTTGGGATGGCCAGCCAAGAGGCCATGTGGGAACCAAGCCAATGCCCTAAGCCATTCCCAGCATGCACAGCTCCTCACCCACAGGGGGTATCAGCCACAGAAGCCCTCCTTGGCTCATCCAGCAAAAGGGAGTCAGCCTGTGTTATATAACTTTGCTGGGCCCCATCTGAACTAGCCCCTGGGACTATAACCTCCCTGCTAATTGCCCAAGAAGAAGTGGTTCATGACACCCCCCACATCCTGCAGAACGATGGTGCTGGCACCTAATCAGGTGGAAGGACTGAGCAGAGTTATGCATATTACTCATCCTTTGGCAAACTCTTCAAATTTAGAGAAATGGCTGCTGAAAGACAATTACTTTCATTTTTCAGATGAAAATTAATAATTTTCGTTACGATGAGAATAAATAAGAGAAAAATTTTATTAATCCTGAATTATGTGCTGGAAGTTTATTATGCTCCTACTGGCAAGCTTACAAAGTAGGGGTTTATCTGCCTCTTACACATGAGAAACTGCTGCTCACAAAAATTAAATGTCTTGCACAAGGTTAGAAAATCACATCATGACAATAGAGAAAACAGTCAAATATTGAGTTCTTTACTCTATGCCAAGTAATTTTTAACGGTTTACCTTCTCTTAACTTGTAACACATGCCATTCTTTAAAGGTATTATCAATATTATTATCATTTCCATGGTACACAGGGGAAAACTGAAGTGGGAAAAGTTAAATGACTTACCCAAGGTCACACATCTAGTAAGTGATAGAATTGAGATATGAATCAAGGCTATTTGACTTGGGGCCTGTGTTCTTAGCTACATTCTCCATACCCTCATCTTGGTAAAGAAATCTCTCAGTCAACAGAAATAACATTGAGGTATTTTATGTATTACAGGAACATCTGAGATATATTTTATAGTTACACAGAGGTAAAGCATTCTTTTCTGTCATATCATCTAAGTGTATAATTCAATAAATAGATGATCTTACAAAACCTCTCCATGTATAACAATGCCAGGTGGCCTTCAAATATTTTTGTGGATTGTGCTGAAAGCATAAACTAAAACTACATAAACTATCCAATGTCTTTATACTTTCCAATGACATTAATTTGATTTTAGGTAATGACTGCTCCCATAATTATCTACCAAATCTTTAAAATTTCTAGGAATTTTTTTTTTTACTATTCTCTCAAAACTTTAGCTGGTACCAAGGGGACTGTGTGTGTGTGTGTGTGTGTGCATGTGTATGTGATTTCTAGCCTAAATCATTTTTTTAAATTTAACATTCTTCTTGGGTTGTTTTCAATGAAAAATAGGGGGAAAAACTGATCATTTTTCTCTTTATAAAAATTCTCTACGTATTTGAACACAGTTGTTATAGTGCAGCCTTCCCTTTGGGAGGCAAGTACCAGTCTAGAGTTACATTGTAGTTCTAGGATTACTGAATTGGGAAGGCAGCAAGAATGAATGAATGGTAAGAGATTTAGACAAAAAAAATCTATAGTCAGAAAAATAAGATGATCATAAAAACATTTAATTTTTGATATTGGATTCTACTTCACTGTGTTATAAAAATGATCTACTAACTTTTTGTCACTTAATGTATCTATCCATCTGTAAAAAGGGAATAAAATACTTGACCCTATGATCTGTGTATAATATTTTAAATATAAAGTTAAGAGGAAAATTTTCTTGCACTCCAGTAAAAAATGGTTAACTTCAGAGCCAGAGATATTTGACCAGGGTGAATTGTCTCCGTTTCAACATGAACATCTTTTGTCTTGCCGTCCACCTCCCACTGGCAGTTGACCTCGCCTTCTTTCCCTACTCACCACTGTGATGGCCCCAACCCCTTTCTTCTCTGGATAAGCCTTATTCTTTGTGTCCCTGCCCCCTGATGGGTGGGCCCTGCTCCTCCCCTCAGGAGCTATCACCAAGCTCTATATCAGCCCTAACTCTTCCCTGGGCTGACTTCATTCACTAACCTAAATTCCCAACATCTGCTCCTGCCCAGCCCCCCTCTCTCACTGTTTAGTTGGCAGGTACAAGAGCAAAAATCTCTGGCAGCCAAACAAACATAAGAAAGCCTATCCTGTGGCTAAAGAAGATGCACACATAGTTTATCAAAATTAATATTTCATGCTACAGAATTCATGTTAATGGGCAGCATGCTAATTAGCCATCAAAAGTAAACAGTTTATATATTATTCTTCCAAGATTCTGAACAATTAACCACAAGCACTGAATAAGCAAATGGGGCCTAGAGACCTAAATAAGAAAACAAATTATTCCAACTACATATTGAGTTTCAACCAACGTTCATTCAATACCTTATTTCATCTTCCTAGCAAAACTAACTAAAGAAGTTCAATATTTTTATGATTCTTTTTCGGATGAAGAAATTGTGGTGTAGAGAAAATAAGAAACTTACCTGAGATCCCTGAGCTGGTAAGTGATAGAGCTGGTAGTCAAGCCTCATTTTTGGATACCCAAAGCTTAAGCTGTTCACGACTGCTGTAAATCTCCAAAATACATTAGCCCATTGCGGGGGTGGGGGTGGGAGAGTGTAGATCTTCTGTATCTCTCCAAAGGCCTCAGGAACTCTTAGAATTCTTCCTCAAGATGTAAGTCCTTACACAACACCATTCATGGATAGCACATAATTGGGACCCCAGTGGCATGTGGCTTTTTGTGGTTAAATTTAGCATAAGATGTACCTATGGCAAGAAACAGCAACCATATTTGAGAAAGGCTCAGTATGGTAAATCCAATTCCAAAAAATATCTCTTCCTATGAGAAACAAACAATAAAGCTTCCTGGAAGATTTTTGTAGTAGAAATTAAACCTTTGGAAAATTAAAACTTTGCTTTGAAAATTAAAACTTTGAATTATGTGTAGTGTATAATGTATATACTTTATATTGAGTAAAATAAATGTCAAAGGTAAGCATAATTCTTTCTTAAGATTAAAAAAAAAAAAAAAAGATTTTTAGCTTCCACACCAGAAATATCAAAGTTATAGAAGATTCCTAAAAATCCTTTTTTGAGGTCATGCTCTGTTGATTTCATAATCAAATTATGGTCACACTAATTTTCCATATCTGTAATTCTAAAAATCCAGATTTCCAGGAAGATCCCCAAATTCCCAGAAAACAATATTTCTTTTTTTTTTTTTTAAGATTTTATTTATTTATTTGACAGAGAGAGAGAGATCACAAGTAGGCAGAGAGGCAGGCAGAGAGAGAGGGGGAAGCAGGCTCCCCGCTGAGCAGAAAGCCCGATGTGGGGCTCGATTCCAGGACCCTGAGATCATGACCTGAGCCGAAGGCAGAGGCTTTAACCCACTAGGCCACCCAGGCGCCCCATTATTTCGATCTCCAGATACTTCTCTCAGAATGACAAAAGATAACTGATAACTTTCTAAGTCTTAGAATCTTCAGCATTTAACCTCTGAAAAGCTTGAATAAGGACAAATATTACAAAGATCTTCATCTAAGACAGAACAGTAAAAATTTCACTAAATACTGCTTCTAAATACAGATGCCTTTTTACTGAGCCCTTGAAATCTATACATATTCCCTTCTAGGCATAGAGTTTTGTGACTATGGAAATTTTTTCTTCCATGAATCACTGAAAAGATGGAATCTGTTTTCCCAAATTTATAAACTTTTTCTAACAACTTCAAGTCATCTTGAACAACACTGTACCTCTAATATTATTATTAAACTATACTGTAATAATGATACTGTACTATATTAGAATGAGTGTTATTTTCCTGAACAAAACAAGGTTTTCTTTCCTTTTTGAAAAAGATCCACATTGTGACTTGTATACCTGTTTTAGTAAATATTATGCTCGATTGTGAAACACAAATGAAGAGTTACCTTGAACTCAAGAATTTTTGAGATTGACAGGCTTTCTAAAAGTTGCAACTTGATCACAGAATACACTTTGGAAATGTGAAAGAAAACGAGCATAAATGGCACTTGGTTTTTGGAAACACAAGGCAAAAGATTAAAATTACAGGTGATTAGGTGATCTCTTTTTTTTGCTGACTCCAAATAAATATGTTATTTATTGCTCATTGACTATCCACTCTATTCCTATATCTCACACTCATTTCTTTACCTCTTTCTATTCTATCTCCTGAGTAGATAGCCCAGAGATTTTGAAGGAAGCAAAAGAGATAAAGAAGTGGCAATTTGCAGAAATTCTAAGTGAATTTTACCAGTGACATTCTGTCAAATGGAGTTCTTGAACCTCTGACCACAACTCAGTGAGGACTGGCTCCTAGAGATGCTAAACAGCCTTAGACAGTTTGACACTCAATAGCAACCAAAGCCTTGAGGAAAGCCACTGTGACCAAAAGACAGTGTTTTGCCCTTAGAAACAATGTTCTGTGCTTAGCCTGTCATTATTAAACTTTATGTTCAAAAAAACACAAATATAAGAGCATATGCAAGCTTTTATAAAACAGCAGTGAAAGTCTACACTGATATTTTTCTCTTAAAATGCTTTTAGATTTATAAATCAAGATCAAATTTGTGGGGCTAAACCAATGAATATTGGAAAACCCTTCACTTTTTTTCGTATTTATTTATTTATTTTTATTATGGAAGTATAGTTGACATACAATGCTGTCTTAGTTTCAGGTGTACATATAGGGACTCAACAAATCTATATATTACCCAGTGTTCACCATGATAAGGATAGTAACCATCTGTTACAGAAAGCCTCTATACAACAACATTAAAATATTATTGACTATATTTCCTATGTTGTACTTTTCATCTCCATGACTGATTTATTTTATGCCTGGTAGAGTGTACCTCTCAATCCCCTTCACCCACCCTATTCCACCCACCCCCACCTAGAGCCCTTCTGGCAACCACCAGTTTGTTTTCTGTATTTAAGAGTCAGGGATTTTTGTTTATTTTTATTTTTTAAATTCCACATATAGGGGCGCCTGGGTGGCTCAGTCGGTTAAGCGTCTGCCTTTGGCTCAGATCATGATCCCAGGGTCCTGAGATCAAACCCCACATCAGGCTCTCTGCTCAGTGGGAAGCCTGCTTCTTCCCTCTCCCATTCCCCCTGCTTGTGTTCTCTCTCTTGCTGTGTCTCTCTCTGTCAAATAAATAAATCCTTAAAAAAAATAAAAATAAAAAAATAAATTCCACATATAAGTGAAATCATATGGTATTTGTCTTCCTCTGTCTTAACTTTTTTCATTTAGCATAATACCCTCTAGCTCCATCCATGTTATCACAAATGGCAAAATTCCATTCTTTTTTATGGTTGAGTAATATTCCATTGTGTGTGTGTGTGTGTGTGTGTGTGTGTGTGTGTGTGTGTGTGTATTATATATACGTACCACATTTCCCTTAACCATTCACTTATTGATAGACACTTAGGTGGCTTCCATGTTTTGATTATTTAACTAATGCTGCCATGAACATAGGAGTGTATATCTTTTTTTCCTTAAGAAATTATTTATTTATCTGACAGAGAGAGACACAGAGAGAGAGCAAACACAATCAGGGGAGTGAGAGAGGGAGAAGCAGGCTTCCTGCCCAACAGGGAGCCCAATGTGGGACTCAATCCCAGGACCCTGGGATCAGGACCTGAGCCAAAGGCAGACACTTAAGGACTGAGCCACCCAGAAGCTCCTATATCTTTTTAAATTGGTGTTTTCCTTTTATTTGGGTTAATATCAAGTGTTAGAATTATTGGGCCATCTAGTATTTCTATTTTTAATTTTTTGAGGAACCTCCATACTGCTTTTCACAATGGTTAAACCAATCTACATTCCCACCAACAGTGCCTGAGGGTTCCTTTTTCTCCATATCCTTGCCAATATTTGTTATTTCTTGTCTTTTAACTTCTAGCCATTCTGACAGGTGTAGGGTGATATCTAATTTTAGTTTTGATTTCCATTTCCCTGATGATAAGTGATGTTGAGCATCTTTTCATGTGTCCGTGGGTCATCTGTATGTCTTCAAATACCTTCTCCCATTCAGTAGGTTGTTTTTTTTCTTTTGTTGATGGTTTCCTTTGCTATGGGAAAGTTTTTCATTTTGGTGTAGACCCAATAGTTTATTTTTGCTGTCTTTCCCTTGACTCAGGAGACATATCCATAAATGGGTTTCTAAGGCTGAGATTCAAGGGATTATTCCTTATGTTTTCTTTTAGTTTTATGGTCTCACATTTAGATCTTCACTCCATTTTGCATTTACTTTTATGTACCATGTGAGAAAGTGTCCAGTTTTATCCTCTTGCATGTAGCCATTATTTTCCCAACACCATTTATTGAAAAAACTATCTTTTCCCCATTTTATATTTGTGTCTTCTTTGTTATAGTTCAATTGACATATAAGCAAGCATTTATTTCTGGCCTTTTTGTGAAAAGTCCACACAATGAAAACCTATATCAACACTCTTCTCTTAAAAATGGTTTAGATTTCTTTTTTTTTTTTAAGATTTTATTTATTTATTTATTTGACAGAGATAGTAGGCAGAGAGGCAGGCAGAGAGAGGGGGGGAAGGAGGCTCCCTGCTGAGCAGAGAGCCTGATGTGGGTCCTCGATCCCAGGACCCTGAGATCATGACCTGAGCCGAAGGCAGAGGCTTAACCCACTGAGCCACCCAGGCGCCCCCAAAATGCTTTAGATTTCTAAATCAAGGTCAAATTCATGGGGCTAAATAAATTAATAGTGAAAAATTCCTTCATTTTTTAAGTGCTGAATTAGCCTAGCCAGTTTTGCTGCATAACAAATACTCCAAAAGTTCAGTGGCTTACTAAATAAACATTCATTTCTTGCTCATATTACATGTCAGTGACTGAGGGTTAACTGCTTGGTTCTGATTGTCTCTGCTCCATGTGTCTCCCTATTTCTGCAGCCAGACTAAAGCAGCACTTTATGAGACAATTTTATACATACTTGCGGAAGAGAAAAGCAAGAGGGCCAGCTAGCTTAAACAACACGATTGCATTGAAAGCTTTGGTTTCTTTTTTTTTTTTTAAAGATTTTATTTATTTATTTGTCAGAGAGAGAGAGCACAAGCAGGCAGAGTGGCAGGCGGAGGCAGAGGGAGAAGCAGGCTCCCTGCTGAGCAAGGAGCCTGATGTGGGACTCGATCCCAGTACCCTGGGATCATGACCTGTGCCTAAAGCAGCTGCTTAACCAACTGAGCCACCCAGGCGTCCCAAAAGCTTTGGTTTCTATGTGGCAAACATCGTATTTCACTGGACAAAGTAAGCCACGTGACCAAGACCAAAGAACATGGGGGAAGGATTTATACTCAGGAGCAAGCAAGTCACACAGTAATAGCCATGATATAACCCTCTTGCTTAGAAGGAAGAAATGAGGAATTGTGAACCTAATCTATCTCAGTTCACCTTCTCGGTCACAGATACTCACTTTCTACACTTCCACACACAAAATTCATTCGCACCTATAAGGAAGACATCCTAATAGCTTCAGCCAATCAAAACATCAGCCCTGAAGTTCATGATTCTATCTACATGAAATTGAAATAACTCCTCTTGATTTGGACACATGTGAACTAAATAGAAAAATTACCTTCTCCACATGCACTCAACATACAATGGTGGAAGAGAGGCAAGATAAACACATAAGCGTTCCCATTTGAAGGAGGAGAAAGTGCAGAACACACAACACACACTGGCTCATAGACGCTCTGAAAGCCCACTGGGCAAATACAAGAGCATTGGGGAGAGGGAAGACTACTTTAAGTCAGTCTTTGATTAAGACTCTATAACAGGAAATCAGCTCCTCAGAGAATTTTCTCCAGGCCAACTGACTCCAACCTCTTCCTTCCTTTTCCTTTACCCTCCTGACCACATGTGAATAAAAATTTGCCCTCCTTAGAGCTGAGCAGCTCTTTGACCTACTTCCTGCCCAGAGAAAGCTGGGAGTCCACATGTCATTTTAAGCTGTAAAAACCCCACACATCTGCTATTTCAGGCTGGCGATAGTCTTGGCATTAAAACTCTCTCAACATTGTATCTTTATATATATTTGTTTGATCTCTTCTGTTCCAAGTACTAATAGACACGCCCCCCCCTTTTTTTTTTTAAACAAATCTGTTTTCTCTCTAAATTTAAGCGCAGGTATTTGAGCTTATCAGGCTTCAGGAGATCCCTCTTTTGTTTTCTCAGTCCTGAGCCATTTTGTCCAACTGAAAGGATTTACTCAGGAGCACCTTAATCCAATCAGGTTTTGCCCACAAGCCAGTAATTTGGTCTTTGTCTCTAAATTGAGTCTTACTCCGCGTCTTAATTAGCCTTGGTGGCTCACAGTACTTATCTTTCAACCCATTAAAGATGGGGAAGAGTTTGATTTTCTTTTCTTTTTTTTTTTTTTTAAGAGTTTGATTTTCTAACCCGTAAGTCCTGGACTTGCTCAGCAATTTTGTCTCCTTGTCATCCTTTAGGTCAAAGTCCCTTACGTTTGAGCTCATTCTCCTTCTCGTATTACCTTATCAAATGCAGCTCTTAACAACCAATTCACATTAGTAACATTTCAGTTCCTCTTTGCAGAGAGCTCTAGGTACATCGCTACGTAAGTGTTTGCCTTCCAAGTTATCGCAGGGAACAGCTTTACCAAATGTTTTGCTCCTGCATCAAATAGGCCACCAATATGCCAGCCTCCGGTAAGTTTGCAGACCACTAGCTGTCTGCACCCTAAAATCAAGGCTATGTATTTTAAGTTTGTATTATGGTAACACTCCACTTCTAAGTATCAACTTCTGTACTCTTCAACTTTGCTGCCTAACAGCTGTAAAATCTCATGGGCCTTCAAAAATAAGCATTTCGGTCTTGTTACTGTTTCATGGAGGCGGCTATTGGACAGATGCAGCAACACTGGCTCGGCTTGGCTCCGCGCCATGGATCTTACTTGAAAACTGAAGCTGAGGTTGAACGCCAGCCGTGTGCAGTGCGGCATACCATTTCAGAGGCGAAGAAGAAAAGCCAGAGGCTGAGCCAATTCTTAGAACTTCCTTTAAAGCTTCTAACTGGATGTAGCCTAGTCCTATCTGTTCACAACCCAGTGGTGAGAAAAAACAACATGGTTAAATCCAGTATCAATGGCAAAGGAGGGAGCATATATATTCCCCGCAACAGGAAGCAGGCAAGTCCCAAGGTCACGGGCTGGGAGACATAGACTACTTATGAGGAGTGGGTACCGTGTGTAATTATGAGCAGTGATACAACCGGCTGGATGTATAGGTTAGCAATTTCTTCCAAGGATTCAAACGATTTTTTTCTATGATGTAAACATCCCCAATGAAAACAGTAAAAGTAAGACCCTACACTCATGCCACTTTCCCAGAAAAGAAGGTCATCTGTGGAGCTTCAGAAACAGCCCATGGTTTTAAAAATGCTAGTGAGTCTTGTTTTAAATTGCTATCATCCATAGGCCCTGTTTAGAAGGTTCTTTTTTTGCATCAGAAAACCTCCCTTTCTCCTATCTCCATCAGGGCAGCTCAGCACAACTGAGACTGTAATTACTCTTATTTGCAATGATCTCTGGCACACATCTGGAAGACGAGGGCCACTCAGCAGGAAACAGAGGTTCAGAGGTCAAATCTTGTCATTGCTATTCATTCGTGTCCTTACGACCATCACCGTCATTACCGATATGGACACTAACATAACACACGCCAAGTCTTCTGAGGCCAGCCAGCGGCTGGGATATAACAGACATTCTATGGCTATTTGCTGAATGCTATTAAATCATCTAACGTTACCAAAGTATGGGCTTGAATCTTTACATGGTTCCCACCATCATGCCAGCCTGCTGATTTTGAGTAGATAAGCAACGTCGTTCCATCACGACCCTCACCCCCTTCACTCCTAAGCCATTGTCTAAGGATCTAATTATATATTGATGCTGTTTACTTTCAAAAATAATTCACTCTAAGATGTAATTGATTTCACCCTTTTAAAATAGATTTGATTTTACAGGAAGAAGTCTTTTTATCCAAATCTGTTTTTCTGGTAAAGGAAATATTTTGGAGAGAGAGAACTGCGTTTCCCTTCCCAACTTCAGAATTCTGTCCCATCAACTTGTGAAAAGTACAGAAAGTTCGTTTCTGTCTCAAGAACAATGGACATGAGGTCCTTCTTCCTAGAGCATTCTCCTCCACACGCCACACTTCCTCATGTAATTACTTCCTAGTTATCTTACAAAGCTAAACCAAGGGAAGATTGTCATGACCCCTGGATCAGTTTATAACCTTCTGATGTAATCTTTGATAGAAACATGTGCTTCTTTTTCATACCCCTGACCATACTTGAAAATTTTACATTCTCTCTGTAATTGGTAATGATTGATGGTCTCTCCAAGTAGAATTTTAGCTCCATGAGAGCACTTCTTCACAACTGTACACCCAATGGTTATTCTATGCACTACGCATCATATATATCACAAATATTTGTTGAATATATGGCTGTATGAGTGCATAAATAAGTGGAGATTTGGGACTTTTGTTACATAATTCCTCTTTCTAAAGAGAGCAGCAACTTTCTATATAGTCTCCTGACAGAGGAAAAAAGGCAGAAAAGCTCCTAAGTGCTTTCTTACTTCCCCTCTGAATGGATCCACCCAATCTTGGTGTCCTCTTCCTGTTGGTTTACCTTTAAATATCCTTTCTTACTTTCTGAACGTTTAGCACTTCATGACCACCCACGACCAAATACGTCCTCAGAAATTCCTCCAGTTACATGATTTTAAGTTGCACTGCGTGTTTGTGCATGTGAGTGTGCACACACACGTGTATTTGTGTGTGATTTAGGAATTATGTCTTGCTTACCTTAGGATATGATAATGCTAAGAAAAACAAATAAATACAAGGGTTATTGTATTTTTTTTTAATTTTGCAATCTGGGAGGTATTGAAAATGATGTCATTCCCTAATGACCTCATTCATGATGGAATTGTGAAGTGGGTTATGACAATGAAAGCATTACTGGGAGAGCTTCCAAATCCATCTGGCAAGCACAGAACATATATTTTTAAAAACGATCGCTCAGTTTCTAAATGTAATGTACTAGGATTCAATGTCAAATCAGTGGGAAAGTAAACATAAAAGACAGCAAACATAAATGATTAGTGTAGACCCAAAGGAAGAGAAAATTTTATATTTTGTAATTTGGTTATCAAGGTTTTCACATATGAATATCATGAATACACATTTACATGGCACTTCTGAATTATGCTTCAGGAACTCACATTATTCTACTCTGTCTAATAACTTTTAGCAGATTTTTTCCAGGGAATTTTTAAAACAGCTTTATTAAAATATAAATTATATACAGTAAAATCTGCCAATTTTAAATGTTCAATGACTTATAACGTAGTCTCGTCATATTTTTTCTTCAAACTAAATTTGTAAATTTCATGGAAAAGAAAATGTATATGATACAAAATGGCATTCTATTTAAAATTATTTAAGAGTTTACTGGTGTGTACATACATTTTTATTTCCCCTTACTCTGGAACATAAATGTTACATTTTCAAACAAAACAAAGAGTGTTAAGTTTCACATATCGAAAATCCCTTTTGAAAGTGAATTTGCAAAACCACATAGGTTTTTTCCCCTATTAAGAGTTTTCCCGGGGCACCTGGGTGGCTCAGTGGGTTAAAGCCTCTGCCTTCAGCTCAGGTCATGATCTCAGGGTCCTGGGATCAAGCCCCACATTGGGCTCTCTGCTCAGCAGGGGGCTTGCTTCCCCCCCCCCCCACCCGCCTGACTCTCTGCCTACTTGTGATCACTTTCTGTCAAATAAATAAATAAAATCTTTAAAAAAAAAAGAGTTTTCCCTATTACCTCAGAGAAATAGTCAAAAGATAAGATATGTGGAAGTAGAAAAGCAAAAAATAATAATAATAATTTGAAAAGTAAATAAAATGTAGCTTCTGTATTTAATTTCTAAATAATGAATGCGATATTATTCATTATTCATTATGAAATCATTACTTTTCATATCATTTTGAAAAACAATTGTATATACTAACTCTAAGTCATCTAGGACAACTTCATCTGATTTATCAAACTTGATCCCTCACCCACTGGCTTGCTCAGGCACGGGTCAGAACCTGCTTGGTCTGCCACAACCAGCAGATGGCTGATACTCAAATGATTTTTTCAAAGCCCTTCTCTACTGACTGAGTATGAAAGGCCAACATCTCCATCCTGCCCACTGTGGGTTAAGAGAGTTACAGCACCCAATTACCCTCCTCTCAAAATCTTCCTTTTAATCTTTAATTCTTATAAGCCTTTTATCTCAGTGCCTCAGCCAAATTT
Source organism: Potos flavus (assembly GCA_028534135.1). Taxonomy (NCBI): domain Eukaryota; kingdom Metazoa; phylum Chordata; class Mammalia; order Carnivora; family Procyonidae; genus Potos; species Potos flavus. The sequence goes on from CM052899.1 coordinate 88,812,316, forward strand.
TCAATCAATTTTAATTATTTGTACATACTACTGCAGCAGAGCCTCTTACTAAAGACTGGACTAGTGGGTTATCTCTTGAGGACTTGAAGAAAACATTGTTTTTCACTGCTGTACAAGAAATATTTCCTGACTGTCCTTGGGATGTTTGTAGTAAATTATTAATGGTGGTTAATGCTAGGAAGTGGGAATGGAGAGGATCAGAGGATTTTCACTTCTTTACTATAAAGTAATGTGTGTGTGTGTGTGTATGTATTTATTTCTTTTCTTCCAGAAGCACGTCTTACTTCTATAACATAAAATATGTTGGAGATTTGAAAGACAGATAAACATGGCTATAAAAAGCTTAAAAATGAAATAATTAGGAAAGGAGAAAGTAAAAATTGTCTCGTAAGTAAAGCATGGAATAGGGCTAGAATAAATAAAAGGGGTACCTTTTGCTAATAAAAAGCTGGAATTTACATATTTTCAGAGTCGTTTTGATGTGGCTTCACCAAAGCTATGGTACGAAATTTTTCTCAGGCAAAATAACTGTATCAAAATGAGTCCAAAAAGTGATTACTTCAGAGTGGTCTCCTGACCCCACTAAGGAAGCATCTCCCATCAACAAAAGTAATCGGCAAAGCAGCCCACCCTCTGACAAGTTTCTCAGGGCCATCCTCGCTTACTTTAGCCTGCTCTTCTCAGTACACGTGGATGCCCACTCAGCTTCCTGATGCAGATTTCACTTACCCCCCAGGGATCTGTTCTTGTGTGGTCCCTAGCTACTCTCTCTGATTGAGCTTGACCTTGGAACAAAAATTCTAGAATGTTGCTCCTATACGTAAGTGCCTCTTGCTGCTCTTACTGATCATTTCAGACTGTCTCCCGAATCTTGAAATGTAAGCATCCTTGCCTTAGCAACTTTTACTGTCCAGACATAGCCCGACTCTATTTCTAAAATTGTTCTATCAGCCATTTTCTCAGTTTTTTTCCTACCTAAGGAAGGGCACCTAGATGCTGTCCATTTCCAGTGTCTTCTTCATAATGCTAATAGGGATATTGACTGATGTGGTCACCAAGCTTCGAAATGATATTACCCATCGTTGCTGTCTCCTATGGGGTTACTGCTGTTACACAGAAACTGTCATGGCGCTGGGCACCAGTGAAGACATTTCAGGTTAGACTTCGAGTACCAAGTGACTCCCACTGAAAGGGTTTTTAAATATTCCTCCTGCCACCATGCCTCAAACGCCTATTTATCCCAATAGAGACCCACAACCTTCAAAGACAGTAAACCATAGCACTCGTGAGAGACCAAGGGCTCTCCTACCTAAACCATTCCAGAATTACACATAAAAAGAACATCCAGATTTACAAGGGATATTAGAATAAAACAGCACTTTTCTAGAAACAGTTGAGATTCTGAGCTTAAAGGATGTGTTTTCTTAAGCAAAACGGGACAAGTGTATACAAAAAAGTAGCTGATGGTGTTCCATAGCTTGGGACCTGATTGAGAATGCATCTATGTTCTAATCTGAGAACTACCCTTAGTTAACTATTTAAGTGTATATACCAACTCTGCTGTCTCAGCCAAAGTGCAGGGAACTAGAAAGAGCACACCTCCTATTACATTTCATTAAGAATTAATATTCTTTTTTAAAAAGATGTTATTTATTTATTTGTCAGAGAAAGAGAGAGCATGAGCAGAGGGAGTGGCAGGCAGAGGGAGAAGCAGGTTCCCACTGAGCAGGGAGCCCAACGCAGGACTTGATTCCAGGACCCTGGGATCATGACCTGAGCCAAAAACAGATGCTTAACTGACTGAGCCACCCAGGCATCCCATGAATGAATATTCTTTTTTTTTTTAAGATTTTATTTATTTATTTGAGAGAGAATGAGAGAGAGACCATGAGAGGGGGCAGGGTCAGAGGGAGAAGCAGACTCCCTGCCAAGCAGGAAGCCCAACACAGGACTCGATCCTGGGACTCCAGGATCATGACCTGACCCAAAGGCAGGCACTCAACCAACTGAGCCACCCAGGCTCCCCATGAATGAATATTCTTTTAGAGAAAACAATCAAGTGGTCAGGAGAACAAGCTGCATTTTGTCATAGCAGTCACCAGTTGCTTTTTTACACTGAGAACCAAGAAGTTGGATTTGGTGAGGGTTCAGCTGAATTAGATTAGAATTGTCATCTCACCCACACTTATTTCAACGTATTTGCACTGAAGCCAGTTAGTACAAATACAAGTATGCATGCCACCCATCCGACTTCTCATTGAAGGCCCAAAGTATCTTGTTTCTCCAGTAGAACTGAAAAAAAAAAAAAATTCATCTTCACCCAGTGTGGTAATGAAGGGAAACTAATAAAATGAAAGATCTTTATGGAGCTGAGTTCATAGAACCCATCCAGTAGAATCCTGAATGTGCTCCTTATTTTCTCAGACATTTGAAGTATACCCAAAATGTTTAACCTGGCATCATAAGAAATCCTGCTGCTTCTCCATTCTGGAAAATACAGGAGCCAAGACTTTTCTTCACCTCCATCCCTGGCAATTCCATTAGCTTGCCATGCCAGAGGAACACAGATGCTATTGACTGTCCTACTAGCATGATAGTTTATCTTAAGTCTATCAGACTTTTTCACGTAATAAAAATGCCCAAGAATTTAGGAGCATCTGCTTTGGTATCAACTCTTAGATCTTTACTGAATCACATCAAATACATATACATATTGAACTCACATAATTGCCATAATCTCCAGCGATATTTGGCCAGTCAAGGTTTAATTTCCTATCATTACAGCCTACTCTGTTTATTTGAAAATAGTCTGGATTCTCAGGGAGCAACACACACAAACTCCAGGAATATGTACTTGTTTGGTGTGAGTCAGGGTGTTTGATTTCCTCTCTGAAAGATCCACAAGCTGCATCAGGAAATAAACGCAGGCTAGCAGAGACCCACTGGGGACATTTTTCTGTTCAGTCATTTCTCTTGCTGGCACATGGCACTACGTGTGCGACTTTTACTGCTTTGTTTTTTTATTGTCTCTAGATATCCTCATTACATGAGAAAATGTAATAAAACCTTTGTTTTTCTGAGAAGAGTCCTATCCTTCACAGGATAGCAGCACCTGAGGGCTCTTCAAACGTTCTAAAGGAAAACTTACAGCCAGGCAGATCTCTCCGCCCCTGCATCCCCACAACACACAGTGGCCACATAAGAGAACTATTTCCTGGTATGAATTACGTCCAACAATTCATTTCAACAGCATGCCTAATGAGGCAAAACAGACAACATGGAGAAGAAAACCCCATGCCATGAGGTGCCAGAAACATGGTTCTACGTAAGTGATTCCTCTTTACAGTCCACTGAGAGTATATAAGTAACTTCCTTGTCAATCACAAAGCACACAAAACTGAAACATTAAAGTCCAGAAAATTCATAAGGATGAAAAGTTGTAATATTATAATTTAACAGGAAGTGTCAACCAAAAAGAGGAGCTAAAAAGAATGTTCATATTCTTTTTTTTTTTTTCGGGTAGCAAGAATTGAAAATAGTCTACATAATGACTATAGTCTATATAATATATATAGTCTATATAATATAAATAGTCTACATAATATACAATATTATATAATATATATAATATATAATATTATATAGACTATAAACATAAATTTATATAAATATAAATATATAAATAGTCCATATAATAGTCTATATAACGTGTGTCTTTTAAAAAGACCCTCTTTGAAATGATTATCAGTCTATTTTTTCCTGATTTAAACTATGGGATAAAACCCATAGAGAGAGATCGAAGTTGAAATAGCGTGTATAGGTTACATAGTTTAAACATCTGTAAAATACTACATAAAGAAAGTGAGGAAGAAACAAAAAAAAGTAGCAAAACTAAAAAAATACTAATAAAAATGAGTCAAAATATTTTACTCTAGTTGACTAAGCTTTTGGGTTTGGAGTTTCAGGCTTTTTAAGGCTAATCTTCAGGAGCAGTTTAAAACATCTGTGTATCACCATTTTCCCAACTCATAGGGAATCATAAACAAATTGGCTTCAGCAGCATGTTAGGGTGGACCACCATAGCAAATACCATAGACTGGGTGACTTCAACAACAGAAATTTATTTTCTCACAGTTTTGAAGGCTGGGAAGCCCAAAATCAAGGTGTGGGCTGATTGGGGTCCCGGTGAGAGATCTCTCCCTGGCTTGCAGGTGCTGCCTTCTTCCTGTCCTCACATGGCAGAGAGAGGGGAAAGCCAGGTCTCTGGTGGCTCTTCCTATGAAGGTACAAATCCCATCACGAGGGCCTCACCCTCATGACTTCATCTAAACCTAATTACTCCCCAAATGCCCTATGTTCAAATATCATCCCGTCGGGGGGTATGACTTCAACATATGAACTGGTGTGGGAGGGAGACACGATTCAGTCTACAGCAAGCAGCAATACTTCATCTTTCCCCAACCATGGCACACATGCGCACACACACCCTCACGCACTCACGCATGAAGGCACAGCCTCAGGAAAGGGGACTAGAGTTTATCTGTCTTACCATCATCACCCAGCAAGGTGTATAGGCCCCTATCTTCCTTCTCCTGTCCTTACAGGGGTCCTAGCCTGCTGCAAGGGGATAAGTTAAAGGGGTTTATGCAAGACCTGGAGTCACACTGGGCAATACTCCATCTGGTCAGTCATCAAAAAAGTTCTGAAGATCATTGAGTGAAAAATACGTTCACTGGACATAGATGGGAAAAACAGCCAGTCTACTTAGTCCCTGGGCACAAGACATGGACAGTATTTGGAGGCAAGAGCACAACATAAGGAAATCATCAGAAGCACAGGCAAAGAATTATGTACCAGGATGCTCATAGAAGCATTATTTAAAATTGCAGAACAACCAAAAAAAAAAAAAAAACCTTGGACTTAAACCAAATAGCGCAAAATAGGGGATGGTTAAATAAGATGGACTATTAAAAAGACATTAAATATTATGTTTTCAAAATATATTTAATTAAATGGAAAAATACATAAGATATACTGTAAAGTTAAAAAACATGCACAGTCATATATATAGTATGTTTTAAATCAGTGTCAAAAATGCTACATTCAGAATGAGCTGAGACTTGTGAAAAATACTTAGGACAATATAATGTACTCTTCCATCATATTTTAGGCAATGAGAAAAGAAAAGGGAGGAAAAGAAGAACCCTACTGCTTGGGGAAGAGAGCAATTTGCTAAGACTTTAGAATTTCTTTTTCTCCAGCCAGGAAAATGATCTTCAAATTCTAAAAATAGAATATACAAAGAAAAATATGTAAATTTCAACACCAAATGGTGAAGTAAGCTAGTCCATAGGTTAGATAAGGGTAAAAATCCTGTGTTTATGTACCATCACATCTATGACACTGGGTACATAATACCATCTCAGTTAAAACTGTGGCAAACAACTAAATATAGGAATGAATACACATTAAGAAGCATCCAAGATGGTAGTTATCAGTAGCTTAGGGGTGGGAGATAGGCAAAGATATTGATTAAAGGATATAAACTTCCACTTAACAGGATTAGCAAGTTTAGGGGCACTTGGGTGGTTCAGTGGGTTGAGCGTTTGCCTTTGGCTCAGATCATGATCCCAGGATCCCACAATCAAGTCCTGCATTGGGCTCCCTGTTCAGTGGGGAGCCTGCACAGGGAGCCTGCTTCTCTCTCTCTTCTTGCTCTTATTCTCTCTATGTCTCTCTCTCTCTCAAATTAATAAATAAAATCTTAAAAAAAATAAGACTAACAAGTGCTGGGCTCTAATGTATAGCATGGTGATTATAGCTAATAATACTTTGTTTTATTTATATATATTTATTTATATTTATATTATTATAGCTAATAATATAGTTTAAAGTTGGTAAAAGAGTAACTCTTAAATGTTCTCACTACAAAAAAGAAATGGCAATTATGTGACAGGACAGAGGTGTTAGCTGACTGTGGTCATAATGATTTTGCAATATACAAGTATATTAAATCAACACCCTGTATACCTTACACTTACACAATGTTATTTGTCAATTATATCTCAATAAAGTGGCGTAAAATTTTTTACATATATATTTTTTAAAGCATCAAGGACTTCAAAATAATTCAATGATATCTCAAGTTGCTCGAAAACTGTCCAGGAATGTCCTCAGTATTTGTAGATAAATTTCAAAACAGTCAATGAATCTCTTGAGTAGTTTCAGAAGAGTGTGTAGAGATTTTCCAATAATTTATCCTGGAAGTGAAAATCGATGTATTCAATACATTCAATCCTAATGACTAAGGAGATGTTAGAACGGATTGCTATACAGATGATTGGCCAGAAAGGATTGTCATGCTTAATATAGAAATAATTATATATCCTTTTATCCGTATGTGACCAACAGAATTCACCCTCTGCTGGTAATTGTCTTTCATTTTTTGGTTAAAAAAATTTTTTTTAAACAAAAATAGGGAACCACTGGAGATTTTTGAACAGGAAAAGACCTCTCTTTGATAAGATTAGTCAGTTTTGTACTTAATTCACTGGAAATTTAAGAGACCAGAGGCCTTAAGATCAAGCATATGAAAAACTGAAATATTCTAGATAAAAGCAATAATGGAATAGGAAATACAAATTAAGGGTAAAAAGAGGGTGTCAAAAGTAGAGACGTAAAGAGAAAAGTAGCGGTACAACTGACCTACCTGGAAGATGGAAACGGAGAAAATCACAGACTATGCCAAGATTTCAAAATTGGATGACTAAGTGAATAGTTGTGCCACCACTAGAAAGAAGAAAGTCATGTTTCCTAACTTAGAGTGAGGTGATGCTTAATTCAATTATTGATCATTATACGTTGTTAATTTCAAGTAGTGCATTGAGATTACGGACCTGGCCCTCTGGAGAAATGCATAGGCAGTCCTGCACCTGCGCGGTGACAGAACCCAGGAGTTGGGAGCTCGGGGCGGGGGCAGGACGCGGAGATTGTGCACACAGCCCTCAGGGCCAGGCAGAGCAAGCTTTCCGCTGTAACTGATATTCGCAATAATGAATCCCTGTGTTCTACGGAAAGCGGAAGTTCATTGAGTTTGAAGTGTAGTCCAAGTCCACTAACTGCTTCCTTTTATTCCATTCTTTACTGTGTACTGAAGACCCATCAACCCAATCAGTCTCCTTCTTGAGATTGCCACAAAGCACAAAATTTTAGAGATTTTTTCAGTATTCTCTATATAAGAATAACAGAAAGGTTTGCTGTAGAAATATTTCTATCAGAAATAGTAAAAAAAAAAAAAAAAACATGTCATTTAAATATATATTCTTCGGTTATCTGGGAAATTTACTGGCATGGAACAAAGTTTTCTTGGGCAATGCTGGGAAAATGAGGTGTTGCTGTATTGGGTTAGCAATATTAAATCAGAGATTATATGTAGACAATGAAGGGATTGAGAAGTAATTTGGGTTTCCTTTTCAGAAAAGGGGATCAGAGAGATTTTTTTTAATAATAATCATCAAGTACAGTAATGGCAAACATTCTGAAAATATTGAGTGTTGCAAGCAATTTACTATGTCTATTACATTTTAAGAAAGATAATCAGTCAATATTGCAATCTTAAATATAAACTTGCAGAGTGCTAAATCCTCTTCCAAACTAAACTTCAAAACCCTCAACCATGATTGTCTATAATAAACAAGACAGAGTAGTTTACTTATGGCCCAAAGTTAGACTTTGAAGTTCACTTTTGAAGAACGTATTTGTTAGTAGTTCTCCAAAAGAATGTTAATTATGAGAATGAAAGGAAATATTAAGTCCTGTCAAATTTTATTTTTCAATCCAAGAAATGCTTCAATGCCTCCTTTGATAGGATATGACTCATATCATATTTAAAAGACATAGCAACAATAAAAACTTCTTTGAAATTAGCAACTCAAAATTTCTAATATCTCATAATCTATGTTCACCTCAGAATCATAATACTGTAATGATTGTAAGGATGTCATTATTGTATGTACCACAGAGAAAGGAAAAAAACACGGCTACATAAGTTATAACACATGTTTTCTGTAACTCAGAACTTTCACTACATACTTATCAAAAGGGCTTTATAATACCTACTGAGGTATAGGTTTTTATCTTATGCCCTTCTTGAATCTATATAAAAATGAAAATATAAGAGAGGTGTCTGGGAGGCTTAGTCGGTTAAGCACCCAAGGACTCTTGGTTTGGGCTCAGGTCGTGGTCTGGGAGTCCTGGGATCCAGTCCCAGATCGGGCTCCACGCTCAGGCAGGAGTCTGCTTGTCCCTCTTCCTGCTCCCTGCTCACATGCATATGTGTGCGAGCTCTCTCTTTTTCAAATAAATAAATAAAACCTTAGAAAAGTTAAAAAAAATATAAGCAAAACAACTCAGTTAGGGTATTCCTAAACCTTACTCACATCCCAAGTCCAATATTTCCAAACATGTTCAACTCAGAGTCCTGGACGACCATGTTTCCCACACAATACTATCATCTATGCCATCAAGAGCACTGGTGATATAGTATCATCTCTGCAGTTTTATTCCAAGTTGCTGGCATTCATTCTGTAAATTTTTATGCACGTGGACTAGCAACAACAAGGACATCAGAACCACAAGACACAACCTGTTTCCAGAAATGTTAAAATGTAAAAAGAAACAAAAATGTTAGAACCTTTGAAATATGATGTATCTTAAGAGCTAAGATATCGTAAAGAAATTTGGTTTACAGCTCTAATTTCTTCCTGCCCCCACCATGGAAGTAGAGTTGACACACAACATTACATTAGTTTCAGGTATACAACTCAGTGATTCAGTGACTCTACACCTTCTGCTGTGCTCACCATTCAGCTCTCATTTCTTATAGGCTCTTGGAATTTCTTCACTGTTCACTGGAAATTGTAAATCTGACATTTGAAAAGGGTTAACTCTTCTAAAGGGTGAATTTGGAACTTTTGCTGTGAATTGTGTAAGACTGATGATTCACAGATCTGTACCCCTGAAACAAACAATACATTATATGTTAATAAAAAAATAAAAAATAAAAAGGAAAACATATACAGTGGCCTTTCTACTGCTTCAATGATGTCAGCACCAACAAAGGAAGCAGCACTGGCATCTTTACAGCTGAGGCAAAAGCACCTATTTGTACTTATATCTTAGGACCTGTTAAATTTATGTAGAACTGAACTCATCCTATTCCCACATTCCCAAGGTTTTAAAAACAAACGAACAAGCAAAGTCCTTGCTTCTCAGATGTTATAAGTAAATCTAAGGGAGATGGTGTTTTTTTGTTGGGGTTGTTTGTTTTGAGAAAATATTGTCTTCTTATTTCAAATTATAGACCGATTTCTAGAAATTAGATTCAAATTTTTGGAGGCTATAAACATTGAGCCAAGCAATACTCTTGAAGTAAACATCCTAGCAGTCAGACTAGTATGATACATATGATTAAGGCATTGCTGTGCTCACTTTTGCAAGTTTATACTTAAACCAGAGAAAATCAGCTACAAGATGAATTTAAACAAATAGTATGCCGGAATATATTATGTACACTGAAATTTTAGTTTTTCAGCTTTCATAGCTGTAATGACTCAGATCAGCTTTGAGATTTGTTTTCAAACTTACTAAATATCCCACAAAGTAGAAAACACAGAAATAGCAAAATATTTTTTAGAATTTAAATGTAAAATATTTTTAAATACTAAATTTTGATCCGTTTGCCACTGGGAAAATCACATAATTTGCAACTAGAAGGAAGTTAGGAAGATTAGGAAAAAAGTAAAGAGCAAACATGTTTTACTAGGCATTTTTCTTCACGCATATGTTTATTACTTCTTTAAGAAACGTAAGTTCTATCAATTTTTTCGTTAAAAGCATGAAAGAAAAGCAATCTAAAATGGCTCAACTGAAAAAATATATATAATAACTACGAAACACTAAAAATAAAATTACATTGACGTGTACCTTTATTTCAAATAGGAAAGTAGATCTATCCTGAGATGATATTCAAAATCTATACGTGCTGGGCACAGACACCAATCAATGAGAATGGCACTGCTCTCAACGACCAGAACAACCATACACGTTATCAACCGGATACCAAGCTAGCAGGTCAGCCGGTGAGGTTCTCCACCAACATCTCAATATATGGGATAAATAAATGAAAGATGTCTACTATTTATTGTTTGTTTTGCTTACTAGAAGATTTCTGTATTTTCTAGGACTAATCAGTTAATGTGAAAAAAAAGTCTTGATTGCATTTTTTTAAAAAAAATTGTGCACATTTTCCATTGATGGGCAAGAGATGATAGAGATATGGTGGCCAGTTACTTGAATTATTAGAGATGAGAGGAGAATCTGACAGAGGGATTAAAAAAAGGAATTCAGAAAAATGACAACAAAGAAGAAAGATGGCTAACGAGAAATTTCTAGTAGCCAACATGGCCAGAGGAATTTTAGGAACTACAGTCCTGATTTAATTTGCTTTTTTTTTGCTTTTTATGTTTAATCCTCCTATATTAACTATGAAACGTAAGCCACTTACATAGATACCCTTGTTGTAGTATAGCTTAGAGACACTAAAAACCCAAGGCTGAGTCCTATACTTAAGAAAGAAGCAGAGAGGGGCGCCTGGGTGGCTCAGTAGGTTGAGCCTCTGCCTTCGGCTTGGGTCATGGTCTCGGGGTCCTGGGATCAAGCCCCGCATCGGGCTTTCTGCTCAGCGGGGAGCCTGCTTCCCCCTCTCTCTCTGCCTGCCTCTCTGCCTACTTGTGATCTCTCTCTCTCTGTCAAATAAATAAATAAAATCTTGAAAGAAAGAAAGAAAGAACGGAAGAAAGAAAGAAGGAAAGAAAAGAAAAGACAGATCAGGAAAAGGACAGATCCTAAAGAAAATGACAAATAGGAATTGAGAAATAAATAAGAGCAGTAATTTAGAGCAGGCTGGAATCATCCCATCTAAACCAAGAATCAATAGAAATACTGAGCAAGGCAAAATGCCTCTCATAATACCTAAAATGGGAGTTCAGCTATTGCATTTGGATATAGAAAAAAAAAATGTAGGTAATATTAAAAAGCTGGAGTACTTGGGACATCTTTGCTTCACTATATACTACTTTACTATATAATAATGGTTGTTATTAGTTTTTTACTTCCAACATGTCAAAGAACCTGAAAAGCTATTTTAGAATAAGTAGATTTATGACTTATTTGGTATTTATATCTTTGACTCAACGTTTTCTACTATGTTTCATCATTTTACAATATGAAATGTTTCCATAAAAAAAAACCCCTCTTCTCTCATCCTAAAAATACACCCAAATCAATCAGTGTTATTCTCACGCAAATGCATGGATAGGCTGTCACATTTTTATGGACCATTTGGATGGAAATACAGAAAAAGTACATTCTTAGCGTCAGTTAAGCATAATCACTCATATGGACCATAACTGACACTGAAACCAGCTTCTTCGTCAGTGTTTGTGTAGGAGATGGCTTGGAAATGGACCAACTTTTTAAGGCCCACCTGTGTCAAATCAAACCCTGGGAATCAGTCTAGAGGTAAGGATCATGCGATGTAGATAAAACTTTTATTTACTTCTTGGAATTCTATTCTATGTCTAAATATCTGACATAAAAAATCCTAGAATATTGCAATTTAGAATATTTGAGTGAAGTAAGCAAGTTAGACAAAACAAAAGGTGGAAGAACATTATGAATCCCCACATCAGATAAGATCCTTGATTTTTGTGAGGTAATATACTGCCAATAAAATAGCCTGGAATGCAAGAATCAGACAGAACAAATAAAGAACAGAACAAATAAATGGAACAAAGTTGAAGAGTTGAAGAGTCCTAAGTATAACTCCAATCATTGCTGTTTCAGAGGATGACCAGTAAACTTCCCAAGACAGAAAACAAAGTCGATTTGGGTTTCTATGTGGGTATTAACAACTTAGTATCCATAAAAAAGTGATATATACTCATAGGGAGGCACTTGACTTTCAATTAATCCTAAAACAATTCAATTTAACAAAACTCTACTGGTACAGGCCATTTTACAATTGATGTGTGTGTGTGTGTGTGTGTGTGTGTGTGTGTGTTGATTTTGTGTCTTACAAACTTGCAAAATTCACTTATTAGTTTGAATATGTTTTTGCAGATTCAATTGGATTTTCTACAGAAACAATCTTGCCATCTGTCAGTAAAGACAGTTTTATTTCTTCCTTTACAATCTGTAGGCCTTTGAATTTTGAGGGAGTACAATATTGAATACAAGTGGTGAAAGCAGACAACCTTCACTTGTTCCTAATCTTAGAGAGGAAAATATGAGTCTTTCTGGGGTACCTGGGTGGCTCAGTGGGTTAAAGCCTCTGCCTTCGGCTCAGGTCATGGTCTCAGGGTCCTGGGATTGCGCCCCGCATCAGGCTCTCTGCTCAGCGGGGAGCCTGCTTCCCCCTCTCTCTCTGCCTGCCTCTCTGCCTACTTGTGATCTCTCTCCTCTCTGTCAAATAAATAAATAAAATCTTTAAAAAAAAAAAGAAAATATGAGTCTTTCATCATGGAGTATAACTTTAGTAAAGGTTTTTCTATAATTCTTAGCAAGCTCAGGAAGTTCTCTTTTAATCCTAGCTCTCTGAAAGATTTTAACTAAGAATGGATGTTGGATTTAGTCAAATGCTTTTTCTGCATATATTGAGCTTATCGTTGGGGATTAAATTACTAGATTTTCAAATGTTAAACTAACCTTGCATTCCTCGGTTTATCTTGGTCATGACATATTATCACTTCTATATAGTGCTGTAATTGATTTTTTTAAGTTTTCTTTGACAGTTTAAGTCTTTTGAGAAATTTGTCTATACCAATTAAGTTATCTTAATTATTAACATTAATAATTATTAACAATAACATAATTATTAACATGAATAATATCTTAACTATTAACATTAACATAAATTATGTAATTGTACATAATATTCCCCTATTATCTTTCTTTTTAAGGTCAAAGCGACACATAACATTGTATTAGTTCTATGTATACAACATGATGATTTGCTATATGTATATATTGTGAAATGCTCACCACAATAAGTTAAATTAACATTCATCACCACACCTAGGTACAATTTTTCTCTTGTGATGAAAATTTTTAAGATTTACTTTCTTATCAACTTTCAAATATACAGTACAATACTGTTAACTATAGTCACCATGCTGTACATTATATCCCCAGGGCTAATTTATCTTATAACTGGAAGTTTGTACCTTTCAACCACTTTCAACCATTTTTCCTATACCCCACCTGCACCCCCAACATCTGACAGCCAGCAATCTGTGCTAAGTATTTATGGATTTAATTTTTTATTTTTTTAATTCCCAATATAAGTGAAATCATACAATATATGTCTTTCTCTGTTGGACTTATTTCACTTAGCCATAATGCCCTCATGGTCATCTATGTTGTTGCAAATGGCAAGATTTCATTCTTTTTTATAGTTCAGTAATATTCCATATATATACATATGTATATATACATATGTATATATATACACAGTGTGTGTGTGTGTGTATGTGTGTGTGTGTATGGTGTATAACATAATGTTAAGTATATACATATATAACACATCTTCTTTATTCACCCATCAATAGACACTTAGGAAGTTTCCATGTCTTAGCTATTATAAATAATGCTGCAATGAACATGGGGGTACATAGACCTTCTCAAGTTAGTGTTTAATCTCCTTTAGACATATACCCAGAAGTAGAATTGCTGGATCATATAGTAGCTCTATTTTCAATATTTTGAAGAATCTCTACACTATTTTCCAAAATGGCTGCACCAATTTACATTCCCACCAAGAGTGCATGAGGGTTCCCTTTCTCCACATCCATGCTAGCCCCTGTTATTTCCTGTCTTTTTGATGACAGCCATTCTAACAAGTGTGAGGTCATTGTGGTTTTGGTTCACATTTCCCTCATTGTTAATGATGTTGAACACCTTTTGATGTATCTGTTGGCCATTTGTATGTCTTCTTCCCTAATTATCTTTTTAAATATCTGTATAATCTGTGGTGATGTCACCTCTTTTATTCTTGACACTTGCAATATGTTTCTCCTATCTTTTTTTTCCTGACCAGTCTGACTAGACTGCCCCATAGCAGTTTGAAACCTCAATATCACTATCAGATTGGCCTCTCTAGATCTAATGATCTATCACTGACAGCTGGATTTCCTCAACCTCAGCCTCCTTCATCACCAACCAAACCCAGGGTCCAGTGAGTGAGGAGTAAGTCTGGGGTGATCATTAGCCAGATCCTGTTGGACTAATCCATTAGACTGAGTGTCTGGCTCTATCTCCCTCTCTACATTCTGCCAAATTAACTGGCCTAGAATTCCAGCCCCCATGTTTACCCTATTTCATACAACCCCACACAGAAACTGTAGAATTGGGATTCTGCTTTGAACCTCAACAAATAACAAGGGATCCCTAGTCCTTTGCCTCAATTATGATAAGCACTTTTCTTTACCTGATTAGCATATTCTGAGCTTGTCCACCACTGGCAGGGGATCTGCCAAATGCGAAGATTTAGAGACATGCACCCTGGTTTTCCTGACTTCCAAAATTGCTATTTCATATTCCTTATTGCTATTCTGCAGCAGAAAGAATGATTCCTATTACTATAATTACCCATTTGCTGCTTGGGCTTGTGCCTTTCCATGGACCAGACTATACACATGGGAGTCAGCTTGCCAAGCCTGTTTCATCTACTGCATTTTCTCCCTTTCCTTTCTGATGGAACATCACTCTCATCCCAGGATATCTCATACTTATGCCCATCCAAATTTAATATGGCTATAATCCTGCCATTTAAAAAACTCTTTATTAACACCAGTACATACTGAATAAAGTCCAAACAACTTGCTCCAAATTGAAGTTTCTCAACAATCTAGTCTCAAGTTCCTTTTTTCAATTATCTATTACTATCCAACAAAGCTGGTCATTGAGCTGTCCCTGAAATATTATTTATTTTAAAGATTTTATTTATTTATTTGACAGAGAGAAAGATATCACAAGTAGGCAGAGAGGCAGGCAGGGAGAGAGGAGGGAAGCAGACTCCCTGCTGAGCAGAGAGCCCGATGCGGGGCTCGATCCCAGGACCCTGAGATCACGACCTGAGCTGAAGGCAGAGGCTTTAACCCATTGAGCCACCCAGGCGCCCCTGTCCCTGAAATATTATTGACTTCTCCCCACCTTTGGGTCTTCAGCTGACAAGTCTTCCTTGAGCAAGTATAACCAACTACCTCCCCTCCTTATATTAAAATTACATTCCTATTTCAAGACCCAATTTAAATCCTACCTCCCTCCCCACCAAGTGATTGATTAAAGGGTATCCTCCTGGGCTGAGGTAGAAGAACAGAATGATAGGTAATAGAAACTACACTAGAAGAAATTTTCCCAAGGAAGGACCTCAAACACTGTAGACTATAAGGCCTTTTGAGAGCCAAGCCATAAAGAGCATATCCTCATCCTTTATCCAAGAGGCCTTGTGGACTTTACTCCTTTATCAGAGGAGAAATAGCTTCTAGTGTGGCCAAAAAACGTTGTTTATATTACCCTAAATTCCCTTTTTAATTAGCGATGGCAAGATCAGAAGCAGCGCAAATGAAAATGGCATAAAGACACAGCCTGTCACTTTTAGAAGTGTTAATGAATGCCCTGTGGATTTTTTTTTTTTTTAATTTCATGAGAACAGACAAGGAAATGTCTCCATAAAACTGTCGATTCTCAGGGAAACGTGTTAATGTTATGTAAATTAAAATCTGAAAGTCTACTTAACTGAAATCAGTAACACCAAGAGTTGTGCATATGGAAAACAGGATTCCTCAGTCCTGAGAACAGAGCTATCCAGTCTGCTGAGAGCTCTACATTATCTCCAGCTTGGCCATTTCGGGAACTGCTCTCATTCTATGTGACAGTGTAAGTGAGGAGCTCTAATGGACTTCAAAGAGATTTTCCCTGGTTGGTAACTGGTGGGGTGAGGGTGTGTCCATCCAGGACCCGAAGACAAACCTGATTTCTCTCTTTGAGAAAATTTCATAAAGGCTAAAGAATTCTTGAGAAATGGAAGTAATTACACATGTATGCCCTGAAGACACTTTTCATCCATCGTGATTCCTAAATTTTCCCATTAGACAACTAGGATTTTTTAAAAGCTTGAAATGAACTTTTTGTGGGGATTTGGCTATAGATATTAAAATATAAATTAAGTAACATCCCTTTTCTTTATTTTATTTAAATGTTAAAAAGGCACTTATATTCCCATTCTTTTTCTCATTCCTTACCAGCTTCAGACAAAAAACCTTTTAACCATGTTACCCTCTGGTAGCACAGTTAAAAGAAATCATGAAAGTATTAAGTCACAGTATGTAAAATATTTATAAATTTTTAGCATGGCATTAGTTAAGAGAAAGCCTGAGGCTTTCCAACCTGGCAAAGATATATTGCTCTGTTAAAAATTAATAGATATAGATTATGAATATGTAATTGCTGTGCATGACCAGCTACAACACTGAAGAAAATTTAAGAAGGGTAGGATTATTTTACATAAAGAAATGCAAAGATCAATAGTTTAAGCCAAAAAAACCCCACAACTTTTCTACTTACTTGGAATAATGTTTGCTGTACAGAGTGATTCACCACTTTTCAGAAGTACACATCACAGTTTAATTTATTTCAGAAATATTTAGTGAGCACTGACCAGGTGACCCATGTGTAAGGAACTGCGCAACTTAGGAAGAAACAGAGCCACAGCGTTTGACCTCAAGGAGCCCTGTCCAACAAGGAAGACAGTCGAACATCAGCTGCAGTGCAAAATGATACCTGCTGCAATAAAAGCTATTTACAAAATACTATGGAGAAGGGAGAAAGCAAACATTTGGGAAGTTGTGGTGGTGAATGAAATGAGTGAAGAAAATTTCACAGAGGAAGTGACCTTTGAGCCACCCAGTCCTTGAAAATGAGAATGATTTCATGAAGCTAAGAAATAAGGAAAGGTCACTCGAGACAGTGAGATCAGACCGATGAGAAATGCCAAAATTACAGAGACCCAAAATAATCTTGCAAGAACTGTATGTATTCTAGTGCTATGATTCTCAAAGTGCAATGCACAGGCCAGCAGAAAAGCATCCCTGGGAGCTTATTAGAAATGCCAAACCTCAAGCCTCACCCAGATCTCCAGAACCAGGGTTTGCATTTTAACAAGATCCCCTGGAAAGCTGGACGCACATGGAAGTTTGAGAAGCACTCCTCTAGAGCCAAGAGTAACTGGGAGAAGAATGATGTGAGAAATGACAATGCAAAGACAAATAATGTCCTTGATATGTGCCATGAAGTTTACACCGATCAGAAGGACTGGAGGGCTTTCTTAAAGGACTGATATGATGTGTGACTTATAGCAACAGTTCTAGTGGCCATGTGGAGATACATGTTTGTGAAGAGAGTACGGGACACAGGAAGATCAGTTACCGGCTACAATAACATGATAAGAATGATAGCTCCTATTTATTGAGTGCCTGCTACATGCCAGACGTCATGGTATAAACCTAATATTTATTATGTACTGTGTTAATCTTCCCATAATCCCCATTCTGCAGATGAGAATCAATATAAGAAAGTTTTTTTTTAAATTGTCCAAAGTCATGTGACAAGTAAGTTGTAGAAGAATTCTTACCCCAGTCAAATTTCAGAATTTGAGTTCTACCTCCAAAAGAGACCCTAAGTTTATCTACTTTACTTCATCTCCACCATCTTAGGAATTACCTCGATAGTGTGCTATGAACTTCAACTTTTGCTTACTATAATCTCTCCTATGCAGCAGCCCAAATGATCTCTTTTAAAAATATTTTTTTAAATCATTTTTAAGTAATCTCTACATCCAACGTGGGCCTCAAACTTAACTGTGGGATCAAGAGTCGCATGTTCTACTGACTGAGCCAGCCAAGCGCCCCCCAAATGATCTTTTAAAAACAGAAATCCTCTGTTTAACATCAAAAATAGAATAAAATGTAAATTTTGTAACCCAAGTCCACAGGTCCATGATAATTTGGTCTCTGCCTAGATCTGAGATCTCATTTTGTGACACACTCCCCCATCACTGTATTAATCACACTGTACATTGAATAACATCAAGCCTTTTTCCCCTTTCAGGATTTTGCATTTATGCTTTGCCTAGACCACTCTCATCCTAAGTGTTTAAAATTGTTATTTAAATATTTTAAAAATATAATCAACTATTGAAAGTAAAAATGATAACAATGTTATCATTGTTAATGATAGGGGCTTAATAACATATGTATAAGTAAAAAAATACATGTCAGTAAAATGCATGACAGCAATAGCACAAAGAAGTAATGAAAGAACACTATATTTAAAGTTCTTATTCTATATGTAAAGTATTAAATATCACTTAGAGGTAGACTGTGAGAAGTTAAAGAGGTATAATATATACTCTAAAATAACCACTAAAATAATATAGCAGAGAGTTATAACCAATAAACTCACAAAGGAAGTAAAATGGAATTGCAATAAGTTAAACTATCAGATTAACAATCTATTAAATAATACAAATTTAAAAGAGAGGGAAGGAATATTGTATATATCCGATATAGCAAAATAATTTTTAAATTTTATGATATTTCTTGCTCTTAGTGCACTGAATTATATTCGCGATAATATAATTTTCTCTCTACCTCCTGTATTACAATCACTTCAAATCCCACAGTTAGTTATTTAAAAATGTAAATCAATACGTCTTATCATGGACCACATTATATTTTAAATTGTAACATTTGTTTCCAAGTATAATCATGATTCTTCTTTTTGTCATGATTCTCAAACATTCTTAGACAATTGTCAAATTATCTCTACAGAAAATAAAAATGATAGAAGACAGATATGCCAATGTCTCAGAAAACAGAATGAGTACATTTTCCCCAAGTTATACCTAAGTTTACACAGAATTTGGCAGGAAGCTTCCTTAGTGGCATGAGGAATGCTAACTGGTCATTCTCATTTCTTTTCAGTAATTCAAACTGGAGAAAACAAAATGAAAGTCAAACAGTAGGAAATTTAATTTGTCTTTTTTTTCCTTTTTTTCTTTTTTTTACACATCTTAATTTTACTTTATTTTTTTCATTTGTCCTTTCTAACTAAACCTTCTGTGATCCAAATTTGAACCTTTCCACTGACTAGTAGGTTATCTACATCATCTCTTATCATTTCTGTTCAGGGATGACACTAGATGTGTTCCTGGTACTTTCCTCTGCGGACTGCTTTATCTACTGAATTAGCTGCCTTTATGCTAATTACCCAGAGTTAAGATTGGGAGACAGGTGCTAAAATTACCTCTCACATAATGATAGAGAATCTATCTACTGGGAGGGGAGTTCCACTTCGCTGGCTTCAGGTTCCAAGTGGAAGTTTATCCACTGCAGTACCCTTTCTGACTTCTGCTCCAACCAGATAAAGAGTGACTTACAGGATTGGAAATTTTAGGAGAACGAACTGGGTAGTTCAATATGGGCCATTCCTCTCTCAGGGGCAACCTGACCTTGGCAAGTATGCCTTGGGGTCAGCTGTCTGCGCTGGAGAAAGGGATCTGCCCTGAGGGGGAGGCTTGTGCTAGTGGCAAAGTGGGTAACCCTGCCTACGTTGGAGGTGCACATACCTATTTGGCCATGGATCGTAAGAAATCCAAATTGTTATTTTATCCAGGTAAAAGTAGTAGATTAATGAATAAATAACAATTTATTAATGAATAAGTAACAATTAGTGAAGGCTTACATTATGAGAAGAATAAATTGAATTTGGGGGTTAAGAAATGTAGAAATACTACTCAATGAACATATGGAATCCAGAGGCTAAGAGTTCAATTTAAAACAACTATGCTAGAACACTCTGATTCTAGAAAGCAGCTTTCTCTTTAGTAAAAGTGATATATTAAGTGATTATTTTCTTCTCTCAAAATCCCGCATCTGTCGCTGGATTGGTTCCAGATTTAGGGTAAGGACAAAAGAGTAGTACTTATTGATCCAGTCAAACTCGGACACCTTGGTATATGGTCAGGAAATCTTCAGAAATAAATAAGAGATGGATGAAGGAGGGGACAAAACTGCACAGGAAATCACAGTGTTTTGATCAGGGCTGGGGATTTAGTGTGTTGGGCTATGTGGGCTTTCGATCCTGGGTGTGGCATGGAGTCTGGCAGGTAACCTGAGACTCTTGACAGTTCTGGCTGACCTTGCAGGTGTGGCTGAGGCAGGGATTAGGTGTTTTTAGGCATTTCGGGTGTAATAATATTTGCAGCTTTTATAGTGTTTTTGAGTCAAGTCTTCAGGCCTTCATCTTAAGGTCCAAAGGCAGACGTGTGGCATGGCCTTAACATGTGGCTGCTAACTGGGCCTGGTGTGGTTCTGAGATATGTGTCACCAGCTCTGGGAACTCAAGTATATAGTCACTGTTCTTGGAATAAGCGCCACGTGGTTGCAGAATGTGGGGGATGGGGGAAGCTGAATCTTTTCACAAGGTCCACTCCCGTCAAAGAGTCTTTAGCAGCAGATGCAAATGCATCCCGGAGGTTTCTGTTGCCTGCACAGCAAATAAATGATGAAGAAGGTGAGCAAAACAGAGGAAAAAATTATGGAGAGTTCTTTGATGATAATTATGACTATCTAGAGTGCCAGACTGAAAGGTTTTTTTAAGATTTTATTTATTTATTTATTTTAGAGAGAGAGCATGAGCAGTGGGGAGGAGCAGACGGAGAAGCAGACTCCTCACTGAGCAGGGAGCCGGATGTGGGGCTCTATCCCAGGACCCTGAGATCATGACCTGAGCTGAATGCAGACACTTAACCGACTGAGTCACCCGGGCGCCACAGACCGAAATTTTTAAAAAGGAATTATGTGAGTTGGAAAGACTACTCCCATACTAGTGTGCAGGATGCATTAAAGCCAAGAAAACCAGCATGTAGAAGAAGGAGTGGAAAGGCTATCACAACAGGACAGACATGAGATGGCCAGGGTGTGAGCTAGTGTGATGGTATTTGGGATGAAAACTTGAACTTGAGTGAGAGACCTGAAAGAACTCAGCAAGAGCACGGATGGAAGTGGCACAAAAGTTGGGAAAGCAGCGCTTCCCTGGTACGCAGAGCGAGCACAAGGGGTCATTGATATAGTATGGAAGATGTTGTAGTCCTGTGGGCTGCAAAAAGATGGACGTCTGGTTGGAAATGTACAGAGAATGCCCAGAAAATGCAGAAGCACAGTCTGAGAGAGAGACTGGGATTGGAAATTTAACTATGGGAATCACAGAGGTTATGGCTCATTGAGAGAAAGTAGGTAAAAAGAGAAAAATGGCAAGGAACAATACAGAACTTCATGCCTACCTTAAGGAATTAGAAATTAAAACAAAAAACCATGTAAACCAAGAAACAGACTCTTAACAATAAAGAACAAACTGATGGTTCCCAGAGGGGAGGGGTAGAGGGGTGGAATAGGTAATGGGGATTAAGGAGTGAACTCATTGTGATGAGCACTGGGTATTGTGTGGAAGGGCTGAACCACTATATTCTACACCTGAAACTAATACTTCCCTGTATGTTAACTAACTGAAATTTAAGTAAAAACTTAAAAAGTAAAAATAATAAAATATATGCATAAGGGAGAAAAAAGCAATGAAAGAAGATAAGAAAGGAACAGTCAAGGAAGTGAGAAAGAAGCTACTGAGATTTATCACAAAATCCAATTTAAGAACGATGGAAAATCTCAAAATGTACAAGGTTCAGGAAAATATTCTGGGGAATCTGAAGTGCATCAAATGTTCAACAGCATTTATTTAGTTATATATTCAGCTTTTCCAGAGTTCTTAACCTGTGCCCAACACCGTGCAAGGTCCTGGGCAGAAAATAGAAAAGCCAGCTCAGACTCTTCCTTCTCGGAGATTTCAGCGTAGTGAGAGAAACAGTTATCAATCAACTGATTACATATATACAATGGAATATTACTCAGCCATCAGAAAGGATGAATACCTACCATTTGCACCAACATGGATGGAACTGGAGGGGATTATGCTAAGTGAAATAAAGTCAAGCAGAGAAAGACAATTATCATATGGTTTCATTCATATGTAGAACATAAGGAATAGTGTGGATGACCACAGGGGAAGGAAGGGAAAACTGAATGGGAAGAAATCAGAGAGGGAGACAAACCATGAGAGACTCTAGACTCCAGGAAACAAACTGAGGGTTTCAGAAGGGTAAGGTTAGGGGATGGGGTAACCGGATGGTGGGTATTAAAGAGGGCATGTGTTGTGATGAGCACTGGGTATTATATACAACTAATGAATCACTCAATACTACATCAAAAACTAATGGTATATAATATGCTGGCTAACGGAACAGAATAAAAAATAAAAATAAATAAAAAATAAAAAGCTAGCTAAAATTAGGCATAAAAAAATCAACCGATTGTACAAATAAATAATTATCAACTACAATGAACACAGTGTGTGGAAATCCAAGGCTGCAGAAATGAGATTGCACCATAGGGGAACCTTCTCTATTCTGGGAGAGTATGAAAGGTAAAAGATGGTTTCCTTGGATCTTGAATATATTTGATAGCCATATCGGCAGAAATCCTCTAACGTGGCTATTGGACTCACAAGCATAGAGTGACATCATTGTTTTCATCATTAAAAAAAAGAACATGAAAACATATCTACATTTCCTAGTGGAAACAACCGGACATCAATTTTGAAAGAAAAGGAATTTTAAAGATTTTTTTTAATTAGTTCAACATTAAAACATTTTTTACCAATGTTTACAAAGAAAAGTGACATCATCAAAACAATGTGTGGGAATATTCTAAAGTATTTTTGTAATATGCGACATAGTGTATGAGCGTCATAAAAGGAAATGTGTATTTTGGCTTTGATTTCTTGTATAAAAATTCACCACTGAAACAAATATTTTTTTTTGGAAATCAATATTTTGGTTCTCAGGACTCAAGCAAAGGTTTTGTTTGGAAATTACTTTCTTTTATACTGACTGTGAGGACAGAAATCCGGGAAAGTAGAATGCCATGCCAACAACCATTGATCAAACATGTACTGATATTCCCATGCAGCTCATATCTGTTTATTGAATAGAGATAAAGTTATCTCAAAAAAAGATGAAAAGCAAAGGCATTAAGACCTCATCAATGCAATAAAAGTAAACATGAAAGTTGATTTAACCTCAGAAGTAAGAAATCAGGTTCAGGGATGCCTGGGTGGCTCATTTGGTTAAGCATCTGCCTTTGGCTCAGGTCATGATCCCAGGGTCCTGGGATGGAGCCCCTCATGGCTCCTTGTTCAGCAAGGAGCCTGCTTCTCCCTCTGCCTGCTGCTGCCCCTGCTTGTGCTCTTTCTCTCTCTCTGACGAATAAATAAATAAAATCTTTAAGAAAAAGAAAGAAAGAAAGAAATCAGGTTCAGAAATGTGAGCAGTGTTTCTTAGGAAACAACTTTGATGCAGATTAAAATGTTACCCTCCTAACCTTGGGGTTGTGTTATTATTGTTGCAATATTACAATTTATTTTTTTAAAGCGAAAGTTAGACTCCTTTTAGAAATCTTCTTGAGAAACAGGCTAGTTTCAAAGGTATTAAAAGTCTGTTGGTATAGTTTTAGATTTCACATTACCTGTGATCTTCAACAAACTAGTACTTGTTGAGATTTAGTGTAATATTAAAGAAGAATATCTACAATTATCTGAAAAAGTTATTGAAATGTCCCTCCCTTTTCCAATACATTTGTATGAAGCCAAGTTTTTTTCATATACTTCAACCAAAATACCACACTGTAAGAAATTGAATGCAGAAGCAGATTAGAGAATCCAACAGTCTTCTGCTAAGCCATACCTAAAAGACATTTACAAAAATGTAAAATAGTGCCGTTCTTCTCAACATATTTTATTTTGTTTTCAAAAAACTATATTATGTGTGTTAACATGTAACAGGTATTCACTGTTATTTTTAAATGAATTAATACATATTTCAAAAATAGCTCAGATTTAATATCTAATATGATAAATATCTATAGATATAATATAAACAAAAGGTCTTAGGGGGCTTCAATAATTTTTAAAATGGCAAAGTGCTCCTGAGATCCCGAATAGGTACAATTTCTGTTTACCATGGTTACTCTTTGTTATTTTGTATCATTCCTGGGATGCTTTAAACACAACATACTTCTTCCAGTTTAGGATTAAACTGTAACTTTCACAGAGTGGTTTACTTCAACGCCAGGGCCAAAGTGAGAGTGCTAAGGAAAGAACAGAGTATTTGCCCTTACAGAGATTTCACAGGACAGGAGAAAATCATTGTCAAACTACACACTACCTATGCTGGGATCGTAATGCGTCTGTTATTTGAAACTGAAATTCCTAATTATAAAAAAAAAGCATTAAAAATGTAAGCTGATTCGGGGCACCTGGGTGGCTCGGTGGGTTAAGCCTCTGCCTTCGGCTCAGGTCATGATCCCAGGGTCCTGGGATCGAGCCCCGCATCGGGCTCTCTGCTCAACAGGGAGCCTGCTTCCCCCTCTCCCTCTGCCTGCCTCTCTGCCTACTTGTGATCTCTTTCTCTCTGTCAAATAAATAAATAAATAAATAAATAAATAAATAAATAAATAAATATAAATGTAAGCTGATTCTATAAATAACCCCAAATTTATCTATCACCCAAAGATAATGTTAACATTTTGTTATGTTTTCTTTCAGACATTTTTTTTTCATATCACAGTGTTTGAGTGTGCACGTGAATGTGTGTGCATATCTAAGGAAGAAATAATCCATGTATACACTTAGCTACAAAAGCTCTATGATCAGAAAAAGTTTCAGTTTGGACATCTCTGGATTCTGAAAATCACTGGGGGCTGAGTGTGAAAGTTGCCATATAAAGTTAAGTGTTAATTCCACTAAATCAAACATAAACTGCCTTACATGTTACAGCAATAACATAAAGTTTTGAATCTAAAATATAGCTGAGTTGGGATGCCTGGATGGCTCAGTCGATTAGGCATCTGCTCTCAGCTCAGGTAGTAACCCCAGGGTCCTGGTATTGATCCCCAGGTCAGGCTCCTGGCTCAGCGGGAAGCCTGTTTCTCCCTCTCCTTCTGATAACTCCTTTTCTCTCTCTCTCTCTCTGACAAATAAATAAATAAAATCTTCAAAAAAAATAAAAAAACAAAATATAGCCGAGTAAAACATTGGACATTAAACTGTTTTCCAGTTAAAAACCTTAGGGATCTTAATATACAGAAACCATTCTACTAATCGTATTAAAATGCTATTATGAGGGGCGCCTGGGTGGCTCAGTCCTTAAGTGTCTGCCTTTGGCTCAGGTCATAGTCCCATGGTCCTGGGATCGAGCCCCACGTTGGGCTCCCTGCTCAGTGGGAAGCCTGCTTCTCCCTCTCCCACTCCCCCTGCTTGTTTTCCCTCTCTCGCTGTCTCTCTCTCTGTCAAATAAATAAATAAAATCTTTAAAAAAAATAAAAATAAAATGCTAGTGAATTGTCACAGTTCTATTCTGGTATTTGGTATTATTAAGAATGCCTGCATTTTTAAAACCTCATCTCACTGCATCTCCACCTTATCTACCAAATTTAGCCTTAAAACCTTACTTTAAAAAGTAAGTAATCCTATACACTCACCGACATTTAAGTCATATGAAAGGTAAGAAGTAATTAGTATCAAATGTTTCTTAAATTAAAGACCATCTGCTTTTAATTTTTCCTCAGATGTCTTATCCACCTTCACTATGGAAAATATTAACTTTCCACAGATTAGGCATGATTGAAACAATTTTTAAGAGGGGAGAAAAATTGGTAGAACTGACCATTATACAATAAAGTTGAAATGAGAACATCCCAAATATGCAGGGGAAAGCTTTTTTCTTAACTACCTTGCAAAAGTTTCAACTTAATGCTGTTAATTATGTGACTGCTCTCCTAAAAAAGGAAACAAATACTCCTGTGGCTTCTGAATTATTTTATGTATCACATTCAGGCATTACTGATGAGTTCCAGCAATCAGATTTTAAACAATATTATCTAAAATAATTTACTGAAGTCCTAGAGACTTTTTTGTTAGACCACGACGAAAAGTATGTCACTATATTTCAGTCTATCTTAGATTAAATGAGTTGTTTTGAGCAAAATAAAGTCAATCTATAGTTTTTACTTAATATACAGTTTATAAACTTTAATGTTAAATGATTTCTTCTTGATTTCAAAGTTGGCTTGCACACTGCTCATTTACACTATGTTGTGACTATGAACCGAAAAGGCATCAGACACGAAGAAAGGCATTTACAGACTAATGTAAATGTAGGCCAAACAATAAATATAAGAATCATGTTAATTTGACATTGTATTTTCAGTTTAAAAAATGCTAACCTAATAATTACGTTATACTCGTTAAGGAGCATATTTACTTAATATGAAGAACAATTACTAAAGACATATTCACTAGTTTTAAGTCTTATCAAAATTACAATTTAATTCAAATGGCCATAAAATTGTTGGACTTCAAATAATTCCATTTATATGCATGTAGATGTTCTCACAGTCTGTATGAAGTCCCCACCATGTTCATTTTAAGATGGAGATGTATAGCATTTACTTCAGTTCACAAAATGTGGGCATAAAAAAATCTACAGAAGCTTTTTATAGGGTTTAAAAGAGTTCTAATCACCCATGCCAACTGCACTCCTCTCTCAACACAAAACTGCTTTTGAAACCAAGCATTCATTTGCTAAAACAAGGCATCTGCTGTTAAAGAGATTGATTATCCTGGGGCCTGACCTAATTGGGAGATTAGATATGCTTCTCTACTATGGATGGCACGGTTTATAAAAGAAAAAAAAAATTAGACCAAAAAAGAGCAAACTTCTTTTGGACTCAAAGTGCAGTTTTATTTATTTCTAACTTTCTTTAATAGAAACAAACAGTATTGTGAATGTCGGGTTGGTGAAATTAGTGTGTTATGAGTTAAAAAATGTATCGAGTTCACGTCATTTCTTTGGTAACAGGTACACGTTCGTTTTCATCACATAAACCAAACAGTACCAAAAAATGACATTTTTGTCATATCCTACTGAGTTAGGATCATTATATAATAGATACACACACACACACACACACACACACACACACACACACACACACACACACAATCTGGCCTTTTACTGATGTTATCATTTCAGTGTTTTCTATTGCCAGTTAGGTGTCAGTTTTTTCCCCCAAACACAGACATCACCTCATTGCTGTGGCTAATTGCATTTTTCTTTTTAGCCTTTGACAACCAGACCTTTGTTAATGCTATTCACCAATATATCAGACTCAGGTCATCCATCCAAAACATGACAAAAGACCCAGATGCTCATGTAAATTGCACTCTCCCAAAAGTACTGCCCTCTTCCTCCACACAGATACAGCTCTGTGACCCCCTCCCATCTTTGTTCACTCCCTTTGTTTTCACTTAATCTTTTATGGTTAGAAAAAGTAGTTATTTATAGGCTTTAAGAAACATTATACTTTGTTTACATAATAAATCAAATAATCAAGTTAATTATGAAGTTAGATAAATTTCCTATACAAAATTCAAAAATTGCTTATTCCCGTTGAACTTCAAAATGGAATCATTTTCCACAATAAAGACTTCTTGCTACCCATTTTTTACCCTTTCTTGGGCTCTCAAGAGAAAACTAAGTTTGATTGCCCTCTTTCACTGAAGAAAAAAGCAAGAAAAAGGTTTCATGTGGAAGTGTGCAAGCAGAAGTGTAGGACTGAATCATTTATAAAATAGCTCATAATTAAAAAGTCGCTCTTATGTACTCGATGCTTTCTTATTGCCTTTGGTAAATTTGCATTAAACATTAATTACTCAGAATTTCTACTTTCATAAAGCTTTAACTTAAAAATAATTTTGAGATACTTAGAAACTACTGTAATGATGCTTTTAAAGGAAGGTCATTATGGATTCAAATGGCATAGGAACATATTGTGTATGTGTTAGATATATCCCTATTCCAGATTCGAGACTTTTTTCTTTTCATTTTCATTCATTTTTCTATATATTTTCACCTCCTATACTTAAATGTCCATTATGTTTTGGATACTAAGTCACTGTAAGAGAAAGTGGAAACTGATAATTTACTAGATAGAAAAACGATGTATCCAGATAGAAACCAATGGCAATATTTTAGTATTTTAAGGAGAGCATCAAGATCAAGTTAATGTATATGATTTTCTGACTTTAGTTTTAAAGACTTTCAAATTTGAAAAAAATTACATGAAAACTTAATAAAACAATAAGAAACGTAGAGTCACTAGAGCTACTCTCCTTATCTTCTCCTCACAAATACAACCACACTAAGTTTAACATGCTCCTCTGTTAGTCGTAATCCCATGAAAAAAAGGCAGAAATACTTTACTGAATTTAAATAATACAATGACATCAAACATTAGGAACCATTACAGCTAAGCAAATATTATGGGATATGGCAGTAACATGAGGAACGGAGTGAGTCAGGCCCTCAGTTGATTGGAATCTTCTGTGGTGGGGCTGAAATCTGCAGGCCTACTCTCTGAATCAAGGCAGATCAGAGCAGAAAAGCTCATACACAAAGAGCAGTGGAAGACTAAATATGGCCAAGAGGAAAGGGTAGGAGCTAAGAAGAAGAGTGAAAGTTTGGAGGAATTAAAGACCCAGAAATCAAAGACACCAAAGATAGGGAGAAAAGTGGGGAAACTGATGAATCTATGAGAATGAGGCAAAAAGAAAGATTCTGCTGATGATTACAGCACGTGCTGCAATTTAAACAGTGAAGGAACAGTCTTGAGTGCTTCTTGCCTGGACTGTCGTTACATAGCTTTCCAATCTGTATTTCGCATCAGCTACCATCATGTTACTAAAACATCACTATAATTATATTCTTCCCAAGTCCCAAAACTTCCAATGGCCTCCTCATGTCTCCTGGGAAAAGTCCCAACTTTTCAGCCCGCCACACAAGGCTCTCTGGAAAAAGGACCCAGATGTGATCTCATTACATGAAGACTGTGTCCTGGGTAAAAGTGATCTGGTTTGGTGCTTCCATACTTTCGGTCTGTTGATGTTAAGGTCTGTGCCCGTAACGTCCTACCTATATGTCTATATCCAAAAAGGTTATTGTCCTTCCTTTTCTTTATGACCCACACCAGACTTAATGTTCTCAATTTCACCTTCCCTAACAGCCACCCATCTTTGCCTGCTGAAGTCCTAAACACCCTTCAAGTACTACTATGTCGTCCATGACACATTCCCATAGCTGTCTTTGAATTCATTTTGCATTTACTGCATACATTCAATTGGTTGTTATCCTATGCCTCCTTCTTTGCAGCTATTTTGGTGTATTGGCTCCCCAGCTAGATTTGCCTGGAAAAGAAAGGCTGGGTTTTTTTTCCCCCTCTTGCATCCATACAGCTCCATATCGTGAGATAAATAGTACTCAGTAAGCCTCTATCGAGGAAAAATGCTCTGTAATATTATTTCTCCTTGGTTGAATTCTCTTCCCATTCTCCACAATGGCTGCCTCCAGAATCTTTCCAACCCTTTTTTCTTGTCTGCCTATCTTTGCCCTCCCCCACTTCCCTACCCTTGCCTCCTCCTCCACTGAGAAACGGAAGGTTATTCCTCACTTCACTTAATATTTCACATCAAGAATGGAGGGGGGGGGGCGCCTGGGTGGCTCAGTGGGTTAAAGCCTCTGTCTTCGGTTCAGGTCATGATCTCAGGGTCCTGGGATCGAGCCCATATCGGGCTCTCTGCTCAGCAGGGAACCTGATTCCCCCTCTCTCTTTGCCTGCCTCTCTGCCTACTTATGATCTCTCTCTGTGTCAAATAAATAAAATCTTAAAAAAAAAAAAAAAGAATGAAGGGAGGGACAGGACATAAGGACCCACTATGCATCACCTCATAGGATTATCTAGAACATAGCCAGACCTGTCACACTTTCAGGATTCACATTCTGCTACCATCTGGATTGCTTGGACTTGACTTCAGTTCTCTGAGTTGGGTGATCTTGGATCAATTATTCAACTTCCTTCTATAAGTTAGTTTTCTTAGCTATAAAACACAGGTAATAAAAGTACCTAACTTGTGTGCTTGTGAAGGGATTAAATAAGTAGATTCACATAAAGTACTTGGAAGAGTGTCTGGCAGAAAAGAAGTGCTCAATAAATGCTAGCTATTATAATTGTATTTTGTTTGCCGTAGTGGTAAGAGAGTGCCCGTTCTCACCTTTTTCCTTAAGTTGCGTTACCTGAGGACTCCACTAGTTTTCCCAGACTACACATGTATCAGACTCAGGAAAGGTGCTTGGGAAAGTGGAAGAAAAGCTATGTAAATAATGATAACAATACTTAATAATAACAAGAATATAACAATAACAAGAATAATATGTTAACAATAAACCAAAGCTTCAGTTGTATTTTCTCTTGTAATCCTCAAAAAATTTTATGTGACAAGTACTATCATTGCCTCCATTTTACAGATGAGGGAAAAAAAATCCTTTTAGAATTCTTCTTAAATTGTCCAGATATCCCACCGCTAAAATGTTTCTCTAGAACACGTGAGCATGACACCCTTTTCTTGCACATGTACCTGTGAATGCGGCTTCTGGTACATTGGTTGGAGACTGCTGCTTGCTTAGACAATGCCATGACCTTCCACCTCTATGCTACCAGTGGTAAAGTTCTTCATATGATCCAAATGGACTTTTAGCACATAAGAATTTGTTGAAACTCCTAAAAGGTTTTTAATCTGTGCCTTTGGCAGGTTTCAGTGAAAAATGAATGGTGTTCAAAAGTCTGGGCACCCTTTCCCAATAAAAAAAAATGTATTTTCTTCACAGAATTAGTCTGGCAGAAGCTGGCGTGGAGAATGACATTTCCACACAAGCAAGACAGTCATCCAAGCTACATCTGTCTATTCCATGTCTACCTGAGAGAGGGGGCAAGCAGGGAACACTACTATCCCCAACTCAGAGTCCCTTACCCTCAGTCAACAGGGCTTCTGTAAGCATACTTTTAACTAATGATTTCCAAAGTGGAATATGTGCACAAACTAGTCTCTTGGAGGTATAGGAAGAACTGCTAGAACGTCTACTTTTGTTGATTTTTTCGATCCAAGAAAATATACTAAACTGTACTAAAATGTAACAAATGGATTGACACCAGCACCCTCACACAGTCTACATATCAGAAAGTTACAGGTGACTTTTGGAATCTTGAGGAAATGAAGGTCAACTGTTCCAAATTTACTCACCCTTTCTCTATGTAGGTAACACTCAGTACTGTGCTATCTAACAAGAATTTCAGAAAAATTAACACTCAGTATGTTCTTTCAAACGAAAAGTGACTTTTTTAAATGAATGAGCAAATGTTTTTCAAAAGATGGTCATGCTGCTGAGAGAGCATGTTTGTATTGATTATTAAAAAAAAAACTTCATCTGTACAACTGAAAAACTTGGAAACAGATTTTGCTAATCCATTTATAATTTCTCTAAATTACAAATCAGTTCCAAAGGCAATTAAAAGCTAGAAACAATTAGTTCCAAACTAGTAGAAAGATGTGTTTTCATATTTTTAAGAAATGGGTCAAAACTGCTTAAATCTTTGTTCTTAGATCCATTTCTTAAAATTATAAAAATACAAATAAAAAGTAATAAGTCAATAATGAACTTCTTCCATTTGTATCTTCATATCTTTGTGATGTATCTTTTTAGCTCTGATGGTCAAAAGAACAAAAGCAAAAATTCAAAAACAAACCAAAAAACTAGTAAGTATCAAAATAAACTGAACTCAGTATCAGACTTTTAAATCATTCTTTACAAATAATTAAGCCGAGTTTAAAAAAAATGAGGCATATTAATGGCATAAATTTTAATATAGTTATTAATACATTTAATGAGCATAAAAATAAATTTTCTAGTGATATAACAAGACCCATTTTTAAAGATTTTATTTATTTATTTCAGAGAGAAGGAGCAAGAGCCTGAGTGGGAGGAGGAACAGAGTAGGAGTGGGGGGAGAGAGAATCTGGAGCAGACTCCATGCTGAGCTCAGAGCCAGAGGTGGAGGCTCGATCTCACAACTCTGAGATCATGACCTGAGCTGAAATCAAGAGTTAGATGCTTAACATATTGGGCCACCCTGGCGCTCCAACAAGAATCATTTTTAAAAGAAACATTTATCTCATCTTTCTTTAATTTCTAACTTGTGTATGTTTTATATATATATTTATTTATTATGTTTAAATATAACATATATAAAATATAACATTTGACATACATAAATATATATTTTAAAATATATAAATATAAAGTATAGTATATACTACATGTACCTAATAGTCTGGAAATGTTTATAATTTAGAGATAAATAAACCTATATTGGTATATATTCGTCATTTTTTTCTGTTACTAATGGGATACACTATTTTAAACAAGATCTTTGAGAAATAAAAGAAGAAGGTATATACACAATTCCAGAGTCCTTCAAATAACCTTCCTTCAAGTTCCAGGGATACCTGGGGCATTAAGTAATGGCCTGCCCTTCCCACACTCCTGATCTTTTTCCTAAGGCAGGCAGCCATCCGAAGCATAGCAGCACATAACTTCCTAAGTCCCTAAGACGTCTAAACCATGTTGCAGTAGTATATTTGGCTGCCTTTAGGAGTTAAATATAATTTCTTATTAAGTCAATAGAAACTAAAGATAACTCAAATTTACTAAGAATCTTCATGTAAAATTCCAAAACCAAAAAGGAACCTATCTCATTAATAACTCTTAGTTATACAAACTCATAACCACACCTCACTTTTAAGAATATCAAAATTCTGTGCATACATTTTGAATATCTAAATGTTGCAGCCTGTTATTTCTCAGGTAAAGGTCTGCAAGAATATTCTTGGAGATATACAAATGAATGAAACTTCATTTCAAGTTTCCTTTTGATATGAATGTAACACAGGCTTAAAAAGGCATATTCTGGATCATCCAAAAGACTACCTTACAACAGATAATTGCCATCTATTTCAGTGTGAAAAGTTAGCATTTTTATTTACAACTATACTGAGACTAAGCAATATAAAAAGACACCATTTATTTTTTAATCCACTTGACCCCCCACACCAAACCAAAAATTCCAGGGTTCAGTAAGCTGTTTTGTTTTCAGTTGATTTTAAACAGACTATGTACATTACTCGAGAATAAAAAACACCGTCATATTCAATTTTTAAGTGGGAAATCCCAGCAGAAATAATAGAATTAATGTGCATGACTGATCTGTAACCTGATAAATATGGCTTGACTACTATATTGTTCGAATGAGCTATAAACACAAGGGCGTTTATAAGAGAACTGTTCCACTTGACAAAACCAAGTTTATGTAAATAGAAAAATATAAATTTAAAGTGAAGTGATTTTCCATGTTTTCACAAAGTCTTTTCTTCTCATAAGTGTTTTATAAATTGGTATTCACAAATATTTGAGAAAGACCCAAATTTATGGTTTATTTATTTTATTACGTCTGTAGGACTCTTCAAAAAATACCTTTCCATTCACTCAGATAACATTTTAGTCTAATTATTAGTTGACAGATTTAGCAGAACTAATTCACCTTTGCTTACATATGGGCAATAATAAAAATAACCCTACATACAGAATATTCAGAAACAACAAACTAAAAATGTATGATAGGCATAAAATGTTTGATCAAATTTAATATATAATTATAAAATCATTTAATAAATTAAATCTATTTTTATTAATTTAATAGTAACCATGGTTTTTTAATTCTTCGTAGAGGCTTTGTGTTGATAGTTTCTCTATATGAAAGTGCTCTAACTTGTTTTGAATTTTAATTACATTTTAAAATACACTGCGCTGTCAAATCCAACTGATTGCAGAACCCAGTCTTCATATATATATTACACACACACACATATTCCATCAGTCTCTGAGGATTAAATATGAGTAAGATTATCACCTACCTTTCAAATTATACTTTTGATACCTAATCATGGTTGAGCCATGAAAAGATTTCTAAGTGATTATATGCCATTATCATAATAGAATTATAATATCAAAACAAAATCATAACAAAACACAGTAATACTTTCTGATAAGAAATACCCCATATTTTTCACTATAAGAACTTATGGAATTATTAATATGTTCTCAATCATATTTAGTTCTTAATTTTTACTAAAGATAAGATTATAACATCCTATATATGCAACTGGATGATTAAAAATTATAAATTACACCAGTATGGGGTTATATTTGTTCATTTTACTAAGTCATTGCTTATTAATACAATGTCACGATTCAAATTTGTTGTGCTATCTTTTTGAACATGTGGACCAACAATCAAAGAAACTCCTTAGCGGAAAGTATGTGAGGAAAATATGACAACCTTATTTTTTTAAAAAGAAAAAGCAAATTCCCCAAACTGACATAATTAATAATTTATTTATTACCTATGGGCACAGTAATTTTTTCAAAACTTAGTAAATGCATTTCTTATTGAAATTATCATAAAGTATCCCTCTGTTTTATCAGATTTAGAACAAACTGCTTTATGTCAAGATGTTGGCCTCAAAAATAAAATAACACCTGTGATTTGAAGGTGTTTTGATTTCATAAGTCTGTAAGAATAATGATTCAACTACCTCAAATGTTTCCTTTTTCCATGTAAAAAAACTTAATATGCAAATTAAGTGTAAATATAAATAGTGAGCATCCATATACTAAATGTTTACAAGAAGGATATGAATTCTATAATATATTATGATCAATATTTCATTCTGATGAATTTCACATATACAGATCTTAGAAGCCACTAGATACATTTTTTCTAAATTTCACTTTGAACTGAAGCACACATTGAAACAGATAAACAGTGAATTTTTAAAAGGTATTATTTCACATGTAAATAGTGCCATCTTCTGGCAGTTGAAATATTTTGCGTACTAACATAAAATGCAGTATGGATTGTAACTGCTGCTTTCTTAACAAGTTATGTGTACAGTTTATTGAATAAAAACCCTTAATCTTGGGGCACCTGGGTAGCTTAGTCGGTTAAGGGTCCAACACTTGGTTTTGGCTCAGGTCATGATCTCAGGATCCTGGGATTGAGCCCCATGGGGGGCTTCTTGCTCAGCGCTGAGTCTGCTTGAGATTCTCCCTCTCCCTCTGCCCTTCCCACTCACGCTCTCTCTCTAAAATAAATAAATAAATCTTAAAAAAAAACCTTGATTTAAAATCAGTTGATTTTTTAAAACTAGCCTTTAAAAACAAGAGCATTAATTAGCATATCTTCAAATTGATAAAATTTAACAAGAGTCTAAGTCAGGAACTCTAGATTCTACTATTAAATCTTCTAACTAGATATTGAATCTTAGACTAACCATGTATCTACTCAGGACCTCAGTTTCCTCGGTTATAAGATTGGTTCTACTAAGTCATTAATTAAATTACTTTCAGTCTAAAATTCCGTTTGGTTCTAGCTTTAGAAATTTTCATTTCTTGTTTTAGCATCCTAATACTGAATATAGGCCCGTTTATGACACACTTTTTCATAGTTATCTCTTTTATTGATATGGGTTTGTTTGGTTATGCTCTCTGCTTGATTATCTTCAGAAACAAATCTTATATTTATACTTCTCACTGTCCAAATAGGCTTCCCCCAAACATGAGAAAGGCTTAACTGAATTATAAATAAAACTAAATTCAAGTAACTGAAAACAAGTTTTTAAAAAAATATTCTGTAAAGATCAGATGGTTTAGATAAATAGGTCAATGTCAAACCAAGCAGTTAAAATTAATAGGAAAGACATCTCTCCAAAGCTTCTGGAATCTTAAGTGTTTATGTGATAAATAAGAAATAGAATAGGCTCAGAGTTTGGGCAGTTCTTCCTAACATCCTCATAGATTTTTAACCATCAGTAGCCTGTATTGCAGGCTTGCCACCTTGGATTTATCTGTACTACCAGTACATTCTTCTCCCTTCAAGTCATCAACTCAATTCTTGCCTCAAAGTATCTTGCTCTCATATATATACACCTTCTTCTTTTTTTTTTTAAGATGTTATTTATTTATTTGACACGGAGAGAGATCACAAGTAGGCAGAGAGGCAGGCAG
This sequence comes from Potos flavus, assembly GCA_028534135.1. Classification (NCBI taxonomy): domain Eukaryota; kingdom Metazoa; phylum Chordata; class Mammalia; order Carnivora; family Procyonidae; genus Potos; species Potos flavus. The sequence continues at coordinate 88,848,614 of CM052899.1, forward strand.
GGAGAGAGGGGGAAGCAGGCTCCCTGCTGAGCAGAGAGCCCGATGTGGGGCTTGATCCCAGGACCCTGAGACCATGACCTGAGCCGAAGGCAGAGACTTTAACCCACTGAGCCAGCCAGGCGCCCCTATATACACCTTCTTATTCAAACTCTTTGGCATCCATCTAGTCCAGGCTCTCAACCTCCTAGGCCTTCATTACTAAAATATACATTATGGTCTAATGCTTTTCTAAAAGTAATATAAGGATCATTTGGGATGCTGGTTAAAACATGTCATCTCCTAGACCCCATAAAGTAAAGCATCGCTTTCCAACAGAAATCTCACACGAGTCACACGTGTAATTTTAATGTTCTTGTAGTCAGATTAAAAAACAAAAATGAAACAAGTGAAATTAATCCAATACATGTGAAAATATCATTTCAATATGTAATCAATTGAAAAACATATCATTGTGATACTTTATATATTTTTTTTAAAACGAAGCCTTTGAAATCTGGTATTTTTATACTTATAGCATATCTCAATTCGGACAAGCACATTTCAAGTCCCTAAGAGCCACCTGTGGCTAGTGGCTATGGTACTGGACTGAATTAGATTTGGAAAAGGGAGAGTAAAAGTCAGGAATCTACATATAGCAAAACACCCAAGTGATTCTTTCACACTCTCAAGTTTGAGGACCACCACTCTAAACTGTCCTGTACACAATCCATTTTACAACCACTACTGAATTTACACTTGAAAAAAACACCCCTTTAATTATATTAATTCTAAGAACCTAGAAAACCCTGATACATCCAACCTAATTCAGATGGATCTTCAAAGCTCCCAAAATGTGGCCTCACCTCATCCATCCAACCTGCTCTCCAATTTGAAAATGTCTTGGGTTCTTCCACGAAATTTTCCTAGGCAAATATTCAAATGATCATTCATTCAACAAATATTGTTGGACTAGCCACTGTCATCATGGATCTTCCACAGTAACAGGGAAGATATAACACAAATCATTACATAATTATTACAATGTCATTGTTTTCATTGTAAGAATAAAAACAATGCTCTGAAATAGTGCTCTGAGATGCTATGAGAATACCTAAGGGCAGGATTTTATAGTCCAAGAGGTCAAAGAAAATTTCTAGAATACAGATACATTTAAGTAAATAAAATAAAATATAAATACAATTAGAAATTTTTTAGAAGATTTTATTTATTTATTAGAGAGAGAGAGTGAGAGAGAGCAAGAGAAAGAGAGAGAGCATGAGAGGGGAGAAGGTCAGAGGGAGAAGGACACTCCCCGCGGAGCTGGTAGCCTGATGTGGGACTCGATCCCGGGACTCGATCCCAGGACTCAGGGATCATGACCTGAGCCGAAGGCAGTTGCTTGACCAACTGAGCCACCCAGGCGCACCCCCCCTTTTTTTTTAAAGATACAATTAGAAATTTGAACGGATAAAAATTTCTAGGCAGAAAAAAGCACAGTATGAAAAGCCCTGAGGTGGGAAAGTGACTAAAAGAATGGGCAGATTAGGAAAGTAATCTGAAAGGGGGCCGAACAGTTAGGCAGAAGCCAGATAAGGCCAAATTATGAGACTTCAATTTTCTTTTTTTTCAAGTATGCATATTTAAACAAAACTAGATTACAAACTCCTCAAAAATTACAGACCCGATCTTCTAAACTTAATTATTTCTTACATCTCCTCACAGAGCACAAAAAGAATATTTAATAAATACTTCTTCTATACACGGAAAACATATATTTTGCCGGCCTTTTAAAAGCTCTAGAATCTCCAAAATTATATTAACAATTATTTGTATCTTCAGGTAATTTAAAAACTATAGTACCATGAAACTGAAGGAAGTCATTCCTAAAGCACTGAGTATTGACATAAAATTCTTTAGAAAGAGAAACAATTTTTATCTGTGGTAAGGTGGACATCATGCTCTACCAGTGTGATGCCAGTAAGTTCCTGGTGGAAGGAGTGAAAAGATGGTGATTCAAACACACATACACACAGGTACAAGAAACTAAAGGATGTAAGAATATTTTAGGGTTACTCGGCCTATTACCTATGATTTACTCTTCAAACTGATCAAAATCAGATACATAACACTGTCATAAGCAGCATTCTAAGATGGCCACAAAACCCATGGCCACTAAGGAGCACATTTTATACTATCTCCTCTGCTTGAGTGTAGCCATAATATGTGAATATGATGGGGTATCACTTCCCAGATTAAATTCATCAAAGGGGAAATTATCTGACTAGGTCTATTAGATGAATTAGATGAAACCTTAAAAGGGATCTCCATGAAGATTAGATGAAGCCTTAAAAGGGATCTCCATGAAGTCAGAGGGACTGGAAGTATGAGAAGGCCGATGGAAGAACTATCTGGCAAAGGCACAAGACTTGCCTCTGGCCAACAACTAGCAAACCAAGAACCTCTGTCCAAGAAACAAGGATATTAATTCTGCCAGCAAACAACGGGCTTGGAAGAGAACCCCAGATTTTAGATGAGATTCCACTTGCAGACACCTTTACTTCAACCGTGTGAAGCACTCAGCTATATTATACTAACTCCTGATCTACACCACTAATAAATGGGTGTTATTTTAAACCATTAATTTGTGGTAATTTGTTATGCAATGATAGAAAAATAAGACACTAAGGCATTTCTCATATAATTAAATAGCATAGTGTGTGTGATACATAGTGTTTGAGACGTCATTTTACAAATAATTTTTCTAGCTGCTGTAAGAATAAAATTGTTTCGCAACTGACATGAACATTAATGGTGCACTTTAGTACTTTCCCATCCTAACATGAAGTCATTGCGTTTGTGAGTCAAAATTCCCTGAAAATGTCTTCAGTGCATGTGGACCTTTTTGATGAGGTGAACTTACTTCTGACCAGCCTCTGTGGGTGCAGCGTGAGCGGGGTCGACAAGCAGAAGTTTGACTGCCCGATGCAGCCCCTGCCGCTCCAGACTGCCTCACAGCTAGACTAGATGGAAACAGGCTGAGCCCAGGACAAACACAGACACAGGACAAAAAGGGCTGCGGCTAGTCCCTTTAACCATAACCCGATTTCTCAAGAAAAGCCGCGCTCCCATACAGTAATCAGGCCCTCAAAAGCTGTCGCTTGGCTACCGCGCACGCAGTTTCTTTACCGACTCCCAAAGATTTAGCAAAAGGTTCAATCGCCCGCTAGGGATCACTGAGGTCACTTAAGATGCCGCTGACGGACAGTTCATATCACTTTGAAAACAACTTTGAAACTGACTTTGAAATTGTGCTCCTTGGTCGCTCACTCCACACGCCTAGGGAGCGGCCACTAATACCAGGTTCTGGCGTTTTATCTCAGCCCGGTCTAGTAGACCACAACTACAAGTGCCCGACCAGAACTATCCGCAGCTCGACGACCCGGACCCGTGACCACGCCCATCCACTGCGCTTGCGCGAGAGGCCAGCTGCGGCAGGCGCGCAGACCCGCCCCCCCGCGTGGGGAGGAGCCTAGAGGTTTGTCGCGCCTGCGCGAAGGGCCCGACGGCGTGCTGCGTCGTTACTTTTGAAACGAGTGGCGGGGAACTGCTCTGGGAACCTCTGCTGTCGCTCTCTGTTGGGTGGAAGCACACTCCTTCGTCTGTAGGACTGGCCATGGCGCTGCAGCTCTCCCGGGAGCAAGGCATCACCCTGCGCGGGAGCGCCGAAATCGTGGCTGAGTTCTTCTGTAAGTCCTCGCGCAGGTCGGAGGGCGGGGAGAACTGAGGCCTGGCCGCGGGGTAGGCCCGTGGCTCAGCCACCGAGGCAGGGGAAGCGGTGGGGTGGAGGGGAGGCGGCCAAAGGGCCTCCAATTAAGCACACTCTGCCTCAGCCTCCTGCCGGGCGGGAGAATCTAGGAAGAAGCGGATGCAGGCGCCGCCTCCGGACGCGTTGCTAATGGTGGAGCAGGAGGCCTAGGTGCTGCTGAGGCCTGCCTCGAGACGTAGCCCCTCCACCTGCAGCATTGCTTTAAACTGCAGATCCTACGCACTTTCCATCACTGTCCCCCAACCCCGGCCTCCGCGATTTAAGACGGAGTACAACCGGGGTGGGGCCCAGTTATATTTTTGACAACCCCTCGGCCTCGTTTTGATTCTGGTATTGGAGGTGACGGACTAGATTTAGGAAACGCTGTTTTGGACCTGGCCACTTGTACTTTCTGATAGACTCTGGCAGGACTTGTGAGGAGAAAAGGGGGGAAAAGAGGGAAAGGCTTGCTGAGAGCATTGGAGGGAGCAGTTAATCAGTTGCCAACGCAGACACAAAAACCTATTTTGACATCCTCTAACCACATAATCTGAATTGGGACTTAGATTACAGTGAGCTGTAGTACTACTACGACAGTAGATTTATGCAGTTTGGGGTTTTTCTTTTATTGCTACAGAAATGTAGGTATCCGTGTTCTCTTATTTAGAAGCAAGATTTTAAGGATGTTTAATGCCACTTTTTATCTACGGTGCTTTCAACAAGATACCCACAAACACATGTTTAGGCATTTAAAATTTTATACCATTAATGAAACCGCAGCCACATCTGAAAGTGTTTTATTTTCCAGAGTTAAAAGTGATAATGACTTTTCTTTAAATTGCTTTTGTTTTCAGCATTTGGCATCAACAGTATTTTATATCAGCGTGGCATATATCCATCTGAAACCTTTACTAGAGTGCAGAAATATGGACTCACCTTGCTTGTAACAACTGATCCTGAGCTCATAAAATACCTAAATAATGTGGTGGAACAACTGAAAGGTATTTAATTGTTGAAAACCATTTTGAGTTTTGCAGGCCTTTTAGGACCCATATTTTCTGGCATCATGGTCATTTTTTCAGCTCTGTACAAAAAGGTGTAAAACACTACAATCTCAAATACAGTGATTCTTAATGGGAAGGAAGCAGATAATATATAAATTGAAAGAAAGCCCACCCTTCCCGTACTGCATTGTGAGTGGGTTGAATATTTTGATGTTAGGAATCTGATATGGCTTCACAAAACTATCTCCATCCACTCCCTTAGAAATGATTTTTGCAGTTCATGTAGCCAGATGGAACAAGTTGGAATTTTACGTACTCTGATGGTGTTCATTATTGGAGAAAAATCCATTGTATATATATTTTTTAAGATTTTATTTATTTATTTGACAGAGAGAGAGAGATCACACATAGGCAGAGAGGCAGGCAGAGAAAGAGGGGGAAGCAGACTCCCTGCTGAGCAGAGAGCCCGATGTGGGGCTCGATCCCAGGACCCTGAGATCATGACCTGAGCCCAAGGCAGAGGCTTTAACCCACTGAGCCACCCAGGCCCCTCTCCACTGTATATTTTTAACATGAATTATTTTCTGTAGCTGCCTAGAGTTTAGAGCCATCATTACTTTAAGATAAAGAAAAATAAAAGTAGATCCAACCTAGGAGCTAAACTTAAAAAAAAAAAGAAAAGAACTACTAAGTAATAGAGCACCCAATAGAGTTTTCTTATTTTTTGCATATTTCCATTTGTCTTTTAAAATCCTGCCTGTAAGTCAGTCAGTCTTTTTTATCTGAACACTCATTGTTTTTATTTAGCTCAAGAAGTTACTGTATTGAATCAGTACTTGTTCTCCATCTATTTCTTCCCCCCCCCATATTTTTCTCAACTTTGGATTCTCACTTACAATTTTTCTCTGTTGTAGGACGTTACTCCCTAGGTCCCCATTTGATCTTCTGAAACTAGTTCCAAAAAACACTAAAGTAGTCATTTTTTTTTTTAATTCGTGAGTCATATATATTTTTTTGTTATCAAGTACCTTTATTTTTAAAATTACATTAATTGTATTTTTATTATCTTCAGGGCTAAATCACCCATAGTCATTCATACGGCTGTACTCAGATTATTTAGCCTGAAACCTGTAAGCAACTAAGAAACTGTGTCATCTTAATTTAATGGAGAGGCAAGCCCCACCTAAGCTTCTGGATTTTGGGTTGTCTCCTTTAAGACTCCACTGAGGATATTTCACCTCAGGTGTATGCAGACCTTCCTTTATAATTTCTCCCTTTTAAGTTAAAATGGAGGAATTGCTCTTCTTAGAGGCAAATTGTTCAATCTGTTTGAATCTCCATCCGTCTTGCCTTTTTAAGGACTTTAGTTCTTCTCCGGTATTTTTGACTTCTTTGTTTTGAGTTTTCTTCATTGGTTTCATCTGTCTTCAGTTTTAAAAGAAAAAAATTTTCACGCGCCCCAATCCTTACGTTACTACCCAGTCTCCTCCTTTTCAGAGCTAAATTGAGAAAAAGTTGATATATGTCAGGGATAAACAAAGTTGGCAGTCTGTATCCAGCAAGTGGCCTATTTTTGTACTGCCTGCAAACTAAAAATATTTTCAGATTTTTAAAGGGCTGTTTTTTTAAATACTATGCAACAGAGACCTAGGTGGCCCACAAGCCCTAAATATTACAAAATTGTTCTATCACTTAAAAAAAAAAAGAAAAACTACAGACTCCCGAGCATACTATCCAATTTCCAAGATTAATTCAGGCCTCGTCCTGAGGCCCTCTTCTCACTATAATCTCTCTCTAGATGATCTATGACATGTGCATAGCTTTACTAACAACCTTTGTGTAGTTGACTCACAAGCATACATCCAGCCCAATTCTATTGTGCTCATAGATTTAGTGTCTCCCTTAATATCTTCATGTGGCTATCCCAGTGATACTTGAAAACTAACCTTAAAGGTTTTCTGGCTGGCTCAGTCAACGGAGCATGCGACTCTTGATATTGGGGTTGTAAGTTCCAGCCCCATGTTAGGTGTGGAGATTACTTAAAAATAAAATCTTAAAACTCAAGCATCATCTCCGATTTGCATTTTTTTTCTCAGTGAATGGATCAACTATCCAACTAATAATATAAACCAGAAAGTTGGGAGCTATCCCTGAGTCTTTCCTCTTCCTTACTCACAAGTAATCAATAAATCTTAACAGTTTTAACCATGAAATCTCTTGAATCTATCTACTAATCCATCTCTACTAGCTTATCCTTCTGTAAGGCTTGTTTCCTCTAGCTTGAATTGCTAATTAATTAATGTCTCTAGATCTCCTCTTTACTCTACTTTTGACATCACAGCCAGAAGGATAGTTCTGAAATACAAGTTTAATTACATCATACCGTACTTCAAATACAGTAATGACTTCCCTGGTTCTTCAAGTATAACTTCTTTAATTTGGCCCACATGGCCTTGTGTGGTCTGACTCCTGTGTATCCTGCACAAACTGACCTTGTTCATTCTCCCCTTTCTTTACCATAGTTGTATTACCTTTCTTTCAATCCTCTAGGCAGATGCTCTTCCCTTTTCAGTACTTAAGACCTGTGCCCTTTTCTGTATCCTTTTGCATATTTAATGGTATTTATTTGTAGAACTAAAGTCAAGTGAAAACTCACGGAGTCAGATTTTCCTGTATTATGCTCTCATTGCATCACATACTGCACCTTCATAGCATTGATCACAACTACGACTTTACATTTATTAGTGCAGTGATTAGGTTAATAGCCATATCCTGCATCTTACCTTGGATTGGGTTGTACTGCATGTTCACTACTCTGTCTTCAGCACTCAGTACTATACATCTGGTATAAATACTGAGAATTCGAAAACCGGAGCTAGGTTATTATGGGACAGGTTTTCTGTACAGGTTGGCGGAGTTCCAAAATACTAGTGGTAGGAATTTGCTGAGAATAGAAAGTGAGACCTGGGAAGAGAGTTGTTTTGTAATGCAGTGGACCAAAAAAGATGCCTTGTTATGTATTGCAGATTGGTTATACAAGTGTTCAGTTCAGAAACTGGTGGTAGTCATCTCAGATATTGAAAGTGGTGAGGTCCTTGAAAGGTGGCAATTTGATATTGAGTGTGACAAGACTGTGAAAGATGACAGGTAAGTATGAAGTAAATTGCTTCCACTTTAATTGATTTTTTCCAAAACTGTTTTCTTTTACTAAATGAATTCTAATTATATTGAACTGGTTTCAAATAAGGTCGTTTGTTTCTAAGTATATTAGATTTGATCTTTGATCTCTTGTGGAGAAGAATTGTGCTCACGAAAGAATTTTGCCTATCGTGGACTTTTAACATAATTGCCCTTAGGCTAAATCCATGGATTTCAAACTTTAGTATTTATGGTGCAATATGTAAAGCTACACATGGTATCTGTCCTAGGTGGGCCATTTCATGAATTGTTGAAAGGTACTTTTAACCATGAAGTATTATCCTAAACTTTTCCCCAGATTACCGTATTTCATTTAATGCTACAAACTTCCTTAGACACTTCTTAAACTGAAGTTTTTAGATCCTCTGGATGGGAGATGCCCATCATTATAGGCTAATTTCTAGCATTGTCCTAGGCATGCTTACCTGTAATCTCAGAACTGTCTCTCATAATGAAATGGAGTTTGCCCCTGAAGCCTTTGGTCTATTTTAGAAAATGTTTAATTATAAAAATAACTCCATGCACAATTAACATCATATTTGAGGCAATAGGATATTAGACATTTAGGCATTACTAAAAATGCTAAATGATTATACCGATTAAGTATTTTAGATACTGCTTGTTATCTTTAAGACATGCTGAAGCTTTCCTGACTTGAAGCACTTGGCAGCTTTTCTAGTCATCTGTTATTTAATGACCTGATACTAAGAGCAACCCTAAAAAATGATTGGAAGGGTAAATGAAATAATAGAGATATGTATTGTGCCTACTAGGCTTTTTAAGGATATATATTTATATTCATTTTAAATAAAACTCAAAAAAAAATAAAAATAAAACTCCTTTGGAATGCATTACTTATTTGATTTTGGAGGCATTTAATTAGATAAATAATCTTACCAGTGTTTTAAATAACTTGTTAAAAGTTAAAATGAATTAATTAATTTGGGTTCTTTGATAGTGCACCCAGAGAAAAGTCTCAGAAAGCTATCCAAGATGAAATCCGTTCAGTGATTAGACAGATCACAGCTACGGTGACATTTCTGCCACTGCTGGAAGTTTCTTGTAAGTAGTCTACAACTTCACATTGGTTTAAATTTGTTGTGGAAAAGACTAAGCTACTACTTTAAGAATTACCGCTTTTGTTAAGTTTTTTCAGAATTATCAATGTCATGTTACATGAATAAGAAAAATGTTATAAAGCTAAAGTAATGCTATTTGCATTTTATTTAGAAGTGCTAAAAAGGAAAGGAATGAAAGTATTCTACAGTAGTCACTCTTGAATATTTCAATGTAACTTCTTTCATTATTTTTATTTTCTACACATTTCTATGTTCATAATTAAGACTTACAGCTGTAATTGTTTCTTTTCTTAGTTACTCCTTCATTCATCAGATATATCCTAAATACCTCCAATATGCCATTCTGGGCACTGAGATACAGTAGTCACAGAATCAAGTTGTTATCTTTTCTATGACTTAGATTCATGCTGTCTCGTGATTAATGATAAGCTTCCTGCAAATATTTTTAGTGGTTTTTCTCTTTAAAGAAAAAAAAAAACCTGAGTTTTTCATAAAATAAAGTAAAAGGAGTACAGTATTTTTGTACTAAAATTTCCATTGAGGAAAAGCGATTAGGTAAAGAGATTGAGCTAAACTAGCTTTTCTGACACTATAGGTGGTTCAAATGTGAAAGAGACAGGACAGGTAGTTGTACTTTTGAAAAAATAATTGTACTTTAATGATCTTATCCCCAATTTAGGTTCATTTGATCTACTGATTTATACAGACAAAGATTTGGTTGTTCCTGAAAAATGGGAAGAGTCGGGACCACAGTTTATTACCAATTCTGAGGAAGTCCGTCTTCGTTCATTTACTACTACAATCCACAAAGTAAATAGCATGGTGGCCTACAAAATTCCTGTCAATGACTGAGGATGAGATAAGGACAGTGATGGTACTTGTAATTCTCAGATGTGGTTTTCCTGAAACCAAGTCAACTATAGTTGATACATTTTGTTTCATTGGTTAATTTTTAGA